>CM062804.1:1254119933-1255334933 GCA_031772625.1 Pinus tabuliformis
TCGCAGTTAAGAGTTGCCCCTGGCGGAGGTCCGATGCGATATCGCTATCGGCGATCGCAATGGACCGCTTGACATATTGTAGCTCCCACTTCCGAAGTGCCGATGCGATACTCGCTATCGGCGATCGAAAGTCGCACAGGGTCAGGGCTCGACGTTAATGTAGACCCCTCATAGTGATGTGATGTGCCAAACCCAATACAACTCAACACTCCCATGTATAGAGTTTCAAGTCCGCAATCCACCTCCGATAGTGTATTTGGCCTAGAGCTAAGTCTTCCGCTTCTGATAGTGTTAAGCCTATGTATATGGGCTTTCTGTCCACCAATAGTGTTAAAGCATGCATACATGGGTTTTACAGTCTCATAGTATATATATATATATATATATATATATATATATATATATATATATATATATATATATATATATATATATATATATATATATATATATATATATATATACTATAAGGTTTTGTGCCTCCGATAGTGTAAAAACACATATGTATGATATATGCTCCTCTGCATGTATCTTCATGCATATAATTCTTTTGTGGCCCGATAGCTTCCGATAATATAAATGCACCCATTGCTCCTCTGATGGCTTTGTTTGGTTCCTTATAGCTCTGCTTGCTCCTCTGTTGCTACAATGGCTATCTGCATCCTCTGTTCTTCTCCTCTTGGCTCCTTTTGCTCCTCGAATATTTCCATATTGACATCAATGACAATCTGTGTCCAACATATCATTCATTCATGCTTGATCATATGTGCTTATGCATATGTGTAGTTGGTTACATATTGCTTATGCATGCTCATGTTTTCATGTGGTCAAGAAAATAGTGATGTAATGGTTGTTGTCATGCATAAGGTCATGGTGTGTGTTGTTGTTAAGGTCATGCATTAATGACTGGACCCTAGCTATAATGACGGTTGCATGGTCATATGATTATGTATTAAGTTTCTATATACTGTCATGATTATGTTATACATGTTGTTATCACTCAGGTTGTTCCCAAAAGTTGTAAGAAAGGGAATACGGCCGAGGTAACCACAAACCAATCTTTTAGATACAGATTCTAGCCAATCGGTATCCAGAGAGGGCTCTCTCTTTTTTATTTAGCTTTTTTTTTTATAGGTGTTAGGCTAGTTATGAATTCAAGGGTTTTTTTTTTAGTTTGGGTGGTGAGATTCAATAGAACAAATAGGTAAACAGAATAGTTCAGTCCATTGGGCATGATGGAGTCAAAAGAGAAGGCTTTCTGGATTTGGTTTCTTAACAGAGGATGGAATCACAGAGCAAGGTACTCAAACATGGAACAATTAAAAGGCTGGAATCAGATGGAATGGACTCAAATGGGTGAAGGGCAGTTAAGAATCCTTCAACATATTGAAAGAAGGAAAGTGAATGATTACTGATAAGGAGCAGTTAAGAATTCCTTAGCAAATACTCAACATGAGAGAATTAGGAAACAAGAGCAAAGGAAATTCACTGTTTATTCTAATTCTGAAGAGAACACAGAGAATAATAAAGACTGAAAACAAAGTGCAGTCAAGCAAATTCTGAATTAATCCTTTTCTTTATCATTCAGATTATGAAACACAGATGATATAAAACTCAGAAAACTGTAAAACATAAGATATTGGGGACTTATTGATCTGGAGTTTGATTCAAGAATTTTGAGACAAGTCCTCTACATCAATTCTTCATCCAGTAGGCGAGACAAAAGTTTGTTTCCAATAGCTCTTTATTCCAAAGTTTTAGTATTTACAGCAAAGTCTAGGGAAATCTACACATACCCAACCTTTTCAAAACTCTGATGAAGGGGGTATTTATACAAAAAAATATGTACAAAAATATCTCATTATAGCTGTGAGATAATATCTAAGTTTTAACCTAAAGTAATTTACAAGTAACATAGAAGCGGCTTGAGAAAGATAACTGATGTTGTGCTGGATGCAGGCCTTTAGGGTTTGGCTTGCAGCTGTCCTGTGGTAGCTCTGCGCCCACTGTTTGTGTTAACTAAGGCATTAATGCTGATGTGATACTCTTTTATTCTTATTTGCTGCCTTTAATTCTGCACTGATACTCTTTATGGCTGATCTAATATTTCTGTGACTTTGATCTGATACTCTTTAATGCTCCTCTGATACTCTTTGACTTGTTTTCATCCTCTTTAATGTTGAACCGACCCTGCTCACCGCCGTCAGGCAAAATAGAACTACAACGTGTCTTCACACCGCCTTTCTCTGCTGGTTTTCATGTCTTTGACGGTACACTGGTTGGGGTAGCAAATATCTCTGTATATCTCTGTTCTTTTCTTCTGTGAGCTTGGAAGTCCTTCGGTTTGATTTTAACTGTGTTTGAAGGAAGCAAACTGTAACTGGCAGCTTGGCTGAGGCCGCGAGCTCATTGATGGAGCCTTTGTGGTCTGTAGGTGGTCGAAAATCGGGAACATTTTGATTTTGGTCACTTTTACGCTTGGAGTGCTTATATGCAGGAAACTATAGAAAAAATGGCACTTTTACCCTTTAATGGAAAATTTGATTTGAAGGACGGATGACGTCAACATGGTGTCAGCAGAGGGTATGGAACAGATGACGTGGCAGTGATGTCAGCAGGTGATGTGGCAAGTGACGTCAGCAAAGGACAGCTGACGTCAACGGATGATGTCAGCATGGGGAGGGCAGTAAATGGTTTTGCCCACGCTGCTTTTGGGCTTGGGCGGTTTTGGGCGGAGGGGCAACGAACATAGTAGGTGGTCAACACGTGTCCATGGTACGGGGGAAATACCGTCGGTTCCTCGAGAAGTAAAGCTCGACAGTTGAGGGGGTCGCGATATGATTATGGACCGTTGGATGTGGAGTCGTTGATCGGACGGTGGGCACTCCGTGAAGATGGCAGGGAGTTAACATGTGGGGGTTGAGGGGGGTGTGAAATGGATATCTGCCGTCGGATGCGAGGGCGCCGATCGGACGGTTGGCGCACTATGGAGATGGCGGAACGTTAATGCGTGAGCCCAATGCGATAAACCAAGGTTTTAATGGTTTCAGCTACATTTTCATCAGTCTGCGGGGCTTGGTTATAATTAACCCGGGTGGTTAATTATCCCATGGTTTGTGCGCGGTGGGTTATTAATCAATTCCAGATGAGCTATTAATCCCCATTTGAAACAATGATATATGGTTATATTAAACCAGGGCGGGAATATTAAAATATGGGGGTCGTTGTTATTATATTTTTAATACGGGGAGGTAAATAAAGTGGGATTTATATAATAGTGTTAGGAAATTAATATGATTGAAATGTAAATAAAAAGCGCTAAGTGATAGACTTAGGCCTAGGGAACAAAAAGGGTTTTTATGGAGAATTTTACATTTCCCTATGTAAAAAGGGTTTTACTTAGGCTTTTTATGAAATGAGATGGATGGAAGGAGTTGTTTGGTGATATTAAGCAAATCTCAATACCTTTGGGGGGAGATTAGTAAGTGATTTGGGGAAAATCATGAAGGGAAGTTAGTCATGCCTCGCTTGAGCTGCTCCAAAAAATATCTGCCATGGCACTTGTGATAGAGGTAAGATTAACATATTTTTAGAGATAAAAACCTATCACAAGTCTCATTCTGAAACAACAATCTACTTACCCATCCTACTTTGCCTAGCATTTTTTCTTCTCTTTCTTTGGGTGCACTTAAACTGGCAAACCCTCATAAATCTTCTTTTTCTTTTCATGGGAATCCTACCTAAGTCTGCACTTATTACATCCAAGGGCTCAGATTAAACTGTTGAGCTCCTTTGCTTCTCTACCTATGTACTTATCTGTTAAGATTAAACAGTTTGGACATATTTTTATTCTCTATCTCTAAAACATGAAATTGAAACATGAACTAGCCAAGATTACGTTGTTTGGCCATTCATCAATTGTGGCAAAAAGTTTCAACAAGCTATACATGATGCTTTATTTATAGAAAATGAAATAGTAGTGGCATTTGGACTTGCACACTTTCCTGGTCTATTTTTTTTGGGGGTTCATTTCTTCTCATTTTTTCTTTTGACCATTTATTTTTTTCACCCTTTGATTTTTCTTTTAGGGTATACCCCCTTTACATTTTTTTTTTTTTTTTTTGATAATATGGAAACCTTAATAGCAAGGAAAGGTATGAACATATTACAGAGCTCAACCAGTCAATCATGAAATATGACACCTATAACTATAGGAGTATAACACTGGCTCCACTTGGGGATGGCTTTCCCTCATGGAAAGTCAATAACAATAGGTCAGATGGCCTTCTACATAACTTTTGCTCTGTTTCAAAATTTTCCTTTTGCTGGTTGCTTTATTGTATATATGACAGCACACTTGTGAAGCTTAGGGCCTTCTCTTCAGGCTTCAACTGCAACAAGTTGCTATCCCACTCAAAATTGTGACATAGTTAAGGGTATAGTATGTACATGTTAGAGTCAAAAATACATCAAAAACTGGATCAAAGTAATGTTTCAGCCTTCGACCATTCACTGGTCCTTCTTCTTTTTCTGTACCATCCAGGCTCTTCAAAAAGTAAGTATTGTTCCCTTGCAATGCATGGATGATGAATGGCCCTTTCCATAGGAAGTCAAACTTCCCATGTTTTCTTTTTATTTTCTCTCCTGGAATCCCACCTTAGAACTTTGTCACTTGGGTAGGAACTTTTAGCCTTGGTCTTTTTGATCAAAATCTTTTTAATTTTCTCCTGCACAACTATGAGATCTGGCCTGAAACAAAAAAATGCTGCAACTTTCAAACCAAATTAGTAAATCATCAACATTTTTAGGGCCGTTTGATTAGATTCAAACATTTAAAAATTTATTTCCTAACTTACTGAAAACTGAATTAAAACAAACTAAAATCCTACCTACTTTACTCTAATTAGCTTTCTAACTGTTGGTTAGGTAAAATGAAACAACCAATGCAACCACTTAAGCATTATATACATCAGTGACCTTTGTTGCTTGTGTTTGATGGTGTTTAAAATTGAGATCTTGCAATCAAATTTGGCTTTGTTAATCTTTGAGAAGATAAGGAAATTCCTGATCTCCCTTGCTGAATCTAGAAACTGTACAAAAGGATCCTGCAAAATATATACACTAATCTTGAGCTGATTCAAACAACAACTGTACAAATGTCCTGGATAGCTTTCATGCCATGAAACTGAAATATCACCCTTGTCTTTATCACCATGTATGTTTTCAACTGTTCTTTGTGGTGATATTTTTACTGATTGTAATGTATGTCTTGTAAAACCATTATCATATTGTTTTTTACCCTTATAGTCTGTTAATGGAGAAAAATTCTGATTTCTTTCATCATTCAACCTATCAGCTGATGGATCATAAAGAATTTGGAAGGATTGTTGCAACTTATTACATACAGGTTGAAATGGAACTTGACAAATTTCTACAAGCTGCTCTTCTTTTTCTTTAAACAATTCAGATGATTCAAAACAAAGGGGCAAGGAATCAACTTGGATTTTTTGATCATATGTTCCTGCTTCCAAGTCTTCTTCTGCAACCTGACATTCAATGGCATTTTGGGGTTGCAAATCTAGATATGATAAGTCTTGAACAAGGATTTGATTGCCCTCTAGATGGTTAATATCAAGACTTGTTGACATTTGATTTCTAATTGCATGATAGTTATCTTTGATAAACTAAAATGAATCAAAACAAAATGGTAAAGTTCCTTCACTGATTTCAAAATTTTCTGCACTTTCCTCCTCATTCACTTTGCTGAAATGAACAAGCTGATCACTTCTTTTAAGCTGTTGAACCTGAATTTCCTTGTTCCCCAAATTAACTTCTGATTCCTTTGCAAGGTCAAATTGGATTTGAGAAACATAATCATCATCATATTGATCATATTTGGGCGAATCATTAGAAGAAGCCATGTTTTCAAATGCACACATCATATCAGGAGATTGCTCCTCCACATATTGCTCTATGAATCTGTCTTTTGATCTATGGTAGGTCAAGTTGGTAGGAATTTGTTCATGAATATCGACCTTTTCCTTTTGTGAAACAAATGTGTCATGATTATTTTGAACAAAATATTCAACTTTCATTGTGATCTTCTGCATCATTTCCTCTGCTTTCTTTATCAAAATGTCAAGTTTTTCCTCTTTCTATGTTTTCAACTTCTCTTTTCTAATTTTCAGATTAACCTCTACATCCACTGCCATGTTCTACATCTGTACCATAGTGGAGGGGTTTCTTTCTCTCAGATGAAATTCTATCTCTGAATCAAATGCTCTTGGGTAATGGAGTAGAGCTGAAGCGAGGGGAGGTCTTATATTTAATGGTATCAAATGATAGATTTGATTGAATCTGTCTGAAAATTGTTGTACTGTTTCATCTGGATGTCTTTTTAACTGATTATATTCTTCTATGATCATGAGGAGATTGAATTTGATTATCCATCTATCAAGGAAGAGTTTGAGAAACTGCTCAATACTTGAGATGCTTGCCTCAGGCAGGGTTTTGAACCAACTCCTGACTTTGCCTTGCAAAGAAAGAGAAAAAAGCCTAATATTAACATCCTCTTCATCCACTTCAAATAAGTTAAGGTAATCTTCAACAAATTGGATATGTTTTTGGGCAGTGACACCATTCTCTCCATCAAATCTTAGGAGATGCTTGGGATAATTGATAGAGGGAAATGTTCCCCTAGGGCTTTTTGGGTTGAAACCCTAGCAGACTGAAAGTTATCTATTCAAAGAAACAAGCATTCACACAGCCATTATGCTATTATAAGCAAATTCTATGATAAGGGTACGTACCTTTGGTCCTACGTCTGAGAAGGCCCTTAGGGTCCAAACCCTTCTTGGAGTTCCCTTCTTCTCTTTTGTCCTGCAAAACAACCAATTCAAAGAACACAGTAGTACATGGACAAAAACTTATAAAGAAACCATCTTCATGTTGTAAAGAAAGGTAGTTAGTTATGAAATCCAAACAACCATTTACATATGAATCTTAAACATGAATATCATTAACATAAAGAAGATTCATTTCGGGAACCAAGACATGTGTTTCTTTTATTATAGACAAATAAAGTACATGAAAAGGAATATTCTCACCTGAGTCACCTTCAGCAGGCTCCAAGCAAAGCTTCCTTCCGGATCCGTTCCAGCCTCAAGCCTCTAACAAACTCCTTCCATGACTCTCTCCATGATGTCATAAATGGTGGATGAACATCAACACACAAGGAAACAAAGGTTTCCTATACAAAATGGGGGAAGTGCAGAAGGCACAAGGGACTTCAGACCTGGTCAAGGGAAAAATCTCAGCATAATAACCTTTCTCTCTCTTCTCTCTCCCTTTAGGCCTTCCCTTTGAGGTCTTTTTATACCATCTCCAAAGTAGTTTTTTAGTTAGGAGTTGGTTGGGAACAGTTGGGCCACGGGCACTAACAGGTGATCAGCAGGTAAAACCCGCGATCTCCGCCCGAAAATAAGGAGTTTTATATTTTTTTAAGTGTTTTAATACATACACGCAGGTTGGATATACACATACCCGCGTATACACGCGTTTAACTCAGGGAAATGTCGCGTATAAGGGATAAAACACTGTTTTTTAAATTTTAGGACCAGGTCTGGAAGGAGGGGTTGCCCTAGGCCATGAGTACAGCATCACAAACCATAGAAGTGAGATTTGGAGCTATAACAGATGCCCCCTAATATATGAGGTCAGAAGGGGTACATGATGGCCGAAATATATTATGCGAGTACATGGAAAGGAAGTCTGTCAAAAACCGAGGAGGACTTCACCAGAATTCAGCCTGCCAAGCCACCAAAGGAGATCAGAAAGAAACACTGTCTGAGGCGGGCATACCCATGCTCAGAAAAAGTAAAGCATGTCCGCATATCAAGTACAAGCGGATCCACTAAGTATACAAGTATAAATGACTGAAAGATACATAATGGATCATCTGATCATAATGAACAAGTACATGTCTGGATATCACATATAAGACTGTTAATGATGCTAAAAGATGCAACGGATCACTGATATCAAATACTGATCCCAAAAGGTACCAACTGAAGATGATGGAATAGGATGGTACTACACTGCAAACTCAGGTGCCAGCATATAGAATGTCGCCATGACTGACTACAACATATAGAGTGAAGTGGTATCGACTAGCAGCAACAGGAGCAACTGTCAAGTGAACCAATGAATGTTGATACAACCTGAGGTCTTCACCAACCGCTGTGGTACATTTCTACACCATGGGAATAAATGATCTGAAGTTGACCATGTGAGAAATCGTTTGATTACCGGTCATTGATGTATACCGTTAACAAACGCGAGACTACTCACCGATAATGATAATGAGCGTCAAGGTACCCAGTACAATCTAACAAGTGTGAATATATGAGCTGGAGTCGAACACCTGTAAGAATATATCGATCATGAGACAATGATGGTTTCCCACTGTCGATAGCGAAGGATCTGCCACTAATGATTGCAAACCCCAAGGTACTGCCAAATGGACTCTAGATCTTTGCCCCAGAGCAATGAGTCGGAGTCGATAGGGAAAGATCCGCTAGAAGGAAGGCATTAAGGCATCCTCCATCAATCTAGCACGAGTGTAACCTGTAGGCCAATAATGTGGAAGGAATCGGACGAAAAAGATGTAGTAACCCAACCGAAGTACGTTTCCGGCGTACACAAGATGTGGCTAGCGCACGGCAGAAACCCTCTGAACCAACCAATAATGAAAGCTGACACAGAGGCGAGGTATCCACCAATAGGGTCAAATGGAAACCAAGGTACTGCATGAATCCCAATGTGTGATAATTTAAGCTGATGTCGAACACAAGGGAAACCACTCAGTCAAAGACCCATGACACTGATCGATGCTCAGCACAAGGTGACCTATCAATAATGAAAATAGGGCCAGGGTGCGGCTCTAGGCCTGTCCTCAGAGCAAGATGTCGTCGTCGATAAGGACAAGACCCGCCAGCAAGAAGTCAATGGGGACCTTCTCAAACTGGCACGAGTAAAGGACCAATATAACTGATGTGATGATAGACATGACACTGACAATCAGGGATGGCCGACTGAAGAATGAGTCAAGAGACACCGCAGAGAGGCCGACTCAGGCTAACTTCCCTTGAACAAAAGCACGACTCAATGTGACTATGTGGCAGCATATGATGACTCTGTATAAGGTCGTCATGCAGGAGGCACGAACGAACCCTCCATATGATTGGAAGAGATAACCAATCGGGGGAGAACTGTCTCAATAACAAGGTTATGTCATACCTAAGTCAAACTAAATCCCACCCACACGGAGGAGACTTTGTTTTGAGTGCTTTGTTCAAGGGCGACACGACTGACTTTAGTTGCCAACAATAAATGGAAATAATGTCCTGTTCCCGCTCTTTTTGGAATATTTAATTTTTTTTGTCTTTTTCTGTTAAGCTGGAAAAAGAATAAAAGAATGCTATGGTACAGTGGAAAGAACGAGTGTCGGTGAAACAGATGATCTAGTTCCTGGGAAAGGAACGTTCCTATGCTCAATGCAGGGAGGTGAAAACTGGTCAGTGACACTCAAAGGTATGTTCCTTCCACGGGTCAAGGTGTGTCAAGCTGCAGAAATCAAAGGTATGCAAGGTTGATTTTGCAGACGTCATGGTCAAAAGTTGGCTTAAACACGAGTCCAAGTGAAGACGGCTCTAGGCCAAAAGGCGCAAGTGGTCAACATGTAATGCAGTAGTACAACTCAACACAAAGGAGCCTCTAGGGTATAAGGCCAGAAGAAAGCGGAGAAGCTAAGAGGAATGAGTCTTCAATGCATAAGTCATGGCGGGACTACAGAGGACTCCCGAGCCTACTCAAATCAGAGCAGCATGGGCAACAAATGTCAGTGAGGTGCTAACTAGGATGCCCATGTAAAGGATGGCTCTACCATCGTGTCATGATTTAAAGAATCGGTGAGTGAAGATGGCTTACGAACCATAACACGATGGGATTGACCCTATGGCAGATGTATTGGAAAATGGAGGCTAGTATGCATAATGCAACGGAAAAATGATGTCCCTAACCTATATGCCAGTGAGAAAACGATACCTGCCATGACGGGTCAGCAGTCATGGAACCGTCTCGAAACTGAAAATCGTCCAAAATGTCCTGAAAAACAGACCAATCTCGACATTCCAAGCTCCCAAGTTAAAAGTCACATGAGGCCAAACAAAATAAAATTTTGAAAAAATTTTGCATTTTCAAAACTTATAAAAAGCATTTTGGACTCACCATTTTTACCATTTGAGTTTGAGAGCAAAGGATTTGGAGCAAAAGGAGCAAACTTCCCACAACCAGATTCAACCGTTCAAATTCGTCAAAAACCTCCAGGTAACTCTTATACTTAGCTTGCAATTGATTGTGACTGGTTTTAAGATTTTTGATTGATGTTTCACCGTTGAACTTTTGTCAAAAATTTCCCCGTGGTGTATATGCGGGTTGGTAATATTGAACCCGCGTACACGCGGGCCCTATATGCTACTGTGTGCACAGGGACCCGCGTATACGCCGCGAATCATTTATAAACAAAAACTAACGGTTTTAAATTGATTTTTTCTCAGGATGCCTATCACGTGGCGTGAAAGAGAGCACGCAGTGGTAGACAATGAAGTTATGAACAGTCCAGAAGCATTAGATGCACTACGGGGATGTGGTTTGCTTAAATTTTTCAAACTGCCGAATATGAAAGCGAACACGCGTCTGCTTGAGATGCTCATTGATTATTGGGATGTCGATGAGGAAGCCTTTATGATCGATCAGATGCCGTTTAGGGTAGAAGTGGAGAAAATCTATTTTATCACGGGCCTTTCCCGAAGGGGAGAGGTAGTACAGTCCCGAGGCAGGACACGGAGTAGCCTCTTGATAGAGGACTATGTACAGATATACTGCCCGGGACATCCCAAGAAGGTTGGGAGCCAGATTTCCATCACACATGTGGCGAGTTTATCACTTAGGATTATCCTCTTCACCATGGCTCGAGTGAATGGATCATCCTCTCTGCATCAGACTTCACGGCTAAACATGAGCGTGGCAGTTGACTGTCTCACTACTGTGTTCGACTGGTGTACTCCTCTTCTGGCCAACATGAAGAGCCAACTCACTTCTATCAGGAGGGGTCAGACCAAGAAATTTGGATATGGGACTATCCTCTGTACTTTCTTTTTCGAGAAGGTTCCCGCACTCCGCCCCAGGGTAGCAGTTTCCATCAGCATCCCACGCGATCCACACATGGGCCGGTGGGCTGATCTGCTGAAACGTCTGGGGGGTGGGGAGGTCCCACAGACTGCCTTCGACGATGACTTCTTCACCTGGTGGGATCAGTAGATCATCGCCGTGGATGACTAGCCCTATGCTAGGCTAGATTTTCGAGGAGATCCTGATCTAGCGTTACCACCGAATGCAGCATGGGGCGAGATTGGTAAGATTTTTTGATTTTATGATTTTTTGGATTTTTCAAATATAATGATGCATTTTGAAAAATATTTTTTGATGAGATTCAAATGACTGATATGATGATCATGTTCCAGACATTGGGCTAGTACGACCAGATGGATTCCCGTGGCATGGACGACGCGGCCGAGGAGTTGAAGAGGCGGCTGCTGATACAGAATGGACTCTAAACAACGTCCAGCGACACTTGGCGAGACTGAGCTGCCGAGTACCGATGGCCGTCATAGAGGACCTTCCTGAGGATATGCAGCATCATGTGGTTGGCATGCCACGTGACTGGGTTCGCATTTTTCGGCGTGTGGCCAATGCTATAGTTACATACTTAGGCACTCATCCTGAGCCGAGGCATTAGATATGCCGGACATGATTATGGGCATTTGAGTCCCAATTTTATATATTTTTGGACACACATATGTACACTCGAGACGCTTTACGATATCTATATATATATATATATATATCTATATATATATATATATATATATATATATATATATATATATATATATATATATATATATATATATATATATATAGATAGATAGATAGATAGATATACAGTTTGACTTTTTGATGCTTGATTTTATCATGATGAATGATTGATGTGCCAGTCTAATGCCTGATTAGCGATAGAATCAGCTAACCAATTATGAGATCTTGGAATGTGCAAATAATTAATATAAGTAAATGATCTTTGCAAAAACCTCACCCTTAAATACTGGTGATATAAATATGGATCCCGTACCTGATAAATGTTATTTAATTGAGACACTATCAATTGAGAATCAAGATACACTACCAACGAGTTGATCCCATAAGAGATTGCCTTGGATAATAAATTAATAACAGCAGTATACTCGGCCATATTGTTTGAAGCAGGACCGATGCACACGCCTCTTGATGCCATCAATTGACCAGTTGGATAATAGAGTACCCAAGCTGCGGAAGCAAGATTCCGAGTGTGCCGACTAGCACCATCGGCGAACCCAAAATAGACCAAATCATCCATCAACACTTGCCACAGCAGACCAAAAAGTGTTGATATCAAAAAAATCTCGACGATATATGTACAAATATACATAAAATACAAAGAATCCGTTGCCTGGCCAAAACTAAGCAAAGTACTTGTTTAGGTAGAGCCCGTTTCGGGGCTCCACCAGCTTGTTTCCCTCGAAATCAATTAACTCATACGATCCTTTTTCTAAAACTCGTTTAATAATGAAAGGACCGTACCACATAGGCTTAAATTTGCCTGCCCCCAAGGCGTCTTTATCTTGGTCATAGACCAAGACAAGGTCACCTTTAGAAAAGACTCGAGGATGGACAGACTTATCATACTGCGTTTTAACCCTTTTCTTATGAGCCTCATTCATTGTGGCAGCATCTCGACGCTGCTCATCGAGGTGTTCCAAGTGAATTAAGCGCTCTTCGAGACTCGAAGTCTCAGGAAGGAGCTCAACAGCTAACTTAAGAGATGGAATTTCACATTCAACCGGAAAGATAGATTCCATCCCATAAACCAACTAAAAAGGTGTAAAACCAGTAGCCATTTTGATGGAGGTTCGGTATGCCCAAAGAGCCGAATACAACATAATGTGCCAATTGGACCGATTTTTATCGATCGTCCGTTAGAGTATCGTCTTAAGAGTTTTATTGACTGCCTCGACCTGTCCATTGGTCTGAGGATAATAAGGGGACGAGTGCTCCTGGCAGAAACCTAATTTAAGAGCCAATTTGGACATCAGTTGATTCTGGAAATGACTGCCATGGTCAGTGACAATCTCTCTCGGGATACTGAACCTTGAGATAACCTGATTGAAAAGAAACAATGCTGTCGTGTCACTATCGTTCTTATAAGTAGGCATGGCCTCAGCCCACTTCGTAAAGTAGTCTACAGCCACGATAATGTACTTGTGATTCGCCGCTGAAGGCGGATTACAAGTTGTAAAATCAATACCCCACTTAGTAAAGGGACCGACGGTGACAACAGGAAAAAGAGGAGCTGGATGTGCGCGCATCTTCCGAGTAAAAATTTTACAAGGGTGACAACGTTTGACCGCTTCCACACAATCTTTAAAGAGTGAAGGCCAAAAATAGCCAGCACGTAAGATGCGCTGGGCTGTAGCAAGCCCTGATAGATGACCACCACAAGCTCCACTATGGTAGTCATTGAGCACTGACTCTGCTTCCTCTAAGGTTAAACAACACCGAAGGATTGTATCAACCCCTCGATGGTATAATGTGTCACCAATGATAACATAGTTTTTAGCCAGGTGACGTAATTTTCGACGTTCTTCCTTGGAGAAAGTAGAGGGAAACTTCGAAGTCTGGAGATAGACAATGATATCTCCATACCAAGGGTCGAGTGAAGAGATGAGGAATAAATGTTCATCAGGAAAACTTTCCTCATAAATAGTATCCTCTCCACAAGGTAGCTCAGAAATTAGCTCCGCGAAAACCATGGATTTCTTAGACTTGGCAGACAAGAACTCAAGATCGAATTCTTGCAAAATGACTATCCATCTATTATATTTGCCCCCAATCACTCGCCTACTGAGGACAAATTGAAATGGATTGACCGCCGCTAAGACAAAAGTTTTGCGTAGCAGGATATAATGACGGAGCCTCTGGACAGCGTGGACAGCTGCCAAGGCCAACTTCTCAACCGGAGAATAGCGAAGTTCAGGACCTATTAAGCCTTGGCTCAAATAATAAATCACATGCTATGCAAGAGCATCGTCTTCCTGAACGAGAACCATACCAATGGTTGATTCTGCTGCAGCGAGATATAAAAGGAAGTCTCTACCATAATCCGGTGGACTCAGAAGCGGGGCAGAGACTAATGGTTTTTTCAAAGCATCAAACGACCGCTGCGCAAAGTCTTCCCACACAAATGGAACTCCTTTCCGTAGCGAACGCATAAACCCTTTAGTGATCTCGGCATAGTTTGCTATAAACCATCTTAAGAAATTAGCCTTCCCTTGGAGATTTTGAAGTTGTCAAATTGAGGACGGGGGAGGCAACTCAACTATTGCCTCAACCTTGAAGGGATCAACCCGAATCCCTTCATTAGACACGATGAACCCTAACAACCGACCGGATGTAACCGCAAAAACGCACTTGTTGGGATTCAACCGGATTTTATAAAAACGACATCTTTCAAAAACCAATCGAAGATGACTAGGATGATCAGTTCTCTTTCAAGAACGAGCAGCGAGAACATCCAAGTATGCCTCGATGACATGTTTGATGTTGTGGAAAGCATATGACATGGCCCGCTGAAAAGTGGCTCCAGCATTTTTAAGACCAAAAGGCATCTTTCTATGTGCAAAGGTACCCAAGGGACATATAAAAGCTGTCTTATGTTGATCTTCAGGACGGATATAAATTTGATTATAACCCGAAAAACCATCCATGAAGGAAAAATTTTCATTACCCGCACACTCGTCGATAATCTGATCAATGAATGGCGTGGGGTAATTATCTTTCGGACAAGCCTTGTTTAGGTCCCTAAAATCGATGCATACTTGGATTGTTCCTTGCTTTTTATCCATAGGGACTGGATTAGAAACCTAATCAGTAAGAGGAGCAGGGTATATAAAACCTGCCCTTAGCAGCTTCTCAACCTCAGCTTTGATAGCTGCTACTTTCCTAGGGTTAACCGGCCGAAGCCTTTGACGAACCGGTTTCACGTTTTCATACGTCTTGATCTCATGTTTAACTATAGAAGGATCAATGCCAGGCATTTCTTCATAAGACCGAGCAAATACATCACGAAATTCCTTAAATAGGTCGGTGTAAATTTGCATTTCTTTAGGGGAACACTCAATTCTGATGAAGATATTCTCGATGACGTTAGGGTCCCTAGAGATGTTTATAGGTATCGTTTTTGAAATTACCGACATATTACCTTCGGCACGAAGGTGTGCTAGAGCCAAAGAGTTTGACACCATACAAACATCACTAGTGAGGAGCTCGAAGAATCTAGATTCTACTTCCTGCAATGGAGGAAGAAAGTATGAACGATGGTGTAAGTCTTCCCAAGGTCGATCTATACCCATCATTACTTCGAGGATTGCTTCTTCAGAAGGTAAAACCGAATCTAAGCAGTCCAAGGCAGAGGTAGAATAAGGGCTCCAAGCCTGGGCCACATGACCATCTAACTCCTCTTCGGAAAAAGGAGTAGAGTGGTTGTCTGCAGAGTCTACGATAGACTGATATCTAAGCTCAGCTACAGATATAGGGAATGCCATTCCATTTACTTGTCCTTCCACTAATGTGGTCGTAGGTGAAGGCAAGGTCCAAGGGTCTGAAAAATAACGAGTTCGGAAGAACTCTTCTCAAGGAGACTCCTTAGATGATGAAATAGCATTGATTTTAGCAAAAGGAGAGGGAAGATCAAATGTACCCATCAATGAGGAATACATCCCTACTCCTAAATTCTCAGTCGGCGGGCGAGGATTATCCACTAAAGGGACAGTAGAGTCAGAGTTTGCTTGAGGATCGACTGGACAATAGTCCAATTGATCAACCTTAACGATTTTCCCCTCATGAGGAAAGTAAATGACACGAAACAGAGTCGAAACGACGGCGTCCATTTCGTATACCCAGTTCCTTCCTAATAGGAGATTATAGTCTAGGTTAGCATCTATGACTTCTACTTCGATATTGACGACCTTCCCTCCAACACATATAGGAAAGGCCAGGATAATCCCATGCGGCTTATGAGAATGACCATCAAATGCAGTCAAGACGGTGGGTGAAGGAACAGTCGAAGGCGATCCAATAGCCTTCCAGCATGACATCGACATGATGCATGTGGAAGCTCCTTCATCTATAACAGTACGAAAAATATTGATTTTTCGGTATGTAGACTTTATTTGGAAAGCCATATGATGAGGGAGTCGCTTTTTGACATTTAACATGTCAAAAGTGAGCACTAAAGAGTTAGCTGGATCGACTGCTCCAATCACGGAGAGTAAAGCACTTCTCTGAGCCAGACATGACTGGAGAACCTCTAAAGCCGACATTGTGCACAGACTCTGAGCCAGATCCTCCACAATGGAGTAATTCTGGGCGGCCCTAAAATTAGGATTAATCGTCGCACGTTTAGCGGAACCTTTCGGTATCCGTGGTATAGTCTCGACAAGGGGTCGCTCAATATGAAGGTCAGTACTTCCGGGAACAGTCTTGTCCTTGGAAGTTTTGGCTTCACCATAATCATGTGACCGAGTAGCCACATGGACGTTAGAACCCATCATGAAAACATTTGACGATTTTTCCCCTCCTGGTTGCCCCCTGCAGAGGTTCAAAGGTTTGAACTCGCGCCAGCAAGAAGTTGCTGCCCTTGGGGAAACGGGTTGGTTAACACAGCTTGAGAACTAGAAGTCCCTTGTTGTCCTAACAAGCGCTGAGCATCTTCAATCTTAGGGTAGAGATGAGTTAGATGGTCTCCACTGCACAACTTGCATGGAAACTTGACTTTCTTTCTCGACTCATTTCTACCACCACCAGCGTTGTTGCCGGATTTATTTGCATCAGGCTTCCCATCCTGGTTATTTTTCTTACCTCGTCCTTTCTTCTTTCCATTGGAATTTTGATTTCCTTTGGGGTTATCAGATTGGACGGCATTAATTGAAGAAGTTTGGGAAGCGGGGGGGTTAGACGATGTGACTTGGTTGTTAGAAGCAGTTTGCAAGGACAACTGCTGCAATTGATTCAACAAGTTCACGGTAGTTGTGTCTACTGACCCAACGATACCATCCGCGTGCGGACCTGGCTTCGACTTAGCTATGTCAACCTTAGACCCAGGAGCATCTGGCAAGTATTTTTGTAGGATCCCAGACTAAGAGTAGATCAATTCCAATTGTTGGGCCCTAAAAATGGCTTGCTCCTCAGAATAGACCCCAGACATGGAGACATCCTTGGAGATCTCGGGTTGTAGAGATTTCAAAAACCACTCGAGACGGTACTCCGGAGGGATTTCGGCTTTAATGAGCCTCTTTCTCCATCTCCATTCCTGAATATGGTCAGAAATGTGGGTTGCCTTATCCTGACGAAAGGTGGCCAGAAGTTCAGTTCCGACATCATAGCGGACAGGCAACTGGAAATGATTTAAGAAAATATTGGCTAAGTCAGCGAAAGATGTGAAGCTGCCCCCTGGCAACTCTATATACCATTTGGCCGCATTACCAATCAAGGTGTGCTGAAAGAGTCTCAACCTAATCGAGTCATCAATAAGGGAGTTAGATGAGCACCACAAATGGAATGCGGTTACATGGTCGCCTGGGTCTTCACCACTCTTCCCTTTGAATTTTGGAATGTCCGAAGGGAGTTTGGTTGGGACCGGAGGCCAGGCCGGATTGTACTTGATTGGGTCATTTTTTAACTTAGTGAGATCTGGCAAGTTCAACGTTGCCAGAAACGGAAGCCTAGGAGGACCTTGGGGATTCCACCCAGACTGGGCAGAACTACCAAAGTTCTGAAAAGATTGTCCTGGAATTTGGGAGGCACCAGGTTGCCCGAAGTAACCAGTAGAATCGGTTGAACCAAAAGGCAAGCTTTGTGATCCAGCAAAATTCAGAGTTTGACCAACTCCGGCCATATAGCCTCCATAACCAGCAAAGTTTCCTCCTAAAGGATTGTAAGGATTTGATAACCCCTGATACGGATTCCAAGCCGAAGCAAGGGGAGGAATACTTTGAAACGAACTAACCGTGGAGTACAACCTATTCCCTTGTTGGCCGATAAACGGATTCCTAGTTCCCGCGCTACTAACCCCAGGGTTATTCCAACCTTGGAAAGGATTGCTGCTTCGTCCTATAGAAGAAAAAGGCATGGATCCTACCATCGGGTTGGAATGTGGTATATGACCACTTCCGAAAGGAAAACCCTGGAATGAAGCCGATCCGCCCATCATGGACGTAGCGGCACTAAACGGAATCGATGGAATACCCTGTGAGTGGGTGCCAAATGGGAAGAATCCAGTACCAAAAGCATTGGTTTGGGCATTTCCACTCGTGGACGGAATGGAGGTAGACCCAACTAAAGATGTGCTAGCAAAAGATCCAAACAAGGAAGCAGAGGAGATGGAAATGGTTCCTCCCCCTTGCACCGATGTTGGGGTTTGCATAGTCGTAGCACTTGTAGAAGCCATGCTTCCAGTAGTGGTCATCGATGGTAAGCGCGTAGCGTAACCTGGACTTGACGGTCTATGCGTCGGAGTCCCAACGTATTGCAATACGTCTGGATGACTAGATGGTAGGGGAGAATTCGGAGCCGCTAACGACTCTGAGAGTTCTTCTACCTCTATGTTATTCTCCGCTTGAAAGAGAACTCGAGAAAGGACTGGAGTGTCCCTCTCTTGTTCAGAAGTGCCAGGCCTTGCTTGGCCGCTAATGCCCCCGAGAGGAGGATCAATCCCCGATGCGTCAACCGGTGTGGGACGGAACCCACCGGTAGTATTGCCTCTGCGCTTTCTAGGATAAGGCTCTAAACTTGGTGGCGAAAGACCATGAAGTCTTCGAGACCGCCTAGGAGATCAGTCAGCCACTTTGAATTTTTTGTTATGATCTAACTAAAGACTCAAAAAATTGAAAGCTAGGCCAACTAAGAGCACAGAGCACACACTATAAAGTCCCTAAAGATACAGCCAGTCAAACAACTTCCAAGTATTTCCGCTCTGGGTGATTAAGAGCGGACACCAAAATACGAGAAAGTGAAGTAAGGGGCCTTCCGAAGATAGTCTGGGATGATGAGGGGCTAGTCCTATCAGCGAAGGTATCAGAGGAAGTTATGCTGACCTCCTAACAACAGCCTGCGCCAATGCAAGCTCCCAAGCTTCGCAAGGGTGCCCTCCAGTAGTACTGTCGAGAGTGATGCAACGTCAACCTCAGGTGCCACGGGATTCCCCTCCGCAGCCACCTGTGTAGATCCCTAGAAGTAGCAACTATGGATACCAACTCGTCGCAGAAGCCAGGCAGAACAGTTGTGAGGTAAGTTCAGACAAGTAGGAGAGGGGGTATCTCTCTTCCCTGTCTTCACAGACCCTCGTGCTTAACTCCCAGATCTGGAGCTTTCCTGGTCTTCCTAACGCTATTGGATTTTCTCTCGTTATTCAGACTCCTACGTTTGACGTTTATATGGCCTTGGAGAGTTAACTCTCCATTCACCTAATCCAAGGCCCTAAAATCCTAAACTTGTTGGTGTAACTGACTAAAACAAAAAGTTCTAGTGAATTTTAGTTAGCGCTTGATTTTAAATTAGGCTGTTCTTTAAGTCACAACGTAACGGAAGTGAAACTAGTGGTGTTTTTTTTGACGCAAAAGAAATTAATAAAAACTTAACTACATGCACATGCACTTTTTCGTTTTTCGATGAAGAGCAATTTCTATAGGGTTCAGAGGTACTTCTAATAAAACAAACTTTTCTTTTCTTTTCATTAATTCACACTTCACACTCACAAAAGCTAACAAAGCTATGTATGCCTAAAAGGGGATGCAAATCTATCCTAATGCAACAACTATATGTGGATGCAAGATTTAAAACTACTCTAAAAACCAAAAAATGAAAGTTGCTTGCTTATCAAACTTTATCTTGCCACTTACAATGTCTAGATGGAATATGAGATGCTACCATTCATTTCGTCTAAACACTAAAAACAAGTTCTAAGACAAACATAAAGCACTTTCACTCACTAAAAGGAAACCAAATGAAAAGCAAGTTCAAGAAAGCAAAACTAAGATTTTCAAAAGATTTTCTTCAAAAGTAACAAGCAAAAAAGTCTTTTCAAAAAATTCTCTCAACAACACTGAAACTTGTGATTGAAGAATAGGCAATTAAACACTTTTGCGAATTGACACCACTCAAATGGATGAAAACCCAACAAAAATAAATGTGTTTAAAATCGCTCTTAACAATCAAAAGCAGCAATGAAAGCTTTGGCAATGAAAACCAAAAAGATCAAAAAGACAAATTCCAAGAAAGTGTGAATCAACAACTTTCATGAAACAAAGAAGTGGATGGTCACAAAAAGCGATTTTGTCAAGCAAACAAAAAGTCACCAAAAGCGAGATTAACACAAAGATTGTGATCAATCTCCCTACTCTGATGAATCAGAGCAGCCAAGATTCCTAGCAAGAAATCTTGCGTG
This sequence comes from Pinus tabuliformis, assembly GCA_031772625.1. Taxonomy (NCBI): domain Eukaryota; kingdom Viridiplantae; phylum Streptophyta; class Pinopsida; order Pinales; family Pinaceae; genus Pinus; species Pinus tabuliformis. The sequence continues at coordinate 1,254,140,590 of CM062804.1, forward strand.
CTTTAGCAAAAACGATGACGCTTGCAATCAACAAAAAACAAGACCAATACTCCTTATAATCAGAGAGAATTCATAACAAGATGCTCGTTGTAAAACAAATAACTGATACTGGAAAATGACTGTTTCAGACTGACTCAAACCACCAGACAAACCTTCAGAGACTAAAAATATTTATAAATCTTGAAAATTGCAATATATACGCGATTGTATTGAAGTACAGATTGCGTGTATACGCGACTGTATCTGAGGAAACTTGCATATACGCGGGTTCACTCAAAGAAACAAGCGTATATACAGCTCTGTATCTAAGAAAAACAACGTATATGAAAAGCTTTAAGAAAATAAAAAAAACAAACTGAAGAAACTGGCAAAGCTTAAAGTTCAAGAACAGACCAGACAGTAACAGCAAGCAGACAAGGCAGCTGAGCCCTGATTGGCTTGAAAAACACCCAAACTAGGAACAACCAGAGTGTTGTCCCCAGTGGAGTCGCCAATTCTGATAGAGGGAAATGTTCCCCTAGGGCTTTTTGGGTTGAAACCCTAGCAGACTGAAAGTTATCTATTCAAAGAAACAAGCATTCACATAGCCATTATGCTATTATAAGCAAATTCTATGATAAGGGTACGTACCTTTGGTCCTACGTCTGAGAAGGCCCTTAGGGTCCAAACCCTTCTTGGAGTTCCCTTCTTCTCTTTTTTTCTGCAAAACAACCAATTCAAAGAACACAGCAGTACATGGACAAAAACTTATAAAGAAACCATCTTCATGTTGTAAAGAAAGGTAGTTAGTTATGAAATCCAAACAACCATTTACATATAAATCTTAAACATGAATATCATTAACATAAAGAAGATTCATTTCGGGAACCAAGACATGTGTTTCTTTTATTATAGACAAATAAAGTACATAAAAAGGAATATTTTCACCTGAGTCACCTTCAGCAGGCTCCAAGCAAAGCTTCCTTCCGGATCCATTCCAGCCTCAAGCCTCTAACAAACTCCTTCCATGACTCTCTCCATGATGTCATAAATGGTGGATGAACATCAACACACAAGGAAACAAAGGTTTCCTGTACAAAATGGGGGAAGTGCAGAAGGCACAAGGGACTTCAGACCTGGTCAAGGGAAAAATCTCAGCATAATAACCTTTCTCTCTCTTCTCTCTCCCTTTAGGCCTTCCCTTTGAGGTCTTTTTATACCATCTCCAAAGTAGTTTTTTATTTAGGAGTTGGTTGGGAACAGTTGGGCCACGGGCACTAACAGGTGATCAGCAGGTAAAACCCGCGATCTCCGCCCGAAAATAAGGAGTTTTATATTTTTTTAAGTGTTTTAATACATACACGCGGGTTGGCTATACACATACCCGCATATACACGCATTTAACTCAGGGCAATGTCGCGTATAAGGGATAAAACACTATTTTTTAAATTTTAGGACCAAGTCTGGAAGGAGGGGCTGCCCTAGGCCATGAGTACAACATCACAAACCATAGAAGTGAGATTTGGAGCTATAACAATAATTGTTAGGGAAAGTGTTGAGTGTAGGAGGCAAAATGAGTGGTTTATACCTATCAGGAACTTTATGAGGTACCGAAATATGTTCAGGGATTGGCTAATTAGTCTCAATTTTTGGATTCTCCTTAAGTAAAAAATGATCTTCATAAGAATTAGAAGACTTCTGTTCAAATGTGTAAGGAGATTTTTCATCTACATTTTTGGAAGAAAAATAATAAAAACTTAATCTAAAATCATCTCTAAAATACAATATACATTGAAAAATCTTATCAATGAGAAAGAACATAATGTCTTGGATAAAAATCCAAGTCAAAAGCCTGATCTTTTCATATAGTTCTTTCAGGTTCATTTCTCCAGTGGAGTCTTGATTTTGAAATTGATGTGGAGTCGCCAGGTGGATGATTTTAACCTTTGTGTGTCTGATCCCTGTCCACCATCACAGATCAGATCTAAACCTGTAAAATAATTCTAAAGAAAAGGTTCAGTTTCTCCAGGAAACAAAATTTTTGAGATTTTTATGATTATTTTGATTTTATTTTTTATTTTTCAAAACAACTTTTATGATTTCTTTAAGAGGCTTTTTATATGAGATTTAAACTTTCTTAAAGACTTTATTTGACAAGAAGAACTAATCAAGCATTTGAAACCAGATGTTCAATCCATAAGCTAGACCGGAGATAGACTGAAGTAGAATTTATTTACTTCTGCAATTGCAAAGCAAAAGCAGTTTCAAAGGCTACTTGGCTAACTTCAGGCTCCATCTGTAGTTTATACAGTAAACAATAGTAACAAACATTTATTCAAGTCCCCAGTGGAGTCGCCAATGATGTTATCACTCAGGTTGTTCCCAAAAGTTGTAAGAAAGGGAATACGGCCGAGGTAACCACAGACCAATTTTTTAGATACAGATTCTAGCCAATCTGTATCCATAGAGGGCTCTCTCTTTTTTATTTAGCTTTGTTTTTTATAGGTGTTAGGCTAGTTATGAAGTTCAAGGGTTTTGTTTTGAGTTTGGGTGGTGAGATTCAATAGAATAGAGAGGTAAACAGAACAGTTCAGTCCATTGGGCATGATGGAGTCAAAAGAGAAGGCTTTCTGGATTTGGTTTCTTAACAGAGGATGGCATCACAGAGCAAGGTACTCAAAAATGGAACAATTAAAAGGCTGGAATCAGATGGAATGGACTCAAATGGGTGAAGGGCAGCTAAGAATCCTTCAACATATTGAAAGAGGGAAAGTGAATGATCACTGATAAGGAGCAGTTAAGAATTCCTTAGCAAATACTCAACATGAGAGAATCAGGAAACAAGAGCAATTAAGAATTCACTGTTTATTCTAATTCTAAAGAAAACACAGAGAATAATAAAGACTGAAAACGGAGTGCAGTCAAGCAAATTCTGAATTAATCTTTTTCTTTATCATTCGGATTATGAAACACGGATGAGATAAAACTCAGAAAACTGTAAAACATAAGATATAGGGGACTTATTGATCTGGAGTTTGATTCCAGAATTTTGTGACAAGTCTTCTGCATCAATTCTTCATCCAGTAGGCCAGACAACAGTTTGTTTCCAACAGCTCTTTATTCCAAAGTTTCAGTATTTACAGCAAAGCCTAGGGAAATCTACACATACCCAACCTTTTAAAAACTCTGATGAAGGGGGTATTTATGCAACGAAATATGTACAAAAATATCTCATTACAGCTGTGAGATAATATCTAAGTTTTAACCTAAAGTAATTTACAAGTAACATAGAAGCGGCTTGAGAAAGATAACTAATGTTGCAATGGATGCAGGCCTTTAGGGTTTGGCTTGTAGTTGTCCTATGGTAGCTCTGCGCCGACTGTTTGTGTTAACTAAGGCATTAATGCTGATGTAATACTCTTTATTCTTATCTGTTGCCTTTAATTCTGCATTGATACTCTTTATGGCTGACCTGATATTTCTGTGACTTTGATTTGATACTCTTTAATGCTCCTCTGATACTCTTTGACTTGTTTTCATCCTCTTTAATGCTGAACCGACCCTGCTCACCGCCGTCTGGAAAAATAGAACTACAACGTGTCTTCACACCGCCTTTCTCTGCTGGTTTTCATGTCTCTGATGATACACTGGCTGGGGTAGCAGATATCCCTGTATATCTCTGTTCTTTTCTTCTGTGAGCTTGAAAGTCCTTTGGTTTGATTTTAACTATGTTTGAAGGAAGGAAATTGTAACTGGCAGCTTGGCTAAGGCCGCGAGCTCATTGATGGAGCCTTTGTGGTCTGCAGGCGGTCGAAAACCGGGAACATTTTGATTTTGGTCACTTTTATGCCTGGAGTGCTTGTATGTAGGAAACTATAGAAAAAATGGTACTTTTACCCTTTAATGGACAAAAATGAATTTTGAATTTTGATTTGAAGGACAGATGACATCAGGGGGGGGGGGGGGGGGTACGGAACATATTACATGGTAGTGATGTCAACAGGTGACGTGGAAAGTGATGTCAGCAGAGGACAACTGACGTCAACGGATGACGTCAGCAGGGGGAGAGCGGTAAATGGTTTTGCCCGCACCGCTTTTGGGCTTGGGCGGTTTTGGGTGGAGGGGCAGCGAACATAGAGGGCAATCGACACATGTCCATGGTACGAGGGAAATACCGCCGGTTCCTCGGGAGGTAAAGCTCGGCAGTTGAGGGGATCACGATATTATTATGGACCGTTGGATGTGGAGCCGTTGATCGGATGGTGGGCGCTCCGCGGAGATGGCGGGGAGTTAACGCGTGGGGGTTGAGGGGGGTGCGAAATGGATATCCGTCGTCGGATGTGAGGGCGCGGATTGGACGGTTGGCGCACTATGGAGATGGCGGAATGTTAATGCGCGGGCCCGATGTGATAAACAATGGTTTTAATGGTTTCGGGCGCATTTTCATCAGTCTGCAGGGCTTGGTTATAATTAACCCGGGTGGTTAATTATCCCATGGTTTGTGCGCGGTGGGTTATTAATAAATTCCAGATGAACTATTAATCCCCATTTGAAACAATGATATATGGTTATATTAAACCGGGGCGGGAATATTAAAATATGGGGGTCTTTGTTATTATATTTTTAATACGAGGAGGGAAATAAAGTGGGATTTATATATTAGTGTTAGGAAATTAATATGATTGAAATGTAAATAAAAAGCACTAAGTGATAGACTTAGGCCTAGGGAACAAAAAGGGTTTTTATGGAGAATTTTTCCATTTCCCTAAGTAAAAAGCGTTTTACTTAGGATTTTTATGAAATGAGATGGATGGAAGGAGTTGTTTGGTGATATTAAGCAGATCTCAATATCTTTGGGGGGCGATTAGTAAGTGATTTGGGGAAAATCATGAAGGGAAGTTAGTCATGCCTCACTTGAGCTGCTCCAAAAAATATATGCCATGGCACTTGTGATAGAGGTAAGATTAACATGTTTTTAGAGACAAAAACCTATCACAAGTCTCATTCTGCAACAACAATCTACTTACCCATCCTACTTCGCCTAGCATTTTTTCTTCTCTTTCTTTGGGTGCACTTAAACTGGCAAACCCTCATAAATATTCTTTTTCTTTTCATGGGAATCCTACCTAAGTCTGCACTTATTACATCCAAGGGCTCAAATTAAACTGTTGAGCTCCTTTGCTTCTCTACCTATCTACTTATCTGCCAAGATTAAACAGTTTGGACAGATTTTTATTCTCTATCTCTAAAACATGAAATTGAAACATGAACTAGCCAAGATTAAGCTGTTTGGCCATTCATCAATTGTGGCAAAAAGTTTCAACAAGCTGTACATGATGCTTTATTTACAGAAAATGAAATAGTAGTAGCATTTGGACTTGCACACTTTCCTGGTCTATTTTTGTTTGGGGTTCATTTCTTCTAATTTTTTCTTTTGACCATTTATTTTTTTCACCCTTTAATTTTTCTTTTAGGGTATACCCTCTTTACATTTTTTATTTTTATTTTTTATTTTTTTGATAATATGGAAACCTTTACAGCAAGGAAAGGTATGAACATATTACAGAGCTCAACCAGTCAATCATGAAATATGACACCTATAACTATAGGAGTATAACATATGTATCATGCTAATTTGTTGATCTTGCAGACAAGGTATCCTCCCCGAGCTATACTAAGGTACATTGGTTTATGCTGATTTGGTTTAGCTGACATGATATACCTTGCCGGAAGAAATATCAAATGGCTAGCAAGATGGTTGACTACAAATACTCTCCCTATTAATCCGAAGAGCAATATGGTGTTGGGAACTCTTCCGATTTGGCAGTTACACTGAGAATATTAAAGGAAGAAATAAGGAGTTGTAAGACAACTAATGGCATAATCCTATAGGCACAAGAGAAACAAGCAGAGGTAAATGCAGTGATACTTCAGAGTTTGTCAGATTTTCAACGACATAGACCACTTCAGATCAACTATGAACAGGAGGATCATTAGGGGAATTTTGAGGTGTAAAATGGGCCTCCTAAGGAAATTATAAAATAATAGTGGAAATAATAAAATAAGATTAGATTACATCATCAAATTTTAGAGGGAAAAAAAGAAAAAACTATTTTTTCAACTAGTATTTTTAACTTATCTCCCTATGGGTTTACTCCAATTTTGAGTGGAAACACTCGTTGAATGAAAAATTTGATTCCCCATTTAAGGAGTACCCATGTTGCATACTTTCAATGGACCCTACTACACGAAAAATGAGAAATACATGAAAAATGCGATCACAATCATGTTTTTTCATGTATTTCTCATATTTCGTGTAGCAGGGTCCATCAAAAGTATGTAACATGGGTACTCCTTGGATGAGAAATTAAATTTTTCATCCAACGAGTACTCCCGCTCGAAATTTGAGTAAAACATTAGGGAGATAAGTTGAAAAAGTAGTTTTATTATTTTATTATTTTTTAATCTTTTTACTTTTTTACTCCAAAAATGGTGAATCATCCCCCATGGTTGACATCATCATCTTGAATCCTATTGGTTCATATAAAGTTTATTTTGGTTGTACATTTTTCTTAGGAGGCCCATTTGAGACCTCAAAATTCCCTAATGAGAACAAATGGGGCATATGGTAGTAGGTTACATGGTGGTCACAAGTCATATATAGATGACACAATCAGAGATGGCAAATTTTTGGACACTCCGGATAGGAGAGGGGATAGCCACAAGTACTGCTCTAGTTATGGTTCCAACAAACATGATGATCAATATCATTATCATCCTATAGAAGGAGTGATAAGGGGCATTTTCAAGATGAGTTTAAGAAAGAAAAGCCACCTACTTTTGATGGGGAGGTAAATAAATCACAAGATGTAAAGTCATGGTTGATAGGCATGAAGAATTTCTTTAGGTTGCATGACTATTCAGAGAACGTGAAGGCTAGAGTGGCTACATTTAGTCTCAAAGGTAAAGCATACATTTTGTGGGAAGAAGTGAAGAATATCAGATGCATTCCTGAGGAATATTTGACTTGGAGTGAGTTTGAGCAACTATTCAAGAAGATGTACTTGTCAGAGAGATACTTTGATGACAGGGCAAAATAATTCTATGAGCTAAAGATGGGATCCATGACAGATGATGAGTACACTAGCAGGTTCTTGGAGTTACTGAGGTATGTGCCTTATCTCACGGAGGAGAAGGCCAAGATTCAAAGTTTCATTAGTGGATTACTGGTTGCATTTAAAGATAGAATTGAGCTTGATGAGCCTAGATCAATAGAGGAGGCCATCCAAAAGCTAAGGCATTGCTATGAATAATCGAAGCACATGTCTTAGACTAAGCCATACTGGAGAGGTAATGCAAAGAACAAAGAAAAATGGGACAAGAAGCGAGCAAGGCCTCATGATTCAGGTAATAAGGAGAATGATGCACCACCTAAGAGGTTCAATGCATCAGATAGAGGATAGGGACATTGATCTAAGGAGCAGAATAAGAATCTTGTGTAGTGTTGGACTTGTGGAGGAGATCATCGCAAGAGGGATTGTCCATAGTACCAGAGTGGTAGGCCTAAGATATACAGTGCATAGGAGGCCCAAACATGTGGGGGATGTTTGTCAGAGTATTCCATGTATCTATGAAAATTTGGATAATAAACAGGCAGACCATAAGGCATCTATCATTGATATGGACGGTAAGATTTGTGATAAAGTTATTTCTATTTTGATTGACCCTAGATCTAATTATAGTTATGTTAGTCCTAACTCGATGGATAATTGTGGTTTGAGTAAGGAATTTCATGCAAAGTCTTGGTTAATGCAGTTGGATATAGGTACAAAGAAGTGAGTTCATCATTGGGTAAGAGCTTGTGCATTTGATTTGAATTGTATGCCTACCATAATACATTTGAATGTATTACTGTTGGGATCATACAGTGTGTTTTTGGGCATGGATTGGTTGTGTCTACATAGAACCAAGGTAGATTGTTATAAAAAAGAAATTGAATGTGTTGATGATAATGGGGAACTAAGAGTCTTGCATGGAAAGAAGAAATACACATTAGTTAGGACGGTGACATCTATGCAAGCAAAGCGTAGCCATGCGAAAGGGTGCAAGCTATTTGAAGTACACATTTCTAGTGATAAGGGTAAGGAAGTTGAGGATGCAGACATGTTGAGCAGGTACCTAGTTTTACATCAATTCAAGAATGTATTTCCTGAGGAAATTTAAGAGTTTCCACCTCATAGGGAGGTAGACTTTTCTATTGAGTTAGTGCCAGGGGAAGCTCCAGCATCAAAATCACCTTACAAGATGAGCATGCTTGAGTTTGTTGAATTAAATTTGCAGCTAAAGGATATGTTGGACAAGGGGTACATTAGGCCAAGTGTATCACCGCGGGGCGCATCAGTATTGTTTGTGAAGAATAAAGATGGTATTCTCAGACTATGCATTGACTACAGGTAGTTGAACAAAGTGACCATCAAGAAAAAGTATCTGTTGTCGAGGATTGATGACTTGTTCAATCAGTTGAAGGGAGAAAAAATGTTCTTGAAGATTGATATGAGATCCGGATATCATCAGGTATGCATTAAAGAGGAGGACATTTACAAGACAAATTTCTAGACCAAGTATGGGCATTATGAGTTTGTTGTAGTTCCATTTGGCTTGACTAATGCTCCAGGTACATTTATGTGCTTGATGAATAGTGTGTTGTGTCCATATTTGGATAAGTTTTTTATTGTGTTCATTAATGATATACTAGTATATTCTAAAAATGAGGAAGAGCATGTCGAGAATTTAGTAGCAGTGTTGAGGTTGTTGAGAGAACATCAGTTGTATGCTAAGCTCAAAAAGTGTAGTTTCTTTCAGACTAAGGTACACTACTTGGGGCATGTTGTCTCCAAGGAGGGCATTGCAGTAGATCCCAAAAAGATAAGATCCATCATGGAGTGGGTAGCTCCTAAGAATGTGGATGAGCTGAGATCTTTCATGGGGTTGGCAGGCTATTAAAGGAGGTTCATTAGGAACTTCTCACAGATTTCTTATCCTATTACGTCATTGCAGAGGAAAGGTAAGAAGTCTGAATGGAAAGAGGAGTGTGAGGCTAGTTTTGAGTAGCTTAAACAGTTGTTGACACATGCGTCAGTGTTAAAGATTACAGATCCAGACAAAGAGTTTGTAGTATGCACAAAGGCTTGCAAGAAAGGACTTGCTGGATTCCTTATCCAGGATGGACAGCTGGTATGTTATGAGTTGCAGAAACTGAATGAGCACGAGCATAAATACCCCACACATGATCTTGAGTTGGCATCGATTATACATGCATTGAAGATGTGGATACACTATCTTCTAAGCAGGAGGTTTAAATTGATAAGTGATCACAGTGGTTTGCAATATCTATTTGACCAAACAAATCTGAATGGTAGGCAGGCTCGATGGTTGGCTATGATCAATGAGTTCGATTTCGAGATCAGATATATCAAAGGTAAAGAGAAAAAAATGGCAGATGCTCTTAGTAGGTGGATACAAGTAAATCAATTAGAATTATGAGCTACTATGGGACACACTTATAGGATATGATCTTATGGGCAAGTCAGCAGGATGTCAAATACATGGAGATTATGCACAGGCTCCAGCAGAGTTTAGGTACATGTGATGGTATAGGTATAGGTACAGGTACAGGAACAGGTGCAGGTGCACAGGTTGTGGACTATTGCCTTACAACAGATGGATTGGTCAGGTTTCAAGACAAGATATATGTGACAGATAGTAGTGAGATCAAGAAGGTGATCTTGAGGGAGTTTCATGCAAAACTGTATTCAAGTCACCCAAGTTATCAAAAGAGACTGACAGCATTAAAGAGATTTTACTATTGGCCAAATTTGAAGAGCGATGTAGAAGAGTTTGTGGCTAGATGTTTTGATTGTCAGTGCGTGAAAGAAGAGTGTAAATATCCAAGTGGATTGCTACAACCGATCGTGATCAAAGAGTGGAAATGGGAGTTTATTTCCCTGGATTTCATCACAGGTTTCCGAGGACAGTGAGAAAACATGATTCCATCATGGTTATTGTGGACAGGTTGACAAAGGTTGCACATTTCATTCTGGTGAAGTCTACATTCTCAGCTAGCAATGTAGCACATGTATTCATTAGAGATGTGGTCAGATTGCATGGTGTTCTGAAGAATATTGTGTCAGACAGGGATGCGAAGTTTACTTCCAAGTTTTGGAAGGAGTTATTTGTAGCTTTGGGCATAGAGTTGGCCTTCAGTACAAATTATCATCCGCGGATAGATGGACAGATAGAGAGGGTCAACAGGATATTGGAGGACATGTTGAGGATGTATTTGATGCATCAGAAGCGAAAGTGGGAAGAGTACCTTCCACTGGTTGAGTTTGCATACAACAATGGGTATCAAGAATCATTGAGGATGAGTCATTTTGAGGCATTATATGGACAGAGTTGTAATACTCCTATCAATTGGAGTGATCTAGTTAACAGGGTATTGACTGGACTAGGTATTTTGGATGACATGGAACAGGAAATGCAGGTGATCAAGAAGAATCTAAATGCAACATAGGATAGGTAGAAGATCTATGTAGATCGAAACAATTTTTTCAAGGAGTTCTAGGTTGGGGAATAGGTATACTTGCGCATCAAGCCGAAGAAGAGATCCTTCCATATTGGATCATGTTCTAAGATGGCACCACGGTTTTGTGGATCCTTTAGTATAATTAAAAGGATTGGGCCAATAGCCTCTCGACTTGCACTGCCTATGACAGTGATATTCCATGATGTTTTCCATGTGTCATTGCTTAGTAAGTATGTTAAAGATGTTGATCATGTGATTGACTGGTATGTATTACAGGTGGAACCAGATGGAGAATTCCAGTCGAAGCCTCAATGTATATTGTAGAAAAAGGTGCTCATGCTCCAGAACTAAGAAATCGAGCAAGTTAAGGTGTAGTGGAAGCACTTTGGGCCCGATAAAGCTATAGGGGAGATGGAAAATCAAATTTGTGTTGTGTATCCTTCCTTGTTTGCCAGTTGAGGCAAAGCAGTTTTGGCTTGGTGTTTTGGTATATGATGTGGTATATGTTTTGATGAAGTTGGTTTATGTACATATGTATATGGATGTAAATACCGCCATGAGTTATGTTATAAAGCTCCAATAAATGGTATGGGTGTCATGTCATGATGATGTTATGTTTTCATGTTAGTTTGCTTCTCAGCAAGATGATCATTGTAAATACTACATCGAGCTAAGTTATAAAGCTCCATCAGCAGTATGTTTTTCTTACAACAGTTTTGTGGTTATAGGTGTTGTTGAACATCGAGGACAGTGTTCCCCCAAGGGGGAGGGTTCTGTAACAACCTTGGTGAAAATTCCATGTAATAAAAGTTAATAAAGGCAAAATAATAACCATGTATGATGGGACACTTATTCCAAGCTGAATGTTGGGAAAAATCCTAGTGATGGGGATCACTTGTGATTGTTTATGGCTAAGGAAATTGGCAAAGGCAATGACAAAGGCTTTGGAAAGGAAAAATAACATTTTTAACACATTTATTTATGAAAATAATGGAAATTAGGAGAAAAAGGAGGTGAAAGGTCACAAGTTACATGTGAGGAGGAAATTGAAAGAAAATAATGGAAAATGAAGAAAATAGAGGCCTCATTCATAAAAAGGCTACTGAGGATTAGTTGGTAACCTTTTGTCAATTCAGTTTTGGAACTCTCTAAGTACTCTCTCTCTCTTATACTCTTGGAGACTTAGATTTTTCTTGGAGCACTCTTGGTGGGTGTGGCATACTTGGGTTCTTGGAGCAAGAAGGGAAAGAAAGAGCAGGAAAGTGCAAGAAGGCATCAAGATCAATAGCTACATCATATTTTCTTGCAGGTACCAAGTTGCATGTATGTTTCCTTCACTAGTTTTGCCATGCATGGAATATGTATGTGGTTTCTTGGTCATGATATGTCATTAGCATGGATGATTGCCTATATTGGTAGTGCATTGCCTAGCCTTGCCATTTCCTAGATAAGCATGGAGTTTGTGGGTTTATTTCCTTGTTTTATTTTGGTTGTTTCTCATGTTTCCTTAGCTTGGGTTGAGTTACTAGTTCCTAGAGCCTTAGTTGGACAAATGCTCTGGAGCCCTGTACATCTTGGTTTGAGTTACTAGTCATGTAGACTTGGTTGGAAAAACGCTCTAGAGCCCTTGGTGCATTGAGTTACTAGTCCTGGAGACTTGGTTGGAAAAATGCTCTGGGGTTCAACGACAGCTGTGGGTTGAGTTACTAGTCTTGGAGCCTTGTTTGGAACAAATGCTCTAGAGCGTTGAATGGCTGGGATAGAGACCAATCTAATGATGTTTTTGTGATGTACAACCATGAGGTGGAATAATTATTTGATGGGTTGAGGTGGTGTTGACAGTGTTGGACCCGCCAACATGTCATGGGATCTCCCCAGTAAGAAATCCCAATTAGACCTCAGACCGTTTGGTGTAGGAGTCCTAGAAGTGGGTCGTACGGTAATGCCTTGACCGTGGTTTCTCACAGAGGTAAGTAAGATGTCCCTATTGGTAGCAAGGGTGTGATAGTTGTAGTATGTCAATAAAGGTGCATGAGAGGTTATAAAACACTGAGGGTGAGTTGAGTGTGCCCCTTGAAAACCTGTAATAGTACACGTCTTGGAAGGGAACACACGAGCGAAGATGCATCACAACATGGAAGGAAAGTTAGCGAGCAATCCAAAGTGATGGTTAAACCAACAACACATTTCAGAAAGATTCATACATGCTTATATAGAATAGTCCATACATGCATGTGTAAGCAAACAAATACATATATCATTTAGAGTAAACAAGATAGCTAGAATACAATACAACATATGCATGAAATGTGCTAGCTCTGTTATATTAAGAAGTGCAAGTTCCAGCCATACAATACATCCATGTGCAACCACTAGTTTTCATAGCAGAATGTTATAGCCACAACCGCCTACTCCTCCAAAGAGATATACTAGCTCTGTGCAGTGGAGAAGCCTAGGCATGTTATGATACTGTCCAAGCTTTCTCTAAGATACTCCTATCGAAGCTTGGCTGACTAAAAGCCTTTAGAATGAGTTATGAGGGACTATTCATAGCAAAGGGTGGGGTGACCCTTGACATTCCCCTTTGTGACAGTTCATCTACCCTCATGACTCTTGATCTACTCTATGACTGTTACATCCAAATATCGACACTTGAACTTACACTTGGCAAGACGTTACACTACAATGCACATGTACCCATGCGAGACAAAATGGCTTGAGCAAGCCATGCAAGACATCACTATGACTCGGACAACTGTTGGAAGACCAACTCTTCGACATCCTCATGGTGGTCGACAATAGCGAACTGATGCCAAGATCGATAGTCCGCAATGGTGTCCGTGTACTTGAAGGTGACATCTTTCTAGAACCTGACTCTTGCCTCCATAGAATACGGGTACACTGCTCGGGCTCCTCTATCCAACTCATCTAATAGCATGCATATCATTGTCTTCAATGCGATCGGATCAGAAACATACTTTTGCATGGTGTCTGCACTAATTGACAAGTCTGAGCTGGTGGCTATGCGCATCAACTCGTCGAAATACAAGTCAAGCTCTAGTCTGACCTGTGCCTTTGTCTTCACCTGGGTGAGAGTCCCAATAGATGGGATCACATATGCATGCACCACAACATCCATACTCTTGAATACACGTGCATGGGAAGCCTGTAGAGTAGTAATGAGCTGCAGGAGCTCTTCATAGTTCTGGATCTAACTCCGGATGCGGCCTTCATCTTGACCACTATGGGCTTCATCATCTTAGGAAAGTGAAGCAGGGCTCCCTTGTATCTCATCGTCCATGTTTGCATGTAATCCACAACATCATGCACGTTCGACAAGATACATGCTCTTCTAGCACATCGCTGCTGCCATCCGTTGAGATGGACGACTGCCTTATGCATGATACCAAACTTGGAGTACAATGGCCACATGACTGTGTCAAGGGACAATAATTCATCCAGTATTGCCTTCTTTAATTTTGCTTAGGCAGATTTTGTAACCAATTCTCTTCCTTGCTTGGCTGTCTGTAGCTCCTTAGCCATTCGCTCGTTCTCAGCTATCAGAAAGTGAACACTCGAGATAGTGACTTCGGTATATGCTCTGGTAGCATCGGCCAATGTTGTTAGACATTTGCGCACATTAGAAATGATCACTTGTTCCTCATACTGCACAAGAGATGTATGATCTTTTGTAGTTGATAGTATGCGAGATTGCACAACTCTATGTTGAGACTCGTCGAATGAGATTTTGTGCATCTATCTTTCCGGTGGATCTCCAAAGATCTGAGTGCCCCCTTGGTCACTTGGGACTTGCTCGTCATCTAGATGTGATGAAGCTGGTGGGTCGACCTCTTGATGGTGAGGCATGAGGTCGTTGTCTTGCTCTAACTCCTGTTGCTCCATATCCGTATCCATTTGTTCATGTGCTCGCTCTATCTCTTGAGCGAAGTCCTACTCCTACGATGGTTTACCTTATTTGCCTAATGCCAGCTGTTCTAATGATTCCACTACCTATACAGGCATTGTTTCATCCGTTTGCACAAGTCGCGTCTCCTACTGTACCTATTCTTGTTGTGCTTCCTTCTCCTATCTGCGCAACTCTTGTTCCTTCCAGAGTTGCTCCTTCAACTCATGCAACTCCTTCTCTGTTTCTTCCATTCTTCATTTCTCTCTCTACCTTTGTGTGTTCCACTTGTTGCGTTGTTGCCTCTTTTCCTATATAGCCATAGTTTCTTTCTCCACAAGTGGATCTGCTCAGAACTTGTAGCTTTTCTCTTCCTCCATGCCATCAACAATCTTCCTCTTTCCCTTGTCACGCGTTAGTATGTTAACCTCTGCTGCTTCTGGTGCTCTCCGGGATGCTGCTTCACGTTGTTTCACTAACCATTCCATAGCGAAGCCAACCAGTTCATTGACTCTGGAGGAGTCATAAGAATATCTCCATGGGTCCTCTTCCACCTAATGACATGCCGCGTGGATCTAGTTGAACCGCACTCTCGCGCAGTGATCTTTCACAAGACAATGTGGGTCATACGGATTGTAACTTCAGAGGTCGAAAGGATACTTTTTCATCTGATCTCCTTCAACATCCACATGCTTGAAACTCCTAATTGTGTATAACCCAATGCACAGCGGAAGAGTAGGCCAAGTTGCCTTCTTCTTCTGGTGCAGCCTAAATGTTAACCCTGCTAAGATGTGATATGCTACTTCATGCATGATGACTATTTCCAAGGAAGACTTTGGTAGAACATGTGGAGGCTTCTCTACATTGTACATCCATATGAACGTGTCGGATGGTGAGGCATACCAATCAACTATGTCTGTCAGTGCCTCCATTGCTGCCTTCAACATGCAGGGTGGATCCTATTCGAATATCATCTTTTAAACTGAAGTGACAAAATGATTGGACAACCATGTGATAACTACTCTGAAACTACATTTGGACAACATCTTAGAATAAGTGTTCACAGTAGTCTCCACCTGTGTCCATGCCCACTTCAATCCCAGGAACTCCTGTCGGGCACAAATTGCATCCAAGATGTAGGCATACATGTAGATTTCTGCTTGCATACCTTTGGGTGGCTATTGAGCCCTTGTTACCTGTTCCTTCAACTGGTGAGCCAACATGCCAGACCAATTGCATACTTTTCCTTCTCTAGACAGTTGGTTTAGCGCGATCACCCAACTCTGTGGGAAGGTTTCCGTGATTTCTTGGACATACAGTCGAAATGCAAAGATGACCAAGTATTGATATGTCTTCCGCAGTATCTTCATCTTGTAGATCTGGTTGGGTGTCATCCTGAATTTAGTCGACTCCTTTACCTAGTTCTTCAAAATGTCTCTGGAGTTGGCATTGCTGCTGGGTAAGATGAAGGGTGTCTCCATGATGATCACGGGCTCTGACATCTGATACATCTCATCATAATCCTATGCCCTGAAGGTTGCAATCTCTGTCCCAATAACACTGCTCAATTTCATCCTCTCAGGATCAGTGTGCGAGACGATCCAATGTATCATGTCTGTGCATGGGAGCATGGGATACCTGCATGCAATCCGGTATAGGGCAGACTTGTGGATGTTCAAATAGACTTGGCGGTCTTCGAGGTCTTCCCCAAATGTGCCTACAAATGCATCATTGACCTCTTTCCATTTCAGCTTGATGTCCTTGTCTACAATCAGCTTGGTGTCTTCATAGATCGGCAGACTTGTAAACACTCACTAAACTGCTACTCCAGTTGCACTTCCATCAGTGTCCTTTGATCCTGCTCCCCTGGAGGCCATTGATCCTGAACTGCTATGAGGCAGACGAGCACCTACAATATCTGGAGACAAAGAGACATGCATGGCAAAAAATCTACCAACGAAAACCAAAGCAAACTTGAGGAACGACATGCAACATACCTGGGGATTAATTGGCAAGGATTGTGCATTTTCTTCTGGGAGGCTAGCTGACTGGCTATTAGAACTGCGCAAAAGGAATTCTAGGCTATCTGGGAGGCTGACTGACTATTGGAATTGCGCAATCCAGGCTGGCTAACTGGCTGTTGGAATTGTGCAATACGCAATTTCAGTTGGCAATGGTTGCAGGCTCAATGACTGCATTGCGCAATTTTCTGGGCTAGCAGTCACTGTCCCTTAGAATTGCACCAAGCCTCGAGGATAGTCACCGTGCAAAAATGCACATTTCCTAAGGGGAAGACAGAGGCTTCCCTCTCAGGATTGCACAATGTTGTCTTGGTGAGGAAGAGTCTAGGCCAAGGCTAGCCAGACCCGTCGACGGGCAACTGAAAGAAAATGTGACTGTGAATGCATGGTGTTACTGAGTGTAACTAGGAGTGAATGATCATGCATGCAAATAGTGAATGAAAGATTCAGAAATGGAACAACATGCATGTGGGTGAAGCGATTCGCCGAATCGGTGACCGTTTGTGCAAAACAGTTTCATGCATGCGACAACAATGAGATGTTAACGAAAACTGAAACGGTGCTACTACAAGCTAGTATGCATGTAAACGACAGCAAGTGTTCACATAAATCAAGAAAACATCACTCACACAAGTGAAAAAACAAAAAGCGATAGAAATGCTACAAAAGACAAGTTAAGACCACTTACCCGTGAATAGCTGAGCTAGATGTGTCGAAGAGTCCTGGATGTGCTGTGGGATGTCAGAGCTCCAAGATCGATGTGAATAAATGAGCTCTAAAGTGTCAAATAAATAAGTTTGAATCTCATGACGTGCATGCCACAAATCTAGGAAAAAGCGGCACTTGGAGGAAAGATTCTAAAGCGATCTTTGCATGTAACCTCCAGCTGCTAAAAATAGCTCCCTAAAATCTAGGGATTCTTTTTGCATGAAGCCTTTTCTATTCCGAGAAAAAGAAGGCCATGCATGCAATTCAAGTTTTCTTGGTCCCAGGTGGAACCGATCAACTCAACTGTACATGAAACAGTCTGTTTAGCTGGGAGGAAAAAATGCGCATTTCTGGGAGGGAGTTGGGTTGGTTGCCTAGAAGATTTGCATAATTTCTAGGTAGAGCAGTTGACTGTTGCCCAGGATTGTGCAATTTCTCTGTAAATCTTGACTGGCAGATTTGCACAATTCTAGAGCCCAGCACGCTGCCGGATAAAATTGCGCAATTTCTGGAGTGAAGGCTAGTTTCCCTCTAGAATTGTGCAATTTCTTGAGGGAGATGCTCAGCCTGCAGCTGGACCAAGTCCAGAGAAACATCCTGTGAGGGGAATGCAACAATATTTGATGGACAGGCTGTCATTCTGCAAGAAAATCACTGAAGCTTGTGTACTTGATGAAGTAAGACATGCAACTACGAAAGATTAGTAGGGAAGCTCCAAAACGAATCTAAGGAAAAATTTTGGAGGGTGGTTGTAGCTGCCACAACACTTGGTGACACACTAGTAGAAGTCTAGCTCTCTGAATGAACCTTGTTCATGAAAATCAAGCCTAACACCTCCAAAAGTATTGTATAGTTCCCATTTTGTCTTGGTTTCAAACTAGCTTGATTGTAAGATGTAGCATCTACCAAGCTCTTAGTCGATTGACAATTGACACACCTTCCAAGCCAAGGAACACAGTTGTTTCGATTGGTGTTAAGGGGTATATTGGTGCACAAGAAGTATAGTTGTCAAACTCTTAGTTTCATCTCTAGTGTTGCTTCGTTGCCAGCAGGCCTCGATAGTACCCTGGTGGAGTCACGCAGGAACACAAGCATCGCTTCAAGGCCAGTGAGCCTAGTTAGTACCCCGGCGGAGTTACTTGCATCACCTCTCTGCGCAGGAAGCCTTTCTCTTCTTTCACCTTATTCATTTTTCATTTTTTCATTTTTCACTTTTCATTTTTTTATTTTTTTCATAACTGTGCATAACACTTATTCATTTCAGAGGCGGAAGAGGGATCCCAACTTATTGAGAGCAGAAGAGGTTGTTCCTTTAGAGAAGTAGTTTATTGTATACCTCTGACATGCCTGTTAAGGTTTCCCCCCTCACCTTACTCTACTTGACTGAGATGACAAGGGTTAACCCAAAAACAACCGACTAGAGTAGGTGACACTAGTTAGCGCATAAGAGTTGTGTTTTCACCAAGTTTCACTTCGAACAATACGTATTTTCCATCGACGTATCATGGACTAAAAGTAACAAGTTCTTCATATAGAGGAAGAATGACAAATAACCAAGTAGTGATAGCTTCACAAGGCATCCTGGACTTTACCCAGCTTGTTTCAAGAGCCATACATGGTTTCATGTGAAACTAACCTATTAACAAAACAAGCAAACAAACAACAAAGCAAAGCAGAAGCAGAAGCAAATGTGAAAGCATAGTAAGAAAACAAGCAGGCAAACAAACAAGCAAAGAAAGTAAGCAAACAAGCATGCAAGCAAACAAATTGAAATCAAACACTACTCCTACTCCTAATCTAACGATGCATTGACCTGATCACGTGAAGTGATATTTCTAATGCAGCCACCGACGCATTGGTTGACCCATGTTGGTGAAGGCTTGGTCTGTGAGCAACCTGGTTGTGCGAACCAGCAAACAAGAAATATATAACAATGAAGACAAACACACTTCATGTTTCAAAGTTTCCACAAGACATAACTGAACGCAAGTACATGACATGTGATCCATGGACTTGTCACGTGTTGTGCGACACTGCGTGCAGCTTTGAAGCATACGCATACTCTTGACTGTGACATGCAAGCAAACGAAAGAAACAAAGATAACTTGCATCATGCACGTGTGCTTGCAATGTAAGATTCCTCCAATGCATGAGCAATGGGATCGTGCAGTTCGATTGGAGGAAGCATGATTTATGTGTGAGATTGATCTTCAATGCATACAAATGAGTGATGAGGATCCTCGGGTGATTGAACAATTTCCTAATCGAAAGTGAAACAAACCTCAGGACAGCAAGGGCCTGACATAACCATCAGCTCGAGCTGAAGTGCCTTGATAGTCTGGGGGGTTTCTACTTCATTGTAAGATAGATCATCATAAACAGGTGGCTTCGAAATATCAACTACAATAGAATCATGATCGTGATCGAATGTGGGAGTAAATGGATCACGACATCCACGATCAGAAAAATCAATGATTTCATCGAAATCGTCATGATTTGATAAATCAAATAGAGCGGTAGATGAGAACCGAAACAATTCATCCTATGTGTTTCTGGAAAAGGCATATGAAATATCAACTGGATTTTTAATTAATAACTCATATTCTCCATTGTCAGATGATGGACTAACATCCGCTGTGTCCTGCGAGAGATCAACAATGGGTGCATTCATATATGAAGATACACATGCGAAATCATGGATGGCAAGTTCACCAAATATGTCAAGAAAGAATGGAGGGGGCTCGAACAGAAGGGATTCATCCTTCACCGAGTGTTGATGCTCAAGTCCCCAGTCATACTCTTCATGAATGACAACGCATGTTGGTTGTGCAACACCAACTCCATCGATGGCTTATTCCTCATTCACAACAAGTGTAGAGTCCAGAATGGAAGAACACAAGACAGTATCATCCAGAGGATTAGCCAAGTATGAAGATGGAGGTTGTGGTACAAAATTCATATGACAACTCAATGGACTCACAACCAAATATGCACAAAAATTAAGCGAAGTGATGTTGGGAGGATGTGACAGTTGAACAAATGTGTGAGAATGATCTCCCACATCACTCTGTGGTGGTGGAACTGTTTGATAAGGAGACGGCAGACAGTCACTTTTGATAGTGACCATGTCCATCTGTGATTGAGCAACTCCATCACTGAAGAATTCTGAGCTAGGCTTGAGTTCAAACTTCTTCTTGGGATGAACATATTTCTTAAGGAAATACTCGAATTAGTCCCAAAGATAGAAATTTCATCTGGCTCTTCAGAGCTTGAAATTGCAAATCACAGAAGTGCTTCCATAAATCCAAAGGCGATTCATGTGGTGCCTTCTGTTGTTGTAATAGTTTTTGGTCAATATGTTCTAGATCAAAATGATAGAAAGTGTCTTCAATGAGATCACAAAAGTGCTCAAGGGAGTTCACACTATCAGTTGGTAAGATGCACGGCCACCGATGTGGAGATTCACAAAGTGTGTATGCAAGCAGTAGATTGGCCTTTTCGTCAGAACATCCATCTTCCTCATGAAGCATGGAAAGGAAGTCATGTAAGAACTCAGGCCAGGCCACTTCGCCTTCACCATCATACGTGTGTGTGGACAAGAGATTGAAAAACTCCCTTGTGATGGTAACAAATTTGGCATGCAAAAAACATCGTGGAGAGAGGAGAGTGCAAGACTCCATGACAGATATGAAAAGGTTAAAAATAGGATGAGAGGACACATCTTGTCATATGGCCCTCCTTCTAGTGCCAGAAATGTTGACGGTGCTGGACCCACCAACATGTCAGGGGATCTCCCCGGTAAGAAGTCCCAATTAGACCTCAGACTGTTTGGTGTAGGAGTCCCAGCAGTGGGTCATACAGTAATACATTGACCATGGTTTCGCACATAAGCAAGTAAGATGTCCTTGTTGGTATCAAGGGTGTGACAACTGCAATAAGTCAAGGAAGGTGAATGAGAGGTTCTAACACATTGAGGGTGAGGTAAGTGCACCCCTTGGAAACCTGTAATAGTATATGGCTTGGAAGGGAACACACAAGCGAAGATGCATCACAACATGGAAGGCAAGTTAGTGAGCAATCCAAAGTGATGGTTAAACCAACAACACATTTTAGAAATATTCATACATGCTTATACAAAATAGTCCATACATGCATGCATAAGAAAACAAATACATATATTGTTTATAGTAAACAAGATAGCTGGAATACAATACAAAATATGCATGAAACGTGCTGGCTCTATTATATTAAGAAGTGCAAGTTCCAGTCATACAATACATCAATGTCCAACCACTAGTTCCAATAGCGGAATGTTACAACCACAACCCACTGCTCCTCCAAAGAGATATACTAGCTTTGCATAGTGGAGAAGCGAAGGCACATTACAATAATGTCCAAGCTTTCTCTAAGATACTCTTATCGAAGCTTGGCTGACCAAAAGCCTTTAAAATGAGTTATGAGAGACTATTTATAGCAAAGGGTGGGGTGGCCCTTGAAATTCCCCTTTGTGACAATTCATCTACCCTCATGACTCTTCATCTATTATATGATTGTTACATCCATCTATCGAAAATTGAACTTACACTTGATAAGACGTTACATTACAATGCACATGTACCCATGTGAGACAAAATGGCTTGAGCAAGCCATGCAAGACATCACTATGACTTGAACAACTGTTGGAAGACCAACTCTTCGACATCCTCACGGTGGTCGATAGTAGCGAACTAATGCAAAGATCGGTAGTCTGCGATGGTGTCTATGTACTCCAAGGTGACATATTTCTGGAACCTAAATCTTGCCTCCATAGAATCTAGGTACACTGCTTGGGCTCCTATGTCCAACTTGCTTGATAGCATGTGCATCATTGTCTTCAGTGCAGCCAGACCAGCAACATACTTGTGCATGGTGTATACACTGATTGACAAGTCTGGGCTGGTGACTATGCGCATCAACTTGTCGAAGTACAAGTCAAGCTCTAGTTGGGCCTGTGCCTTTGTCTTCCCCTCAGTGAGAGTCCCAATAGATGGGATCGTATGTGCGTGCACCACAACATCCATACTCTTGAATAAATGTGCATGGGAAGGTTGTAGACTAGTGATGAGCTGTAGGAGCTCTTCATGGTTCTGGATCTGACTCTGGATGCATGCCTTCAACTCGACTACTCTGGGCTTCATCATCTTAGGCAAGTGAAGCAGGGCTCCCTTGTATCTCATCGTCCATGTTTGCATGTAATCCACAATAACATGCACATTCGACAAGATGCGTGCTCTTCTAGCACATCGTTGCTACCATCCGTTGAGATGGATGACTGCCTTATGCATGGTACCAAACTTGGAATACAATGTCCGTATGACTGCGTCAAGGTACAATACTTCATCCAGTATTGCCTTATTCAATTCTGCTCAGGTAGATGCTGTAACCAATTCTCCTCCTTGCTTGGCCATTTTTAGCTCAGCCATTCGCTCGTTCTCAGTTATCAGAAAGCGAGCACTCGAGCTAGTGGCTTTGGTATATGCTTTGGTAGCATCGGCCAATTTTGTTGGATGTTTGAACACGTTAGACACGATCACTTGTTCTCATACTGCACAGGAGATGTATGATCTTCCAGAGTTGACACTTTAATTGATTTCACAACTCTATGTTGAGACTCGTCGAATGAGATGCTGTGCATCTCTCCTTCTGGCTGATCTCCAAAGATCTCAATGTCTCCTTGGTGGCTTGGGACTTTCTCATCTTTTGGATGCGGTGAAGCTGGTGGGTCAGCCTCTTGGTGGTGAGGCATGAGGTCGATGTCTTTCTCTAACTCCTGTCGCCCGTATCCATTTGTTCAAGCACTCACTCTATCTCCTGAGCGAAGTCCTACTCCTATGATCGTTCACCCTGTTTGCCTGATGCCAGTTATTCTGATGACTCCACTACCTGTACGGGCGTTGTTTCATCCATCTGCACAAGTCGCGCCTCCTATTGTACCTGATCTTGTTCCACTTCCTTCTCCTATCTTCGCAACTCTTGTTCCTTCCAGAGTTTCTCCTTCAACTCATGCAACTCCTTCTCTGTTTCCTCCATTCTCCTTTCCTCTCTGCCTTTATGCATTTCACTTGTCGCACTGTTGCCTCTTTACCTCTATAGCCATAGTTGTTTTCTCCACAAGTGGATTTGCTCGGAACTTGTAGCTTGCTTTTCTCTTCTTCCATGTGATTGACAATCTTCCTCTTGCCCTTATCACGCGCTTGTATGTTAACCTCTGTTGCTGCTGCTGCTTTTGGTGTTCTCCAGGATGCTGCTTCATGTTGCTTCGCTAACCATTCCACAACGAAGTCAACCAATTCATTGAGTCTCGAGGAGTCGTAACAATATCTCCATGGGTCCTCCTCTGTCCAATGACATGCCCCATGGATCCAGTTGAACTGCACTCTCGCGCAGTGATCTTTCACAAGACAATGTAGGTCATACAGATTGTAACTTTAGAGGTCGAAATGATACTTATTTATCTATTCTGCTTCGACATCTGCATGCTTGAAACTTCGAATCTCGTATAACCCAATGCGCAGCGAAAGAGTGGGCCAAGGTGCCTTCTTCTTGTAGTGCAGCCTAGCTGTCAATCCTGTCGAGATATGATATGCTACTTCCTGCATGATGAGTATGTCCAAGGAAAACTTTAGTAGAACATGCAAAGGCTTCTTCGTGATGTACATTGTATGAAGGTGTTAGACGGTGAGGTATACCAATTAGCTATGTCTATCAGTGCCTCCATTGTTGCCTTCGACATGCAGGTGGATCATGTTCGAATATCATCTTGTAAACCAGGGTGACAAAATGATCGGACAGTCGTGTGATAACTCCAATGAAGCTACATTCAGACAACATATTACAATAAGTGTTCACAGTAGTCTCCATCTGTGTCCATGCCCACTTCAAGCTCGGGAACTCCTGTCAGGCATAGATTTCATTCAAGATGTAGGCAGACATGTAGATTTCTGCTTGCATACCTTTGGGTGACTGTTGAGCCCTTGTTACCTATTCCTTCAGCTAGTCAGCCAACATGCCAAACCAGTTGCATACTTTTCCTTCTCTGGCCAGTTGGTCCAGCACGATCACCCAACTCTGTGGGAAGGTTTCCTTGCTTTCTTGGCCATACAATTGACATTCAAAGATGACCAAGTATTGATATGCCTTCTGCAATATCTTCGTCTTGTAGATCTGATTGTGTATCATCCTGAATTTAGCCGACACCTTTACCTAGTTCTTCAAAATGTCTCTGGAGATGGCATTGTTGCTGGGTAAGTTGAAGGGTGTCTCCATGATGATCACGGGCTCTGACATCTGATACATCTCATCATAATCCTGTGCCCTGAAGGTAGCAATCTCCATCCCACTGATACTTCTCAATGTCATCATCTCAGGATCAGTGTGCGAGACGATCCAATGTATCATGTCCGCACATGGGAGCATGGGATTCCTGCATGCAATTTGGTATAGAGCAAACTTGTGGATGTTCACATAGACTTGGCAGTCTTCAATGTCTTCCCCAAATGTCCCTGCAAATGCATCAATGACCTCTTTCCATTTCAACTTGATGTCCTTGTCTAAACTTAGCTTGGTGTCTTCGTAGATCGGCAGACTTGTAGACACTCGCTAAACTGCTACTCCAGTTGCACTTTTGTCAGTGTCCTTTGATGCTGATCCCTTGGAGGCCATTGATCCTAAACTTCTAAGAGGCAGACAAACACCTACAATATCTGGAGACAAAGAGACATGCATGGTAATAAATCTGTCAACGAAAACCAAAGCAAACTTGAGGAACGAGATGCAACATATTTGGGGATTGATTGAAAAGGATTGTGCAATTTCTTATGGGAGGCTGGCTGACTAGCTGCCAGAACTATGCAAAAGGTGGTATGGGCTATCTAGGAGGCTGAATGATTGCTGGAATTGCACAATCCAGGCTGGCTGAATGGCTACTGGAATTGCGCAATGCGCAATTTCAGCTGGCAATGGTTGGAGGCTCAATGACTGCATTGCGCAATTTTCTGGGCTAGCAGTCACTATCCCTCAAAATTTTGCAAAGCAAGCCCCGAGGATAGTCAACAAGCAAAAATGTGCATTTCTTAAGGGGAAGCCAGAGGCTCCCCGCTCAGGATTGCACAATGCTGTCTTGGTGAGGCAGAGTCCGGGCCAAGGCTGGCCAGGCCCGCTGATGGGAAACTAAAAGCAAATATTATTGTGAATGCATAGCGATACTGGGTGTAAGAAGGAGTGAATGATCGTGCATGAAAATAGTGAATGAAATATTCAAAAATGGAACAACATGCATGTGGGTGAAGCGAGTCGCCGAATCGGCGACCATTCGTGCAAAACAGTTTCATGCATGCGACAACAGTGAGATGCTAATGAAAACTAAAATGGTGGTAGTACAAGCTATTATGCATGTAAATGACAACAAACGTTCACAGAAATCAAGCAAACAACACTCACACAAGCGAAAACACAAAAAGCGACAGAAATGCTGTAAAAGACAAGTTAAGACCACTTACCCGTGAATAGTTGAGTTGGATGTGTCGAAGAGTCCTAGATGCACTGTGGGATGTCAGAGCTCCAAGATCGATGTGAAGAAATGAGCTCTGAAGTGTTGAATAAATAATTTTGAAGCTCATGACGTGCATGCCGCAAATCTAGGAAAAAACGACACTTGGAGGAAAGATTCTAAAATGATCTTTGCATGTAACCTCCAGCTACTAAAAATAGCTCCATAAAATATAGGGATTCTTTTTGCATGTAGCCTTTTTTGTTATAGGAAAAAACAGGCCATGCATGCAAGTCAAGTTTTCTTGGTTCTGGGTGGAATCAGTCAACTCAACTACACATACAACAGTCTGCTCAGTTTGGAGGAGAAAATGCACATTTCTGGGAGGGAGATGGGCTGGGTTCCCAGAATATTTACATAATTTTTGGGCAAAGCGCTGACTGCTACCCAGGATTACGCAATTCTTGGGCTGAGCAGCCCTACTAGGAGGAATTGCACAATTTTCTCTATGAAGCTTGACTGGCATATTTGTGCAATTCTGGAGCCCGACAGGCTGCCAGACAGCATTGTGCAATTTGTAGAGGGAACGTTGGTTTCCCTCCAGAATTGCACAATTTCTTGAGGGAGCTACTTAGCCCGCAGCTAGACCAAGTCCGGAGAAACAGCCTATGAGGGGAACGCAACAAGCTTTGATGGACAGGTTGTCATTCAATAAGAAAATCATTGAAGCTTGTGTACTTGATGAAGCAAGACATGTTTCTGTGAAGATTGGCAGGGGGGCTCCAAAACGAAGCTAAGGAAAAATTTTGAAGGGTGTTTGTAGCCGCTATAATAGGTGGATGGCCTCTGGAAGCCCTGGATAAGTTTTGATTGAAGTGTTCTATGAGATCCCACATTCATGCTTGGAATATGGCATGGGGGTGAATGGCTGAAGAGAGATTTTTCTCAGGCATTCTACGGTCGGGTGGAGCGTGGAAGTCCTGTCCCATGTTTGGATTTTGCATCATTAATGAAAATTTATTTCTCCTTGTATTTCTATGAGCATTTTGATGGATTGTATGTGGTCTATGTGGCTGTACATTCATGAGTATTTTTGCTGCTATTATGTTGGTTATATATGTGTCTTATGACAGTAGCTACGTATGGCTTTCATCATGTTTGTACTTGTAATTGAATGATCAATGTATCTATGACCTAATGGATGGAATGGTAGTTGATGTGTTGAGGCATCAAAGTTTCTTAGCAATTCTCAACTAAGTATGAGACCCCTATGCTCAAAACTGTTAATTACACCTGTAATTTACATATTCATGATATGTTTGACAAAATGCCTATCATGGCTAGTAGGGGTCCAGTCAAGGTCTTAAACAATTATTTTCTTCAGTACTGTCATTTCCATGTTATTTTACTGATCTGAAGAGATGGTTCAATTCTGGGCAGTGACTTGGGCTTTAGGCTCTATGGACATTGGCATAGCACCGATTAAATGTGTCTCTGGACACTGGCAGATAAGCCAGTGAGAGTGACTCTAGGTTTCTGGACATTGTCATGCATATAGCATGAGAGCGATTAAGGCTTAAGTTGTCCAAAAGATCAGTGGCACCCAAGGGCAAGTTGTCTAAAGTGTTGGATTGGTTCACGAGGATCCTGAAGATGATGTTGAATGTTTGTATGGTGTGTTTTCGGTGTTTCCACTTCCTTAACATGACTTAAGAGGTCGAATCACATCATAATGGCCTCTTGTCGCATGTTTACTTCAGCTTGCTAGTTTCTTGGGTAGATGTGGAAGGAGGGTGTTACAATCTCTCTCGTTGCCAGATTTTGTGTAAGAGTAATTATTCCACCACGCACCGTCTTCCACCATCACCATACTCCTCCATCACCTCACTGCACATTACCATGGCTCTTCAATTTCCAACAGTCACCATCCCCTGCAACCACACCACCTCAACTTCTTAGATTTGAAATGACAACATCGATTCGAATGTGAAGGGGCAACACCGTCTGGAAAATCATTGTTTAATTGATGTAGCTGACTCTATTTTTTCTATAAATAGAAATGATAAGCCAAAGGAGGATATCATCTCTAGGCTTTCGGATCTACTTGTATAATCCTGTAGCTATAGATACGTTTCTTAGTTAGTTGTGTGCTCTCTTTTTTTTATCATCTAGTATCAAAGCCATAACTGCTCTGTTTCTTTCAACTTCTCTAATTAGTTTGGAATTACCATCCAGAACCAGAGGGAGAGGGTAGTAGCCCTAGCGACCGATTGTTTGGAATGACACTACCAATAGTCAATTTTTGACCACTGCGGCCACTACTCCAGAAAGAGTTGAGGGATCATTCTTGAGTGTCATAAAGTTGCATAGAGTTTGAGAGTCGTCACCGAACTGTGTGTAGATCACTATGAGATTTGCCTGATGCTGTAAAAGCCATTGGTGAGTTGTGTGTAGCTATTGGAGTATCAAGCAACTGGACTGAAACCATGGGTAGAAAGTAAGGCAACAAATATTTGGTTTTTTTTAGTGATATGTTGACCTATAAGATGAAATTTTGAGAGGAGAGCATAGATTTTTTTTAGAATAAGAATCTATGCATCTATGTGTTTGAACTTTGTCGATTAAGTGGGTTATGTAATTTGGTATTAAAGCAGTATTGTTGAAAAATTTTCTCTCTTGAAACTAATGAGACCAATGCAGTACAAGAAGGAATATATTGTTTTGAAGAAGAAAAAAAAATTCTTTATTGTTATTGGTATTTTTCTGAATTTTTAATTGACAATTTGTTGAAGAGTATTCGACTTAATATTAAATCGATTTTGTTTCTCCACCATTTCATGTAGTTTACTTTGGAGGAAGTGACACTAATAAAGTGGAAAAGTGCTTTTAAATTATTTTTTTTTAAGTATTTGAAGACTTCATTTGAGATATGGCAACAAATGCCAATATTACTCAGTGATCAGTTCTTATTCTAACTGAGAAAAGTTATGACTCTTGGTCTATTCGAATGAGAACAATATTGCATTCTCATGATCTTTGGGATTCATTACTAATGAGTATCCATAGCCTACTAATCAGGCAACAAAGATGGATCTTACAAATGCTAAACGAATGTTGTTGAGAGAGAATATAAAGAAGTACAATAAATCTCTTGGCCTTATTCAACAAGGCTTAGATGATGTGATATTTTCAAAAGTATCAAGTGCAGAATCTTCGAAGAAGGCGTGAGATCCTCTTGAATCTTGTTATCATGGTGTATTAAAAGTGAAGAATGTCAAGTTGCAGAACTTGAGAAGAGATTTTGAGAATATGAAAATGAAAGGGAGTGAAAGTGTGGATGCTTTTATGACTCAAGCCATGAGTATTGTTAATCAATTAAGATAGTATGGAGAAGACCTCTCAAATAAAATAGTGATTGAGAAATTCCTTCGAATTTTGCCAAAGAAATTTGAAGTCATTGTTGTATCCATAAGAAGTTCAAGGACACAAGTCAAATGCAAATTGATGAGTTGACTAGTTAGTTGATTGCACATGAATCCAAGATGTTGAGATATGATGATAGAACGTTGGAGAATGTCTTCAAAACTCAGTTGCAATTTAATAGAGGAAGAGACGGAGGAAGATCAAGTAATAGAGGAAGAGGTGGCAAAGTAGCCGATTAAAGATGACTGCGAGATAATTATGATAATGAAGAGAAATCTCAACAACATCCTTCTAATTTAAGGGGGAGTAACAATAGCACCTAGCATCGAGGAAATCAAAGGTATGATATGTCTAAAATTCAGTTTTATTATTGCAAATCATATGGCCATTTTGCTGCCAAGTGTTTGAAGAGGCAGGAAAATGTAGGTAAGCAATTTGCACACATTTCAGAAGATTTTGAAGATAATCAGAAGCCAATTTTTTTGCCTTGTAACGTGACTCAAGAATGTTCGAGTGATATTTTGGTTTTGGATAGCGACAAGGAAAATTTTAAGGATATAAATTTATTTTAAAATTTAGAAACCTTAGCAAATATCACGTGTCTAATATGCAAACTACAAAATGTTTGTTGATATCTTTGTAAAAATATTAAAGGTTCTAATGATTTTACATGAAGACTCTCTATAATTTTGGCAATTTTTAGGGTAAAATAATTTTATATTGTAAAATTTGGGTGAATAATTTTCAAAAAAAAAAAAAAAGAAAGAAGAAGAAGAAGAAGAAGAAAAAGATGGAAATTGGCAAATCTTTTTTTTTTTTGAAAAATCATGGAAAATTAGCCCACTTGTGAATATTAGCCCCTAAAATTTTCCACGAATAGTGGTTGCAACAATCATATGACTGGAAACAAAGATTATTTTCCAATATAGACACCAATATTCAATCTGAAGTCAAGATGGGTAACGATAATAAGGTATGCATTAAAGGTAAAGGATTAGTTGTTTTTTATACTAGAAATGGTGAGAGAAGAACAATTGATGATGTGTATTATGTAATTAGTTTAAAATGCAATGTGTTGCATAGGACAACTAATAAAGAAAAGGTACAAAGTGTTCTTCGAGAATAATGTTTGTATTATCATTGATAAATATCCAAGCAAGCAGCTAATAGCAAGAGTGGAAATGACAAAGAATAGGATGTTTCCACTTATAATGAGAAATGAATTGTCTCCCTCCTTGAATTCTTATAAAACTAAGAATTTGGATGAATCGTGGTTATGGCATTTAAGATATGGTCATTTATATTTTGGTGGTCTAGATTTGTTGCAGAAGAAACAAATGGTGAAAGGGTTACCTAGTATTCAACAACCAACGATCTCTTGTGAAAGTTGTATACTTGCAAAGCATCACAAACATAAATTTGTATATGGAGTTTCGTATAGGGAAAAATTTCCATTGGAGATTGCTCACATAGATTTGTGTGGACCGATGCAAACACCTTCACTCAATGGTAATGTTTAATTTTTAACTTTTATTGATGACTACGGTAAAAAAACATGGGTTTATCTTTTGAAACAAAAATATGAATCATTTTTTATATTTAAAAATTTAAAGCTATGGTTGAAAAGGAAAGTGGAAAACATATTAAAATTTTGAAATCAGATAGAGGTGATGAATATATGCTAACATATTTCGTTGATTTTTGTCAATCACATGGAATCAAGAGGTAGTTTACTGCACATTATACTCCATAAAAAAATGGAATAGCTGGAAGAAAAAAGCGAACTATTATGAATATGGATCGAATTATGTTAAAGGAAAAGAATCTACCAAATGATTATTGGGGAGAAGCAGTAGCTTGTTCTATTTATATCCTTAACAGAAGTACGACTAAGAGCATGAAGGACCGAGTTCCCAAAGAAGCCTAGAGTGGTAAGAGTTGTCATATATTTCATTTAGAAATTTTTGGATGTGTTGCTTATGCACATGTACCTAAAGAATTGAGAAAGAAGTTAGATGAAAAAAATGAGAAATGTATCTTCATTGGATGCAGTGAGGAGTCTAAAGCCTATAAAATATATAACCCCATCACCAAGAAATATATTATCGGTAAAGATGTTGAGTTCAAGGAAGAAGAAGCTTGGGATGGAAGCATAGATAAATCTGTTGTAGAGGGAGTTATATTATCTCATGGAAATGAGCAAGAAGTACAAGGTGGACAGTTGATCCCATATACACTTGTTGCAAGCACTTCAACAAGCCAATCACCAAGAGTCCGTCCATTACAATTTAGAACACCAAGAAACCAAGAACATGGCAAACCATCAGTTTATGGTGGACAATAAACAACAGTATCATAGGTGAGTAATGAATATAATCCTACAATAGCTACATTAAAGAATAGAATTAAAAGTCATAAGACTAAAAGTTTAAAGGAATTGTATGAGCATGATGATGAAATAGATCAAATTTCAAATTTTTCATTACTTGCATATGATCTAGTAAATTTTGATGAAGCTGTGAAAGAAAATGTTTGGATAAAAGCCATGGATAAAGAAATTGATGTTATATAAAGAAATAATACTTGGGAGCTTGTAGATTTTCTTGAAGGTAAAAATATTGTAGGTGTTAAATGGATTTACAAAACTAAAGTGAATTCTAAAGGTGAAATTGAAAAGCATAAAGAAATACTTGTAGCTCAGGGGTTCAGTCAATGACCTGGTATTGATTATAATGAAACTTTTGCACTTGTAGCTAGACTTGACACAGTAAGAATGGTATTAGCTATTGCTGCACAAAATAAATGGAAAATATATCAGATGGATGTTAAATCTGCATTTTTAAATGGTTTTCAAGAAGAAGAGGTTCATGTGAAACAACCTTGTGGATATCAAATTGATGGTCAAGAAGATAAAGTTTACAAATTAAAGAAAGCATTATATGGATTGAAACAAGCACCCCGAGTATGGTATAGTAGAAATGATGAATATTTGAATAACAATGGATTCATAAGGAGTCCAAGTGAAAAAACTCTTTATACAAAGGTAAAAAAGGAAGGTTAAATTTTGATGGTGTGCTTGTATGTTGATGATTTGACTTTCACTCGATATATTTCAATAGTTGATTTTAAGATGAGAATGAAAACAAAATTTGAGATCACTGATTTAGACCTAATGAAATATTTGCTTGGTATTGAAGTAACTCTATCTGAAGATGGTATTTTCATTTGTCAATCTAAGTATGCAAAGGATGTATTGAAAAGGTTCATAATGGAAAATTGTAATCTAATTGTAACCCAAATTGTAATTGGTATAAAACTCAGTAAGAATGATCACAGTTCAGATGTTGATCCAACCTTGTATAATAAATTGGTTGGAAGTCTTATGTATTTGACTGCAACAAGGCTCGATATAATGTTTGTTGTAAGTTTAATTTCCAGATTCATGGAGTCTCTGAAGAGTACCCATTGGATGGGTGGAAAAATGATTTTAAGATATGTTGTTGGAACAAGAAATTATGGTATCTTGCCTACATTTGTTTCATATTTTAAACTAATTGGATATACATATAGTGATTTTGCAGGAAACATTGATGACAAGAAGAGCACATCTGGGTATGTGTTCAGTTTTGGTTCAGGTGTAGTTTCATGGGAATCAATGAAGCAATCCATTGTGACTCTATCATCAGCTGAAGCAAAGCATGTTGCAACTATAACAACAACATGTCAAATTGTGTGGATGAGAAGAATTTTGACTGAGTTGTTGCATGAACAGAAAGAACCAACTCATATTTTTTGTGACAACAAATCTGCTATTGCATTATCAAGAAATCATGTTTTCCATAAAAAGAGTAAACATATTGATACAAGGTATCACTTCATTTGAGAATTAGTAAGCAATAATAAAATATGTATTGAGTTCTGCAGATCAGAAGACCAATTTGCAGACATATTTACAAAACCCTTGGGAAAATAATTGTTTGAAACTCATAAGGAAAACAAGGAATATGTATGACGTAATGACATTTTGATGAAATAGAAAACTTTTCTGTTGTTGTTTTTGGTGAAATAACTAAGGGGGGAATGTAAGAGTAATTATTCCACCACACATCGTCTTCCACCATCACCATACTCCTCTGTCGCATCACCGCACACTACCATGGCTCTTCAATTTCCAACAATCACCACCGCCTACAACCACACCACCTCAGCATCTCAGGTTTGAAAGGCCAACACTGATTCAAATGTGAAGGGGCAATACCGCCTGGAAAAATCATTGTTTAATTGATGTAACTCACTATAATTTTGCTATAAATAGAAATGATCATCTAGAGGTAGATATTATCTCTGGGATCTTGGATCTACTTGTATAATCCTGCAGTTGTAGCTATGTTTTGTAGTTAGTTGTGTGCTCTCTATTTTGTATCAGTTTGCAAAGGCTTCCAAATTCCTTCAGGAATTTAATTCAACTTAAATATCTGAATTTGGAATATTTCTTCGATTTGACCTTATTAGAGGAAACATTTACAAATATCAGGATGGTTTAATATCTAAACCTTTTGGACTGCAAGAACGTGGAAATGTTGCCTCACCAAGTTGCACATCAACTGTCCCTAGAAATATTAATCCTATCTTAGACAAATTTAAAAGAATTTCCTGAGAATATTGGAAACCTGAGCAGTTTGGAAGAATTTTAATTGGGAAATTCTTTGTTGGAAATGTTGCCTTAATCTCTAGGTCATTTGAGCAACTTGAAGAAGTTGTGGGTTTGTGATTGCCCAAAATTGAAATATTTGCTTGATTCATCGGGACTGTTGACTCAGTCGTCAACGTTGTGAGTCAGAGGTTGTGGAATACAGTCCTTACCGCCAGAAGTCACAAATTCGAACAATCTAGTAGAGTTAAGAGTGAGGGAGTGTCCATTGAGGGAGTTTTTATTGAAAAATATGGTTGAAGGAGAAGAAGAAACATTTACAGATTCGTTAAGGTGAAGAGAGGCTAATTTAGATTCCTCCATTACCAATCATCAGCAACAATTCATGTACTAGCTGGGACACTTACACCTAGCACAGACATAAATATCATAGATATCCTTTGGTGAAGGTGTTCACCCCAACCTGAAACAACTGGAAATCAGATGTTGTGCTCATCTGATGGAAATTGGAGCATTGCAACCAACCCTCATCAGGCTGAAATTGTATAAATGTGGCGACTAAGGAGAATAGAAGGTATCTATAATCTTACAAGACATCAAAAGATAAACATCAGAAAGTGTGTAGAATTATAGGATCTCCACAGTCTTGAAGGGTTGACAGCGCTGGAGAAGTTTTCAGTGGATGAATGCTCTAAGATAAAAGGAATAAAGGGATTGGGGCAGTTAGCAATGCTTCAAATACTTTATGTGTCTTCTTGCAAGGCACTAGAAGAGCTCATAGGTGTTGAAAATTGTATATTTTTGGAGAAGCTTGATGTTGCTAACCGTACCCAATTGTAGTGGGGTGAGGGATTAGTGGAATAGTTGGGCCAACGATTGAAGCTCTTCAATTTGTATTTTTTTATGAAACGTCACAACATTCATCATCCCAATTTGATAATATAATGTATGTATATATATATTTTTCTTGAATTGGTTTTATTTTTATTTTTCATTTCAGGGAAATTTTGTGATTGAGGATTTCAAATTTCAACTTTATAATTTACATAATATTTTATAATATAGATATCGACCTAATTTTTCATTTTTTAAAAGAAATATTTTTATATTTTATATAAAAAATAAAAGTATTTGTGAGTTTTTATAATAAATTTTAAAGTCATTACAAGAATTTATTTAATATCTAGAAATTGTATTTTGATAAAAGAATAAAACTAAAATATTGACATTGCAATGCAATGAATGAAAACTATTGTCAACCATGATCAATCATGTTTAACTAAGTCAACCATGATTGACCCATGGTTGGGCATGGTCAAACATTGTAAACCATGGTCATCCATGATCAAGCATAACCACTTGTAGAGAAAATGTTCAATATGGTTAACATGGCCAACCATGGTCAAACCATGTTCAACAATGGTCAACATGGTTAACAATGGTCAACATGGTTAACAATGGTTAACATGGCCAATTGTAGTGCACATGTCCATCATCGTTAGCAATGACCAACCACAATCATATTTAGGTAAATGTTGACATCCTTCGTCAAACATGGTCAACTATGGTCAAAGATGGTCAATGAATTGTCCATAGTTGACCACTTGAACATCACCTCACCATTATCAACCATGGTCATGCATGGGAAACCATAGTCAACAATGGTTAATCATAGAAACATAGTCAACCATGGTCAAGTGGTTAACCATAATTTAATGCAACCATAGTTTAATACAAAACCATGGTTTAACCTTAGAAAACATAATCAACCATGATCAACGTGGTCAAACCATGATTAAACATGGTCTACCAAGGTTGACCATCGTCAAACATAGTCAACAATGCTCAACCATGGTCAACCATAAGGAGCCATTGTTATCCCTCCTCTACCAAAGTCTACCATGTCTAACACGCTCAACATTTCCAACCATGGTCAAATAGCTTCAATCATGGTCAAACATGGTTAACTATAGCCTTGAATCATGGGTAAACATAAGTAACCATAGTTAATCATGATCGATGAGTCATCCATGGTCAACCATGGAATACTGTTGTCAACCTTAATTAGCTATAATATTTATGGATAACCATATGCAAGCACAATTAACCATGGTTGACCATGGTCAACCATGGGTAACCATGTCAACCATGGTTAACTATGGCCTTTCATGGGTAACCATAAGTAACTAGAGTTAACCATGATCAATGAGTTATCCATGGTTGAGCACTAAGCCATGATTAACCATGGTTAAGTGGTCAACTATGGAAAACGATGGTTAACCATAACTAACTATATCCTTTATGGATAACCATAGACAAGCATAATTAACCATGGTTGAACATGGTTTACCTTGGTCAACTATGGACATACCTAGACATGTATGGACAACCATAGTCAACTATGGTTAACCATGGAGATCACATGGTTAAGTGGTCAATCATGGTTAAGTGGGCTCCCATGGTCAAATGCCTTACCATGAATGATTCATCAGTTATGGTTAACCATGATCAATAATGGGTAATCATGGTCAACTGAAAATGTGATTTCAATAAATAATATGGTCTAATGTGGGAAGACATGGTCAACCATGGCTAACTGTAGCGATCATAGTAAACCATGAACAACCATAGTTAACCATATCAACCATGGTCCTACCATGGTCAATGAATTGTCCATGGTTGACCACTTTCCCATCATTAGCCATGATCGACAATGGTCACCATGGTCATCCATGGATAAACATGGGCATCCATGGATAACCATAGTTAACCATGGTTAGTTGTAGATAACATGGGTAACAATGGTCAAGTGGTTAACCATGGTTGAGTGAACAACCATGGTCAAACGGTCAACCACGGACAATTTATTGATCATGGACAACCATGATTGACAATGGGAAACAATTGTCAACTATGGTCCACCATAGCAAACATTATCAACCATTGTCAACACTGATCCACCACAGTGAACATGGTTAACCATTTTCAACCATGGTCAAACATGGTCAAACATGGTTGATGAATTATCCATGGTTGAAACCATTCTTAACAATGGTCACCATGGTCAACCATGGTCCCACCATGATTACCATGTTGTATTGTAACTAACGCAGTCGACCACTTGGTCATGGGTGACCATGGTTAACAATGGTCAACCATAGTCCCACAATGAAGACCATGTTATAATGCGACTAACATGGTTAACCACTTGTGTTATATTCTTTCCACGACTATCCTACGTAGTTAACTGGGGGGTTAGAGGGAGGGTTGAGCTCCCCCCTTCGTTGCGCCGATTGTGCAGCGGGGGGGTCACAAGGGGGGTGGAATCCCCCCCTGTCCGGGGGGTTTGAGGGGGGCAAGTAGCCCCCCTCTACAGGGTATGGGTCAGCACCCCAGATTTTTTTTTTTGGACCCTATATTAGGTTGGGTGGACCTACCTATGGTTTTGTGCATGGTTTTGGACGCGATGATTTTCGGTCCATGGTTTTGGATGCGATGGTTTTCGGTCCATGGTATTAGATGATTTGGCATGTATAAATATGTATTGTAACATTGAAAGGAATATAATGAAAAATTAAGCTGGTAGTCCCAGTTTTGGGATCTAGGGGAAAATCTCTGTGTATATGTGTTTTATGTGTTATTCTCTCGCATTGTTTATTTTCTGTGTTTTAGAATTCGTATGTAGGTAATTTTTGTACGGGGTTAAAAACTACATTTGGTATCAGAGCTATTTTGGCTTCAAGGGGACGCCTTTGTTGTTGAGGGGTTTCGCTCGGGCCTATGGTAGACCATGTTCAGTGGGAGATCTACGGGATCAATTCTGGTGGTGAAAGAAGATGACGAGTAGTGGAAAGATAGAGATTGAGAAATTTAATGGTCAGAGTTTTGAGTTGTGGAAACTCAAGATGGAGGATCTGTTGGTGGATAAAGATCAGTGGATCGCGGTAGATCTGGGTACTAAACCAACGGGAGTGTCTGATGAAGAATGGAAGAATTTGGATCAGAAGGTAAAGAGAACAATACGATTGTGTGTCTCAGATTTAGTATTGTTGAATGTATCAGGGAAAGCTACGGCGAAGGATTTGTGGGAAAAGTTAGGGACTTTGTACCAATCTAAGTCTCTGGTGAATAAACTGTTCCTACGGAAAAACTGTATAACCTGAGGATGAAATATGGATACTCAGTGACAGAGCATCTGAATGCATTTAATACTGTGTTAAGTCAGTTATTGTGTGTTGATATTAAAATTTCATATGAAGATAAGTGCATTAGTTTGTTGTGTTCTCTACCAGATTTGTGGGATATTCTGGTTATTGCAATAGGTAGCAATGCAACTGCCTTGCAGTTTGATGAAATAGTCTCATCCTTGCTGACGGAGGAAATGAGACGGAAAAATATGGAGAGCCAGAATGGTGATGCCTTGTCTGTACACGAATGGTCCCAAAATAGAAACAAAAATAAGTCATCGAGTGGGAGATCTAAATCTCCAAGAAAACTTGTAAAGGTGGTGTGCTGGAAATGTAGAAAGGAAGGGCACTACAAAAGGGGCTGTAAATCTAAAGCTCCTGACAAAGGAAAGGGATCTAACGATGCTCCTTCTGTAGAGGCGAAAACCACCTCAGATGAAGGTGGGGATATGTACTTGGCTTCTTCAAGTACACATGTAGATCATGAGGGATGGCTGATTAACTCAGGTGCATCCTTTCACTTCACTCCCCATAGAGAGTGGTTTTGCGCGTATGAGAAATACGATGGTGGTGATGTCTTCTTATGGGATGATAGGAAGGCTAGAATCGTTGGTCACAGAAAAGTAAAGTTGAAGTTGCAAGGTGGAAGGGTTAGAACACTTCCGGTGTTCTCCATATTCCTGCATTGGCCAGAAATCTGATTTCTATAAGCAAGTTGGATGATGCAAGTGTAAAAAAAATGTTCAAGAAGGATACTTGCAAGATGGTTCGGGGAGCACTGGTATTGATGCAGGTAGTTCGGATTGGAACTCTGTACAAGCTGCAAGGTAGCACTGTTGTTGATGGGTGCAATAGTTCTGTGGTTCCTGAAAGTGGAGCAAAAAATCTAGTGGTCTTTGGAGAGAAGACCATGCTATGGCATCAACGGCTTGGACATATTGGAGAGAAGGGCCTTCAAATACTTCATGGTAAAGGTACGGTAGAAGGTATGAGTAATAGCTCTCTGGATTTTGATTTCTATGAAAATTGTGTATATGGGAAGCATAATCGTGTGAGTTTCCCCTCTGGTGGTAAGAGGGTGAAACATATATTAGAGCTTGTGCACAGTGATGTGTTTGAACATGTGAAGGTTCTATCACTGGGTAAGTCTGTGTACTATGTATCATTTATAGATGACTTCTCAAGGAACACATGGATATATTTCCTTAAGAAGAAATCTGAAGTCTTTAACAGGTTTAAAGAATTTAAGGCTTCGGTGGAAAACCAGACAGAGAAGAAGATAAAGGTGTTGAGGTCAGATATCAGTGGATAGTTTTGCAACAAGGAATTTGAATAATTATGTAAGAAGTGTGGTATAGCACAACAGAAGACTACTCCATACACGCCTAAGCAAAATGGAGTTGCAGAAAGAATGAACAAGACTTTGATGGAAAGGGAAATAAGCATGCTTAGTGGTGCTGGGTTAGGACAGGAATTCTGGGTAGAGCTGGTGGAGACAGCATGTTACCTAGTCAACAGATCACCTTCATCAGCATTGGAGGATAAGACTCCACAAGAGGTATGGACTGGTAAGAAACCCTCTCTTTCACATCTAAGGGCATTTGGATGTGATGCATATGTTCATGTTCCAAAGGAGAAAAGAACCAAGTTGAATAGTAAATTTGAAAAGTGCATATTTATTGGGTATAAGGAGTAACAAGGAAGGTTGTGTACAATGGAGATGTGGTGTTCAGAGAGGTGAAAGATGTTATTAAACATGAAGTCCAACCAAAGGAACCTGAGAAGATAGAGTTTGAGCTTAAGGAGGAAGAATCAGACTCTACAACAGAGGAGGAATCAGAAGATGAGGAGCCACAAACTCCAGGTGTGAGAAGATCGGTTCGAGAAAGAAGGCAACCATAAAGGTATAATCCATCTACTTTCTATTCAAATTTTGCTTTATCTATTACTGATGATGATCCCAGAACTGTGAAGGAAGCAGTAGATTCAGAGGATGGCAAACTCTGGAAAGAGGCCATGGTTGATGAAATGGCATCTTTGCACAAAAATGAGGCATGGGATCTGGTGGAGGTGCCAGGAATTGATTTTGGTGATATTTTTTCTCCTATTTCCAAGGTAGCTTCTATTAGATTACTTTTATCTGATGCTGCTGCTTTTGATTTTGAGGTAGAACAGATGGATGTGAAGACAACATTTCTTCACGGGGATTTGGAAGAGGAGATCTACATGAAGCAACATAAAGGCTTTGCAGTGAAGGGTGAGAAAGAACTGGTATGCAAGTTAAAGAAGTCTCTGTATGGGTTAAAATAGTCACCAAGGATGTGGTATCATAAATTTGATACATTTATACGGGGACTTGGCTTCACCAGAAGCAAAGCAAATCACTGTGTGTATTTTAAATTAGTTGGTGACCGTGTTATTTATCTAGTCTTGTATGTGGATGATATGTTGCTAGTTGGAAATGACAAAGAATTATCCAGGATTTGAAGACCCAATTGTCCTCCAAATTCGACATGAAAGATCTTGGTGCTGCAAACTATATTTTGGGCATGGAAATTAAAAGAGATTGGGCAAAGAGGAAGCTCTGGTTAAACCAGAGGAAGTATGCCAAGACAATATTGCATAGGTTTAATATGCAGGATAGTAAACTGGTGAAGGTTTCTATTCTTGTAGGTGTAAAGTTATCTGCTGAATAGTGTCCCAAGACACAAGAAGAGGAAGAGGACATGTCCTGTGTTCCATATGCAAGTGCAGTCGGTAGTCTGATGTATGAAATGGTCTGTACTAGACCAGACATTGCACATGCAGTGGAAGTATTAAGCAGGTTTATGTCAAAACTGGGGAAGGTGCACTGGACAACAGTGAAGCGGGTTTTCAGGTATTTGCGTGGCACTAGTGATTAAGGTTTGTGCTACCAAGGAAGACCAGGATTAGATGAAGTGTTGGATATTCGTGGCTTTGTTGATGCAGACTGGGCTGGAGATTTGGATTAGAGAAGATCTACAAGTGGGTATGTGTTTAACCTATTTGGAGGTGCAGTCAGTTGGATGAGTAAGAAACAATCTATAGTGGCACTATCAACTACAAAGGCATAATACATGGCAGCTACTCATGTAAGCAAGGAAGCAGTTTGGTTGCAAAGATTGTGTTCAAGTATGGGGTTAGTACAGGGAGCTATAAGGATAGACTGTGACAGCCAAAGTGCAATTTTCTTGGCAAAGAACCCTGCTTACCATTCAAAGACAAAGCACATAGATGTTCAGTATCACTTTGTGAGGGATATGATAGAAGACAAAAAGGTGTTTCTAGTAAAGGTGGACACTTTGAAAAATATTGTAGATGCATTGACAAAATTAGTGAGCTCTGATAAGTTCTCTTGGTGTAGAGAAAAAATGGGCGTTGCAGGGCTGGATAAATGACTAAGCTCTCCTGTGGCCCCATGTGGAAAGAAAACAACAAGTTGCAGAATGTTGGGTTGTGTTATATTCTTTCCACAACTAGCCTACGTAGTTAACCGGAGGGTTAGAGCAGGGGTGGAGCCCATAGAAAATTTTAGGGGCAAATGTTCGCCCTTTGGCGAAATTAAGGGGTTTTAAACTTTTAGTGGGCGAATATTTTGTATCATAGTACATTTTTACAAATCACCTCAAATAGCCCACCTTATTTTCAGGGAGAGGGTAAAAAAGGTAAATTTAGCCCTTGAAATTAGGAGTTACAACCTTTCATTCGCCCATTTTCAAGAATAGGTTTTATTTAAGTGAATCCATTCGCCAATTTTCAATAATAGGTTTTATTTAAGTGAATCCTATGGGCCAAAGGCCCAAATACCATATTTATAAAGAGGTATGGTAAATTAATAAAAATATAAATAAATGAGAGGTATGGTAAATAAATAAAACATTTTTTATATTTACTCCATAAGTCACAATATATACATGCAAGGGTGTAAACAAATAAAAATATAAGTAAAGTGGAGGTATGGTAAATAAATAAAACGTCTTTTTATACTTACTCAAAAGCTATGGTAAATAAATAAAAATATAAATAAACTAGACACATGGTAAATAAATAAAACCTCTTTTTATATTTAGTCCATAACCCTCGTTCTATTTATGAAGGCTCAAGAAAGAGGTTTTATTTAAGTGAATCCTATGGGCCAAATACCATATTTGTAAAAGAGGTATGGTAAATTAATAAATATATAAATAAACGAGAGGTATGGTAAACAAATAAAACATTATTTTATATTTACTCCATAAGTCACCTTATATTTATGAACACTCAAAAAATGCGTTATATTTAGGTGAAACCTATGGGCAAAATACTATGCAACAAATACCATGGACTATATTGTTATTAATACCATGCAAAAAAACATTATTAACCCTAATATTAGTATTAATAAAAATAAAAATGGCAAATGGTATTGACCCATGGTATTCACCAAAATGGCACATGGTATTGACCCATGGTATTCCCCTGGAATGTAGCCTATTTAAATGGGGGAATTAAACCAACATAGATCCATCTTTACTCTAGATCTACTAACGCCCGAGAGGTATCAAATATCGTGATATGCAAACGAGCATAGAGTGAAAAATATTTGATCCGGTCAAGAGTAAAAATGGATGTTGTAATTTAATGTATGTTAAGCATTTTAGCTTGGTTAAAATAAAAATCAACTATTAATTTTATTAATTTTTAAAATTACTAATAGTAAGTTTTAAGCTCCAAGTTTATGATAACCCATGGTATTGACCCATGGTAATACCATGGTATTCATGTGAGCATAGACTATTTAAAGGGGAAATTCTATCTTAGATCCATCTTAATTCTGGGTCTACCAAGTGCTCAGAGGGATAAATAGATTTCATCCCCCTAAGAGTGGTAGATGTGGAGTTAAGATGGATATAGGTTGGTTTTTATGATAATGAAGATATTAAATAGACTTAGGAAATTATATTATAAAAACATCTTAAGGTGAATGGTTAAAGCATAGACATTGGACAAGTATATTTGTATACTTCTGTTTTAAACTGAAACAAATCCAGGGCTAAAAGGAATGGATTGATTGCACTAGTCATCCTTCTATAACTTTTCAACATATGCTAGAGTAAACAGATTGTAATTTGGGTAATTTTTCTAATTGCAAACAGGAACATACTTGTGTATTGGCAGGGTGGTTACGAGGTCCCTAGAAGTGATGAATTTTAATTTTTCTTGGTTTATATATAGTATTAGGTTTTTTCTCATGCTTTTTGTGAATGGCACGGGTGAATTTTATCCTACACCCACTAGGTTATCGATATGTAATTTCGGTAATTTTGATTTCAAAAGATATTTTAAAGAAATGCAATGATTTCATTTGTGTATTCAATAAACACAAGATTTTATAATTGAGTAAAATATTCGCCATGCCTGGTGAGAGATTCGCTAAAAAATTATATATACATATCATATTATTGATAAAA
The DNA here is from genome assembly GCA_031772625.1 of Pinus tabuliformis. Lineage (NCBI taxonomy): Eukaryota > Viridiplantae > Streptophyta > Pinopsida > Pinales > Pinaceae > Pinus > Pinus tabuliformis. Next base: position 1,254,184,046 of record CM062804.1, read on the forward strand.
TCGCCTTCCATTTTTCCTATATACCATGGAGATTCGCCCATTTATTATACATGTAAATTTAGGTGGGGTTCTTAAAATTTTCCCTAGTGGAGCCCCCCCTTCATTGCGTAGCGAGGGGCGAGTAGCCCCCCTCTACAGGGTCCGGGGCAGTGCCCCGGGAATTTTTTTTTTTGGACCCTATATTAGGTTGGGTGGACCTACCTATGGTTTTGTGCATGGTTTTCGACACGATGATTTTTAGTCCATGGTTTCGGACGCGATGGTTTTCAAACTATGGTATTGGATGCTTCGTCATGTATAAATATGTATTGTAACATTGAAAGGAATATAATGAAAAATTAAGCTAGTAGTCCCGGTTTTGGGATCCAAGGGAAAATCTCTGTGTATATGTGTTTTATGTGTTATTCTCTTGCATTTTTTATTTTCTGTGTTTTAGAATTCGTATGCAGGTAATTTCTGTACGGGTTAAAAACTACACATGGTTGACAGTGGACAACCATAGTCATCTATAGTTAAATGTTGACAACCATGGTCAACCATGTTCTCCCATAGTAACCCATAGTTGACCATAGGCAATCAATGTCAACTAAGTTCAACCATGGTCAAACATGGTCACTAAGTTCAACCATAGTCGACCATGTTCAACTATGGTCAAACAAACTAAACAATGGTTAACCATGGTGACCATGCTCATCCATGGTCAACCTTAGTCAACTATGGACAACATGGTCAAACCATACCCATCCATGCTTAACCATGGTCAATATTGACATCCATGGTCATGCTTAGTCCACCATAATCTATACTCTTCATCCATGGTCAAACATGGTCACCATGTTCAACCATAGTTGACCATGTTCAACTATGGTCAATGGGGACCATGCTCATCCATGGTCAACCATGGTTGACTATGGTTAACTAATGTCGACCATGGTAAACCAATTTCAACCATAATCAACCATCTTAATCCTTGGATAACCATGGTAATAATGGTCAAGCATTGTCAACCTTGGTCAACCAAGGTCTAACTTGATCAACCATGGTCAACCTTGTAAACCATTGTGAACCTTGTCAACCCTCTTCAACCATTATTGAAATATTAATTTAACATTTTAACATTAACATTAATGTAACAGTAATCATGGTCAACCATTGGTTGAGAATGGTCAACCATGGTTGACATTAATGTAACATGAATGTAATAATGGTGAAACATGGTTAAGATTAATGTAACATAAATACATTTGTTACATTAATGTTTGACCATGGTTAATCACAATTAACCATGGTTAATCTTGATCAAACCCTCTTCATCCTTAGTCAACCTCATTAACCATGGCCAACATCTTCAACTCTCTTTAACCATGGTTAGCCATCATCAACTATCAACAACCCTTAACAGCCATGGTTAACATTAATGTAACATGAATATAACAATGATTAACATTAATACATGGTTAAATTAATGTAACATAAATACATTGTTACATTAATGTTTGACTAGGGTCAATTTTGGTCAACCATGGTCAAGCTTGATAAACCCTATTCAACCTCAATTAACTTCGTTAACCATGGTCAAATATTGTCAACCCTCTTCAATCATGGTTAATCATCATCAACCATAAAAAACCCTTGTCAACCATGGTTAACCATTATCAATCAAAGTCCACCACCGTCAACCATTTTTATCCATAGTTAGCCAACTTGAACCATAGTTTACCATGGTCTATGAATCCATCCCAAGCAAATATACCATCAATTAGCACTACCACATTAATAAATGTGGTTGATATACATCAAACAACTACATTTTCCACCTCTTTATAGGCTAATACATATATGAAAATGACATCAATCAACATATATCAATCACATTTACTTATGTGAATGTGCTAGTTATAATATTGCTTCAATTATCTTCTTCCCGATGAGGAACACTTTATGTGATCTTCAAGCTATAGATTCCAGTGAACCTAGAAATTTGTGCTAAGTTTGTAACATATCACGCAAACCTTGAATTTGACATTACATGGAACATTTTAATATTATTTTAAATGTATGGATTCAACACCCTGAGAAAACCCTAGAGTACTTCGATAGTAAGGATTACCCATCAAGCTTGTGATTTCAATAAATTTGATTTTAGATAAATTAGACCGAAAAAACCTACCAAAAAACTTCCAAAAAATCTCACTAAAAAAAACTCAGATTAAAAATCTTGGAACGTAAAAATGATAGGTAAATTTTTTTCGAAACAAAATGAAACTTAAAAATAATAGGTAAAAAAAAAAATTTGAAATGATAAATTTGATATGCAAGTGTAATAACTCCCTAACTCCTTAAATTACAAATTTATAGATAGATGTGACCAATGGCTACCATCTCAAATCTAAGAATATATATGGATACTAAAGCAAGTTGTTGTTTCCAATTCCAGTAATAAATTTTTCCATGCATCGATTCTTTATTATTATTTTTATGTACCATGTGCATCGATTCTTTATTATTATTTTTATGTACCATGTGCAGGAAAAAAATAAAAATCTACAATGTTAATATGTTTTATGTTTTAACATGCTCTATTCAAAAATATTAAGAAACACAAGTAATATATTTTTGCAAAAAATTGTGGTAAAAGTTTTATATTCAATCCAATTTTACTCAATAACTTTGGATCCAGATTAATTTGAACCAAAAACGAAAATCATTAATAACCATTTTACTCAATTCCAATAACCAAACAAATACCGTTTTAAGTATCCTAAATCTTATGACCCACAAATCAAACTATTAACCCAAGAAAAAATCACTTATTAAACACCGGATGATGGTCAGGTATTTTCCCGACCTCCGAAATGTTATTCAATAAAACAATATTGTTTTAGGATGATTCCTTTCAATTTTTTTATAACAATAAAATAATTAATTCACTACCGTGAAGTGAGCGGACAACGACACCTTTAAAAAAACAAGTGACTCTCACCAAAATTTGAATGGACAGGCTACCTAAATGTCAGTGAACGGAAAATGACACCTCTAAAAGAACAAGCCATTGTCGCCAAAATTTCAACCGACGGACGAAGTAAATTTGAAATTCGGCGTCTGATATCGGCGTGACATTCCACGCGAGACGGATAATTAGCAAAGGACAGGTGTCAAGTTTATTTAACATTATTTTTAATTATTAATTTCATACGCAATAAAATTAATTTAAATTATTTATTAATTATAAAATTAAAATCTAAAAAATATGAGATAAAATAAAATTTATATATTTATTAATATATAAATATTAATTAAAATTAAACACTAGAAACAAATTAAAGTCAAAATGAATTTGATCTTTAAACAATTACTGTGGTGGCATACGAATGAATGGAAATCGCAGCAGAAATGAGGAAGACTTGAGCAATTTGATTTTTACAATTTTGGACGATGTTGAACAATTAAAAAACTAAAATGATTATACACAACTTTGCATAGACACTTACCTACCTAATTATATATATATATATATATAATTTTGAGGTTTATTAAAAAATTTAAAACCAAATTCATCAATAGTATTTATTTTTGGGCACATGGTTTATAAGTAAATTTTTTTATGGATTGTCCTGGTTCATACAAGTGGCGTTATTATAAACTAGCACAACCACATTTAATTAACTAAATGTGGTTGATATAAGCCAAAAGCATAATAAAAATAATTAATAATTTAAATACTTAAATAATAAATAAATAATATTAAATATATTAAATAATAACTAATAATTAATAAATAAATAATAATAATAATAATAATAATAATAATAATAATAATTTAAATAATTACTATTATCACAATGGACCATGGATGACAATGGTTATCACAATGTGATGTTGGACCAAGAGACAATCTTTGTCACAATGTGACCATGGCTGACCATATTTGACCGTGGTTGATCATGATTGATTGTAAAGTCAAGACAATCTTCATCACAATGCGACGGTGGACCCATGATTGATTTTCATGTTGAGACAATCTTTGTCACACATTGTACCATGATTGATTTTCATATTAAGAAAAGCCTATTATAAACCCAAAGTATATAAACCCTAAGATAAATATTATAAACCCTAAAATAAACATGGTTGACCATGCTTGACCATGAATGATTTTCATATTGGCACAATATGTGCCACAATGTGATGTTGGACTATGGTTGACGATGATGGATTTTCATATTTAGACAACCTTTGGCACAATGCGACATTGGACCTTTGGCACAATGCGACATTGGACAATGGTTGACCATGGCTAACCATTATAAACCCAAGGTATATAAACCCTAAGATAGATATTATAATCGTAAAATAAACATGGCTTCCCATGGTTAACCACTGATGATTTTCATATTGCCAAAATCTTTGTCACTATGCAACGTTGGACTATGGTTACCATGATTGATTTTCATATTGAGACAACCTTTCGCATAATGTGACATTGGATAATGGTTGGCCATGGTTGACCATGGATGATTTTCATATTGAGACAATATTTGTCACAATGTGACATTAGACCATGGATGACCATGGTTGTCACAAAGTGACATTGGACCAAGAGATAATTTTTGTCACATTGTGACCATGGTTGACCATGGTTTACCATGATTGATTGTAATGTCGAGACAATCTTTGTAACAATGCGATGTTGGACCATGGTTGATCATGGTTGATTTTCATATTAAGACAATATTTGTCACAATGCGACATTGGACCATGGTTTTCATATTAAGACAATATTTGTCACAATGCGACATTGGACCATGGTTTTCATATTGAGACAATCTTTGTCACAATGCAATGTTGGACCATGCTTGTCACAATGCGACATTGAATCAAGAGACAATATTTGTCATAATGTGATCGTGGTTATTAACCATGGTCGATTTTCATATTAAGACAATATTTGTCACAATGTGACCATAAACCCTATAATAAACATGGTTGACCATGGTTGATTTTTATATTGAAACAACATTTCTCACAATGCGATGTTGGACCATGGTTAACCATGGATGAACATGGTTGTCACATTGTGACATTAGACCAAGGAATTGATAAACCTAAGGGGAATGAACACTTCGATTTAGAAACCCAAGGGATTAATTATAAAACCCCAAGGTATTATAAACCCAAGGGAATAATATTAAATCAAAGGGATTATTATTATAAACACAAGGTATATAAACTCTAAGGTAAATATTATAAACACAAGGGAATAATAAACTCAAGGTATTAATGTTAAAAACCCAAGGGAATAATATCAAACCCAAGGGATAAATATTATAAACCCAATGTATATAAGCCTTAAAATAAATATTATAAACCTTAAAATAAACATGGTTGACCACAAATGATTTTCATATTGACACAATCTTTGTCACAATGCGATGTGGACTATGGTTGACCGTAATTGATTTTCATATTGAGACAACCTTTGGCACAATATGACGTTGGACAATGGTTGACCATGGTTGATTTTCATATTGAGACAATCTTTGTCACAATGTGATGTTAGACCATGGTTGACCATAGATGACCATGGTATAAACCAAAGGGATTAATAGTAAACCAAAGGGATTAATATTATAAACCCAAGGGAATAATATTAATGACCCAGGGGATTATAAACCCAAGGGATAAATATTGTAAACCCAAGGTATATAAACCCTAAGATAAATATTATAAACCCTAAAATAAACATGGTTGACCACAAATGATTTTCATATTGACACAATCTTTATCACAATGCGACGTTGGACTATGGTTGACCATGATTAATTTTCATATTGAGACAACCTTTGGCACAATGCGACGTTGGAAAATGGTTGGCCATGGTTGACCATGATGGATTTTCATATTGAGACAATCTTTGTCACATTGCGTCGTTGGACCATGGATGACCATGGATGCCCATAATTGTCACAATGTGATGTTCAACCAAAAGACAATCTTTGTCACAATGTGACCATGGTTGACCATGATCGATTGTAATGTCGACACAATGTTTTTCACAATGCGATGTTGGACCATGGTTGATCATGGTTGATTTTCATATAGAGACAATCTTTGTCACAATGCGACATTGGACCATGGTTGATGATGATTGATTTTCATATTGAGAAAAGCTTATTATAAACCCAAAGTATATAAACCCTAAGATAAATATTATAAACCCTAAAATAAACATGTTTGACCATGGATGATTTTCATATTGGCGCAATCTGTATCGCAATGCTTCGTTGGACTATGGTTGACCATGATTGATTTTCATATTGAGACAACCTTTGGCACAATGCGATGTTGGACAATGGTTGACCATGATTGATTTTCATATTAAGACAACCTTTAGCACAAAGCGACGTTGGACAATGGTTGGCCATTGTTTACTATGGTTGATTTTCATATAGAGACAATCTTTTTCACAATGTGACCATAAGCCCTATAATAAACATGCTTGACCATAGTTGATTTTCATATTGAGACAATATTTCTCACAATGTGACATCGTACCATGGTTGTCACATTGTGATGTTGGACCAATGGATTGATAAACTTAAGGGATATGAACACTCGATTGATAAACCCAAGGGATTGATAGTATAAACCCAAGGGATTGATTCTAAAACCCCAAGGTATTATAAATCCAAGGGAATAATATTAAACCCAAGGGATTAATATTATAAATCTAAGGTATATAAACCCTAAGATAAATATTATAAACCCAAGGGATTAATATTAAAAACCCAAGGGAATAATATTAAACCCAATGAATAAATTTTATAAATCCAAGGTATATAAAACCTAAGAGAAATATAATAAACCATAAAATAAACATGGTTGACCACAAATGATTTTCATATTGACATAATCTTTGTCACAATGTGACGTTGGACTATGGTTGACCACGATTGTTTTTTATATTGAGACAACCTTTGGCACAATATGACGTTGGACAATGGTTGGCCATGGTTGATTTTCATATTAACACAATCTTTGTCACAATGAGACGTTGGACCATGGTTGTCACAATGTGACATTGGACCAAAATACAATCTTTGTCACAATATGACCATGGTTAACCATGATTGATTTTGATTTCGAGATAATCTTTGTCACAATGTGACGTTGGACCATGGTTGATCATGGTTTATTTTCATATTAAGACAATCCTTGTCACAATGCGATATTGGACCATGGTTGACCATTATTGATTTTCATATTGAGCAAATCCTATTATAAACCAAAGGCATATAAACCCTAAGATAAATATTATAAACTGTAAAATAATCATGGTTGACCACATATGATTTTCATACCACCAAAATCTTTCTCACAATGTGACATTGGACTGTGGTTTACCATGATTGATTTTCATATTGAGACAACCTTTCGCACAATGCGACGTTGGACAATGGTTGGCCGTGGTTTTCCATGGTTGATTTTCATATTAAGACAACCTTTTGCACAATGCGACGTTGGACAATGGTTGTCCATGGTTGATTTTCATATTGAGACAATATTTGTCACAACGCGACGATAAACCATGGATGACCATGGTTGTAACAATGTGATGTTGGACCAAGAGACAATCTTTGTGACACTGTGAGCATGGTTGACCATGATTAACCATTGATCGTAATGTCGAGACAATCTTTGTCACAATGCGACATTGGACCATGACTGATCATGGTTGATTTCATATGGAGCCAATGTTTGTCACAATGTGAAAGATGGTTGACCATGATTGATTTTCATATTGAGAAAATCTTATTGTAAACCCAATGTATATAAGCCCTAAGATAAATATTGTAAACCCTAAAATAAACATGGTTGACCATGGTTGACCACAAATGATTTTCATATTGACACAATCTTTGTCATAATGTGATGGTGGACTATGGTTGACCATGATTGATTTTCATATTGACACAAGCTTTGATGCGATGCAACATTGGACAATGGTTGGCCATGGTTGATTTCCATATTGAGAAAATCTTATTATAAACCCAAGGTATATAAACCCTAAGATAAATATTGTAAACCCTAAAATAAACATGGTTGACCATGGTTGACCATGAATGATTTTCATATTGACACAATCTTTGTCAAAATGTGATGTTGGACCATGGTTGACCATGGTTGTCACAATGTGATGTTGGACCAAGAGACAATGTTTGTCACAATGTGACCATGATTGTTGACCATGATTGATTGTAATGTCAAGACAATCTTTGTCACAATGTGACGTTGGATCATGGTTTATTTTCATATTGATACAATCTTTGTCACAATGTGACATTAGACCATGGTTGACTATGATTGATTTTCATATTGAGAAAATCCTATGATAAATCCTAAGATAAGTATTATAAACCAAGGTATACAAACCCTCTGATAAATATTATAAACGCTAAAATAAGCATGTTTGACCATGGTTGATTTACATATTGAGACAATCTTTGTCACGGTATGACAATGAACCATGGTTCCCCATGATTGATTTTTGTATTGATACAATATTTGTCACAATGCAACATTGGACCATGGTTAACTATGGTTGAGAATGATTGACCATGACTAACTATGGTTGACCATCGTCCAATATTTCATATCAAGACAATCTTTTAAAAAACTAACACAATAAATAAATAAATAAATATATTTCATAATTAGTTACCTTCTTAAAATATAATCAATCAATATTAATCTCATTATAACTATTATTATCATTTAATAAAACATTTTTTAATATCATCATTATTATTTAATAAAATTTTATTTATATTATTTTCAAAACAAATTTAATAATAAAAATAAATATTTTTTCAAAAACCTATAAATTCAAATTTAAAAAAATAAAATATGTAAGTTTTTTTTTTTTTTTTAAATCTCTGATTTCATGAACATTAAATTAAATAATAATAATTTCTTATTATTATATGTTTTAAAATAACATTAATAAATGTAATTTTCAAACATTTTTAAAACAAATTAAAATTATTTTTATTTATTAATATTTACACTAAAATATTTATTAATATTTACGTAAAAATGTTAAAAAAAATTAAGAATTATATTCTTATTAAAAAAATTATAATACCTTTCTTTCCTTTCCATTGTAAATACATTTTACTAAATAGGAATGTAATGCAATGGAATCATATTCTTATTAAATGAAATATAATCCCTTTTCAGCTTGTCCTGAGAATGTAATCTGATTATCAGTAAGAAAAACCTGTCGTATTATATATGGTAGTTTATAAAATAAATGCACCAATGTTAACAGGCACATTTTAAAATAATATGGTAGAGTATTGTGCCAATTTTTTTAGATAACAGGCACTCTATTTCATTCTCTTTATTATATATCTTCCAAATGTTACGGCTCATCCATATTTTTGTATTTTTCAATTCTATTAGTATATTTAATCTGGACGGGCTTAAGCCGCCTATTTGTTCATGGTATCTACACCCCACATGAACCGTACGAAATGAAAAAAAATACGGAAGCGTCGGCTGTTGAAACGCCATCATCTAACCGCCTGACCGTTCCAAGTTAATCACCTGTCAACGCTGCTCTTTTAATTTTAGTTGGAAAATATTTTTCATGAAAACGCTTCGTACTACCCCAAACCTAAGCCGTTGATTTTGCTCTAAGACGAAGTATCTTTGAAGCATATTCGCTTCACATACAATCTCGACCGTGGATTAAAAATAAAATAAAAAAATCAACACTGGCTCATCCACGTGGGGTTGAAATAGGGGAGCGTTCGGCTAATAATGGCATAAAATTCGACTGGTTCTTTCCATTTGGTCGATATTTAATTTGTGAAATTTGTAGATATTATATTTAATAATATCAGCGTGAACCACTGAAAAACATTGGCAAATTTCAGGATAAACCAATTGAAAGTGGAACCAATTTGACTTCAATGAAATTACCATATAATTAAAATAACTTGTATCCGCAGGTATAATACTGCAACCAACCAAACAAAGAAAATTATTGTGTGGTGCTTTTACAGCGGCGTAGAGGGATGATCACGGCTGTTGTGTGCAGACGCGTAAGGATCATTTTCCCAGAAGAGGCCAAGATTGCTGGCTGTTTGGGTAAACCTCCGTATAGAGAGGGGAACCGGGGGAAGTGGTGGGGTGTCTACAACGCCTTCCAATATCTCCAACACTTGGCTGATCGTTGGCCTCTTCTCTTGCTCATCCTGAATGCACCATACCCCCACGATGGCAGCCCTCCTCACCTGCTCCACTTCTATATTGTTCAAGTTCATCAATTTCCTATCAAGCACCTCCATGACGTTTCCGCTACTTACCTGAGTTGCAGCCCAAGCGGAAAAGAACAGCTCGCCAGAATCCAAATCCCCATCCATGTTTCTCCGCCCTGCAATTATTTCGAGCAATGTCATGCCGAAGCTGTAAACGTCGGTCTTCACGGTTATTGGCAGGCCGGAGATCCACTCTGGAGCCAAATAACCTCTGGTTCCTCTCATGGTCGTCAGGACCTTACTATACTCTCTGCCCAAAAGCTTGGCCAGCCCAAAATCAGAGAGTCTGGGGCAAAAATTCGAATCCAGGAGGATGTTTTCTGGCTTGATGTCACAGTGGATGATGCAGTCCCTGCAGTTGTCGTGCAGGTAAACGATTCCCCGCGCAGTTCCCACAACGATGCCGAAGCGCGTTTTCCAGTCCAGCTCCTTCGACTGCTGATCGTCGCTCTGAGTTTTGCTGAACAGAAAGTCGCTGAGGCAACCATTGGGCATGTATTCGTACACCAAGAGTCTTCTAGAGCCCTTGATGCAAAACCCTAGCAGCCGAACCAAATTCACATGCTGCATTGTTCCGATGGTGCTCACCTCCATGCGGAATTGCTTCTCGCCTTGACTTACACTCTCCAACCTCTTAACACCCACCAGAGAACCGTCTGGTAGAATCCCTTTGAACACGGAGCCAAAACCTCCGCTTCCCAAACGCTCAGAAAAATTCTTCGTTGCACTCTTCAGCACTCTGTAAGTATATACAGTCAGAGTAGCTGGCGCGTATTCTGTTGCAGACAATCCCAGGGAGCGCCTACAACAACAAAGAAACAACAACACGAGGCCAATGGCCATAAAAAAAACCACTCCACCGGCGACGCCACCCACTAGGCCTGGCGGAGTCGCCTTCTTAGGAGAGTAAGAAAAATCAGAGGGATTTAATGGCAGAAACAGAGAGATACCGTTGGAAGTATCGGAAATATTTAGCAATTCACCGAACCACATGAAGCACGTGCTTCGTGAAGTGCTGTCAACAACATAGGCGTATGCGGTGCAGGAACAATTCTTGACGCAGGCCGCCTCGCACAGCCGTTGCCCTTGCCTTTTGTATCTGATTCCTTCAGCAGGCATGGATTTGCCAGTCAACTCTGCAAATCGAACGGCAGTCAGCCGTTTTCCGGCATGGCTACATTTTAACGGGAACCTCCGAACACATCCGCTGGACCATTGAGAGTCCCATCCATGGCTGTGTTTGTGGACAAAGCCCTGCAAGCAGCTACAGGCCGGGAGATTGTCATTGTTGCACGATGCCTGAGGCCCGCACACGTCATACACCTGGCACTGCTCTTCGGGTTCTGTCCATAACTTGATCCATTCGTTATCTGTACGCCGCAGGGTGTACACTCGAAATTGTCCCGAAGCTTCCATGACAAAACGCGACAGAAACGTGGAATTAGGCTTCACAGAATAAGTGAAATACTTGTCGGAATCGTTACTGCTATTGAAAAAGCTGAAATTGTAGATGTAACTATAGAGGGAATTATCCGCCATCTCTGGGATTCCGCTGAAAGAATGGCCGTTCCAGGCACCGCTTACCCAGTACTGGATCTTGCTCTTCCACACCAGAACGAACTGATCGGCTCCAGCATCCATCTGAAGGGCGAAAGGCCCTGGACTCGGATCCCAAAGGTTTTTCCAGGAAGTCAGTTTCTGCGTCACACTGAATTTCATCCCAGGCAGCCACGTATTTCCCGGATGGTCGAAGCTCTGCCAAATACATTCGGAGGTATTATCCGCACTCAGCACCATCAAGTTACCAGAATCCATTATCACAGCCGAAGAAGGCTTCTTCGGCCCCTTCCCCTCAGAGGACCAGACGATGGATTCCCCATAAAACAGACGGAGACTCCCTTCCTCTGTGAGATTGAAGATGCCGGAAGCGTTTTGCAGCGGCTGCTCTCTGTTGGCAACCCAAGCGATTGCCTGATCTGACGATGTGGCATACCAAATACCCATATACCATTGCTGAGCGTCGTTTTTGGCGAGACTGAAAAATCCCAATTTGAAGACACCGCTCTTGGAAATCCTGGTCTGGTCACCGGTCAAAGAGGCTCCTAACACTATGCTGTCGGAAGATGCATCTGCCGCATCGCCCATCGTTATCTGAAGCAGGGGGAGGAGGAAGATAAAAGAAGAAAGAATCTGTGAGAATTGCTCTCTCGTGCAACTTTCACTCCCCATTCTCAAAATCTATGGGCCACTCTACTGCCACACAATACTCTAAATCTCTCCCCGGACGGACGTTCAATATTATCTGTGTAACTCCTTGCACGAGACAAAATCTATAATAGTTCCGAGCAACGTAGGAGTCTACACTGTTTAGGATTCTGATTTTCTTCAGCAACCATTTGATTATGGAAAATTGTTCAAATTGTAATTATTTTAATTTTATATATATTTTAAATGATTTTTTAATTATTCAAAATATTGTAATATATAATTTTGATGTGAGGATCAATTCCTAAAAGAATTGAAAAACCCTAGCGGACTGGTTGTTGATGGTTTCAGGATCTGGAAGGCCTAATGGCATTTTGCATGGTCAATTATGGCGGAATCTATTCCCAAAAAATCTATCTTATTGTCTTTTTACTCAATCCCACATTGACACAAATTTTTAATAAAAATCACATTACTATATCTATTTAAATTGTATTTTTAAACATGAAAATAGGTTCAATGGTCGATGATATAAATTCCACAACTTAAAAATATATTTTTTCTGATTTCTACCCAAATTTCAAATAAAAACTTGATGTCGTATTCATGCGGTAAAGTCCAGTGAACCTAGAAATTTGTGCAAATTTTGGAACAATTCAGCGTAGCAGTGAGGATGCATTTAATTAACAGCATCGCAAGCGAGGATAGATAATTAATCAAATGAGTGGTCAAAATTATTTTCCAGATATAATTTCATATAAAAAAAATTAAGTTATTTGTCAAATATATAGTGAAATAAAAATGGTTATGTAAATATTAAATATTATCTAGCACCAGCGACAAATTAAAGGATAATTTGATCTCGCTCACTCAAGGGTTTTATTTTTTATATATTGATTGTTTGAGTTTAGTTGATTATAATTAAATATGATGAAGTATGTTCAAATTATTGTCCACTAAGGTTTAATAAGGTCAAACAATTATTAGTTAAGGTTGATCATGCTTATATAACCACAACCATTTCAATATATAATTTAATATTATTTAAATTTTAATAAGTTTATAATATTAGTTAAATCTTATTAACATTATAAAAATATATTAATACATGTATACGGTCTATTAATAAATATAATTACATATTTATAACCATACATAAAGATAATTATATATAGCAAAAACTATATAATAATGTAGAGATATCTGTAGAGATTAAAATGAATTACTATAGTCATTAATAAATAAAAAAATTGATGTCACAATGTGACATGTAAAATCAAACATTGTTTCATTGTGATGTGACAAATAATAAACAATATCAAAAGGTGAGTAACAACAAACAATGTCACAATGTGAAAAACAATAAGCAACATCGTAATTACACCAAAATATGATGTCACAATGTCAATATGGTCAACCATGATGTTGCATTGTGACATTCAACATCACAATGTGATGAACAAGAAACGTTGTTGCATTGTTATGGCTTCAAAATGTGACGAACAACAAATATTGTTATAATGTGATGAAATACAAATGTCATTGCAATGTAATGAGCACTAAGTGATGTCACAAAGTTATTAGCAATAAATAACTTCATAATGTGATGAAAAACAAATGACGTCACATTGTGACATTCCATAAATGTCTTCACAATTGGACCAAAAATAATGTTGTAATGCGATGGACAAATATTCACATTGCAATGCAATGAATGAAAAGCATTGTCAACCATGGTAAACCATGCATAACTAAGTCAACCATGTTCAACCCTTGGTTAGCCATGTTAAAAAATGGTAAACCATGGTCATCCATGGTCAAGCATAGTCACTCGTAGAGAACATGTTCAACATGGTTAGCATGGCCAATAATGGTCAACCAAGGTTAAACATGGTCAAAACATGCTCAACAATGCTCAACATGGTTAACCATGGTTAATATGGCCAACCGCAGTGTACATGTCGATCATAGTTAGCAATGGTAAAAAACAATTATCTACAGGTAAATGTTAACATCCTTAGTTAGGCATGGTCAAAGATGGTCAATGAATTGTCCATGGTTAATCACTTGACCATCGTTGACCATGCTAAAAAATGGTCACCATTTTCGACCATGGTCATCCATGGAAAAACATGGTCATGCATGGACAACCATAGTCAACCATGGTTAATCGTAGCAACATGGTCAACCATGGTCAAGCAGTTAACCATGGTTGAGTGGACAACCATGGTTTAACCTTATAAAGCATGATAAACCATGGTCAACATGGTTAAACCATGATCAATAGTCCACCATGGTTGACCATGGTCTAACATAGCCAACAATACTTAACCATAATCAACCATGATTAACAATAGGGAGTCATTGTCATCCCTCCTCAATCAAAGTCTACCATGTCTAACATGCATATCATTTCCATCCATGGTGAAATAATGTCAGTCATGGTCAACCACGGTTAACTATATCCTCTCATAGGTAACCATAAATAACTATAGTTAACCATGATTGATGAGTTATCCATGGTTGACCATTGGGCCATGATTAACAATGGTTAAGTGGTCAACCATAAATAACTATAGTATTTACTGATAACCATAGGCAAGCATAATTAACTATGGTTGATTATGGTCAATAATGGTCAACCACAATTAAGGTTTACCATGGGTAACCATGGATATAGCTAGACATGCATGGAAAACCATAGTCAACTATGGTTAACCATAAATATCATTGTTAAATGGTTGACCATGGTTGAGTGAACACCCATGGTCAAATGCTTGACCATGGATGATTCATTGATCATGGTTAACCATGATATATAATAGGTAACCATGGTCCACCATAGTGATCATAGTCAACCATAATCAATAATGGGTAACCATGGTTAACCATGCTCCACCACAGTGATCGTAGTCAACCATGATAAACCATAGTCAACCATAGTCATGGTCAACCATATCAACCATGGTCAATTAATTGTCCATGGTTGACCACTTACCCATCGTTAGCCATGATCAACAATGGTCACCATGGTCAACCATGGTTATCCATAGACAAATGTGGGCATCCATGGATAATCATAGTTAACAATGGTAAACTATAGACAACATGGTTAACCATGGTTAACCGTGGTTAACCATGGTCAAGTGGTCAACCTTAAACAATTCATTGATCATGGTCAACCTTGATTGAAAATGAGTAATGATTGTCATCTATGGTCCACCATAGAAAACATCATCAATCATTGTTAACCATGGTCCACCATAGTGAACATGGTTAACCATTTCAACCATGTTTAGACATGGTCACACATGATTGATGAATTATCCATGGTTGACCATTTAACTATCATTAATCATTTTTAACAATGGTCACCACACCAACCATGGTCATCCATGGACAAACATGGTCATCCATGGTGCTACGGTGATTACCATGTTGCAATGTGACTAACACGATTGACCACTTAACACATTGTCAACTACTATGATGACCATGTCATAATGTGACTAATATGGTTAACCACTTGGCCATGGTTGACCATGCACCATATTTATCTATAATTAAACATTGACAATCATGGTCAACCATGTTCCCCCATAGTCACTCATAGTTAACCATAGTCAACCATTATAAAAAATTAGCCATGGTCAAATATGGTCACTAAGTTCAACCATAGTTGACCATGTTCAACTATGGTCAAGCCAACTAAACAATGGTAAACCATAATCAACTTTGGAGAACATGGTCAAATCATGCCCACCCATGACCAACCATGGTCAACATTGAAATCCATGGTCATGCTTAGTCCACCATAATCTATACTCTTCATCCATGGTCAACAATGATTGGCCATGGTCAACTAATGTCAACCATGGTATACCAAGTTCAACCATATCCAACCATAATCTATCCTATTCATCATTCGACAACCATGGTAATTATGGTCAACCTTAGTCAACTAAGGTCTAACTCGATCAACCATGGTCAACCTTGTCAACCATTGTGAACCTCGTATACCTTATTTAACCATTAATGTAACAATTATTGTAACATTAACGTATCACTAACCCTGTTCAATCATGGTCAAGATTAATGTAACATAAATACATTGTTACACTAATTTTTTACCATGGTTAATGTTATAGGCCATTTTGTTGCATATGGTCAATAGGCCTACAAGTTAGATCAATCAACATCTGTGAACACCTTGTCATCATCCCTACATAAATTCCTAAGCATGACTCTCTCAAATCCCTGATTTTCTGGGCTGACTGCCTCAAATCAGTACTTTTAAGGCCTAGTGCATCCTAGCCCTTTAGGGACCTACGTTCAACAATAGGTTGCTCAATTCTTCACCAGCACTGATCAGCAACAGGTTGTCCCTTGTTGGGGGTGCGCTAATTCTATAAATTTGGGAAAAATAAAAATAGTCCTCAAGCTTCCTCTTCAAGAAGTTTCCAAGAGTTTTTCAACCATTTACCTTGGATAAGAACTTTGAATCTTATCTGATCCTACCTTGGAGATTTCACCTCTTATCCCTTGAGCTCATCCTCCCATCAAGAGTGGATCTCAAGCCTAGATTGGTAAATGGATAATAATTCCTAAACTACCACACTCTCCTATAAATTTACAACCATCTACAACATCAAGGTTGGCTTTTGGAGACTAATCATATCGTCATGTTGCTACCTTGAATCTAAGTGAGTCAACATCTTCATGCATTAGGGTGACATTGAGGTGTTCTTTGTGACAAGGATGGAGAAGTCAACTTGGGGATATCTATACAAGATCAACTACTATTCTTGGTCGTAAACTCTCTCCTATTCATATTAATACAAAAAGTATATTGTTTTCCTATATGTGTTATGTTATGTTTACATTCATGTATTTCAATGCTTTGTTGATCCATTGAATAGACTAACTGGATAATTCTACATAGATGTTGTAGATCTTTGAATTTTGTTTATTGTATATGAAAGTTTTAATTATAGTAATCAGAGCTACATTTGGAGCTTACAAGATGAGAGGAGAGAAGAGCTTGCGGTGGATCCCAAGTAAGCCTCTTTCCATTCTCCAATTTCTCTAAGGGGAACTAAATATTCTTTTCTTTCTGTTGTTTTAGACGAGTCCACTAGGTCTAGGGAAGATACTTCTACCCACATTCGTAAATTTTTCATAACAAATTGGTGACTCCATTGGGGAAAGATTCATTCCCTCAGTGGTTTACTTGTCCCTAGTACTTGTTTCACCTCTTAAATAGACCTCCATTGCCTCACTCAGTCTAAATTTTCCATAGGAAGACCTTTCATTGAGCTTCATTTGAATTTTTGTGTTAGAACTTGGCTTTTCCTTGATCAATGCTCTCCCTAGCCTGCTGACGGAGTGTTGTAGTGCTCTTTGGCCTTCTCTGCACCTGCGTTGTAGAGCATTAATAGCCTATCTACACCTACACTAACCCCTGTTTCATGTAAAAAATTGATCTTTTATGATTTTCTCTCTGATTAAATTTGTTCAAGTTGGTCCTCCTTATGTCCCTGAGTGTGTATTGGTCTCTCAGAAGCCTTCATCTTGTTTTCTTTTGGTTTTGAGTGCCTTTGATAAGAATTTTCTTAGATTTTTCTTTGTTCTTGTCAATTAGGTCATTAGCAAATTGATTGCTTGATCGTTGATTTCTTGAAGGAATTAATGTTTCAATCATTGTTTTGAATAGTTTCTTTTATCAGTGATTAGGAAAATATCTTAGTTTTCATTTGAAAATTAATTGGAATTAAAAAGAAAAATCTCATGCATCATGCATTGCATCTAGGGTTTTGTGTATGAAATTGGAATTAGGAACAATTGCATTAGGGGAATTGATTAACAATATTGTTTGTTGCACCTTGTATGCTGCATATTCTTTGTTCTCTTGCCTCCCATACATAGTTTTTCATTGAAAAGGAAGGTTTCATTTCATCATGCTAGTTTAAATTTTTAGGATATTTAGGTGAAATTTGTGGTGAGCCTTGAAAACTGAAACTTGATTCAAGATAAACTTTAAAATTTATTGAATCAATCTTAAGTATCACTTGACACATTAATGAAAACATCTAGAGGTCTAGGCTATAGACATGTTACGATGTCTATAAACATAGGAGTTGTCATCTTTTTTCCCAGCGTTGCATTTCGGGGGTGATATCCCGTTCCACGTACGTAAGTGTCTCATATCATTCTCCACATACATTCGGGTATATTAGATGGCACTCCATGCGTGAAAAGTATATGGGAACGCTCTCATTGTATGGTTATGCATTATACAACACTAACACATATTGCACTTCCATGTACCGTTGAGTATATTTTGGAAGTTCACCATAGGTTACTATCCTCACCATAGGTGATCGAGTCGGCGGCCTTGTATACTATGATACACTGAACACAACATTCAGGGAAATTGCTTGCCCGTATGTAAATGTTAGGACTGTGGACACCACATATCTCCACAATGGTATGATATTGTCCACTTTGGGCCTAAGCCCTCATGGATTTGTTTTTGGGCTTTACCCCAAAAGGCCTCATACCAATGGAGATATTTGTTCATCCTTATATACCCATGATCCTTCCCACTTCTACCACTTCTAATCAATGTGGGACTTTGTTCGTATACCCAACAATCCTCCCCTCGAACAAAGGACCATCGAGCCTCCCCTCAAACCATCCGCAGGATTCTCCCCTCTCTACCAACCAGGATTCTCCGCTCCAATGCGTTGGAAGCACACGCCTTACATGGTAGCACCACCTGTCTCGAGAGCTTGCTCCATCCCAGGTCAACTCCTCTTCACCGTGTTGGAGAACAAGACACGTCCATGAAGAATCCGGAGCACACCACCTATTTAACCGAGCTCATCCACAAGCTTACGAGGGCTCACCATCTTTGTTCGACATTCCGAGGATTCATCCACTTGGGTAACCTCGAACTTGGCTCTGATACCACTTGTTGGGACTCTGGACACCACATATCTCCACAATGGTATGATATTGTCCACTTTGGGCCTAAGCCCTCATGGGTTTGTTTTTGGGCTTTACCCCAAAAGGCCTCATACCAATGGAGATATTTGTCCATCCTTATATATCCATGATCCTCCCCACCTCTAGTCAATGTGGGACTTTGGTCGTATACCCAACAACCATCCCCTCGAACAAAGGACCATCGAGCCTCCCCTCAAGCAATTATCCATCCGTCCACTCTCTACCAACTAGGATTCTCCGCTCCAATGCGTTGGAAGCACATGCCTTACATGGAGCACCACCTGCCTCGAGAGCTTGCTCTATCCCAGGTCAACTCCTCTTCACTGTGTTGGGACCAGGACACGTCCATGAAGAATCCGGATCACACAGCCTGTCTAACCGAGCTCATCCACGGATCCCATCGTGATATTACCGGGGCCCACCACCTTCGTTCGGTATTCCGAGGATTCATCCACTTGGCTAACTTCGGGGCATGGCTCTGATACCACTTGTTAGGACTGTGGACACCACATATCTCCACAATGGTATGATATTTTCCACTTTGGGCCTAAGCCCTCATGGATTTGTTTTTGGGCTTTACCCCAAAAGGCCTCATACCAATGGAGATATTTGTTCATCCTTATATACCCATGATCCTTCCCACTTCTACCACTTCTAATCAATGTGGGACTTTGTTCGTATACCCAACAGTAAATCCTTGGTTCTCCAAGGTTGTATATTGAAGTTCACAGTTGCTTGGTAAACCTTTATTCTTAGTTTACCCTTTTTGATTTATTTTTTGTGTTATTTTTAAAAATTTCTTAATCCAACATGGAAGAACAACACCCTACCTTTCGTCGTTCAAATAGAATGCAAAATAAGCCTCCTCTTCCACTAAAGGAAACTCCTAGACATCGTAAGAAGCATAAGAAGACACAAACTACATAATATAGTACTCCAGGATCTATTAATTTTGTTCCTCCATTTGAGATAGACCCACCAGAATCATCTTTTCCTGTGAGTACTGACCCCGAGATTACCTCTCCATTAGCTGGTGAATCTGACACAGTGGAAGCCGAAGCACCTGGAATCTCATTACTTGAGGTTATTGAACTTGAATATAATGAATCAGAGACAAAACTACCTAGGTTATACAACATAAGGTCCCTTAGTTATCTGCACCTATTACTTTAAGACCTTCCTCTTCTCTTCTGGTGTCTCAGACCCAACCACAAATTATATATCTCAGATGACGAACCCAATGGTGAACCACTTCCACTTGGTCTTGTGAGTATTGAAGAGATTCCACAAGAAGAGCCTCAAACTTCCTCTCCTATTGGAGTAGGGTCTCATTTTTATCAGGCCCATCATTTTCCCTCTCCTCATACTCCATCTCAGGCTCCTTTGTCTGGTTGTTTTCGTTTCAACTCACCCTTGAGTTTCCCTCGACAATCTTCTTTAGGGCAGTTAACCATGAATGAATATGTTATGGTTTCTTAGTATGTATCTACTACCATGACCGAGAAAACCCATGTTGTAACATCATCCATGCTTGTAACATCGCCAAAGACACATTTGTATGGTGACCCGTCTATCCCTCTTGGTGATCCATAGATTAAAAAAATAGGCTCAAAAATGAAATTGGTTGGAATCTCTTGAATCTAGAGTCAATTCATAGTTTTCATCGTCTTGATTCCAATGATGCTTGAATCACCCCAATCTGACATTGTATGAAGAAGTTATGGTGTTCTGAAGTTTTTGACCAACAACTAAAAATGTCAAGAACAGGGTTGATTGGGCTACTGACTAGGAGGTACATACAATTGAAGTCGTCAACTGACTATGCAAGGTAGTGTTGATAGAGGAACAACCAGGTTTTGACATGTGGCATCATCGTACATGTTTTATTTGTCATGTTTTGGGTGGTTTGTACGATTTGAGGCGGCCCAATCAGAGGCTACCATGTGGCACCTCGTGGTTGGAAAAAAATTTATAATAGGCCTGAAGGCCTCGGTGGGGTTTGACCCCTCAACATGCCAAAACACAATTCAATGCCCAACCATTAGGCCATCACAATAATTCTTAATCGTCTATAGTCACCATTTATATTTAATGTCGAATGGTTGTGGCGTTTGGGAGGAGCGGTCGGGCAGTGGCCCCAACCCCTAGTCACAACGACACCACATGCCCATGGTGCAGATGAAAGAGAGTGGGGCTAGGAACTTGGCCCTAGATCTTGACCATGTTGACACCCATACGACTAGGTAGAGGAGGCTATCCCAGAGGGCGCAGGCAGATAAGCCCTGACCCCCGATTCTTGTGATTGTTACATGACCACAGGTGGTGCGGAGCCGATGGGGGTAGATAGTTGGCCTTGACTCCCAACCCTATTTACAACGGTGTGACCACATGCCGATGGAACAAGGCTTAGCTGGAGGGGGCGGGTGGTTAGCCATGGCCCTTGGCCACATGTGCTTCCACATGACCCTGATTCGACGCATAAGGGTTATTAGCGAAATTAAAGAGGCAACAAATTGCACATTTTGCAGTGGAAATATTACTAGTACCAAGAGAAATTGTTGCTTAATAGACTGTGTAAGGGAAAAATTGTCACATAGTTAGTAGTTTTTGCCAATTTGCAGGGCAGATAATAGAGTTGGTCTTGGAGAATCATATTTTGCTCAATTTTTAACCTTTTTGAGCTCAAGAAAAGCGTATATGGGGTTTTTTAGCGCCCTGGACTCAATGGAAGCCTTAAGTTTATGATTTGAACACTTTATGATGGACTTTTTCATAATCACGTCTTTTAGTGCTAGAGGCAGAGACAATTTTGAAGTAGTATGGAGGTATATTTGAGCATAGAGAGAGCCTCGTTAGAGGTTTTACAACCTTCCAGTTTCATCTGCAACAACTGTTACTTCAATTGAGTAGCTCTTTTCAGTCCTTTCTCAATGTGTTAAGGAGAGAATCCCTTTTCAACTCTTCATTGTGAAGGAGTTGCATGTTTATGCTTTTGATTTTAGGTGGAGTACAAGGAACTATTGTGTGAGAGTCCCTTTTATTTTTACATTTTTGTGACTTGCTATAGGGAGTCATATTTCTGAGTGAAAATTGTTTGTAGGAGAATGTGTCTTTGTAGGAGAAAAAGACCACTCTACTGTCAACAAGTTGTTTATACTCATTTTTTGTTGAAATCAATATAGTAGTCTATTGAAAAAGTGTAACTGGATTTGGTCTTCTTAATGACATGTAATTATGATCTTTGTAAATGATGAAAAGAGAGAGAATAATATTATTTTTGTAATTCCTTTCTCCATGGGTTTCATGAGCATGAGTTCTATTTTTAGATGGCTCCCATTGAGAGCCTTTAGGAATTAATGTCATGTATGAAGAGCCCTTATTGGGCATGTTAGAAATGTATACGAGTCTATAATATTGTCTAGAAACCATCCAAAAGACAAGCACAAGTTCTCCTCCTTATGACGGCTTCAAGATGAATTAAAGATCTCATGTTGGCTTAAAATTGTGGAGACGCACCTATTCATACATACATGTTGGCTTATTTATAGAGGGAAACCACTATAAATATATATGAAGGTTCTTTGCATTATAAAGTCAATCAAGCTCTGATTTAGGGTAACATAAAGAAGATAAGTTTGGACAAAATGCAGAAGTGTAATGAAGGGAAAACAAGGGATTTTTAAGGCCAATCTCAGAAATAACAATTCGGATTTTTGAGGGAAGGTCACGGTACTTCAACAGAGGAAAACTACTTAATCAAGGATATATATATATATATATATATATATATATATATATATATATATATATATATATAGATATATATATATATACTATGAAGAAGCCAAAGTTCGTTGAAATGATAAGACTATGATTTAGTGCTACAAAGGAGACACAATTCAGTAATATACTATGGTGTTTCAGTGCTGCTACAGTGATATTCCAGTGAAGTATTTGGTGCCACCTTAAGAGGAAGGTCACAAGTGTGTGACAAAATATCAGTGTTGTTACGAGGGAGAAAGGTCTTCATGCTATCAACAATATCTACTGTTCAGTGATATGACTTCAAAATTCGGTGCTACTGGAGAAGGATAAGTTCGACATCCTTGACAAGTTCAATGATCACAGTTCGGGGTCATCACATATGGTGTGAGATATCAAGTAGGAGGAACCAAGAGAGTGTAAACAAGAATGTGGAAGAGAACTTGTGTCTTGGTCTTAGAGGGGCTAATAGGTTAAGGATCTTGGTCTTGGTATTCGTCAGTTGGAATCTATATAAGAATAATCTGTGCAGGTTTTCCTCTCAAAGAGTGAGAGGTTTCGGCCTTGGCAAATAGCCTACATTTCATATCTCTTGTCTATTTATGTTCATGCATTAGTTACTGTTTGATGAAGAAGAAAACTAATAATCTAGGAATAATAATATTCTAATATAAAGAAGTAAAAAGCTTTCACAAGCAGTTACTATTCGAAGAGAAATCACCTAATGTTAATTCCCTAGATTTCTCAACATGTTATCAAATCTAAGGTGACAGTTAAGAAATGCCATCTAATCAAAGAGACACTCAAGGATCGAGTTTCAAGGAAGGCATCAAAGAAAGTTGAAGGATATCAAAGTGAAGTCAAAATCTACATTGAAGAAGAAAGTCTACTTCAAAAGGAAGCCTTGGGATCATCAATCAAATCAAGACAACTACAAGTCTACACCAACAAAAGTCTCGTATCCTCTAAGACATCACTAAAATACCACAAAGACCCTCATTAAGTTGAAGATATATACAAAGTAAGCTAGTCCAAAGTATATAAATATAAATTCAAGAGAATCATTTCAAGGACAAAGATCACATCATCTTGGAGAAAGTTGAAACTTTAGAAGCATTTATGATCTGCACTCATTCACCACCGAAGAAGTCAAAGTATCTTGAAGGCTAGTTATCCAAAGAAGGCTTAAAGACATTGCCATCATATTTAAAAAGTTACAAGGAAATCACCCCTTATTGAAGCAAGGATCATCTCCTTATCTTTAAAGAATATCATCTGAATAAGCATCAAGAGATCCTCATCAAATAAACATCATCAAAGGAGAGCTATATCAAAGGCGTTGTCATCATAAAAAGGGGAAATCTCCTTTCATTGAAGAAAGGAGTTCATTTGGAAAAAGATAATTAAAAAGGGGTACTAATATATCTTCATCAACCACCATCAAAGTGATCAAGTTGAATATTTCACCTTCACTTGTCAAGTAAGTATCATTTATTCTATAATCTAATATGTTAAAAATAACTTCATTTTTGCAAGGAGATCTATAAGTTGGTTGGGTTATTGAACTTCCTTGCATGGAAAAGGAGGATAGGCATAGTCCTCAAAGAAAGTGAATTCATTGAACATATAAATGGAAAGGTCTCCTTTGAGTACATGGAAAGGGATCAAAGGGCTCAAGGGATTCTTATGAAATCAGTCAAAGGTCCCCTCATATAGCAGAATTGGAGACATTAAAGAGATATATATGATAAGTTGGAAGAAACATTCTCTAAAGATGCGATAAGAAAGGCCATATCACTTAGATCTAATCTACACAAATTGAAGGTATCAAAGGATGAAGGGATATATTCATAAGATCACAAACTGCAAGATCTAGAAGAGATGATTTCATATAAGGAAATAATATCCATTGTTCTAAATACACTAACTGAAGGAAAAAGTAACAAATATCCATGGGGATAAGAAAGTTATCCCATTCAACAACTTGTAGTTTCTATGCAAGATAGAAGAAGACAGGTTGACGAAAAAATGGATTCAAACATTTTTCGAAAGGAAAGAAGAACATAGCTAAGATTCAATGCTATGAGCTCAACAGGAAAGATTGTCCCAAAAGGGGAAATAACAAGAACGAAAAAGAAGAAATCCATTTCACCAAAGAAATGGAGGAAGATGAAAGAGGAAAATCATTAGAAGCAAGAGCCCATGACATCACCATTAAGGAAACATCTGCTGGATAAGCATATGAAAGATCCTCAATATTCTTTGATGGAATCCTTATCGGAGGGTTCACCGATCTAGAGAGGAAGAAAGTGTTTCATTAAGAACTCCAACTTGTGGAATTAATGGGATAGTGGTATGATGGCATAAGAGATGAAGCATATCAAGGGTTTGAAGATCTTTCCAATCAAGGAAGCTACCGAAAGAAGCCTAGATGACCTAAAGGTAAACAAGGTATGTATGTTTGTATTCAATATTATATATTCATGTTGTATGGTTGTAGGTAACATGGGTCACTGCTCGATCTTGAGAAGCATGATAAAAGGAAAAGAATCTCCTCCTATGAAAGGTTTTTTAGAAAGCATGAATCACACTATATGAAATCAGCATAATATGTCCTCATATGAAGTATGAGTTGGTTGACTAGAATTGAGGAAATCTGATTGGAAGCTCTTGGGAACGAAATGAAATATGAAAGGAAGAGATCGTGAGATATGCAACCATGATAAAGGAAATCAACATTCAGAAGACCAAAAATATTTACTAGGAAATCTCCCAGAAATATATGAAGACTCTAATGGAAGTTTGGAAAAGACAGAGACCCTTGACAATGGATATATTTGGGAGATATGTCAACATGTATGAGGATGTTGATTCACAATGGAAGATGTCATGATGAAAGACCATCACAAAAGTAATTTTGATTTAAGTGTTCATTTCTTATTTTTGAAAAAATACTTGGATGGGTTTATGCAAGTCTTCCAAGGGAAGAACTATGGATGTCTTCAAAGAGGATCATGTAGAAGGATGTAAGATCCTTCTAAAGAAGATAACAAGAAGAAGGCAATATAACATGGATAAAGACCAGGTGAAAACTAATGGATCACTTTAAGATGAAAGGAATAATGACATGACAAACCCATGAATGAAAGTGATGGATGGTTTGTGCCCAATGAAGAAGTCACAAAAGATGAAGACTCCTTAACAAAGAAATTCATGGCATCAAAGGAAGGAGCTCTTGAAGTAGTTGGTTGAGGAGCTATTATAGGTCCCTAATTAAGAGGGAGTCTGAAAACAAGTTTCTTACTTGGAAGAAACTTGGAAATTCTTGAGCCAAGAGGGAGCTTAGGAATTGATATGTTCTCCCTAATTGAGAGGGAGACATAGACACATCATTATGGTCTTCATGTGGTAAGACACAATGGAGGATTGGGTAAACATATGACATCCAATGCTCTTTGAGGATGAGATAGGGCATCCAAGATAGGAGTAGTCGTAAAGGACCGATATTCTTTGAGGACTGGTTATCCAAGATAAGAATAGTCCAAAGTAGGTCATACTCTGTGAACACCCGGGTGGGGTATGTACCTTGAGAGACAATGATTATGGTGTCTATAAATCATTGGCATCATAAGAGTTGGGCTTTGAACATGTGGATAGAGCTGCTAGTCAAGACCTTTCTATGTGACAATGTTGGTTAGACATGATGCTAAACATATGGGTTACCAATCTGATTCTTCTTATGAGAAATTCTTCAAATTGAGAATGACCAAATACCATTATGAATACCTCCCTAGTTAAGAGGAAGTGTTGAAAAAGTGTAACTAGGTTTAGTCTTTATAATGACATGTAATTATGATCTTTTTAAATGATGAAAAGAAGAGAATAAAATTATTTTTGTAATGTGTTGCTCCATGGGTTTCATGAGCAAGAGTTTTATTTTTAGATGGCTCCCATTGTGAGCTTTTAGGAATTAATGTTAGTGTATTAAGAGCCCTTATTGGGAATGTTACAAATGTATATGTCTATAAGATTGTCTAGAAGCCCTCCAAAAGACAAGAATTAGTTCTCCTCCTCATTTCGGCTTCAAATTATGGAGACACACCTATTCATACATACATGTTGGCTTATTTATAAAGGGAAACCACTATAAATATATGTGAAGGATCTTCGCATTATACAATCAGTCAAGCTCTGAAATTTGGGTAACAAAAAGAAGATAAGTTCAGACAAAACACAGAAGTGTAATGAAGGGACAACGAGGGTTTGTTTAGGGCCAATCACAGAAATAACAGTTCGGATTTCTGAGGGAAGGTCTCGGTACTTCAATAGAGGAACACTGCTTAATCAAGGATATATATATATATATATATATATATATATATATATATATATATATATATTATAGTTTGGTACTATGAATATGCCACAGTTCGTTGAAATTATAAGGCTATGATTCGTGCTATAAAGGAGACACAGTTTAATAATATACCATGGTGTTTCGGTGCTGCTATAGTGATATTCCAATGAAGTATCTGATGCCACCTCAAGAGGAAGGTCACAAGTGTGTGACAAAATCTCAATGTTGTTATGAGGGAGAAAGGTCTTCATGCTATGAAAAATATCTATGGTTAAGTGATATGACTTCAAAATTCGGTGCTGCTAGAGAAGGAGAAGTTCGACATCCTTGAAAAGTTAAGTGATCACAGTTCGGTGTCATCTCATATAGTGCGATATATGAAGTAGGAGGAACCAAGAGAGTGTAAACAAGAAGGTAGAAGAGAACTTGTGTCTTGGTTTTGGAGGGGCTAATAGGTCAAGGGTATTGGTCTTGGCATTCATCAATTGGAATCTCTATAAGAAGAATTTGTGTGGGTTTTCCTCTCAAAGTGTGATAGGTTTTGGCCTTGGTTAATAGCCTACATTATGTGTCTCTTGTCTATTTATGTTTATGCATTAGTTATTGTTTGATGAAGAAGAGCACTAATAATATAAGAAGAATAAGATTCTAATATAAAGAAGTAAAAAAGCATTCACAAGAAGTTACTAATCGAAGAGAAATCACCAAATGTTAATGCCTTAGATTTCTCAACACGGTCTAGATATTGGAGCAGGCCTGAAGATGTAGCCCAAGAGGGGTGAAGTCTGTTATGAAATGATGGTTTCTTCTCTTCATGTTTATCATCTTTATTTACATGTGAATTTGTTTCTCTTTTAAATTCATGTGAAAACTTAACTCACCATCTTGAAGAGTTTGTGAAACTTATTTTACCTTTAGAGATCCATTTTGTTTACTTGCAGAGTGTCAGTGGACAACCAATTTTTTTTATAGGAGGAGATTTTCTCCATTTTCAGATAAATTGTATTAGAGAGAAGTTCTGACCAAGTTGCAATTATGGCAAAAAAACTAAAGCATGAAATATTCCAAGAGTTGGAGGAGATTAATCTATCTCTTTGAATGGAGAATGTTGAGCTGAGGATATTGCTTGAAATTGTAGAGGAGGAGAAAAGGCAAATGCGCCTACAATTGAAGTATGTAGTGGAGGAACAAATTGGTGAGATTTCCATTCTGGAAGCAACAAAGAATCCCTCCAAGATGAAGCCAATTTTTGGGCATGGTTCATACACAAGATATGGACCCTATGTTGAGAATGATGCTTGTGAGTTTTGTTAGCATCTGAAAGATTTCCTTATGTGCCCGTTGGTAAAAGTGGTTGGCTTGAGTCATAATCCACTTTGTTATCAACATCTAAAACATAAATTATGGGTGATGGGCCAAAGGAGGTAATTATCATTTCAAGTTCTACTCCTTCATATAATGTTGATCATACATATTTTTCATCTTTTGAAAAACATTCCAAAGGTATTAGTATGAAAATGTTAACTCAGATGCGTTATGATGGAAGAGGCCTCAGAGTCAATGGCCAAGGTATCACTAATATTATTGAGGTAAAGGAACGACCACGATATGAAGGATTGGGTT
This sequence comes from Pinus tabuliformis, assembly GCA_031772625.1. Lineage (NCBI taxonomy): Eukaryota > Viridiplantae > Streptophyta > Pinopsida > Pinales > Pinaceae > Pinus > Pinus tabuliformis. The sequence continues at coordinate 1,254,213,326 of CM062804.1, forward strand.
ATGGTCATGGAGAAATTGGAGAGTGCTCTAAAATTGTTGAGGCAAATAAATCATCAAGTGATGATATGTCACACCATGATGTTGGTGATAATGGAAAATTGTCTCCAAAAAGAGATGAATGTTCCAAAAAGACATGCAAAGTCTAATCCTTCTCTTCAAAGTCACGGGCAAAAGGTCAAGCATAAGTGTCATGGGAATTTCAAAAATGTTGGGGTGATTTTGATTATTTATGGGAAAAGTTTCCTTGCACATTTTGTGATGCTTCTAACCATTGTGTGGTTGAGTGTGAGAAACATAAGGAAATGGTTGAAAAAATGGATCAAATTCTTGGGACAAGGCATGAGAAATATCTCTCGGTTATAAAGACTTAATAGTTAATGGGAAAGAAAAATAATTTTTGTACCCATTGTAGCACGACTGGGCACTAGATTGAAAAGTGTTGGAAACTCCATCTGGAACTTCTTCATGAGAAGGACAAAGAGGTCATGCGATCCCTTGCAAGGAAAGAGATAGGTGGAAAAATGGAAACTGATGTAGTTCCTAAAGCAGCCTTCGAAGCAGAACAGGTGTGAAAAGAGAACCCATAAGCCTAGATAGGAAAAGAATGGGTAGACTATTTTGTATAGTTTGCTTTCTTTGTAAAATTGTAAATACTTATTGTATATTCTCGTTTGGGTACTTTGTAAAGTACAATCATGTACAATTAATTATCTGCAACAAGTGTGTTTTCTTTGGCATGCTATGCTATTTTGGCTTAATGATGAGTCCATTTGTTTGAGGAATTTTGGGATGAGCATTTGTATTTCATCCAGTATTTCTACAGTTGCGTCAAGCACTCACCTATACAAGTATTTCATTGTGAAGCTTTTTTGTGAATTTGATCTTTGGTAAATATTGTGTAAAATATGACAATGATGATGTGTACAAAGCCAAGTATGTCATTGTACAAGTGAAAATTGAGGAAAATAAAGAAAAGTGTGAATCAGTGCATGGAAAGCATTGAGTTGCTTCTGATTTCCAGGTGGAAAATCAAGTTTGTCTTCAACAAAGAGAAACTTCAAGGTGAAGTTTGTTTGAGCCAAAGAAAGATGGTTTTGGAGAGAATGTTCAGATTCCATCCATAATTTTTTTTGTTCCTACATGTTTAAAAGAATTGCAACAAGTCACAATTCTTGACAGGAAGATAAGGACTTCACGCAGAGGCAAGGTGGAGTACCTTGATTGGAGATTAAAGGCACCAATTCAAACAAAACAAGAAGGATTGAAATTAGGAAAGCTAATGATATTTTTTCTCACTTATTTCCTGATTCAGGATAGACTTTTGGAGGTCCAAAAGTTCCTTGTGGGGAGGTATGATCTAGAGATAAAAAATAGGATCAAAAATGGAATTTATCAGAATCTCCCGAAGCCTACATCAAGTTGTAGTGTTCGTCATCTTGATTCCAATGACACTTGAATCGCCTTAATCCAACATCATATGAAGAAGTTATGGCGTTCTAAATTTTTTGACCAACAACTAAAAAATTCAATAGTAGGGTTGAATGGGTAGTCTGTGCAATTGATGTCATCAACTAACTATGCAGGGTATGGTTAGTGGAGGACGAAATAGGTTTTGACATGTGGAATCATCGTACATGTTTCATTTGGTGAATTTTAGTTGGTTTGTGCGGTTTGAGGTGGCCTAATCAGAGGCCACCACGTGGCCCAATGAGAGGGCCCCTCGTGGCACCCTATGGTTGGAAAAAAAAAAAAATTATAATGGGCCCGAAGGCCTCAGTGAGGTTCGACCCCTCGACCTACCGAAACATAACTCAATGCCCAACCGTTACGTCACCACAATAGTTCTTAATATTTTATGGTCGTCGTTTATATTTAATGTCGAATGGTTTTGGAATTTCGGAGGAGGGGTCGGGCAGTGGCCCTGGCCCTTGGTCAGAATGGCACAACATGCCCATGGTGTAGGCAGAAGGGAGTGGGAATGGGAACTTGGCAAAATTAAAAACATAACAAGAAGGATTGAGATCGGGAAAGTTAATGAGATTTTTCCTCACTTATTTACTGATTCAAGATAGACTTTTGGAGGTCCAAGAGTTCCTAGTGGGGAGGTATGATCCAAAGATCAAAAATAGGAGATGGTAATCTCCTAAAACTAGCATCAAGTGTAGTGTTCATCGTCCTAATTCTAGTGACGCTTGAATCACCTCAATCCGGCGTCGTATGAAGAAGTTATGGCATTATGAAGTTTTTGACTAGCAACTAAAAAGTCAAAAACAAGGTTGACTTTGCTGCTGACTGGGCAGTCTCTACAACTGATGTCATTAGTTGGCTGGGCAGGGTACAATTGGCAATGGACCAATTAGGTCTCGACACATAGCATCACCATACAATTTTCATTTGGCATGTTTTGGTTGGTTCGTGAGTCTTGAGGTGGCCTAATCAGAGGTCGCCACATGGACCAATGAGAGGGAACCACGTGGTGCCTCGTCGTTGGCCAAAATTTTTATAATAGGATCGAAGGCCTCAGTGGGGTTCGACCCCTTGACCTTCCAAGTAATAACTCTACACTATACTAGTGGACCACCGAATTAGTTCTTAATAATTATGGGAGGCCACACATATTTAAAGACTATTGTTTTGGCATTTCGGAAGAGGGGTCGGGTGTGAGCTTTGACCCCTGGTCACGTCACCACCATATTTCCATGGCATAGTGTGGAAGGGAGTGGGGTTGGGCACTTGGCCTTGGCCCCCAGCCATGTTGACACCCATACAACTAGGTGGAAGAGGCTATGCGAGAGGGTGTGAGCGGATAAGCCCTAACCCTTGGTTCTCAGCAATTGTTGTGATCATTACCCATGACTCTGAAAGAGTGGGTGGGAAGTTGTCCCGGCCCCCAATCCTATTGTTTCCATATATCATTAAAGCAATATGGAAGTATATTTAAGCATAAAGAGAGCCTACTTAGAGTTTTTCCAACCTTCTAGTTTCATCTACAGTAGTTGTTACTTCAGTAGAGTAGCTCTTTTAAGTATTTTCTCTATATGTTAAGGATAGAAGCCCTTTTTAACTCTTCATTGCGAAGGAGTTACATGTTTATTCTTTTTATTCCAGGTGGAGTACAAGGACCTAATGTGTGAGAGTCCTTTTTATGTTGATATTTTCATGACTTGTTGTAGGGATGATCCAGGTGGATATTGGTGGCCACCTGCCAAGTCCACCTGGACCCCCACCATTGTCTTTCTCAGCATTTTCAGTTTCCTTAATTGTAGCACAACTTACTATTTTTAGTAGTTTTTCAGGTCCTGAACTTCCGGAGCCGTTTTGAGGCCCTAAACGACGTTTTTTGGGGAATCCAGGGGCAACATGGGTCCATGGACCGATGTTGCCCGTTCCAACAATGATAGTGCTCTGATAGATCTTTCTAATGAGCTATTGTACGTGTCAAACGAAGATCATATGCCAAAGTTACAACCCCGGGAAGTTGATGTACCAATTTACCCCAAACGGGGCCCACAGTTTGGCGTTTCATCTCCTAGGGTTAGGTTTTGGAATGTTAAGGGTTTTCCATTGTTTCTCAACAATAAATAGGCCTTCGAGCCTCATTGTAACACAGTTCAGAGGCATGTAGCCATCACATCTCTTCTCAGAGATAAGCTACCATCGTAAGAAGCTGGTTTATTTCCATTTCTGGTTGTAAGCATATTTCAGTATTTTCCATTAATGAAATGAAGTATTATTTCGCTGCATCTTTGTGTATATGGTTATCTCTGTTATTTGTTGCGTTCTTGTTTAAATCTGGATCAGTGGTATCAGAGCGGTCTGCTTTTTCTCTGTTTTTCTTTGCATGTCCCCAACAAGGTCGGGATATAAGGAGTTAGGGCTTGAACTAGTTGAACCTTTGCAAGACCAGCCTCGTAAATCCCGATGGCCTCCCATGGCGGACGAGAAGAAAGACGAGGGGGCAGGAGATCCCATCAAAATCTTGCTCGAAGAAGCCCTCGAGCGACAACGGAACGCGATGATGGACAACTTTGCACAGATCCTTCAGCGGCTACCCAGAAGCGGCACATCGGCTTCCAGCAGCTACTCTGGAAACGCCACACCCTTTAAGGTACAAGTTAATTTTGAAATCCCCATATTCGAGGGTCAGATAGACGCAGATGCCGTAGATAAATGGTTAAATCTGCTAGAGGGTTATTTTTCTGTTCATGAATTTTCGAGTCGGGAAATGATTGTTTTTGCTCTTCTCAAAGTAGCCCCCCACGTCAAGGACTGGTGGGAAACCTACTGCGAGCAGAAGGATGAAAGTACTGGCTCACTATTTTCAGCCGCACCCACCTGGGATTCATTCCGGGATGCCATCAAGGAGCAGTACTACCCTGTTGGAAGCTATGAGGATGAATACATAAAGTGGACCACGCTGCGGCAGGGAAGGGACCAAGACGTGCCGGAGTTCACCAATATTTTCCATACCCTTCGCACAAAGTTGGGTATCAAAGATTCGAAGCAACATTTGATACTCAAATACCGTGGCTGCCTGCACAAGTACATCCAGGAAGAAATACAATTCCTAAACATCCCCTCGCTCGGCGCAGCATACCGATATACCGTCAAGGTCGAGCAGAAGTTTAAACAAAAGAAGCGAGACTTTGGATCTGCGAATCCAAAGCAGGGGAAAGGTGCCCCTAAACCACAGAACAAAGGAAAAAGCCAAGGCGGGACAACCCAAGACAACCAGCCGAAGTTGCAAGCAAAGAACAACGCCGCGAAGCCGAGAAAGGACACTGGAAAATAGTGCGAGTTCCATAAGAGCTCCACTCACAACACAAGTGAGTGTCGGGCCAAGCAGTCACTGGTGGCTGGGCTAAAGGTTTCAGAATCAGATGCATGTTCCGACTCTGAGTCAGAACCCGATAAGGGGTATGAAAAAGGGAAGCAGATCATTGATGCGGATCCCAACGCCACTATTGCTACCGCAAAGATCTAGAAAAATGAACCCGAAGATCCAGAGGAGGAGGAGCGTCTCTTCCACTCCAAGATGTGGGTAAAGGGCTCCCCGATACAGTTCATTGTTGATAGCGGGAGTCAAAAGAACCTCATTTCGGTAGAGGTCGTGAAGCGGTTGGGCTTACCGACCACAACACATCAACAACCATACACCATTGGGTGGCTTCACCAAGGACGAGATCTTCGCGTGAGCCAGTAGTGTCGCCTTCCATACAACATCAAGCCCTTCACGGATGAGGTATTGTGTGACATTGCTCCCCTTGAAGTTTGTGATGTATTACTAGGACAACCATACTTGTGGAAGCGACATGCTGTGTATGAATCAAGGCCCCGTGCTGTTATTATTACATTGGGAAATAAGTTGTTCAGGATACCAGAGGTAGCACCACCTGCCGCCATCTCTTTGATTACTGCAAAACAATGCAGTAAGATCATTTCAAAAACCAGGAAATTTGTTTTCTTGATGATACGCCCTCAAGGAAAGAAGAAGACAGTGGCCGCGGCCTCCAGACGGGGTCCCTCTGCACAACAACTACAGATATACAAGATTGTGGAGGAGTACGAGGACATCTTCACCTCCCCGGCAGGGGTTCCTCTACACTGTCAAGTCAAGCACTCCATCGATCTGACCCCAGGTGAGCCGCTACCCAATGGACCAATTTATCGGCGCTCCGTTCTGGAGAACAATGAAATCAAGAGGTAGATTCAGGAGCTCCTGCAGAAAGGTCACATCCGTCCATGTTCATCGCCCTGTGGGAGCCCGATCGTGTTGGTACAGAAGAAGGATGGGACGTGGAGACTCTGTATTGACTATCGGGCGCTGAACAAGATCACTGTCCGTAATAGGTACCTGATCCCACGGATTGATGACCTCCTAGACCAACTAAAGGGGGCGAAATATTTCAGCAAGATCGATCTGAAGTCAGGATATCACCAGGTACCAATCGAACCCTCTGATGTGTGGAAGACTACCTTCAAATCCAAGGAGGGCCTCTTCGAATGGTTGGTCATGCCTTTCGGATTGACAAATGCCCCTGCAACCTTTATGAGGCTAATGGATGACATCTTGCGGCCATTCACCAACTCCTTTGTAGTAGTATACTTGGATGACATTCTGATCTTCAGCCAGAGTTGGGAAGAGCACCTCCACCACATCCGACAGGTTCTCCAAACACTGCGGCAACACAAGCTATGTGCCAATTTGGAGAAATGCACTTTTGGCATGACCCAGGTTCAGTACCTGGGATACATCATTGATGAACAAGTGGTGCATGTCGATCCAGCCAAGATCCAAGTCATTCGGGATTGGCCCTCTCTAACCACTCTAATAGAGCTCCGCAGCTTTCTAGGTCTTGCCAACTTCTACCGCAGGTTTGTGTTGGGGTTTTCTCATATTTCTTGGCCCTTGAGTCAAGTCACCAAGGGAGGGGCTAAAGAAAAGTTATTTTGGTCTGAATCTCAACAGAAGGCATTCATGGAGTTGAAGGATCGCCTCTACACGGCACCAGTGCTCGCATGCCGGATTTACAACAACCATTTGAGGTCGAGACAGATGCCTCTGACTATGCTATTGGGGCAGTCCTTACTCAACATGGACATCCAGTGGCATATCACAGTGAAACACTTTAAGACACAGTCCGGAAGTACCCCACTTATGATAAAGAGATGTATTCCATTGTACAGGCCTGCCGACAATGGAAGCATTACATTTTGGGGAAGGAAACGGTCATCCACACAGACCACCGACCCCTGCAGTTCATACAGACCCAAGGGAAATTGCAGAATGATCGCCATCAGAAGTGGTCTACATACCTGCAACAGTTCCATTTGAATATCAAGTATAAGAAGGGCAACACCAATAATGTTGCAGATTGCCTCAGTCGACCACCAATCATGGCGTTAACCACCGTGCTCAACTCTTGTGGGCACGAGACTTCTGATTGGCCACTTCTCTACAAAAGCGACCCAAAATTCGGCCACACATACCAGACACTCTTGGAGGGTCGGCATGTTGCAGATTTTCACCTCCAGGATGCCCTGTTATGCCACCTCGGTCACCTTTGTGTTCCTTCAAGCGAGCGTGCCAAGATGATTTGGGAAGCACACTACAGTCGGGCTGCTGGGCATTTCGGGGTCGAGAAAACAGTGGCAGTACTGCAAAATTATTTCTATTGGCCAAATCTTCGACAGGATGTTGGGAAGTACATCAGATCATGTACTGCCTGTGCCATTGCCAAACCGACCATTAAGAAGCACGACCTCTATACCCCGTTGCCTACCCCTAGTCGACCTTGGGAATCCATCTCCATGGATTACATGTCAGGCCTTCCTTCCACTAAGCATGGAAATGACTGTGTTTTTGTGGTCGTCGACAGGTTCTCGAAGATGGCCATTATGATGGCCTGCAAGAAGAATATCACAGCAGAAGCCACTGCTAAACTCTTCTTTGAACGAGTGTGGGTGCACTTTGGGATCCCACAGTCTATCATCTCAGATCGGGGCAGTCGGTTTCTCAGCACATTTTGGTCCAGTCTCTGGTCAATGCTGGACACCAAACTCACGAAGTCCACAGCCTTCCATCCTCAAACTGATGGCCAGACAGAAGTTGTCAATAGGATGATTGTGCACATTCTGCGCATGTATAACTCAAAGCATCCACGCACATGGGATGAGAGCCTCCCCTATGTTTAGCACAGCTACAACCGAGCTCTTCACAGCTCCACTGGCCATAGCCCTTTTCAGGTGGGTTTGGGATTCCAGCCACTATGCCCCATTGATGTGGCCATGCCACTTGCAGCTACTCACATGAATTCAGCTCATGTCTAGTCCGAAACAGATAAGGCCACCAGCTTCATTGAGCGCATCCAACATATTCGCCAGCAGGTCCATGACAATCTTGAGAAATCAAATGCCAAGTACAAGCAGCGACATGATCAACACCGGGTGCCACACAAGTTTCAGGTGGGCGACAAAGTCTGGTTGCATTTGTAAAAGGAACGCCTTACTGGAGCCTATCGGAAATTGAGACCACTCCGATATGGTCCTTACACCATTACTAAGGCTATGGGAGACAATGCATTTGAGCTCAGCATTCCCCCATTCCTTGGCCTGCACCCAGTGTTCAATGTGGACCGCCTTCGGCCATACTTTCCACCATTGCTAGACACATCCGACATTGCAGAACAACTCAAACCCACAGAATTAAATCCGGATTGCATGGAACAAGCTGCAACTGATCGGATCATGGACACACAGATCAAGAACACTCGCCAACAGAATATCCAACTTTATCGAGTTGTCAAAGCAGGCCAACTCCTTCAGCAGGGCAAGTGGCTCACCAGGGAACAAGTTCAGCAGAAGTTTCCTCATCTCATGGAGGAGCTCAACGCAATGGGGACCATTGCTTCCTAAGGGGGGAGGAATGATCCAGGTGGATATTGGTGGCCACCTGCCAAGTCCACCTGGACCCCCACCATTGTCTTTCTCAGCATTTTCAGTTTCCTTAATTGTAGCACAACTTACTATTTTTAGCAGTTTTTCGGGTCCTGAACTTCCGGAGCCGTTTTGAGGCCCTAAACGACGTTTTTTGGGGAATCCAGGGGCAACATGGGTCCATGGAATGGACCGATGTTGCCCGTTCCAACAATGATAGTGCTCGGATAGATCTTTCTAATGAGCTATTGTACGCGTCAAACGAAGATCATATGCCAAAGTTACGACCCCGGGAAGTTGATGTACCAATTTACCCCAAACGGGGCCCACAGTTTGGCGTTTCATCTCCTAGGGTTAGGTTTTGGAATGTTAAGGGTTTTCCATTGTTTCTCAACAATAAATAGGCCTTCGAGCCTCATTGTAACATAGTTCAGAGGCATGTAGCCATCACATCTCTTCTCAGAGATAAGCTACCATCGTAAGAAGCTGGTTTATTTCCATTTCTGGTTGTAAGCATATTTCAGTATTTTCCATTAATGAAATGAAGTATTATTTCCGCTGCATCTTTGTGTATATGGTTATCTCTGTTATTTGTTGCGTTCCTGTTTAAATCCGGATCAAGGGAGTTATCTTTCTAAGTGAGAATTATTTGTAGGAGAATGTTTCTTTGTAGGAGAAACAAGCCACTCTATTTTCAACAAGTTGTTTGTACTCATTTGCTGCTGAAATCAATATAGCGGTCTAGCTAATTGAGCAGGCTCGAAGACATAACCCAAAATGGGTGAACTCCGTTATCAAATCTTGGTTTCTTCTCTTCATGTTTATCATCTTGAGTTGCATGTAAATTTGTTTCTCTTTTAAATTCATGTGAAAACTTAACTCACCATATTAAAGAGTTTGAGAAAATTATTTTAGCTTTAAAGACCCATTTTGTTTACTTGCAAAGTGTCAGAGGATGGTTGGTTTTTTGATAGGAGGATATTTCCTCCATTTTCAGATCAGGTGGTATCAGAGCAAGTTTTGACCAAGTGTTGGAAACTCCATCGGGAACTTCGTCCCATGAAGGATAAAGATCTCATGCGATCCCTTGCAAGGAAAGCGACAAGTGGGAAAATGGAAACTCATGCAGTTCCTGAAGAAACCTTTGAAGCAAAGTGGGTGTAGAAAGAGAACCCATAAGCTTGGTTAGGCAAAGAATGGGTAGACTATTTTGTACAATTTACTTGCTTTGTAAAATTGTAAATACTTGTTGTATATTCTCGTTTGGGTACTTTGTAAAGTGAAGTCATGTACAATCACTTATTTGCAAAAAGTGTGTTTTATTCAATATGTTATGTTATCTTGCCTTGATGATAAGTCAACTTGAATGGGAATTATGGGATAAGCATTTGTATTTCATCCAGTATGTTTATAGTTGTGTCAAGAACTCACCTATACAAGTATTTTGATGTGAAGCTTGTTTGTGAATTTGATCTTTGGTAAATATAGATGACCACGATGATGTGGACAAATCCAAGTATGTCACTGACAAGTGTAGTTTGAGGACAACAAAGAAAAGTGTGAATCCGTGCATGAAAATCACTGATTTTCTTCTAATTTCTAGGTGGAAAATCAAGTTTGTCTTCAACATAGAGAAACTTCTAGGAAAAGTTTGTTTGAGCCAAAGAAATATGATTTTGGAGAGAATGTTCAGATTCCATCCATCTAAGTTTTTGTTCCTGCATGTTTAAGAGAACTACAACAAGCCACAATTCTTGATATGAAGATAAGGACTTCACGTAAAGGCAAGGTCGAGTAACTTAATTAGAGCTCAAAGGCACCAATTAAAACATACTCAAGAAGGATTGAGATCAGGAAAGTTAATGAGATTTTCCCTCACTTATTTACTGATTCAAGATAGAATTTGGAGGTCCAAAAGTTCCTAGTGGGGAGGTATGATTTGGAGATAAAAAATAGGCTCAAAAATTAAGGTGCTCAGAATCTCCCGAAACCAATGTCAAGTCATAGTGTTCAGCATCATGATTCCAATAACACCTTAATCGCTCAATCCGACATCTTATGAAGAAGTTATGGCATTTTGAAGTTTTTGACCAACAATTAAAAAAGTCAACAACAGGGTTGACTAGGTTGCTGACTAGGAAGTCCGTACAAACAACGTCATCAGCTGATTGTGCAAGTTATGGTCGACAATGGACCAACCATTTCATGATACATGGCATCATTGTACAAGTTGCATTTGGTGCGTTTTAGTTGGTTTGTGAGTTTTGAGGTGGCCCAATTAGAGGCCACCACGTGGTTCAATGAGAGGGCACGACGTGACACCCCATGGTTGGCCAAAAGTTTTATAATGGGCCCAAAGACCTTGGTGGAGTTTGACTGCTTGACCTACCAAGAGAAAACTCCACACTCTACTAGTGGATCACTGCATTAGTTCTTAATAACTATGGGAGGTCACATATATTTAAAGACTAGTGTTTTGGAATTTGGGAGGAGGGGAAGGGCAGTGAGCCCTAGCCCTTGGTCACGTCACCGCCAGATGTCCATGGTGCGGGAAGGAAGGGAGTGGGGTTGGGAACTTGGCCCTGGCCCCTAGTCACATTGACACCCATACAAACTAGTGGAGGAGGCTATGCCGGAGGGTGCGTCGGATAAGACATGGCTCCCATTTCTTGGCAATTGTTGTGACCGTCACCCAACACTCCGACAGAGGGGGTGGGTAGTTGACCCAACCCCTAATCCTATCGTGGCCATATGACCAAAAACCTACCGAAGTAGGGGCTTAGCCGGCGGGGGAAGGAAAATGGAAAGTAACCTTTGAATTGCAACAATCTCCCGTTGAATCTGTTGTCTATGACAATGTAGCTTTTCCACAAAATCACACCAAGCTTTTTAACAAAAATTTGAGAAGTTTTGATGTGATGTGAGGAATAGTGATAACAAAATTTATTATATAGCGGAAATTATGGAATTATTTTATTGCTTCTTGAATGTGGTATTAAAATAAAATTATAAAAACTTAATATATAGTTAATAGTATGACTATACACTAATTTATGTTACATGTGGGATAAAGGATATAATAAAATTAAAAAAAAATCAATTGTCTAGTAAATGTTATATAATTTAAGTAAAAGATTTATTTTAATTTTGAAAGAATGTATTAAACGATTTTTTTTTGGAAATTTTGAACAAAAATTAGGGTCAATTTTTTCAAGAGAAAATTTTAGTAGAATTTTTTCAGTAAATTGTAGAAGAAAATTTTGGAGGGGAATACTTCAAATGAAATTTTAGGAGGGAATTTTCATTATTTAAGATATATATTATCATTAGGAGAGCGTGCATTTGTATCATTCAACCTCTTCTGTTTGAAAGTCATGGATTCTTTTGATAGTGAAGTTTCTCTTTGTGAAGCATCAACATCTTCATCGCATAACAACTCTATTCATATATATGAATATAACAAAAATTCCTTCATTATGAATAGGGATTCAAATCTTCCACTCAGTCCTAATCCTAAGGACTATGAGAGCAAAATTGGCGAATTTTTGGATGAAGAATTTCAAATAAATAGAGAGTCACATTTTCCACTTAGTCCAAATCGTGTTGACTACGAGAGAAATAATGATTGAGGCCAGGATGAAAAATTTCCAATAAATCAAGAATCAAATTTTCCACTAAGTCCTAATCCCAAGGACTAGGAGAGCAGTAATGATGATGGGTAGGATGAAGAATTTCCAGTAAATAGAGAGTCACATTTTCCACTTAGTCCTCCTAAGGACTATCAGAGCAGTAGTGACGAAGTGAAAGATGAAGAATTTTAAGTAAATAGAGAGTCATATTTTCCACTTAGTCCTGATCCTAAGGACTATGAGAGCAATAGTGATGAAGGGAAGGATGAATAATTTCCAGTAAATAAAGTCACATTTTCCACATAGTCCTAATCCTAAGGACTGTGAGAAAAACTCTAGCAAAGAACATGATGCAAAATATCTAGTAAATAGAGAGTCAAATTTTCCACTTAGTCCTAATTCTAAGGACTATGAGGGTAGCACTGATGAAGGGAAAGATTAATATGATGAAGAATATCCTTTAAGCCGATCTTTCAAAAGCACACATGATGGTAGTGAAATTTTCCCGCAACTGAGGATGGTAATGAATATTTTTCAAACAATGGTGGTGATGAATTTTCTAACTATGTTCAAAATGATAATATTGAGGATAATATTCCTCCTAATGATGATGAAAATACTTATATATATGATGATAAAATGATGGAGACGTTGCTAGCAAATATTGTATATAGGAGTGGGAGTAGACCTTTTCATATCAATCTAAGATGTTCTAGTTATACAAAGGGTAGAGAAGAATATCTCATGAGAAGAAGTTTTACCAGTGATCTCATTTCAAGCGAATGTTCTCAAAAGGATTGCTTGAAACATAATGATTTCAAGTTTGCATTAGAGAAAAGGAAGAGATATTTGTCAATGAATAAAAGCATGCGAAATTCATATTTACTAGGGTTCATGTAATCTACATTGTCAAGTTTTGATTATTATATTGGGTCTTTATTTCTCTGTAGAAAGGATTTCAAAATGTTTCATTCAATTGGTAATTTTCATCTGTCAAGAATCCAAGAAAATTTTGAAAAAGATCCCACATTTTATTCAAAAGTACGTCATAAACAAGAGTTTGGGAAATTAGAAAATATTGCAATGTCATGGATGAAAGACTTCTTTTCAAAGCATGGAGAGTGTATGCCAAATAGAGACATAATACATATTCCAGATAATTTCTCAAGACGAGAAATATACAACTTATACAAAGAATATGTAGAAGGTGTTGAAGGAAATGGTCATTTTATTAAGTTTCACTTGGTCACTTGGTCATTTTTAAGTTCATTCCAGATCATCCAATATTTGCATCAAGTATATTTTTATTACAACCAGTTTCTGAAGTTCATAATGCACGAAGGTAGAAGAGAGATAAAAATTATTCTCATTGCTTGGAAGAAATTAAAAATTGTATTAAATACACATATGAGTACTTTGATGTTGTTGATTCAATTTGGTGGGAGTCTTTTTTCAATAATCATATTGATATCATTTCAATATCAACAAATGAAGATATACTTTCAAAGACTCCATTTATTTGGCCACAAAATGTTTCAAAAGAACATCAAGAAAGAAACATTGTTGAACAACAACAATCTCATGGTATTATTAATTATTCACAAGTAGAGGAAAGAGAAATGTATATTGGTTCCAAAAGATCTCGTGTATAACGTGAAGACATGGAAGACCTTTACAGGGATTAAAATATAGGATATTAAGGAGGGTTGCATGATCCCAGTGTTAGCATATGGATATGCACATGGTTATCCATTCTGGCTTGCCAAGGTTATAATGGTCATTATAGAAAATAAAGATGGTGCAAGTGTTGAAGAACATTGGCATGCCACAAATACACACCCATTCAATGGTGTGTACAAGCCAAAGATGGTAGTTGATAAAAAAATTGTGGAAAGAGAAAAATAAAGGGTACAAATATAAATCGTCGCCGCACATACCTCTTAAAATTGGAGGATGTTGACGTACTTGTTTATTGTATAAATTTTGAATAATTTAACACATATTCAACAGAGATTATCCTGATCATGTACCACAATACATAAGCTCCTCTACGTTGATCATCAATATAGCAGCATCAATAACAATAAAACATCAAGAGCATTCACACATTAACACAGTATGTAACCCAGGGAAAGAATCACTCTAAAAACCCCACACTATCTGTATATTAATGATTGAGACCATGTAACATTACAAAGTACAATGCTTATCACAAGCAATCCAGTACCAGCTCCACCTGTTACACACAATACAACTAAGATCTGATCTCCAAATCTATTCCACTACTTGCCTGGCTCCACTGCTCAATACCTGCTCAAGAATGAATGAGAATGGTCTACCAAACTCGTATTTCACCTCCAAAGAATCACTCACAATGTGTAAGACATGAGCAGAAGATACAAACTGGGAAAATACATGAGAAAACTCATTGGCATACTCAATCCTTTGATTGTGCAAGATCTGATGCACAACTATAGTCACAACTAATAGCAATCTGATTCTCTAACACCTGTCCCTGCTGAACTGAACATGCACTGACATGCAACTGAGTTAACTGATGTATTCTATAGTTGTATTATGAGTTAATAATTAGTTTAACAACTCATCATTATTCTATCTGCAGTTAGACTAACTAAAACTAGTTTAACCAAGTCAAACTGAACACAACTCCATCAACTCCACAATCAACTCCACCAAACTCAACTGATTGAGTTCTAACTGAAGTCATGCATGCAACAACTCAACTGACTCATAAGAAAAGCGTACTTCCTTCTGACAGCTGCATGGGCCACATCTGTAGCTCAAACTGAAGTGCTCCAAGAGAATAAGATCAAGTTTATAGTCCAAATATTATTATGAGAGAATAATATTTGACTTTTCTATTTTTGACAGCCAGTCTAAAAATAGACTTTGATCACCCACACTGTGGTCACCCACACTTTGGTCACCCACATTTTGATCACTCACATTGTGATCACCCACACTGTGATCATCCACACTCTGATCAAAAATAGAACTTGCGCCATAATTTGCCTGTGGGCCCACTTAGTGAAGGCGACTCTTTTCACTAAGCTCCATCATCTTGTTGCAATATCAACACTCCCTCTCGACAAGATATGGATTATCAGCAACCCCTATCCTGCCTCGATGGTACTCGAATTTGCTCCTGGTGGGAGCCTTCGTCAGAATATCAGTATCTTAATCCTCCGTTGGAATGTATGAAAGCAACATGATCCTCCGCTGCACACAATCTCTGATATGATGGTACCTGATGTCAATATGCTTAGATCTATCATGAAATACAGGATTAGCCGAGAGTTTAATGCAACTCTGGTTATCACAGTAAATCACAGTAGGATCCAAATGAGAACTGAACAAACCAACCAGGATCTTCCTCATCCATATAGCCTCGCATGCAGCCAAACTTGCTGCCATATACTCGGCCTCCGCTGAACTGAGTGCCACGGATCTCTGCTTCCTACTGTACCAAGAAACTGCTGTCGATCCAATACTGAAGACCCCTCCTGATGTGCTCTTTCTGTCTGTTGGGCTCCCTGCCCAATCTGCATCCGTGAAGCCACATAGCTTCACCTCATCCTTCTGTCTGTACCACAAACCATATCCCGATGTGCCTCTCAAGTAGCGCAATACATGCTTGCCCACCTTCCAGAAGAGCTTGGTAGGCTTAAACATAGCTTGCGAAAGCTGGTTAACTGCATAGCATATATCAGGTCGTGTATTGACCAAATACATCAGCGAACCCACCAACTGTCGATAAACAATGGCATCCACTTCTTCTCCCGAAGTGGCATCCTCCTTCCTCCAACCTCCAGGAAGAGGAGTATCAACAGGCTTGCAGCCATGCATGTTGAACTTCTCCAGTATCTCCCAAGCATACTTGCCCTGAGAAACAAACAGTCCACCACTGCGCTGCCATATTTCCAATCCTAGGAAATAGTGAAGGAGGCCCAAGTCCTTCATCTCAAACTCTGTAGCAAGATCCTTCTTGCATGATAGTATCAACAACTCATCACCCGTTAGAATCAAATCATCAACATACAGTACAATGATAAGCAACTTACCCTCCACCACAATTTGGTATAGGTTAGGATCCGCCTCGCTCTTGGAGAATCCAAGTCCTGTGAAATAGTTGTCTATCTGTGTGTACCAAGCACGTGGTGCTTGCTTCAACCCATACAACGCTCTCTTGAGTCTGCACACATGCGACTCACTGCTGAAGACCTCAAAGCCTTCGGGCTGCTCAATGTACACCTCCTCCTCAATGACTCCATTGAGGAACGCAGTCTTCACATCCATCTGATGAATGTGCCATCCCATCTGCGTTGATAGAGCAAGAATCGTCCGTATGGAAGAATACCGTGCGACAGGTGCAAAGGTCTCCTCATAATTGATCCCCTCTATCTGTGAAAAGCCTCGGGCAACAAATCTTTCCTTGTACTTCTCCACACTCCTGTCAGCTTCCTGCTTGACCTTGTAGATCCATCTCGAACCCACCACTGATTTCCCTTCCGGTCTAGGAACAATCTCCCATGCACTGTTTCTAATAATAGAATCATACTCTTCCACCATGGCGTCTACCCATGCGGGATCCTCCACAGCTTCCTCGAAAGAGGATGGCTCAGTCACAACACACTTGCTCATCAGAGCCATGTATCCAGTGTACTGATCAGGTGACTGTCTCTACCTGCATTGGGCTGTAGGTGGTCCTACAACTTTCTCTGCATCTTGAGCCAGTCGCTCAGCTTCTGTCAAGCGCTTTCGCCCTTTGATGGTTGGTGCTGCATGAGTGGTCTATTCCACTCCATGAACCTCGTCCTGTGGCTGGTCCACGTCCTGAAGCTCATCCTTAGGAACTAATAGCTCCTCATCTGCATGCAAGTGTAGCTCCCTCTCAAGCGAACACTTCATGGATTTCTCCTCCTGAAATTTTATATCCCGTCGCGCAACAATTTTACCACTGTCTGGCAAATACACACGATAGTTGTGGGGCGTATCAGTGTACCCCACAAATATCCCAACCACTACGGTCGGCTCCAACTTCTTCCTGGCATCCTTCATCACATGCATGTAAACGTTAGCACCAAAAATCCTCAAATGAGAAAGATCAGGCTTCTTACCAGAATAAGTCTCCTCAGGTGTACTCATGCCAAGTATCCTATGAGGACAACGGTTCTGCACATAAACTGCTGTATTGCATGCTTTCCCCCACAAGTGAAGGGGTAGGCCCTGATCATGCAACATTGCCCGTGCAGCACCCACAATCGTTCTGTTCTTCCGCTCAGCTACCCCGTTTTGCTGTGGGTTATGGAGAGCTATGAGCTCTCTACAAATCCCTTCTGCCTTGCAGAAATCCTTGAACTCGTCCGAGATGTATTCACCACCATTATCGCTCCTAAGAGCCTTCACCTTCTTCCCCGACTCCTTCTCGACCAGTGCTTTGAATTCACAGAACTTTGAATATGTCTCGCTCTTCTTCTACATGAAGAAGATCCAGCACTTACGAGAGAAATCATCAACAAAAATCACATAATACCTGTGTTTTGCTGTCGAAGCAACTGAGAAAGGTCCACACACGTCTGTGTGAATTCTCTCAAGGATCGTCATGGCGTGACTATCCTTCTCGTGAAAGGTGGCTTTCACAAACTTCCCCAAAGTACACCCCTCGCACTGATCTAACTGCGCAAGTGTGCCTTTAGGAAGCCCTGTAGTGATCTGCTGGAGTATCTTCAAGGCTCCATGGTGAAGGTGACCCAATCTCCTGTGCCACAACTCGCCATCATCCCAGCTCACCAATCCTTCTGCCTTGCCCGCCATTGCTGCGCATCCATCTACATGCAACTGATAAAGGTTCCTCACTCGAACCCCTATCTTTCGGGTCTCACCAGTTGTCTTGCTGCGCAGGAAAGCCTTTCCCTCGCTGAAAACAACATCATACCCCTTGTCTTCTAACATCGCCACTGAGATGAGATTCTTTGTCAATCTTGGAACATGCATCACTTCCTTCAATACGAAGGGTTTACCAGACTCCCTCTCAAAGGAAATGGTACCGATACCGGTCGCACTGTATCTACCATCATCGCCCATCTCGATGTGCACTCCAAGATCTTTGTCCTCCAGATCAGAGAACAAATCTCTATCTCCCGTCATGTGAAAAGACGCACCACTGTCCAAGAACCACACTGATCCCATCACACTTGAAACCAAGCATGTGATCAATGAAAAATCAAGCTCAAACTGTGAGGGTAGAGCCTCTCCTGCTGAAGATCCAGCAGCCTGCTTGTTCTTCTTCTTCTGCGGACAATTAGTGGCATAGTGTCCGTGTTGGTGACAGTGAAAACACTTCACCTAAGACATATCCTGCTTCTTGCCTTTCGCACCAGACTGAGAAGCTTTCTTGCTCTTCCCTTTCTTTGCTTTGGCAGCCAAAGCACAATTCTCTTCATCAGCTCCCTTTGACGAAGATCCGTCCCTGGTACTCCGCCTGATCTCCTCCTGCACAAGATCTGACCATAGTCTTTCCCATCCTGGAAATTTCTCCCGACCATTGACAGAGTGCTGATAGGAATGCCAACTCTTCGAAAGACCAAGGAGAGCCAAGCTCACCAAGTCCTCATCATCGACAGTAACCCCCACACTTCCCAGCTCATCTCGACACTAAGTGAACTTCGTGAGATACTTGGGAATACTGTCACCCTTCTCGCATTTGATGTTCCTGAGTTTATATTTGAGCGCCAGCTTCCTCTGATCGCTCTTGCTTTGGAATAATTCTGTTAATGATTTCCACATCAAATATGGAGCAGCCTTTCCATGGAGGCTGGACACAATGTGATCCTTCACGCCCTCCAACAAAATCCTTCGACATTTTGCGGTCTTCTTTTGCCAAACTTCCGCCTCAGCAACATCAGTAGGCTTTGGGATATCCGTATCTATGAACTCCTTCAGCTCGTTATCATCCAATACTGCCTCCATCCTGTCCTTCCATGCAATATAGTTTGAGCTGCCCTCAAGAGCATACTCCATTCGCAATCCGTTGAAAGACATTGCTGCGTTGTCACCAAGAAAACACTGCTGCAAATTCGAATTCCACCAGCAACCAACTCAACCGCCTCAGATCTAAGATTCGTGAGAACACAATATTTCTCGTATAGAGATTGACTGTATGGGCATTCACTGGATATCTCACCTTCTAAAGGAAGGATGAATCCAGAGGCTACCTGGCCCGATTACAGACTCTGCCTGAAGAAATAGAATGTAAACACTTCCTGAATAGTAGATCTGATGATCAACAGCTCTGATACCATGTAGAAATTTTTAATAATTTAACACATATTCAACAGAGATTATCCTGATCATGTACTATTGCGGAATACATACACAATACATAAGCTCCTCTACGTTGATCATCAATATAGCAGCATCAATAACAATAAAACATCAAGAGCATTCACACATTAACACAATATGTAACCCGGGAAAGCATCTTGCTAAAAACCCCACACTATCTGTATATTAATGATTGAGACCATGTAACATTACAAAGTACAATGCTTATCACAAGCAATCCAGTACCAGCTCCACCTGTTACACACAATATAGCTAAGATCTGATCTCCAAATCTATTTCACTACTTGCCTGCCTCCACTGCTCAATACCTGCTCAAGAATGAATGAGAATGGTCTACCAAACTCGTATTTCACCTCCAAAGAATCACTCACAATGTGTAAGACGTGAGCAGAAGCTACAAACAGGGCAAATACATGAGAAAACTCATTGGCATACTCAATCCTTTGATTGTGCAAGATCTGATGCACAACTATAGTCACAACTGATAGAAATATGATTCTCTAACACCTGTCCCTGCTGAACTGAACATGCACTGACATGCAACTGAGTTAACTGATGTATTCAATAGTTGTATTATGAGTTAATAATTATTTTAACAACTCATCATTAGTCTATCTGCAGTTAGACTAACTACAACTAGTTTAACCAAGTCAAACTGAACACAACTCCATCAACTCCACAATCAACTCCACCAAACTCAACTGATTGAGTTCTAACTGAAGTCATGCATGCAACAACTCAACTGACTCATAAGAAAAACATACTTCCTTCTGACAGCTGCATGGGCCACATCTGTAGCTCAAACTGAAGTGCTCCAAGAGAATAAGATCAAGTTTATAGTCCAAATATTATTATGAGAGAATAATATTTGACTTTTCTATTTTTGATAGCCAGTCTAAAAATATACTTTGATCACCCACACTGTGGTCACCCACACATTGGTCACCCACAATGTGATCACTCACACTGTGATCACCCACACTGTGATCATCCACACTGTGATAAAAAATAGAACTTGCGCCATAATTTGCCTGCGGGCCCACTTAGTGAAGGCGACTCTTTTCACTAAGCTCCATCATCTTGTTGCAATCTCAACATTTATGAATTCAATTTAACAAAGAGAGGAACTCTTCACTTCATGACGATAGATATTTTGAAGACGTTGCTACCAGAAGAAGCAATGTTGAGATGGGATTCTCCTGAATCCAGTGGTAGATCTAGAAGACTTTTGAAACCTGAAATGGTGGGCATGCATGTTGACTCAGATGGGGCACTAGTTGATGAAAGAGAAGAATACGAAACATCTTAATCTGCATCAAGTCATTTATATGAATATGTGAATTCTAATGGTGTGCAAGAACATATGAGTGATTTTGAATAATTGTCTAAGACAGTTTATATAACTGATGTTTGCATGGTATCTTGTGTTAATGCTCTGTAAATCCCTTTAGGTTGAGGAAAGGGCCACAAAGATAACCAAAAATCACTTTGGGGTATAAAATTGACCTTTCTAACCGGAGGGGGTGATGAGTGCCAATATTGTAGCAAGAATTTTGCAATTGCTGTGGCTACCAACTTTACTTCATCAACCCGGGGTTCGTACAAACTTGGAGGTGACAGTGTTGTACACAAAAATAGTTGTAATGGTCTACACTTATCACTGTTCAACTGGGATGATATACCACTAGAGTTTCTCAAACTATTCTTCTATTGACTAGAAGAGGTCTGACTACTAATTGGAGAAGGGAAAATTATCCTAAATGAAAGAAAAGGAATGCTGCCTATTTTAAGCAATGAACAAATAAATTGTAAGATGCTTATAAAGTGAGATGAAATCCTCCATCTACTAATTGACACATTTTTCTTGCACAAGAAACCTAGCTTAAACCTATTTATCACATGTGATGATTTAAACAAATTAAGCATGGAATCTGATCTAAGGAGTATTATAACTGCTGCATGCATGCGCGCATTAAGAAATAAAAAGAACTCTTTTTCTTTATTTTTTCATTTTATGAATGAAAATTCTAATATTCACTTGTTCTTTGGCGGGGGAGACATGTATGGAGGTTAAGTAGAGGCCTCATCCCAGATTCAGTGATGATTTTTCAAAATTCAGGCTCAAAACAGGTTGCTATAGGATTTCCTACGGGATGTCCTAGTTCTCCTATAGGATCCCCTATTTTACTACAGGAAACAAGACATAAGCTTAGGAAGTGGTGTAGAACGTGGAATGAAGTGTGGGAAAGGTAGATAATGGGAAAATAAGGCATGGAGGGGGTGAACACTATCCAGAGCTCAATCAAGTGCTTCAAGATGGTTAGATTTGCTCAATATAAATGGTAATTTTTTCCTATAAAACAAGAATTCAGATTGAGATTTCAGTGGATTTTGGCAACATTGGTGGATAAGGCTTGGATGAGGCAAATGAGATGAGGTATCCTTGCAATGTAGAAGCTCCTACAACAACAAAAATTCTTGTTTACATCTATGCACAAATTCATCTATACGTGGGAAAGATTTATTAAATGGAAGAAAACAAAGTAATTACCATCTAATCACTAAGTTCATGAATGGAAGTGCTTTGAAACCAATGCAAAACTTAAGAGATCAAAAATGACAAATGCAACTCATTCTAAGAAACTTAAAGGCAATGACCTACTCATCTATACCCTAGATTATGCAGGAAAGCAAGAACTCTATTTTTGGTTTTATCAAAATTGTCCCTCAAGTCATGATCCCAAAAGAGAGAGATAAGGTGAAAACCACTATCACCAACTTTTTTGAAATGTATTATGTCAATATGATACCATTATTCTAACTATCCACAAATTGAAGCAAACTAATTTAATCATACCAATACTTGCAAATTAACAACACAAAAATCAGTTCAACAAATAACTATGAATGTAATCTAATCATACATATACAAAAATAGGAATCTCTGATGCTAGGGTTGGGCCCTAACCTAAGAGCTTCAACCCTCTGAGTCAACTCAATGCTGTATCAAGGGAATGCTTCTCATTTTCATTAGAATATCAAAAATACACAAGAGTGATCAGTCACAATGTCTCAACTCAAAAATGCCTCTTGGCTACAATAAAAAAAAGTCAAATCCTAATGAGGCTCTAGGCCTTATTATTTATACAACTGAAGTTACCAACAAATTCCTTAAATTTAGGGAAGCCTGGCTCCCAAACTCGAGATCAAATGGTCTTTAACTATCACTCACTTGGCTACCAATGATCTTAATGGCTCAGCTACTTGTAACTCCGAGCTGATGAGATTTGATGGAGGAATCTTCAAGTGAGTGAGGAGTTAAGGAGAGAGATCCCATCTCCTAAAATCCCTCTTTCTTGTCTCCTTCGAGTTCTTGCACTTTAATTAGCAAAAATTGGCTCCAAAACCTGCAATCAATGCACATTAGACCACAAGACATGACATCTCATCTTTACCCTTCTCATTAAGAAAAATATAACAAAACATGTAAATAATTATGAGAAATTTTATTTTAGTAAGCTAAAGATTTGCATTAAGGTCCATATAATTTACCCATTTGATGAGCCTCAACATCACCCCCTACTAAAATTGTTGCTCATCCTCTGAGCAACTCAATCTATGTCCATGTCTTTCATTTCTTTGGTGGCCTGCCCGACATTCCAGGCTTATGTTGTAGTCTGCTCCTCTTGTGGATAAAATCCTGCATGATTCTCTATCTCCTCCCATTGATTTCTTTCTTATTCTTCCTTTCTCCCTTCTAACATACCCAAGAGCAATGGTGGACTGAATTTCAATCTAATCTAGTTGAATTTGAGTCTTTGCAATGCTTGCTTATACATTGGGGTCCTTTCTAGTGCATCCCTCATTCTATCAAGAGAATGATACTCCCTGATCTTTAGGTTGTAGGGCAAGGTGTTCCATCTCATTTGTAAGGCTTGATGGCTTTCATTCCCTAGTAATCTCAAAGTGTCCTCAAAATGAGTGGCTTCTTGCGCTTGTGTAGCTAGGTATCTTGGTGCAACCTGGAGATCTTTGGAAATGAGGTTGTGAGTGCTAATGACAACCATGGAGTTGGCTTATTCTGCTTTGATGAAAAGGGGTTATGTTTATTCTCTTGCAAATACCCTTTTTACTTCTATAGCCCTGGCCTCCTCATGATTCATCCATGATGCCAAGGCCATCAGTTGTAAGTCCCCTAGATTTGGATTAGGGTCCCACACATTTAAATATGTTAGGGCCAAGTTATGTAGGTAGAATTAAGATATCTTGGCCCTATCCTCCAGGGTGCTTTGGTCATAGAGGTCAATGAACTGCCTATAGTCTTGGAAAGGCATAGTTCCTCTTTGTGCAAGGGTTTTTATCTGAAACTGCAACCATTGTTCTTTGAGGTATAAGGCATATGATTTTGCTGGCATCCTACATTGGAGTGCCTCCATGGAGAGACTTGCCATAGTTTCCAATTGGATCTCCTTCTCCTGTAGTTTCCTCCTTAGCCATGTGTTCTTAGCCTCTAGTTTATATTTCATCATTCTTTCCCTATCTCTTATGCTACTAAACTCTCTTCCCATTTCTAGCATCTTTTCATCCATCTAGCCTACATCCTTCACACTTTTTGATTTAGCTATTTGCATCCAACGATGTGACATTTCTCTCTCCTTTTCAAGTTCAAGGAATAGAGGGATGAAATTTTTTTGTGGTATCACCCCCCCTCAATGAATCTATAATAGGAGCTAAGGTTTGGCTGTGGGCTAGGTTCCTTCAGCTCTTGGGACTCTCCCTTTACTATTTCTTGAGTATTTTCTGCCTCTTTTCCTTCCCTTTTCCCTTGCAGTCCTTCCTGATCTTGTTTCTGTGTTTCCTGTAGTTTTGACAGGGTTTCTTGTAGGACTATCTTTGCTTCCTGTAGGCCTATCTGTGTTTCTTGTAGGAGACCTTTCCCTTTTTGAAAATGGGTCAAAGGTTCTTTAACTTGTTTTGCTGAGGTTGACCTAGTGACAGGCCTCCTAACATAGGTGATTGGTGACCTTGGGGAAGCTTGTTGTGATGTTCCTTCTTCACCTCTCTTTCCTAGAGGGACTAACTTATCTTGTTCTTTTAGTGAGTCCTCTATGATAATGGGAATCTTGGTAGGGGCTTGAGGTCTCCCTTATTTTATCTTGGTGTTCCTTCTTATTCTTAAGTATAGGGGAGTCTGCCTCTGCCTCTTTCCTCTTGATTTGATAGGTGTACCTAGAGCAGTTAAGGCAAATGCTTCCTCCTTCTCTGTGGGCTTCGAAGACACCCTTGGAGATTCGTCTTCTTCCTTTCTCTGTATTTTAGGACTTGGTTCATCCTTTCATGCTTCTTCCATGTTGTGTTTTTCATCCTTTGTCTCATTTATTTCTGCCTCCTCCTCTTCAGGCTCTTCTTCTTCTTCTTTAGGCTCTTCTTCTTCTTCTTCTTCCTCGTGTTCCTCCTCTTTAGACTCTTTTTATTTAGGCTCTCCTCCCTCTTCTTTATCACTAGAAGTAGGGTCCTGTTAGCCTTGGAGGCATTTGGCCCAAAAATGGACCCAAAACACTCCCAAAGTCTCCAAAGTTTGCTTAAAATCATGCCAAAGGATCCAAGTATGCCCCAAAAGTCTTCAAAATATTCTTAAGGATCATTAAAAGTCAAAACCATCGCATGCCAAGAGTCCTTGGAAGGGCGGAAATACACTATTGGGAGGTAAAAACACATTAAAACAGTGAAAAAACCAAGTATCACAGGCTTGAGCATAGCAATGCACAACAACCATTATATCTGGCTGATTAACGGCCCAGATCTAAGCGGAAAATCACAAATTGGCAAGCAGAGAGGACGTAAGGTTCAGTAGAGGACACCCCCGATGAGCGATCTTCGATGATTGGATCGACGAGTCGCAATCGGCGGGGATGTACGCCATGATATATGGAAGACCTCTGGGATGAGCGACATGCGAAGGCGATTGATCGCATCGCTATATTGCATCGACGATCACCATGGAGCAAGGCCTTTGCATATATGTGCGCAATGCGATAAGACTCGGACCCGATGGGTTTCAGAAGCAAAATATATATAGTTTCAAGTCTGCAAAAGCCCATTTTTTAATATTTTTTGTGTATTTTCGTTGTTTAAATGAAATACAAAGAAAGCCTGGGGCAGTGTGATTGCGATGAAGCCCAGACCCGAAAGGTTTTGGGAATGAAAATGTATAATTTTTCAGGTCAGTTAGAACAATTTTTTAATGATTTTTAATGTTTTACATTTTTGAAACACAAAAGAAATCGCGAAACAAGCAGGATTTCGGGTGGGCCATGGGTGGTAACTTGTTTTGGCTGGGCTCTGCCTGATGCCATACATTAGCTGCCACATGTCCAGGATGAGGAGAGAGAAAACCACCCTCATCGGGCAGTTAACTCCAATACAAAAGAGGCACCCGAAATGGATCACCACCGTTGGATCTAGAACTCCCAGATCAACAGTGGAGATGTAATATCACCCCAAAGGTGGACCCAATAGGAATATATGCCATGTTTAAGGACTTTTGAAGTCTGAAAGGAACAACTTGGCGGGATTTTTACAGTGTTGCTATGTTTTTCTATGTTTAACAGAAAAATAGTCACTCTAAACATTTAAAAGATAACAGGGGCCCGAATAGCCATTCCAATGCAGAACAGAGACTGGAAAGGGAAACAACAGGGCCCAACACGATGCAGCCACAACAAATAGAAGTGATCATGGAGTGGACAACGTAGTTCACCCAAACAAACAAAATGATCATGGAGTATCTCTAGCACGAGAGAGCTCCCTGCCAGCGCAGCCAAAAGATCAGAATGTGGTTATTCTTCTGTCAGAAGAAGAAACCCCCGAGCCTATGCATGCCTAGTCATGGCATCAGGTTGTTAAAAAAATAGGAAGGATAGATTAAGACACTCCGAGCCTCTGAGAGCTCAGGAGCATTGTAAAAGGCCTATAAAAGGCTGGAAACTAAAGGTAACAAAGGTTCAACTTCTGGAGACTATTGAGACTTTGCTACTCAAGCTTCTCATCTACATTCATTAGTAATACAAGCTTCTTTTGCTGTTATATGTTCAATGTCCATTTCTCTTCTGTTCTAAGCTTGCACTTGGATAGTTTATTCATTTTTCTCCTGTATCTAATGCCAAATAACTGTCATCTTATCTCTGCGTTGATAAATTAGATTTGCAAGCTTCTTTACTGCCTATAGCTATCCCTTCATATGTGTTATTATATATGCATTTTCTAGTACAGACAGTATTCTCATTTTCTGCTTATAGCTAGCAATTCATATGTGTTTATATATATGAATTTGTTGGTATGGTCAGTATTCTCCATCCATTCATTGAATCTACAAACTATTGAGCATTAGTGGTCTAAATCCTTGTAAGCTGAGGGTGTTCATGCATGTCTTGAGTAAAAACATAGTTGAAATGGTTATCTGGCTTGATCCAAACCATCATCCATTCCAATAGTTATGAGAACAATATTGAAGATTATATGTTACCAGGCATCTCCGAGCTGCAACCTAGGAGAGTTTCTTGGAGTGATAACATAATTGGCGCCATTGTGGGGAGAGGAAATTGAAGCTAAGCTTCCCTAGGAAACGACATAGATCCGGCTTTCATGATAGGAAAAATCTAGGCACTTTTTTTGGTTGTAATCATCTATCTGGTGACTCTACTGGAAGTCGAACCTCTTGGCGACTCCACTTCATAGTTTTGGCTCAGTTTGTGAGGCATACTCGGAGAAATCCTCAGAAGCTAGAAGCTGACCCAATACCTGACCCTGAAAAAATCATCAAAGAGAGAAAGGTATTGCAGAAAGGAGCATCAAGTTCAAGTAAACCTAAACAATCTCCTATATCTCTTCAAGAAAGGCCTGTAATAGAACAAATACATGTTGAGAGTATAGCATCTAATACTAGCAGTGAATAAAAACTCTCTGAGATTCATAAATCTCCTTATTCTTTAGGTTCTCCTTTTGTTGTAAGCCCAAAGGAAACCTCACCTCCTATCCATCATACTCCTTTAGTCTTATCAATCACTCCTCAGCCCTCTATCATTCAAACTTCCAGTACTCTTTTAGCCACCACAGCTATGGCAGGTCCACAAGCACCTACCAAAATGGAAAGAATCATAGCTGCTAGGTATGGACCTCTAATACTGGCCACTCCTTTGAATGCTATGCCTACTGGAGAATATCGAAATTATATGCCTAAGTTCACTGGAACTGAAGGTGTTTCAGCTAAAGAACATCTTGAGTCATTCTATAACTATGCTGATAACCTGGACATTAGTGAAGATGATGTCTAGATGAGAGTCTTTGTACAAAGCCTAGATGGAGAGGCTAGAAAATAGTTTAGGGAACTGACCCCAAGATCTATAGTAGATATTGAGGCTTTAGATGATGCATTTATAAAGCATTAGGGAGATAAGAAGGATCTCCTCTACTACCACACTGAGTTTGTGAACTTAAAAAGGGAAAATGGTGAGCTGCTGTCTGATTTTCATAAGAGATTTAATCGCATGTACAACAATATCCCAGTTGAAGTGAAACCCACCACTACCTCCGCTAGACTCATCTATGCCAGTGCCTTTGATTTTGACTTATGTTTACTGTTGAGGGAGAGCCGATGTGCTTCTTTGGCTGATATGCAAGATGCAGCCATGGAAGTGGAATCAAACATCATGGCTGCAGAAAAGCTCAAAGGTAATGCTGATAGAAGGAGACAAAGGGGCGAGCCTTCATCATCTTCAGATCCCAAGATTGATAAAATGGCCAAGATGATAGAGTCATTAGCCTCTGAAGTTTCCAAATTAAAGGTTGAGCAGCATTCTGGGAAAGGAAGGGTTCCTAATACCTTTTCTCCTCCAAATCCAAATCCATATAGAAGGGAAAATGACCAGTTGCAGATCTTGCAAAGAAACAAAGATGCCAATGAAGACCAAAGGGTGAAGACCCCTTTTCAGAATGCAGTCATGGAAGAAGAGCAGTTTGAAGAAGAGGATGAGATCCATTGTATGGAAGACAAAGGCAGTGCCCCTTTTTTAACCAAATCTGCCTATGAGAAGTCATTATTCAATGACCAGATCAGCCAAGAATGGGATGGTGAAGCTGTTCTACAAACTGAAGTGTTAGAAAATTATATATTACGGAGCAATGGAACACATAAAATATTGTAGAAATATAAACACAGAAAACACATAAAACAAGAGAGACACAGATATACGTGGTTCACCCAGTTGTGGCTACGTCCACGGAGAAATAGCCAGTCCTTCTTTTATTATATTATCCAACAAACTGAAGAGATACAACCTACAATAGATCTGCTGTAACACCCTCTTCGCACTCAATCTCCTCTCTCTTCCTCACTCAGAATACAGATATACATAGATGCAATACAATTCCCTCGTATATAGTGAGGGGTTGCCTTCTAGGGCAAAAAACCCTAAACTAAAAATAACTTCTACCGTCAGATCATCCACCTAATGAACGGTCCATATTGACTAGAAATTACTAGACTTTTACAAGGAAATTTTACATCTATTTTTAGCTTCGGGGGCGCTGCCCTCGAGCCCCCGCTGGGGGACCGCTGGCTCCTGGACGCCCGCAAGGGGGGACAATTCCCCCGCGCACCCCCTCTCGTGGAGGGGTGTACAGTCTTCCTGTGGTATACATCCAGCTGAAACCTTTGAATACAAAAGATAATCAGGCTCCACACCCAACATGAATATCAACATCAATATAATCTGAGGTCAATGATGAATAATGTCAAGGAAACTCCTATTCATAAAGCTATTGTCCTTGCAAAACAACAAGCTAATAAGCAGAAGCAACCAACAGTTGATACTATCATCCTCAAAGCTCCAGCCATAGAGAATGAGTCCTTCAAGACATCTATCCTTGAGGCTCTTGAGCCTAAAGCCATCCAAGCCTCCACTTAGCTTAAGAAACCAGTTTGCCAGATCACAGAGGAAGAAGGCCCACAGATTTGGGGCATGTTCTTTGATGAGGCTTGTGTTTAGTCAATTTAGTATGTCCTAAATTTCTACATTAATTATCAATCCGGGAGTCATAAACTGATGAAGTGTGGCGCACTATATGTGCAAGGCAACCTCTTTCTTACTTTTTATCAATTTTATCTTGTTTTTTGGGGTTTTATCTCAGTTTGTCTCCTAATGCAAATGATAATCCTATTCCTAAGTTTTAAGAATACTTTAGTAGGCAAGTTTGGGTATAGATTTTAAGGCAATTATGTCCTCTATAATGATTTCTAGAACTCAACACTTCAGAAGGTCTTAGAACATACTAGTGATGGAATTAATACTTGAACAAGAATGAAAATGTGTTTCTATTCAAATCAAACAAATAATGAACTACTAATCATGAAATCATTATCTCTGCTGCTTATCTAAATAAAAAAAGAAAAATGAGTTAAGCTACTGCACCAAACAAATCAAAAACTGCAAGCTAATAAAAGTAAAATCAAATCACATCATTCATAGTCTGATAGCTCGCCAAGTAGTCTAAGCTATGGCTTTAGGAGATAATGTCAATGATATGACAAAATTGATATCTAAACTAGCTAACAAAGCAAGTGAATAAGACTGAAATCAAAGCATAACTGGAATTAAAAAAACTAAGAAAAGCAAAGTGAGCAGAGAGGTTGATCTCATGTCACTAGTTATTGCAAAAATTGTATGAAAATGCCCGGGTCTACTCTATCCTGAAACACACACACACTGATCAGTGTTAGCAACAATATACCAAGCTTGAAAAATCATGTACAGGAATGAAATGTTAATACCATAACAAAAGAAATATACACAGGTGGATAACTATGAAATATGTGCAACGAAAATCAGGAAACAATACATCAAAACTTTATAGCAATAAGGAAAACAAAACCTCAGCGTGCAGGGGCCCTTTGCACGGCCTTGGTCAACACGTTATCAGTCTGGAATTACGCTCACATAGTCATATAAAACAAAGTCTTGATATATTGCAAAACAGAGGAAGACCCTTGTCGTTACAACAACAGGACCAGTTCACGGCATAGTACAATGACTAACAACAAAACGACATCAAAACTAACTAGTTCTATGCATATGCAAACGCATTATTTATAGGGAAAATTACATAACTGTTTTCTTATGAAACTACTTCAACAGAGGACACGTAAAAGGACAACATCCATGAGTTTAGCATAATGGTTGCCAAGATTATTCAATCTATCAAAAGTGGCTATTGCATTGGCATCGTGGGGCAATCTACAGCTGTCAACATGACCCCAGGGATCTAGGAACGGCCACGAATCCTTCACGTGTTTGAAAACAGAGTCCTGTTGCCATAGGACTCCTTCGTTGGACCACCGTTTGACCACCATTGACCACGAATTTCCTTAATGAATCCGGCTAAACCAATAGGACTTGATCCATGTCCAGGTCATTCCTGAACTGCCCACGTGTCCTGTTTTTCCTGATGACACCTGCAACCTAGAGTTTAACAAAAATAGCTACGGAAAGTTGAATCAGCTGCGGAAAGTCGTTTCATTCCGCAGCTAATGAGAAAAATCTAATTCAAATAGAAAATACAAAAACATAGTTAGAAAACCACTTAAATGCTCTTTTAGAATCAATATGCAATGTTCTTTGATAGCTTATGGGGTACTGGTGAGGGGAAAAAGTCTAGGAAAATGTGTAGGAGAGATGTAGTTTCAGAGCTCAACAGCTTGCTCTAAGGAAGTTGCAGGAACAGGTGAAGTCCTTGTGTCCCCCACACAAGAATGAATTAATTCATCTTTTATATTAAATTTTCAGATCACAAATGACACAACATAGTATGAAGCATACCTTATCATTCAACAAGTGTATAAAATCTTCCAAGCAAAACATCCAAGGCTAAAAGCATACAGAGATGAGGTGAAATATAGATCATCTTTGCCTGATAATGTCAAATGTTGGAAATTTTTTGAAGTAGATGATCAAATCAATATGCTTTTGCAAGTACTTGATGATTTTGTTGATATGCACATTGACCAAGAGAAAGAAACCTTTGATAGAAAGGTAAAAAGGGTCAATTTTCAATTTGGTGACTATTTCCTCAAAAGGGATGCATCAAAGGAAGGAGGAGATGTTTTTGATGGCCCAATCAATGGGCAGTTTTTGAAACTTTATTTCAGTTAAGGATTTCAAGCCTTGGTATTGTAAATATGTTTTTTCAAGTTTTTATTTAATGCTAAATAGACTCTATGCACAATAGAACACTAGGAGGAAGATTTGATCTTGTTTTTTTACAGGAAAGGCATTGTTCTGTAGTTCTTGAAATTTCACAGGGAGGATTTCATCCCCATCCCCAGAAGGAGCCAGTGTTAGCCTTAGAGGCGTTTGGCCCAAAAATGGACCCAAAACACTCCCAAAGTCTCCAAAGTTTGCTTAAAATCATGCCAAAGGATCCAAGAATGCCCCAAAAGCCTTCAAAATCCTCTTAAGGATAATTCAAAGTCAAAACCATCGCATGCCAAGAGCCCTTGGAAGGGCGGAAATACATTAACGGGAGGCAAAAACACGTTAAAACAATCAAAAAACCAAGTATCGCAGGTTTGAGCATAGCAATGCACTGTAGTAGTTAGATTTGACCGATCAACGACTCAAATCTAAGTGGAAAATCGCAAATCGGCAAGAAGAAAGGACTTAAGGTTCGGTGGAGGACACCCGTGATCAGCGATCTCCGATGATTGGATCAGTGGGTTGTAATCGGCGGGGACATACACCATGATATATGGAAGACCTCTGGGATGAGCGACATGCGATGGTGATTGATCACATCACTATATCGCATTGACGATCACCATGGAGCGGGGCCTTTGCATATATGTGCGTGGTGCGATAAGACCCGGACTCGATGGGTTTCAGAAGCAAAATATATAAGTTTCAAGTCCGCAAAAGCCCATTTTTTAATATTTTTTTTTGTTTATTTTCTTTGTTTAAACGAAATACAAAGGAAGCCTAGGGCAGTGCGATTGTGGCTTTCAGGTTCGGGAATGAAAATGTGTAATTTTTCAGGTCCACCCAAACCATTTTTTAATGATTTTCAACGTTTTAATGCATTTCTGAAACACAAAAGAAATCACGAAACAAGCAGTATTTCGGGCAGGCCGTGGGCGGTAAATGGTTTTGGCTGGGCTCCGCCCAATGCCATACATTTGCTGCCACGTGTCCAGGATGAGGAGAGAGAAAACCACCCTCATCGGGCGGTTTGCCTTGCCCCTCTTTGTTTGTTTAGCTTTCCGCTGTTTTCATATGGTAACAATAGTTTAGTAATAATAATATTATTCTTTTAATAACATTAGTCACTTTATTAATTAGTAATAATTAATTATTTACCCTAGACTAGTATTATCAGTTTTATTAAGTTAGTAATAATAATATTACTACTATTTAGTAATAGTGGAATTTTTACCAGAGAATGTTATTAAGATTAATAATGGTAATAATATCTATTTGAGAGTAATAATGATATCATTTTAGTCTCTTTAAATATAACTATTATCATCAAACAACAATAAAAATAGTAACAATAGTAATGTTATTCCTTTAATAAAATTACTCACATTATTAATTAGTAAATTTACCCTAGGCTAGTATTATTAATAATATTAATTTGAAGTTAATATAATAATATTACTATTGAAAAAAAAATTGCCCTAGACTATTATTAAGATTAATAATAGTAATAATATTTATTTGAGAAGTTAATAATTGGAATAATAATATAAAATTAAACTATGGTCTCTTTAAATATGATTTACCCTATGATTAAGGATTTTAATTATTGGTATATTATTATTCCATAAGATTAGAACGTATTATACGAATTATAATATTATTTGAATAATTTATTTAACAAACCTTGACCCTTCCCACCTGGGTCCGGGTCAAATCTAGTCATTAGGAGTATTTTTAACCGTTTCCATGTCAAATATAGCTGTTGGAAGGACCTGCATTCCCTATTTAACTGATCGCTCAAATTTGTTCCTCAACTTGTCCTGACGATGAACCACACTAGTTGGTTTGAAACGCGTCGACAAATGATTCTCTATGTGATTTCCGAAATTATTCTCACAATCATGTTATGGATCACAGAATTCTAAACTCTTTAATAATTTCCCTACACAGAGAATCTACAAACTATTGAGCATTAGTGGTCTAAGGCCTTGTAAGATGAGGGTGTTCATGCATGTCTTGAGTAAAAACATAGTTGAAATGGTTATCTGGCTTGATCCAAACCATCATACATTCCAATAGTTCTGAGAACAATATTGAAGATTATATGTTACCAGGCATCTTCGAGCTGCAACCTAGGAGAGTTTCCTAGAGTGATAACAGGTCCTTTTCATACTCAATGGCTTGAACTTCATCTTCTTCATTCATGTCTACAATTGTTGACCACATAATAGGGATTCTCAAGTTGTTTAGGGCATCATCTAGTATGATTTTGATCAATCAATGATGTTCCATCTGCTGATGCTTTCCTTCTTGTACTTTGATTCTCAAGTCTATTATTGATTGTAACAAAAAGTAAGGCACACTAAGTATTCCATGAGGAGGTAACTCTTCTCCAAATCTCAGCTCATGAAGGAGTCTATACTGGTACCCGTAGACAATACTGAGTCTACCCTCATAAGAAATATACTTAATGATGTGATAACTTACTTCATTCCAAGGATATTGAATGCTTTCCATTATAATCCCATTTTTGTCTTTAATTGGTTCTTCTCCTTCCAAGAAAAAGCTCTTCTTGGCAAGAGTGTTGCTATTTTTGTCCTCTTTTCTCCATTACAATGCTAGACGAAGCATAGTGATCCTGCTAATGCTCTTAGGGGTAATTGTTACTAACAAACCCCTCACTATAGAAATGGAACTAGATCTAGCTAGAGGTATGACATTGCAAATTCCCTAGCTATATCATCATCATACACCCTAAGTAGCTCGAAGAATCCCAACCATTGATGCCTTGTAAATATTTCTCCCATAGGAGATTCTGGTTGTTCTGGTGGGCTCCCTATTGCTGAAACCCCCTGTCATCTCTTCTCTCTATCAATATATTTGTATGAGGTTTGGCTGGCTATAGCTTAACAACTTCTCTAGGTGATGAGGGTTTAGAGTTTACTCTACACAATCTTCCACAAAATTATGTATATCTCTATGCACATTGTAAATACTTAAAAGAAATGACAATTTATTTCCTTTTCCTATTTACAAATGAAAGCACAAAGGATATGGCACCTACATTTCTCTGCAATTCTTTGGTGATGAGAATTCTTGAATTGCTGGCCCTAGGCACCCACTTACAACATTTTTGACAATCCTCCCTATTTCCTATAGTTTTCATGTATTTCCTGTAGGTGCTCATTGTTTCCTATAGTTTCTCTATGTTTCCTATATGTGCTCACTATAGGTAGGCCAATACCAAATTTTCCTTTCGATCATTCCTCAAGGTTATCTCAGCTCTCAAACTCTCGAAATGAACAATACTTTGCATGAAAGTCAGGGAATATTTCTATTTATGGTTGATTTCATTGAGTGATGTGTTGGTTGGCCGAGTACGTATTTCTCCTTTTGGACCGTTGGTCCCACTACTAGTTAACATGCCACCCTTCCTCGTAATCATCACCCACTTCTGTTCACTGTAACTTGACCACCTTTCCGATTTATTCCCCTTGATGTGACCTTGCCACGTGTCCAGTTGACTAGCACTTTACTTTTTGTTATCGGATTGAGGGTGGCCAAGTTAACTGGCCACCTTCGCTTATAAAATCAACTTTCTACATATTCCTATAGTTTTAATCATATTCGTACTTATGAGGGAGTATGGATGAGGTGACATACCTGTGGCTTCCTTTGCCTTGCTGATGCATGCTGGAGGGTGGTTTTGTTGTGCTTCTCATGACTCAGGTACATCTTCTCGACTGCTTTTTTTGTTGATTTCATTTTGCTAATGGGTTGTCTTCTTGTTGATGTGCAGGTGTTGGCTTCCTCTGTTGTTGCTGAGCTCTGGAGAAGTTCCATTGTGCCTGTAGTTGTGCTTCTCCTCTTTCAATCATGGTGTTGAAGGTTAGGCCTGGAGCTTTCTTCTACTTCAAAATAGGCTACTACAGGGTTTCTTGTAGTACTACTACAGGGAATCCTGTAGCTGCCTTTTTTTTGGATTTTTGTGTCCTTTCTCTGCTTGGATGGTGAATAGGTATTGGAATGAGTGGAAGGTGTGGCCAGGGAATGGTAGATGAGGTAGGCTGGTGGTGGCATGCCCCTTTGATGCTTTTTATTTTTCTCAACTTCAATTTTTTCTTCTTTTTTTCTCACTTGATTTTTTTGATGAACATAGGGGATGACATGGTCACGAAGGGTGTTGGCTGAGATGTGGTGAAGTCAATTGTCTTTTTTATTATTATCCCAAAACAGTTCTGCATCATAATTTCTCTATCGAACTTCCTTTCATGTAGATTTTCAGGACTTACTGTAGTACTACAGGAAACTCCTATAGTAATTACACGAAATCCTATAGAAAGAACATAATTGCCTAAAATTTGAATTTTTTAGTTACTGAAGATGAGTATGGATGAAGGAACATGAGTATTATGGAGGAGATGAAATGGATGAAGAAAAAAATGGGGTTTTGTAGGGCTTACTTCCCTATGATCTATGTGTCCATTATCTTCTTGAAAACTTGCAAAAACTAGAATTTCTATGAGTGGGCAGGTTTGAGCTCTCTGCCATTATTTTTGTGCTTTCTTTATCTCTTTTTTTTCTTCCTTTTTTTCTTTTTTGAAAGACAAATAGGTTTCCTCAAGGGAGGTTTCCATCCTAGTTTCCTGCCCTGGGCACCTCAAGAGAGGTTTTCACCCAGAGGTCTTTTATTTTTCCTCTTATTTTTTTTGTTTTTTTTTAAACACCCTTGGGCCGCCTCAAAGAGGTTTTCAACCTAAGAGTGGGCCTCAG
Source organism: Pinus tabuliformis (assembly GCA_031772625.1). Taxonomy (NCBI): domain Eukaryota; kingdom Viridiplantae; phylum Streptophyta; class Pinopsida; order Pinales; family Pinaceae; genus Pinus; species Pinus tabuliformis. The sequence continues at coordinate 1,254,249,777 of CM062804.1, forward strand.
GTGCCTCATGGAGGTTTTCACTTGGGTCTCTTTATTTTTTTTTCTTTTTTTTTTTTTTCAAAACTTCAATAAACCTCAAGAACTTGGTGAGGTGGAAGTCGAGACTCCTTCAATCACCATTACTGCCTTACTGATGCTACTGATGAACTCCTTCTTTGACAAAGGATTTTTGTAGACTTTCAACCTGTACCCATTGAGAAGCAAATGGATACCTTCTTCATCGATGGTTCTTCACTGAACAAAGCCATTATCATGCCACTTTTCTATCACATATGGTCCCAACCATCTGGTCATCAACTTTCCTTTGAAATCTTTGTACCGGGAGTCATATAGCAGGGCCCAATCGCCTTCTTGAAACAATTTGTCTTTGATATTTTTGTCATGACAGATTTTTATTTGTACTTGAGTCACTTCTGTGTGTAGGAGGGTATGCATCCTAAATTCATCTAACCCATTTAGCTAGAGAAATATCTCTTGTTGTGCCATTGTGACATCTAGATCCAATTGTGCTGCCATCCTTAAGGTGTTGTACTCAAATTCAATGGACAACAGAGCCTTCTTCCCATAGACCAAATCATAAGGGGTGAAGCCAGTGGTGGTCTTCAAAGTTGTATTGTAGGCCCAAGTGGTTGCCACTAGTCTGTTTTCCCAATCCTTCCTGCTGCTGCTAACCACTTTGGTCATAATGTTTTCCAATGCTCTATTGGTGACTTCTACTTGTCCATTAGCCTGAGGGTGGTAAGGAGTGGACTTTCTGTGCTTGATCTTATGCTGGCTTAATAGATTATCAATCATGTGTGAGGTGAATTGACTGCCCTGATTAGTGACCAACTCTCTAGGGTATCCAAACTTGTAAAACACATTCTCCCTCAAGAACTCAACCACTTTTTCTTCTGTGGCTACCTTGATAGCTTTGGTTTCAACCCACTTTATTAAGTAGTCAGTGCACACAATGATGTACTTTTTATGTTTGGATGGAGGATCAATGGGCCCAATGAAATCCATGCCCCACTTGTCAAATGGCTCGAAAGTCACTTGAGGTTGCAAAGGAATTTCATCCCTGGGAGTAGGTTTCCCCATCCTTTAGCACCAATCACTGGCTGGTATACCTTCTTGCACCCTAGTGGAGAGTGGGCCAGTACTAGCCAGCTTGTAGTACCTTGAATGTTGTCCTTTTTGCTGAAAAGTGACCTCCACAAAGCCCATCATGATAGGTCAGAAGGATGTCAAAAAATTCCTCCTCCCTGACACATCTTCTCAGAATTTGATCTCGGCCCAACTTGAAGAGATTGCCCCCAATCCAAGTGAATGTGGCACTTTTCCTTATAAATCTGCTCTTCTCATTGGAGGACAGATTTTGAGGGAACTATGTAGCTACTAAGTAGTTGACTATGTCATAAAACCAAATAGAGAGAACTGAAATGGCGAATAAATGATCATCTGGCAATTGGTCAACAACCATTCCTTCCTAAACTGCAAGAAAAGTCAATATGGACAAAAAATTGGCAACTACATTTCTCTACCATGCTTATCAATAATAGTTAGATCAAATTGTTGTAACAAAAGTAACCATCTAATAATTCAAGCATTCACATTAGGTTTGTTCATCAAATATTTAATGGCGGCATGTTGAGTATGTACAAATGTCTAGTAAGTAGTAATATAATGTCTATATTTATTCTATGAATGGACAACAACTAAGAGTTATTTTTCAGTCACTGTGTAGTTTAACTCGGCTTTGGATATATTTTTGTTGATGAAGTAAATGGCATAAGGTAGCTTGTCATCTATCTGGCCCAGAGTTGCTCCTATAGCTTTGGGAGAAGCATCAACATGTATGTGAAAAGGAAGAGCCAATTTTGGCCTTAGAGAATAGGTGTAGTAGTCAAGTTGTCCTTTAGGGTTTCTAGAGCCTCTTAGCAGCTTTCTAACCATAAAAATTCAGTGTCCTTGTTCAATAGTCCAAACAAGGGTGAGGCTACCTTGCTAAATTATTTTATGAATCTCCCATAGTATCTGGCCAAGCCTAAGAAACTTTTGACATCCCTTTGCTTCTAAGGAGTAGGGACCCTATTTATGATAACTATCTTATTTGGGTCTACTTGCAGTCTTTCTTGGGATATTGAGTGACCTAGAGCAATCCCTGCAGTCATTAAGAACTCGCTCTTCTCAGGACTAAGGGATAAGTTCATTTCAATGCATTTTTTTTAACACCTTTCCCAAGTTAGAGAGAACCTCCAGGAAATCGCACCCATAGGGGGTGAAATCATCCATATAAATTTCCACATAATCATGGACTAGCTTTGAAAATATGCTTAGGACTACTCTCTGGAAAGTGGCAGGGGCATTGGATAAACCAAAAGGAAGGACCCTATAAGCAAAGGTACTCCGAGGAAAGGTGAAGGTGCTTTTATCATGGTCCTCTATGCTGATCTAGATTTGATTATAACCACTGAATCCATTGAGGAAAGAGAAGAAATTCTTTCCTGCCAGACAATCTAATACTTGGTCAATGAAAGGTAGAGGGAATGGTCCTATTTTTGGCTTTGTTTAGCTCTTAGTAATCCACACAGATCCCCCACTTTCCATTTTTCTTTGGAACTAGAACTAGATGAGACACCCACTCACTATTTGAGATGGGGTAAATGAACCCTGCATCCAACAACTTCTACAGATCTTCTTTGACTATATCCTTGAGGGCCGGGTTCATTCACCTTTGAGGTTGGTAGATTGGCTTGTGACCTTCCTTGATTTAAATGTGGTGAGTACACATTGAAGGTTGTACTACCTTAATTTCCTTCCAACTCCAAGAAAAGGCATCCAAATTCTTTCTTAGCATGTCACATAATTCCTCTTCTTGGTGTACAGAGAGAGAGGGGGGTTGATTTTCAATGCTCTTTCAGGGGAAAATTCTATCATCTTGACATCAGTAGGGCTTGAGGCAGCTAAGAATATATCAATCCAAGGGTTGTCTTTGGCTTCCTTTACTAACTCCTCAAGAGACATGGTGTTGGGAGGTTGATTATGGAGGATTTTCTCAATCATGCCATCTTCATTAGGTTGCCCCCCTCCTATAGTAGCATTTAGGTTATAGATCGGGGAAGAGTAGACTTCATCTTCTTCCTCCTCTTCTAACCATAAAGGTAAGTCATGCTCTATAGATGGTTGAGCAAGAGGGTACAAGACCAATTGCTTGGATAGATGCCCATTTTTAATGGTCATTTTCCTAGGCCTGTAACTTATGTAAGCATTAACAATGGCTAACCATGACCTCCCAAGGATGAGAGGATAATTGTTGAACTTGGTCATAGGTTGGATAACTAAGAAGTTAGCAGGGTATTCCAAGGAATCAATGGAGACCATCACATCCTCAACAATTCCCTCAGGATCTACTGTGGATATGTCCGCAAGCTGCAAGACTATTGTGGTATTTCTTAATGATCCCTGGAGATTCAGTTTAAGCATACTCTCCTTAGTCATCACATTAATGGACTCCCCAATATCAATCAAGGTATGGGGGACAATAGTGCCATCAATGTGTACATCTACTACAAGACTTCCAAGATCTACATACTTCGGGCAAATCACCCACCCTAGCATTAAGTCAGACAATTTTCCAATGACATTAATGGTAGGGGTGTATTTCTTTCACCTTCCCGGATGTTTGAAATACTTCTCCTTGATTAACTTGTTGTAGATTGGGACATCTTTGATATCTTGGAGAAGCGGGATTTTGACACAGATTTTTCAACTCATCTAGAAGATCAGTCTCTTCTGGGGTGTGATGGATAGGATGGGTTAATCTCTCAAGAAAGGAAGGTGGATTTTCTTGAGGGACACTTTCCTCTTTTTCCTCTTCACGCTCCTTAGGTGGAGATGGAGGTTGGTTATTTGAAAGCACTCTTCCAGACCTTAGGTTAATTTCATGAATTTCTACGACATAGGCAGGGGAGGATGTTTCTCCATTGTAGACCTACTGTGTATGTCTATTGTTCGGGTTCAAATTTTGTTAGGCAGGAATCTGAGGTTGTTTAGGTGAAGCAAGGAGTAGGAGCTATGGTTGAGATGGAGGTGCAGGAAATAGAGCTAGAGCTTGGTTGTATGGGGGCCTCCACCCTTGGGATGGTGCATTCCATTGAGGTTGTGGAGGAGCATATGGCTGAAATGGTTGGTTGGCAGAATGGGAATGGTATTGAGGTGCAAAAAACCAGGGAGAAGGTGTGGACCATGAAGGATGAGCAGGAGAGCACCAAGAGTCAATGGATGTATTATGATTAGGGTTGTAATATGAATAGGATGCCCCTTGCATGTATTAATGGTATGAACGAGGTCCTTGAGGCCTCCTTTGATTGATGTCGCAGGATTATTCAGTCACCCCTTCAGTTCCCTGATACACAACTTTTAATCTAGGCAGGGAAGGGCACTTGTGTCTGGAGTGGTTTTCCTCATAGAATGAGCATATGTCTATAAGATTCAATGGATATTCATTCCTAGGGTGCCTCTTGATGCACCTATGGCAGAACATAGCTAAGGCTCTCTCTGCTTCCTCATGCTTCCTCTTCATCTGCATGGTGTTCATTTGCAAAGAAATGGTATGCAACATTTCACTCTTAAAGTCTTCCAACATGTTCCCAATTTCACTTTTTATGGATGTTTTGGAAGAGGACAAACTGGCCATAACTTGATATCATCATAGGGTAACTGATAGATGTCCCCTCCTGACAATAAGTTTAGGGTTTCTAGGATATATTCCCTAATCCCCCTAAGAAGGACTAGCTTAAGCGATTCAAGATCAAGGGTGCACCTGGCCCTTTTGTAGCTAAGCTTGAATCTTTCCTCATAATCTTCTAAAGATTCATCATGTCCCAAAGTCATTGTAAAAATTTCATCTTTGGTATCTTTGGACCTGCATTAGTCCCTATACTTATTGTCAAATGCTTGTTGCATCTGAGCCTAGGTGGTGATACTATCCCTGAGTAAACCCATGAACCAACACCAGGATGCATAATTGAGAGTGGATGGGAACAATTTAAACTTCTGGTCATCAAAGGTGTAGTCATAAGTTCTGCATATGACAACAAACTTGAACAAAAAGGTACCTGGTTCTTTTGAGGTTAGACCATGGAAGTGAGGAAGAGCAGAGGGGCTTATGTTTTTCATCCTAACATCCCCATTAGTTTCTATGATGGGAAAGGCACCCTCAGCTCTATCGTTGTCTCCCCTTTCATTTCTATTTTCAGCCATGGTGTAAGTTGGTGGAACGGTCTCTTCTTCTTCCCCGATAAGCTCTTCAAAAATCTATGGTTGTTAGCCTAATGGGTCCTCTAGCTCACAACCACCAAAGAAGAGGGAACGTTGGTTGTTTGATGTGGTGGGGGTATTTGGAAAAAAATCCCCTAAGTTGTCTCTACTCCTACGAGGCATGAAAGGAGTTTTGTTTTTTTTTTAGGTTTTTTTTCGAACAATGTGCATAACGGAAAGAGAGAAAAACCAAATTGCAACTACTTGTTGAATGAAACTATTTGTAGAATGGAAAGAAAGAAAAACCAAATTGCAACTACTTGCTGAATGGAACTATTTGCACAATGGAAAGAAAGCAGGAAATAAATAAAGAAAGCAGACATCACATCTACTCAGACATCTCCCCGACAACAATGCAAAAATTTGATGAGCACTAGTATTGTAGCAAGAATTCTGCAACTCCTGGGGCTACCAACTTTACTTCATCAACCTGGTGTTCGTACAAACTTGGAGTTGACAGTGTTGTATACAAAAATAGATGTAATGGTCTACTCTTGTCGCTGTTCAACTGGGGTGATAGACAACTAGGGTTTCTCAAACCAGTCTTCTATTGACTAGAAGAAGTCTGACTACCAACTAGAGAAGGGGAAATTGTCCTAAATGAAAGAAAAAGAATTTTTCCTATTTTAAGGAATGAACGACTGAATTAGAAGATGCTTGTAAATTGACATGAAATCCTTTATCTACTCATTGGCACATTTTACTTGCAAAAGAAACCTAGCTTAACCCTGTTGATCACACGTGATGATTTAAACTAACTGATCATGGAATCTGATCTAGGGAGTATTATAACTGCTGCATGCATGTGCTAATTAAGAAAAAAAAAAAAAAAACTATTTTTCTTTATCTTTTCATTTTATGAATGAAAATGCTAATCTTCACTTGTTCTTTGGTAGGGGAGTAAAGTATGGAGGAATAGGGTTAGAATTATCTTATTGGTATGGAGGTTAAGCAGAGGCCTAATCCTAGCTTCAGTGATGATTTCTCTAAATTTAAGCTCAAAACAGGTTGCTACAGGATTTCCTAGAGGAAAACTACAGGATGTCCTAGTTCTCCTACAGGATCCCCTATTTTACTATAGGAAACATGCCGAAAGATTAGGAAGTATTTTAGAAGGTGGAATGAAGTGTGGGAAGATATTTAATGGGAGAATAAGGCATGTAGGGGGTGAACACTATCCAGAGCTCAATCAAGTGCTTCATGATGGTTGGGTTTTCTCAATGGAAACGGAAATTGTTGCTTATAAAAAAGAATTTGGATTGATATTTTAATGGATTTTGGCAACATGGGTGGATAAGGCTTGGATGAGACAAATCAGATGAGGTCTCCCTGCAATGTAGAAGCTCCTACAACAACACACATTCTTGTCTGCATCTATGCACAAATTCATATATACATGGGAAAGATTTATTAAATGGAAGAAAACAGAGTTATTAGCATCTAATGGCTAAGTTCATGAATGGAAGTGCTTTGAAACCAATGAAAAACCTAAGAGATCAAAAATGACAATTAAAAATCATTCTAAGAAACTTAAAGACAATGACCTACTCATCTACCCCAGATTATGCAACAAAGCAAGAACTCTGTTTTTGGGCTGTATGAAAGTGTGCCTCAATTCATGATCCCAAAAGAGAGAGATGAGGTGAAAACCACTATCACCAGCTTTTCTAAAATGTCTTCTGTCATTATGATACCACTGTTCAACAACTAACTATGGATGTAATATAAGAATACATATACAAAAAAGAGGAACCTGTGCTGCTAGGGTTGGGTCCTAACCCAAGAGCTTTAGCCCTTTGAGTCAGCTCAATGTTGGATAAAGGGAATGCTTTTCATTTTCATTAGAATATCAAAAATACACAAGAGTGATCAATCACAATGTCTCAACTTGAAAATGCCTCTTGGATACAATAAAAAAAAGTCAAATTCTAATGAGGCGCCAGGCCTTCTTAAATATACAACTGAAGTTACCAACAACTTCCTTAAATTTAGGGAGACCTGGCTCCCAAAATCGAGATCAGCTGGTCTTCAACTATCACTGGCTTGGCCGCCAATGATCTTAATGTCTCGATTGCTTGCAACTCTGAGCTGATGAGATTTGATGGAGGAATCTTCGATTGAGTGAGGACTTAAGGAAGGAGATCCCATCTCCTAAAATCTCTCTTGCTTGTCTCCTTCGAGTTCCCGCACTTTAATTAGCAAAAATTTGCTCCAAAACCTGCAATGAATGCACATTAGACCACAAGACATGATATCTCATCTTTAACCTTCTCATTAAGCATAATATAACAAAACATGTAAAGAATTATGAGAAAAGTTGATTTTAGCATGTTGGAGAGTTGCATTAAGGTCCATATAATTTACCCATTGATGAGCATCATGATGAGCCCCAAATTTGGTAACATTTTGGGCTCATTTGGCCTACTTACCCTTGCTCAACCCTTCATTTTTCATCACTTATGCATCATTTTTTAGTATATTCATGTTATTTGTAGGAAGGAGGGCAGTCACTATTCCTAGGTGGCTAATACATGTTTATTTCAGGTTTTTTTGACATTAAATGGAGCAAAACCACGCAGATGAAGGCAAGGAGACAACCAAGGTGGCATTGCGGTTTTGTAGGAAGGTTGTCCACAGCCTTGAATGACCTTCCTCGTGATCTCCACCTCAACTCCGAGCTCCAACAACTATCACCACCGAGCTAGAAGGCAACCAACGGATTCTAAGGGAACAACAGTTTACTTTTAGTTGGTCAGCCAAGCCCCACTAATTTACGAGGCTAGCTTGGCCCTCATAATGTATAAATATTGAGGTTGTAGCCTTCGATGGGGACTTTTGAACCTTTGTTGCAGATTCTGAATTACGAGCTATAGCTCTGTTTTGCTTTTTGTAAGCCATTTTTGGCATGTTGTTAGACTTATGACTATGATCTTTTAATAAAAGGCAGGCAGATTCGAGTTCAGTTCTGAGTTCTTAGAGGAGCTATCGCTCTCAGGGTTGGACCCAACCTGAGAGCAATAGGCCTCCTTTCTTTGTATTGTTACTTTTTTTTCTTTCAGCATTATTTTTCTTTTCCTTTATATGCACTTGGAAACACAGTTTGCTGATTCAGATTTCTTGGTGTGGTTACATAGGTTAGTGTTATGAAAAAAGTTGCTTTCAGTAGTTTAGATTAGAGTAAGAGGATTGGAGTTAATCATAGTTCCAAAAAAGGTTGAATTCACACTCACTTTCACCTCTGTTTGGGGACCGGAAGTGCAGACCGTGCCAACTACCAAAAGCACTGTTTTACATATTCATGCAAGTCTTGAGGTAATGTTTTCAGTTGTAGAAGTGTCCTTGCATTTAGATCTTGTGGAATAACTCTTTGTTTCAGCACCATGCACGATTTCCCTTTAAACTACATTGTTGTTCTTTGGTTTTTAATAAAACAGTTAGAGTAGGTTGATGATATTTCGGTTATACGCAAGACAGGGGTGATTTGTTTCATTTACACTGCGCAGCACCACTCTATCATTTCCTTTTCCTTCTCAGCCGTGCCTAGGCCATCTACTCATCTCCCAGTTAGATCATTTACCTCCCAACTCTTCTATCATCCACGTTTTATCTTTTCAGCCTTCCATTGCCTCTATCCTCCTCTAGACCAACCAGCTTTACACACCCCCTCTCCATCTCATCCCTCTGTCCATAAGCCATCACAAGCTCCCCTCCTACCTCCTTGATCATCCCTATAGCCTCTCCCACTCATCCATCACCCAAAACTCCGATTGCAGAACATCCTGTAGAAATTAGCAGACTTCCTGTAGAAATCCTAAACTTCCTATAGCTGTAGAAGCTTGCAAACATGGTTGCCAGGCATATGAACTTTGTGAACTCCTGTGGAATGATGTTAGGGATCCCTTGGACCCTCTCGGAGTCCTCCTGGCCTTTTTCATGCCTTCCTCCCCTTGATCTACCCCTACACACTCAAGACCCAGTAAGACGCACAGGCATAATAACTCCCACAACTTGAGCAAAAATACAAAAACATGTTCTCTTCAGATGAAAGTAGTTTAGACACATGCATCTCATCTCAATAGAAGTAATGGCATCACTTTTAGAAGTCGCATTCCCACCATAGCATCATAAGGATTAAGCTGGTAGAATTAGGGTTTACTAGGGTTTCCACGTTTTGTTGGCTTTCAGTTCATTCTTGCAAAGTAGGATAATTTCCTTTGAGATAGCTTTCATTCATCACTTAAAAAGCTTCTTCTGAGAACATATAGAAGTTGGCTTGAGCCCTAGCGGACTTGTGCCAGCTGACCAAGTGACAGCTGCGACAAGAGCTAGTACTTGTGCATACAGCACCGTCGCTTCCAAGTTTGTTACGAACTACCGGGTTGATAAAATTAGAGAAGGAAGCTCCAGGAGTTGTAGCATTATTGCTACAATACTGGAGCCCACCATATTTTTGGCGCCGTTGCCGGGGAAGCGTCAGAGTATTAGTAATTGTTTCTTTTCTTCTATTTTCCTACTCTCGCCTCAGTAGGAAACAATTACTAATTCGTATCACTCACCTGCCCAGCCACAGCCTCAGTGGAATGCACCTCAATCGGGGTGGAGGCCCCAGTAAAACACTCCTCCTGCCATTTTTCCTCCACCACCAGTTCAACCTCAACCATTACCTCCTGCTCCTCCAAGGCAACCTCAAATGCCTGCTCAACCGAACCCGAACCCCAACAACAGACAGGCCCAACAGGTATACACTGGGGAAACATCATGCCCTACCTATGCTGTGGAGATCCAGGAGATAAATCTGCGATCTCGAAAGACTCTTCCGGATCGCCAACCTCCTCCCCCAGAGGATGAGGAAGATAAGCAGGAAAGTGAACCAAAGGCTATTACACCCTTTCCTAAGAGACTAACAGCCACCACACAACCCAACCCAGAGGAGGATGAGCTTCTGGGAGAGCTCAAGCAGTTGTGTGTGAAAATACCACTTCTCCAAGCCATCAAAGATGTACCGATATACAACAAACTGGTTAAGGAAAAGTGTTTCAGACACCCAGGCAGGCGAAAGAGAGATGCTTCAACCATCAATGTCATAGGACAACTGTCTGACCTTATGTTGGGACAAGTCATCTGCCCAAAGTACCTAGATCCTGGGAGTCCTGTAGTAGATGTCCACATCAATGGCACCATCATACCTCACACCTTGATTGATCTGGGGGCTGCCATTAATGTAATGACCAGGGATACCATGCTCAAACTCAACCTTCAGGGTTCCTTGAGGAAGACCTCGACAGTCCTACAACTAGCAGATCGCTCCACCGTGACTCCCGAAGGGATTGTGGAGGATGTCTTGGTCTCTGTTGACTCTTGGGAATATCCTGCAGATTTCTTAGTTCTGCAACCAAAGGCAAAGCTTACTGGATACCCTCTCATTTTGGGAAGGCCTTGGTTAGCCACTGCAGATGCTTACATAAGTTGCCGTGCAGGAAACATGACCATCAAAAATGGTCCTATGTCCAAGCAGCTAGTCCTATACCCTCCTGCCCAACCCTCATTAGAGCATGACTTACCACTTTGGTTGGAGGAAGGAGAAGAGGACGAGGTGTACTCAGCACCTTTGTGCACCCTAGACACCACTAGAAGAGACCCCCCAACCGAGGATGACTTGATTGAGACCTTGATCCATAATCCACCTCCCAATGCACTGACCTTAGAGGAATGGGTGGAGGATGCCCAAGCCAACGTCTTAGTGGACCTTTGTGCGACCAACCTTGTCACTCCCAGAGTCAAAAATGTGGAGTTCGGCCTTGAGAGAACGTTAAAGATCAGCTCCTCCCTATCCCCTTCCCAGGAAAAGGAGCTGTGTAGCCTGTTGGCCAGTCATCTAGATGCTTTTGCTTGGAGCTATAAGGAGATGAAAGGAGTCCATCCTTCGGTCTATACCCATCACATTTACATCAAGGAGGATTGTAAACCGGTTAGGCAACCCCAGAGGAGAATGAATCCAGCCCTTAAGGACATTGTCAAGGAAGAATTTCAAAAACTGTTGGATGCCGGATTCATCTACCCCATCTCGGATAGCGAATGGGTGTCCCCTCTGGTGTTGGTTCCCAAGAAAAATGGGAAGTGGAGAATCTGTGTGGACTACCGAGAACTGAACAAAGCTACCAAGAAAGACCATTTTCCTCTCCCTTTCATAGATCAAGTGTTGGATGGACTGGCAGGAAAGAAGTTCTTCTCTTTCCTAGATGGGTTTAGCGGGTACAACCAAATCCAAATCAGCCCGGAAGACCAAGATAAGACCACCTTCACTTCTCCTTGGGGTAACTTTGCCTACCGAGTTCTTCCCTTTGGGCTATGCAATGCTCCTGCTACCTTCCAGAGAGCCGTCTTGAGCACCTTCTCTGAACTGGTCCATGATGCGGTGGAAATCTATATGGATGACTTCACTCCTTATGGATCCAACTTCCAGGAAGCATTGTCCAATCTAGGAAAAGTCCTAACCAAATACATTGAGATGAACCTGTCCCTTAGTCCTGAAAAATGTGAATTCCTGATGACTGAAGGGACCGTGCTAGGCCATACAATTTCTTGCCAAGGGTTACAAGTGGATCCTAACAAAATTGCTCTCATCAAGAAAGTTCCACCTCCCCAAAAGGTAAGGGATGTTCGGAGTTTCTTAGGATTAGCAGGGTATTACAGGAGATTCATTAAAGACTTCAGCAAGCTAGCCTCGCCATTGTTTGGCTTGTTGGCAAAAGATGTGGAGTTTAAATGGACTGACGATTGTCAGAGGGCTTTGAATGAATTAAAGGACAAGTTGGTGTCTGCCCCAATCTTGAGAGGTCCAAACTGGGCCCTACCTTTCCACATCCACACTGATGCCTCGAACAAAGCCATAGGGGCAGCCTTGGGACAAGTTGAACAAAAACTTCCGTATGCCATTTACTTCGTTAGCAAAAACTTGTCCAAAGCAGAACTGAATTACACTGTAACCGAGAAAGAATTCTTGGCTGTGGTCCATGCACTGAACAAGTTCCGACATTATATCACTGGCTATCAAACATTTGTACATACTGATCATGCTGCAATTAGATATTTAATGAATAAACCAGATTTGAATGCTCGGATTATTAGATGGTTACTTTTGTTGCAGCAGTTTGATTTGACCATTGTTGACAAACCAGGTAAAGAAAATGTTGTTGCTGACTTTTTATCTAGATTGGATTTATCTGCAGGTCAGGATGGAAGAGTGGATGACCAGATGCCCGATGAACATCTGTTTGCTATCTCAGTACTCTCTCCATGGTTTGCTGATATAGCAAACTACCTTGTTTCAGCATAGTTCCCTCCGCACCTATCCTCAAGAGAGAAGAGCAGAATCATCAGAAAAAGTGCCTCATTCACTTGGATCGGGGGCAACCTATTCAAGCTTGGCCCTGATCAGATCTTAAGGCGTTGTGTAAGGGAGGAGGAAGTCTTTGATATCCTCCTCACCTGTCATGATGGGCCTTGTGGAGGACATTTTGCAGCAAAGAGGACCGCCTTCAAAATCCTGCAAGCAGGCTACTATTGGCCCACACTTCATCAAGATGTCAGAAGGTATATCAGCCAATGTGACCGATGCCAAAGAATGGGGAAACCAACTCAAAGGGATGAGATGCCCCTCCAACCTCAATTGACTCTTGAGCCATTTGAGAAGTGGGGTATGGACTTTGTGGGTCCAATCAACCCTCCTTCGAGGCAAAGGTCTTACATCATTGTGTGCACTGACTACCTGACAAAGTGGGCAGAAACTAAGGCAATCAAAGCAGCAACAGAAGAAAAGGTGGCTGAGTTCTTAAGAGAGAACATCTTCTACAAATTTGGCTACCCAAGAGAGCTAGTCACCGATCAAGGAAGCCAGTTCACATCCAACTTAATTGAAGACCTACTAGCTCATCACAAAATCAAGCATAGGACTTCCACCCCCTATCATCCATAGGAAAATGGGCAAGTGGAAGTCACCAATAGAGCATTGGAAGGGATTTTGACTAAGGTGGTGAGCAGCAGTAGGAAAGATTGGGCAGATCGCCTGGTTGAGGCCACATGGGCTTACAACACCACCTGGAAGACCACAATCGGCTTCACACCTTATGAGCTAGTCTATGGGAAGAAAGCTTTGCTGTCCATTGAATTTGAATACAACACTTTGAGGATGGCAGCTAAGCTGGACCTAGATCTCAGCCATGCACAACAAGAAAGGTTATTGCAGCTGAATGGACTGGACGAGCACTGAATGCAGACCCTCCTTCACTCAGAAGTGGTTCAACTTCAGAGAAAGGTGTGGCATGACCAACACCTCAATGACAAGCAATTCCAGCCAGGAGATTGGGCGCTGTTGTATGATTCCAGGCATAAAGATTTCAAGGGAAAGCTGAGAACCAGATGGCTGGAACCATATGCAGTGGAAAAATGTCATGACAATGGATCTGTTCTTATTCGGACCACTGATGAGGAGGCCATCCCCATGCTTGTCAATGGTCATCGACTGAAGATCTACAGGAAACCTCTCTCAAGACAAGAGTTCATCAAAACTGTGGAGAAATCAATGCTGGTCATAGAGAAGGGTTCTGCCTCTGCTTTGGGCATACCCTGAAAGATCTAAAAAAAAAAAAAGAAGAAAAAAAAAGAGAAAAAATAAGGATCTTTGGGTGAAAACCTTTCTGAGGCTCCCAAGGCAGGTGGTAGGGGTGAAAACCTCATTGAGGCGCCCCTATTGTCTTTAAAAAAAAAAAGATTTGAAAAAAAGATCCTTGAGTGAAAACCTCTCTGAGGCGCTTAAGGCAGGTGGCAAGGGTGAAAACCTCATTGAGGCGCCCCTGCTATCTTTCAAAAAAAAAAAAAGAAGAAGAAAAGAGAAAAGAAAGAAAAAACAATAAGTGAAAAAGACAGGGACATCAAGTTTATAAAGTGGAAATGCATGCAGGTTGCAGGTGTTCTATGAAGGAGAGGAGGTCTCTCAACTCAAAGTCGAGGATCCTTATCATGCTGCCAGGAGACCTCACCAGCACCTCCTCCAAGAATACTCATCTTCTCCAAGGTATGGGCATGATTTCATCATAGCCTAAGTCTTCTACAGGAAGGTGCAGACTTTCTAAAGGAAGATGCAAACTTTCTACAGGAAGGTGCAGACTTTCTACAGGAAGTTCTGTATTTCTACAGGAAACTTCCTATAGAAGTTTTGGACGACCCAGAACTAATTGTATGAGGAGATATAACGACCAAGGTCCGGTATGGACGCATGCAAGCTACCATTTTCTCCCTCACACACTGTTGTCACCTCCTTCTACCACCCCTGTCGACATTCAATGAAGATACCTGCACAATCAAAGCAGATCATTGAGTTATCAAGAGAAATCAATTTTTAAATGAAAAAAGACGCTGAGATGCCATGCCATACCCATCCCAGCTATCCAAGAGCCTTGTGAGCGCAATCGTGAGGCCACTGTCTTCATCGTGCAGCATGCACCTGAGGAGGAAAAACTGCTACAGGACATCCTGCAGGAGTCCCATAGCAGTTAAGCCAACTAGAGTGTACACCATTCCATTGCCCGCAACATGCAAGGTTAACGAAGGCACATGCAGCCAAATCATGAGATTCATCGTCAGCGGACTGTGAAGAGGGACCTCCGGGCCTGTGTAATCCACCAGCAGCAAAACAATCTACTCATCATCGTCCAAGAGCCTGAAAAATAGTGTCGCGCCCGTACAGGTAAGTGCCTCGCCCTTTCTTCCGTCGAATTGCATGAATTTTACTTTGAAATGTTTGCGAGTGTGAAGTGAATGGGTTGAGCGGTCGTATGGCCATTCGACTGGCCACGTCGACCAGTCAGATGGTCTAGTCGGAGGGTAAACGGTGGTCGTGGCAAAAGGAACGGGCAGTGCACATGTGAGAGCCATCGAGTCGGGGAGAAACGCGTTTTAATAGAAATGACGGCGGCGGATCTGCGGGGAATGATGCGGCAATAAGGGAACTTGCAGAAGAATGATGGAGTGACGTCGTCCAACGGTCCGGCAGGGACAGCTCACCCCCGCGCCACGGATTCCGCCGGATTCAAATCTAATCGGCTAGATTGCCACCCCACGCATTTATCATTCGCCGTTTGAGAGTCGAGTGAGCATCCGTATTCCTCTGAAGCTCGACACTCCAAGTCTTCGGCCGTTCGAAGCCTGTTAAGCAACACAGAGAGTGCAAACCCACTGCAGTATCCTCCAGAATTCGTGCGTTGCTTCTACAGGAAAGTTGCTTCTACAGGAAATTGGGTTCCTCACGTCAAAAGGTGGCGGATTAAAAAGGTAAGCCTAAACCTTCCATGCAATTGGTTTTGAGGGTGGCAGAGTCGACGTTCTACAGTCCGGTCGTAAAAAATTGCAAGTATTGTCTGTCGTCTGCATGAATTGTCGTCCTACAGGATGTGAGTATAATTAAGCCGTGTTAAGGTCATCGGGAGATACGTTTTCGTGAATTGTATGCATGACAGAGGCGTAATTCTACGCTCTATCCCAGTAGGCCAATTTTCGTCCGCACTTGCCACCTCCAGCTAAGGCAGCAGTTTTTCACCATGCTGGGTGGGTTCATCAGAAGGGAACCAACCAACTCAAAAAAGCTAAGAGAGAATCCTGAGGTGGTGGAGCTATTCACACAAGTGCAATGGATGTCGTTCTGCGACAAATTGCAGGGCTATGATGATGAGGTGGCAGAGGAGTTTTTGCAAGCTCTGAAGCCGAAATCCAAAACATTGGCCACCATTGACTTCAGGGGTTTGAGCCTCAGACTCACCCCACAATTCATCAGCCGAGTTACTGAGCTCCCAATGGGATTACCATGGGATAAAGAAGAAAGGAAATTGGGACAGAAGGCTAAGAAGGAATTCTTCCCCCCAGAGGAGGAATTCTCAGAAGATAAAAATGGGGTTCGTAGAACCAGCTTACTGCCACTGTGGAGTGAAGTTAGCCTCCAGATTATGAAGTACATCACCTGCGAAGGTCGTTTTAGCATTGTATATGGGTACCATTTTCGGTTACTCACAGAATTAAGGCACCAGATGGAACTACCTGTAGAAAACAAACTAAGTATCCCCTATTTTCTACTACAGTCTATGATTGAATGTGCCACCAAGTTGAAAGAAGGCACACCAGACCAGGTAGCCCACCATGGACTCATTAAACTCCTCGTGGAGGATGCGCTCCACACATACAAGGTTCCTCTCTCATGGGAAGCCTTCAAAAATTTGACCAAGGATGGTGACATAAAGATGTTGACCGAAGAGCTCGGTTCATCTAGCAGTGAGGAGAAGGAGTCAGTGCCCGCAGGGAAGAAAGAAAAAGGCTAGAAGACCACGACCACGGAGCAGAAGAAAAAGCAAGAGAAGAAACAAGAGAAAAAGGGTGCCAAAGAGAAGGATGACACACCCATGTTGACGGCCAGAGAGAAAATATTACAAAGCAGAGTGGACAAGGCTGAGCAGATCCACGTCAGCAAAGGCACCTCGACAGCAGCCTCGACCAAGTCGAAAAGTAAGACACCCTCAACAAAGCAACCTAAAGTGGTGCCACCTGTCTCTACAGGAAAACCGAAACCGGCTTCTACAGGAAGCCCAAAATCAGCTGAAAAAGGGCCTTCTACAGGAAGCCAGAAATCAACTGAAAAAGGGTCTTCTACAGGAAGCCCTGAGAAAGTGAAACCCAAGGAGAAGAAAGCTGACATTCTTTCAAGGGAGGCAGTAGCTGTGGTGGCCGCCCTCAGTACACCTCCTAAGCCCAAGGAGAAGAGAAAGAGGGAGACCCCTATATATTTTAAAGCTAGGAGAAGTGTGAGAATAAAGACGGGTAAGCCACAGCCTCCGTCCAGTAGCCCAATCACTATAGATGATGCCCCTACTTCGCCCAAGGAGAGGTCCCCCTCAAGGATATCAGTCACCTATGAGAGGGGGAGCCCGAAAAAACTACTTGAAAAGAAAGGTTAGACTAATTGGCTTCAAAAGCTCGGCTACAGGATGCTGAGGATGCTCTACAGGAAACCTTAGCCTGACTTAAGGAAACAGAGAGAATGGAAGGAGAAGCACCATCATCACCACCTAGGGAGGGCGAAGTAGAGCCACCAAAAGAAGTGGAGAAAGAACATATTCCAGAGCCTAGCCCTCAGCCAAGCCTGAGTTCATATTACAACTTCTTAGAGGCTGGCAAAATTATACCTCAGAAATTCACTGTGCCACTGTTCTTTGCATTGGAGGAAGAGAGAGTACGTACGCACACGTGGATGAAAATAGCCAAGTCAAAGGGTGTGGCGGACATAGGCCCTTTGGAGGAGCAACTCAAGGAGGCCAGAAGTGAATTAGCCATGGCTAAACACGTGGAAAATTGCCAACGAGTGTTCCTACAGGAAGAAAACGAAAAGCTTAGATTGTAGCTACAAGAGCTGAGGACAGGAACAGGTACATCCTCTGGGGACACCACAGCGGAACAGCAAGGCAAAAAGGAACTACAAACCGGTCTTGCGGAGCCAACCTTGCATCTACAGGAAGCAGAACAACAAGCACAAATGAGGTGCAAGCTCTCAGACAACAAGTGCAGCAGAAAGAGGCACAATTGGCCTACATGGCCAGTTGGGCCATGGATGCTATACAATGCAGACAGTCGGCCAAATCCTATGGCCTGTACCCGAAAGACCAATGGCTGCAATTTCAAATCAATACCTTGGCGCAAAGAGGTATCTCTCAGCTCCAAGACCCACAACAATTCACTGAATTATGCAGCACCAGTTCATCAGAGGATAAGGCCAAATTAGCGGAGTTCTACCTCCATAATTTGGCCCTGCCTAATGTAGTTTCATGGGATCCCAATACGGCCTTAGGAGATATGCAATTAATGGCATTTGCCTCATGGTTGAACCATGAGGACAAAAGAGTAGCAGAAGCCAAAGCGGTCATGAACCGAGAGCTGAATGAGCCATTGCTAATTCGAGCAGAACCAGGGGATCCAGTTGCACTAATCTCGGCACACCAACACTTGTCCACTGACCCTCAAGCTTCATTGAGATATATGGATCAGCAGGCCCAAGCCATAACGCATTTTGAGGGCATGGAGAGACTGTTAGGAGACAACGCTGTCCAAGCTTGCACCCGCTGATGGAATACATTGGCCCACAGTCTGAAAATCAGAGAGTATCATACCCCAACTCGGATGAGGGAAGCTCTAGTACGGGTGGCCCTCTATAAGAAATCCATGCAAAACCTCCAGGCCAGCTGGATTGGCCTCAAGCTAAGCCCACCACTGCTGCTAGGATTGATGGAAGGCAGCACAGATAAGGATGATAATGAATAGTGGGAAGAGGTGAACAGAAAGGCTGGGTTCCACATCAGCAAGGAAGACACTACTACAGAGGCTTGGGATGTAAGGGTGGCAGTAAAGGCGATGAAGGATGAGGAGTTGGACTAGTTGCTCAAGGATGAGCAAATATTTTCGCTGGGGGGTGATGATGAGCCCCAAATTTGGTAACATTTTGGGCTCATTTGGCCTATTTACCCTTTCTCAACCCTTCATTTTTCGTCACTTATGCATCATTTTTTAGTATATTCATGTTATTTGTAGGAAGGAGGGTAGTCACTATTCCTAGGTGGCTAATACATGTTTATTTCAGGTTTTTTTGACATTAAATGGAGCAAAACCACGCAGATGAAGGCAAGGCGACAACCAAGATGGCATTGCGGTTTTGTAGGAAGGTTGTCCACAGCCTTGAATGACCTTCCTCGTGATCTCCACCTCAACTCCGAGCTCCAACAGCTATCACCACCGAGCTAGAAGGCAACCAACGGATTCTAAGGGAACAACAATTTACTTTTAGTTGGTCAGCCAAGCCCCACTAATTTAGGAGGCCAGCTTGGCCCTCATAATGTATAAATATTGAGGCTGTAGCCTTCGATGGGGACTTTTGAACCTTTGTTGCAGATTCTGAATTACGAGCTATAGCTCTGTTTTGTTTTTTATAAGTCATTTTTGGTATGTTGTTAGACTTATGACTATGATATTTTAATAAAAGGCAGGCAGATTCGAGTTCAGTTTTGAGTTCTTAGAGAGCAATAGGCCTCCTTTCTTTGTATTGTTACTTTTCTTTCTTTCAGTATTATATTTCTTTTCCTTTATATGCACTTGGAAACACAGTTTGCTGATTCGGATTTCTTGGTGTGGTTACATAGGTTAGTGTTATGAACAATGTTTCTTTCAGTAGTTTAGATTAGAGTAAGAGGATTGGAGTTAATCAGAGTTCCAAAAAAGGTTGAATGCACACTCACTTTCACCTCTGTTTGGGGACCGAAAGTGCAGACCGTGCCAACTACCAAAAGCACTGTTTTACATATTCATGCAAGTATTGAGGTAATGTTTTCAGTTGTAGAAGTGTCCCTGCATTTAGATCTTGTGGAATAACTCTTTGTTTCAGCACCATGCACGATTTCCCTTTAAACTACATTGTTGTTCTTTGGTTTTTAATAAAACAGTTAGAGTAGGTTGCTGACATTTCGGTTATACGCAAGACAGGGGTGATTGTTTCATTTACACTACGCAGCACCACTCTATCATTTCCTTATCCTTCTCAGTCATGCCTAGGCCATCTACTCATCTCCAAGTTAGATCATTTGCCTCCCAACTCTTCTATCATCCACGTTGTTTTATCTTTTCGGCCTTCCATTGCCTCTATCCTCCTCTAGACCAACCAGCTTTACACACCCCCTCTCCATCTCATCCCTTTGTCCATAAGCCATCACAAGCTCCCCTCCTACCTCCTTGACCATCCCTATAGCCTCTCCCACTCATCCATCACCCAAAACTCCGATTGCAGAACATCCTGTAGAAATTAGCAAACTTCCTGTAGAAATCCTGAACTTCCTGTAGAATCCCCTGCAGACATCCTGTAGAAGCTTGCAAACACGGTTGCCAGGCATCTGAACTTTTTGAACTCCTGTGGAATGATGTTAGGGATCCCTTAGACCCTCTCAGAGTCCTCCTGGCCTTTTTCATGCCTTCCTCCCCTTGATCTACCCCTGCACAGTCAAGACCCAGTAAGACGCACAGGCATAATAACTCCCAGAACTTGAGGAAAAATACAAAAACATGTTCTCTTTAGATGAAAGTAGTTTAGACACATGCATCTCATCTCAATAGAAGTAATGGCATCACTTTTAGAAGTCGCATTCCCACCATCGCATCATAAGGACTAAGCTGGTAGAATTAGGGTTTACTAGGGTTTCCACGTTTTGTTGGCTTTCAGTTCATTCTTGCAAAGTAGGATAATTTCCTTTGAGATAGATTTCGTTCATCACTTAAAAAGCTTCTGCTGAGAAAATATAGAAGTTGGCTTGAGCCCTAGCAGACTTGTGCCAGCTGACCAAGTGACAGCTGCGACAAGAGCTAGTACTTGTGCATACAGCACCGTCGCTTCCAAGTTTGTTACGAACTACCGGGTTGATAAAATTAGAGAAGGAAGCTCCAGGAGTTGTAGCATTATTGCTACAATACTGGAGCCCACCACATCATCAGGGGGATCCCTCAACTAATGAAAACTAAAGATTTGACTCTCTAGCATACAAAGACCAATTCTGGATATGTTTGGATTTTGATAGTGATGGTGGTAGAGGATTCAAAGAAAAACTATTGACAGTAATAGTGATATCCCTATTGTGACATGCTAATATATCTTCAACCAATTTCATATATGGAGGCTTAATTAGTACAATTTTTGGAATGAATAACAAAATTGTAGTATAGAAAAGGTAAGAGTATCAAGACATTTATCAAAAGAGAAGAAATAATAACATTTATCATTGCAACTTAGATCAATGACCATCAAGAAGAAAAGACAATACTTTTAAAGGCATACATATTTCATTTGCAACTGAAATATACTTGGTTCAGTCAGACATGAGCATATAAGATGAATTCAAGTATAACTGTCCCCTACACCTTTAAAATAGTATGAATAAAATATAAAGGATAATGACATATAAACGGAGAGTGAAAAATGTATTCCAAAAACATTCATACCATAAGAATCTCCATAAATTGACTGGAACCCCTTCAACATTCAGGCATGATCATTAAAACCAAATCACAAGCATAACTACAATAACTCCTCTAGCAATTGAGAAACCAACAACAACCTTCTTTGTCTTCATTCATGAAAA
This sequence comes from Pinus tabuliformis, assembly GCA_031772625.1. Classification (NCBI taxonomy): domain Eukaryota; kingdom Viridiplantae; phylum Streptophyta; class Pinopsida; order Pinales; family Pinaceae; genus Pinus; species Pinus tabuliformis. Next base: position 1,254,271,289 of record CM062804.1, read on the forward strand.
TATATAATAGATACATGTATCAAAATAAGTTTAGGTTCACTGCATCTTCGATCTCACAGAGGATGGATTCAAAATTGAAAAAACATAGCAAACTACTATTTTTTAAAATTCTTTTCCTCCAAACATAAAACATAAAGAATATTTTTTTCCTTTTGAAAGAAAAAACAAACTATTTTAATACAAATTAACTTAAAAAGTATTTGGAGTGATCAACATGATTGAAATAGAAAAACACCAAAAAAGCTGCCTTTCTGACTGCTAAAAAACCTGCGCAGCACTCCAAAATTTATCCTTCCAAAAATGATACATGGCAAGTAGCTGAGGTGATGAGTTGGACACCACATGTACTCCATGTCAACATCTTCAAAACCTTATCGGTTTCCATCATCTAGTGTACATGAGATAGTCAGAGCATGGGCTGCATAGTGAGTGTGCAGTTCCTGCATAGCAAAATTATTGCAATTGTTTTCTGAATGCCTTTCATTTTTCCTAAATGTTTTCATGACACTATATTTTGATCATATCAACTTCAACATATTAACACATTAGAAAATTAAAGAAAAAATTGAGAATAATTAAGCAAGCCTAACCATTTCCTTTTCCTCTTGCTTGATATTTTACTACTAGAAGCCTTGATGCTGGAAGTCTTGGACTTCGAATCTGGAGTAGTGAGGTAATGTTTCTTTATAGGTGGTGATAAAATTGGCGTGGATTTGGATTTGAAATCAAATTTAGGCATTTTCATGAGCAAAGGTATTACTGTAGCTCCCTCATATCTCTTCAACAATCTATGTGCCTCCTCTAAATCTTGCCTCAAAGTTCTCAGCTATGCATTCAAGACCAAGTTTCTAACATACAAATTTCTGCATTGTCTACTAACTATATGAGACCACTTCACAAAATTATTACTCTTGTTAAGAGCTTTGGATGCCTCTTTGACTTCATGGTCACAGTTTTCAAGGACATGTTGAATGGAATTTTTATACTCCAGATTTTGTTGCCTGAATTGATTGACCTGGTTTTTACTTTCCTCTAACTCCTCCAGGCACCTTTGATACTCTTTACATTGACTGAATGGAGGTATATGTTGAGCTATGGAAAAGGTATGAATTTTCCATCTATTTCATCATCCTTCCTTTCAATTATATTCCCTTTATGTTCTAAAGATATTCATATATCAAGGGATTATAGTAAAAACTAGGGAACGATTGATTATTACAATTTAATTAATTATTGTCTTTTCTTATGTAGGAAAAAAATGAAATGGGAAAAATACCGTTTCCTACCCAAGAGAAGGAAAAAGAAAAAGTGGAGTAACTTTTGTTCCTTCACCAGGAAGCAACGTACAGGCAACAAGCCAAGGATGTAGCACGTAGTTATGATAAGGACAGAGAAGATCGCAACATCAGTGCAAAAAGACAAAGAGCTAACTGAAGATGGAAGATTGAGCGGATCTGGATCACTGTTACTATTCTATCCACTGTTGCTATTTTATCCGCCTGGCCATTATAAAAGGGACAATGATTGTAAAGAATGGAAAAGAGATTATTTAGAAATTACTTTTTTTATTTTTACTTTGATCATCGACTCTCATTGTTGAAATAGAGTATGAACTGGCTATAATCATTTTGCATATGATTAATACATAATACAGTTGTTGTTCCTTCTTTCATACTGAAGTAATCCGACGGTGTTCACCAGTGGCTAAGGGACTGGCCCTAGTGGATTCACTTGCTGTTCTTGTATCATTCCTTTACGATTCCTGCTGTGTGATGGTCTGGCGTTATTTCTATTTATTGTAGTCGCATCTCTTTACTGTTTTGTATTTCCAGACTTAATGAATTGCTCTATTTTATATGCTGTAATTGAATTGCATTGCTGTTCATTTCCCTCATAACAAGATCACTGCTTTCTGCAAGTATATTGTTGTGTTTTTCACCTTACTTACAGAGCTTCGTTGTTCATTTCAGTAACTTAGCTTTGCTGTTCATTACAATTACATAAGTATTGCTGTCCATTTCTATTATATAGTGTGTTGTTCATTTACTTTCTGCAATCGTTTAGGTTTGCCTTTTAGCATTCTTACAGTTAGTATAATTATCTCATTTCAATCAGTTGTAGTAGCATTATTGATTTAATTCATTGAAATTTCCCATTGGTCATTTAGTGTGGTGTGTGTGAGATCAACAACTGTAACGAACATTGGCTATTACTATCAAAGCTCTCAGGTTGAGGATCTTATTTATGCTTGATTTAGTTTACATCAGTTAAAAAGGAATGAGTTATTGTTACTGTATCCTTGACTGATAATTGTTGTTACTTTGTTGAATAGATGATTTAGTTCTAGAGCATTGAATTTCCTTAAATTGCAAGTGAGTTTTATTTAAATCATTCATTTACTTTTGCGTTTGAAAGCACTGTACTACAATTTAGAAACATTACTCTTGAGTAAATAGCTGCCACAAACTGTGTACACTCTTGAAATAGAAAATCTTTCCCGGATTGATAACTAATGTGAAGGTAATTAGGAATTAAAAAGACACCTTTTATACCTCAACATTTTGGCGCCGTTTCTGGGGAGAATGTAACCATTTCTAAAAAGAGTAGTGTGCATCTGATGGGTGTCTGTTAGGAAAGAATTGGGTATTAAAAATGGAACGTAAGAACCTACGTACGGAGCATGTAAAAGCCCTGATTGCCCGCTCGCTTTCCAGCAGAATTGTAAAAGAATTTAGGGTAGAAATAAATATTTGAGTTGTGTGTATGACTAAGAAGAAAAAACTTGAAAACAATCCAAAACCACTACCCAAACCCAACAAAGCTAAGAGACAAGTGACCCTTGGTCGATCAACCTTCAAAGACGATATCCTTAAGAAAGTTGAATCTCAGCCATCGGTAGGCCCTAGAAAAGTTGCTTCTAGACAACCTACTGGCTCCCTTCGGGCCACAAACTCACCATCTATAGCCTTTGCTGAGGTACACATCAAAACAGAGGAAAATGAGCAAGATTTTCAAGAAATTGAGAATTCTCGCCCAATTTCTTTACACGAAGGGAATTCTAGTAATCTCTGTGAAGGAGGGTGAGAAACAGGGGAAACAGAAGAGCCAAGATCCCCTCTCGAAATAATTCAAACGCTCAACAGCCCAGATAAGGGGAGTGATGTTAAGTTTATCCAAAATAAAGCAAGAGAACCCGAGGAGCCAAAATCCCCCCAGATAGTAGTTCAACAAGGAACACTCATTATCCCAGACCAGGGAAGTGTTGTTAAGCTTATTCCTATTCCATCTAGTCATCCTAGGAATAACTCCCTGGAAATCCCAAAAGGGTATTGGCACATATTTGATTAAATGGCCCAGAACCAGAAAACACCTCAAACCTCCACACTGTAGTATCCCATCATGGACACAACAGTTAATGCACCTATGAAGGCCATTCCTCTCCAGAATATCCCTACATTCCATGGTCTAACATCAGAGGATCCAGATGCATTTCTATTTGAGTTTGATGTATTATGCCGAGGGTATGACTATACCACTGATCCTCAAAAACTAAAATTATTTCCCTCCAAATTAAAAGGAGCAGCTTTACGATGGTTTATGGGGTTAGGTGGGGGCGTTATAAATGACTGGGATTAGATGAAAATGGATTTTCTAAAGAAATATCAATATTATTGTAGATCCAAAGAATTAAAGGATGAGATATTTCAAATGACAGCAAGACCTAGTGAAACACTGGAGGAATATGTAGAATGATTTCAATACAATCTCCAAAGATCTCCTTATGCATCTTTACCATTGCTTGATAACGTGTTAAAAACTACATTAATTAAAGGGATGAAAGAACAATGGATTGAAACGTTAAACATTATGGGTAAAGGTGACATATATCAGGACAATTTTGTTAACATCATTGATTTGTGTATCAGGAGTTCAAGAGGTAGCACAAGATTGAAGCCAGCAGAACGTGACATGATCACAAAGGATAACAAGATCTCTGGTGGTGGTATAACCTGTGCAGAAATCAGAAATTTACTAGAAGACTTCAAAACTGATATTCTAGGAAATTTGACAACGTAGTTGGATGTTATGCAAGCTAAACAAAAGCAAGCAGAAGTGGAACAAAATTTTGCGATATTCTACCCTTTGAAGAGTGCCCACTGGATATGGTCAAAATCTGCGTCATTTGTACGAAAGCCACAGAAAGCTTCCCATCACTCCCAGGATTGAAAGTAGTCTACAAAGAAGCAGAAGAAGAAACAGAACCAGTTTACCTACTAAATTAGTGCCGCCAGTGGCAGTCGCAACAAATAGGTATGCCCATTGATCCATACTCTTCTTTTCAGCCTCCTTAGTATAATGCTTAGCAGTGTAATGGAATGTGGCAGAATCAACCACCTTTCTCCAGCTGGTCACAACCATGGCCAAGTCAAACAAATCAAACCAATTGGTCGAACTTTCCTTACTGTCCACCATTTTGGCAAAATAATGCATATTCAACACAATGGTCACCCTCCACCTTGCAGAGTCAAAACTGGCAGTTGAATTGGAGAAGACCCATAAATCAACCAGCTGGAACCATCCCTCCCCTCAACCCACACTGCTAGCACCTTATACATTGCAACAAAAACCCAAGACCAATTTAAGACCGCAACTCCCAGCCCAACCCAACCCAAACCCCAACAATAGATCGATTCAATCTGTGCAACTAATTGAAGGACCAAAACCAGAAACTGAGTTAAGGGAGTGCAATGACCTTCAATTAAGATCTGGGCATATAATAGTATCAAAGGGAGATAAAAATGTTCAAACTAAAAATCCGTTACCTATAGAACAAACATTACAAGAAGAGAATAAACTTAGACAGAAAACTCATGAACAAGCAACCACCTCTTCTCCACCATTCCCAGAACGACTAATCATACCTCACCCAATAGAACATCTTGATTTTAATCCTCTGGGAGAACTAAAAAATTTGTGTATAAATTTACCACTCCTCCAGGCTATTCAAGACATCCCGATTTATGCAAAAACTATCAAAGAATTTATGAAAAAGCCAAAGAGGAAAATAACAACAAATCCAACTGTCCATGTAGTCAGCACCCTATTTGACTTACTATCTGGAAGAGAAACACCTGTAAAATATGAGGACCTAGGAAATCCTATAGTCACGGTGCAAATCAATGGATGCTCCTTCCCCAATGCCTTAGTTGATTTAGGAGCTGCAATCAATACTCTTACAACCACCACTTGTCAAAAACTTGGCATTACATCATTAGAACCAACCACAACCTTATTGGAGTTGGCTGACCGTTCGATAGTCAGACCAAAAGGCACATTACATGATGTAATGGTGTCTGTAAACTCCTGGGAATACTCTGCAGACTTTCTGATCATCAATCCTAGAAACCGACTGGATGAACACCCCTTAATTCTAGGTAGACCTTGGCTAGCGACTACTGACACTTACATTGGCTGCCGACAAGGCAGCATGAATATAGGAAGAGGAAGCAATGTAAAGAATTTAGCCTTATATCCTCCAGCACAGCCAAGTTTTACAATAATCAAAACAAAAAAACAACCTGTATCATACCTAACTAAAAACATTAGATCACCACTAACCATAGAAGATGCCCTTGAGTTTAAAGACCAAACAGAAGACGACATCATTAACGACTTCATTAACCAACCAGAAACCAAACCCCATCTAAAATGTCACATGATCAAAGCAGCGTTCGATAATGAAGTAGAAGAAGATCCCCTAAAAGATACTCATGATCAATCAATACCAACCAACTCTGTTTATAACAGAAAAACCATAGAAATTGAGCCGGGAAAAACTTTGAACATTAACAAAAACCTGACTGCTGAACAAGAAGAAAAGTTGGTTCAACTCCTGAGAAAGTATAAAGAAGCCTTTGCATGGGATTACCCGAACATGAAAGGAATTGATCCCTAGTTGTGTACGCACCACATCTATACAGAAAAGGATGCTAGACCCGTTCACCAACCCCAACGGAGATTAAATCCTCATCTTAAAGATATTGTGAAAGCTAAATTGCAAAAAATTTTAGATGTAAACTTTATTTACCCAATATCTGATAGCAAGTGGGTCTCTCGATTAGTAGTGGTGCCGAAAAAGAATGGAAAGTGGCAGATATGTGTTGACTATAGAGAACAAAATAAAACAACCCAGAAGGACCACTTCCCCCTTCCATTCATTGATCAGATCTTGGACACTTTAGCAGAAAAGAAATTCTTTTCTTTCCTAGATGGCTTCAGCGGATACAATCAGATCTAGATTTCCCCTGAAGATCAGGATGAAACCTGTCCTTGGGGAACATTTGCTTACAGGGTCTTACCCTTTGGGCTATGCAATGCACTTGCCACATTTCAGAGGGCTGTATTTAGCATTTTTCAGATTTAATAAATGAAGGGCTCGAAGTATATATGGATGACTTCACACCTTATGGGGATGACTTTGAGCCAACATTACAAACATTAGAAAAAGTGCTACAAAGATGCATTGCCACCAGGCTCTGTTTGAGCCATGAAAAGTGCCATATGATGATGACCGAGGGACTCATCTTAGGTCATTATATTTCAGCAGCTAGAATACAGGTAGATCCAGCTAAAATTCAGATAATTTTGTTAATACCTACCCCTACCACACAAACAGAGGTACGCAGTTTTTTGGGATTTTCTGGTTATTATAGAAGATTTATAAAGCATTTTTCTCAGATTGTTGCACCTTTATATGCACTAACAAGAAATATTGATTTCATTTGGACAGATAAGTGTGACCATGCTTTTGAGGATCTAAAAAAACTTGTATCAACAACCCTAGTGCTAAGGGGCCCAAACTGGGATTTGTCATTCCAGATTTCATCTGATGCTTCAGACACAACAATCGGAGCAGTTCTTGGATAGGAAGAAGATAAAAAGCCATATGCAATATATTATATCAGCAAAAATCTATCTCCTACTGAATTAAACTATACTGTGACTGAAAAAGAATTTTTAGCTATAATATATGCCGTAAATAAATTTAGACATTATATAACTAGATATCTTGTAGTTTTATATACAGATCACTCTGCCACTAAGTATTTAGAAAATAAACTTGTTACAAATGGAATAGTGACAAGATGGTTGAATCTCTTGCAGGAATTTGACATCACAATTAAGGATCGACCTGGAAAAGAAAACCCTGTAGTTGATTTTCTCTCGTGAATGCCAAAGCCAGCAGACGCAGCTGCAGTTGAGGATCAATTTCCTGATGAACATTTATTTGTTGTTACTATCAGAACACCATGGTATGCGGACGTTGCAAATTACTTGGCAGTAGGCAAATTACCCAAGCACCTAACACCTAATGAGAAAAAACAAATAATGTAGCACAATTCCCGATTCTCTTGGATCGGGGGCTACTTATTCCATATGGGGGCAGATATGCACATTAGAAGGTGCGTCAGGGAAGATGAAATATTTGACATTCTAAAAGCATGCCATGACAGGCTGCATGGCAGACATTTTGCAGACCGCAGAACCGGTCACAAAGTCTTACAAACAGGTTATTTCTAGCCCACTATCTTTAAGGATGCTAAAAAGTTTGTTCAAGCTTGTGATAGCTGCCAAAGGGTGGGACACCTTGGACAATCTGATGAGATGCCTCTGAACCCGCAATTAGTAATTGAGCCTTTTGAGCAATGGGTGCTGGATTTTATTGGCCCTGTTAACCCATCATCCAATAAAAAAACATACATACTGGTTACAACAAAGTATGTTACTAAATGGGTTGAAGTAGAGGCACTGCCAAGAGCTATAGAGGATTCAGTGATACATTTTCTTTTCAAATTATTTGTGCGATATGGCCTACTGAGAGAGATAATTACAGATGGAGGACCGCAATTTGTAGGTAACAAGATTTCCGCAACATTGAGAAACTGCCATATCCTGCACAAAATTACAACTTCATACCACTCACAAGCAAATGGCCAAGTAGAAAGTACTAATAAGGTAATTGAGGCAATACTTACAAAAACAGTTACATCACACAGACGTGACTGGGCTTCAAGATTTCCGAAAGCCTTGTGGGCATACTACACAACATGGAGAAACACCATGGGATATTCACCATATCAGTTAGTATTGGGTAAGGAACCCATCTTCCCAATCGAATTTGAGATTCAAACATTAAGAACAACGCAGGAAGTGGGTTTGAATTTAAATGAAGCTCAAACCAATAGATTACAACAAATCAATGAATTAGATGAAATTAGGCTCTCAGCTCTTCAACGCACTGCATTAATTCAACAGCAGAGGGAAAAATGGCACGATGCCCTTATTAAAAAGAAGATCTTCCATGAAGGAGACTGGGCACTCCTATATGATTCAAGGTTCCAGGATTTCCTCGGAAAACTCCAGACCAGATGGCTAGGACCTTATGAGATACAAAAAGTGCATGATAATGGCACCATTACATTGACAACCATTGATGGATCTGGATATTCTTTCAAAGCGAATGGTCATCAAGTGTGACTTTATCACAAACTGCTTACTAGGGAGTCCTTTTATCAACAGTTACAGGAAGATTCCACCATGCAAATTCTCGCTCAGGAGGTTAACAAATCCTCAACATCAATCCAGTAAACAACTCACTCGTTTTTGAATTTTGTATATAATTTTTTTTTTTTTTTTTTTTATTTTGCTTGTATAAACTGTTTTTTTTTTTACAGATTTTAGTTGTTGTTCCATTTAAGGAACAACACTTTTTCTCTTTATTTAAATTTTCGTGTTGTTCCTCTTAAGGAACAACTGCTGTTCCACTTAAGGAACAAAAGCCATTCCATTTAAGGAACAACATTTTTTGTGTGTGTTCTCTTTTTGTTGTTCCTCTTAAGGAACAACTGTTATTCCTTTTAAGGAACAACAACCATTCCTATGAAGGAAACATAGTTTGAATTTTTATATTTTTGTTGTTCCTCTTAAGGAACAACTGTTGTTCCTCCTACGGAACAACAACCATTCCTCTTAAGGAACAACACTTTGTGTGTTTATACTTTTGTTGTTCCTCTTAAAGGAACAACTGTTGTCCCTATTAAGGAACAACAGTCATTCCATTGAAGGAACAACAGTTTTGCGTGTTTTTATATTTTTGTTGTTCCTCTTAAGGAACAACTACTGTCCCTCTTAAGGAACAACAGTTGTTCCATTTAAGGAACAATAGTGTTGCGTGTTTGCATTTTTGTTGTTCCTCTTAAGGAACAACAGTTCCGCGTGTGGTCTATTTTCGTTGTTCCATTTAAGGAGCAGTTGTTGTTCTCTTAAGGAACAATAGCCGTTCCATTTAAGAAACAATAATCTCGCCTATTTGTACTTTTTCTGTTCCTCTTAAGGAATTGCAGTTGTTCCTCTTAAGGAACAACAGTTTTTCGTGTTTATATTTTTGTTGTCCCTCTTAAGGAACAACAACCGTTCCATTTAAGGAACATCAATTTTGCATTTTTAAATGTTTATTGTTCCTCTTATGGAACGACTGTTGTTCCTCTTAAGGAACAACAACTATCCATTTAAGGAACAACAGTTCCGTTTACATTTGTTTGTGATGTTTCGTTTAAGGAACAGTTGTTGTTCCTCCTAAGGAACAACTGCCTTTCTTTCTAAGGAACAACAGTTTCGTCATTTTTTTCTTGTTGTTGTTCCTTTTAAGGAACATAAATTTCATTTTGATTTGTTTTTACGCTGTTCCGCCGAAGGATCAACACTTTTATTTGCGTTTGTTTTACTTGATGTTCCTCTTAAGGAACAGTTGTTGTTCCTCTTAATGAATAGCTGTTGTTCCTCTTAAGGAACAACTATTGCATGTGCAATTTTTTTATTTTTCTGTCATTCCTTTTAAGGAACAACAGTTTTGCGTGCAGTTGTATTTTTGCTATTCCTCTTAAGGAACAACAGCCATTCCATTTAAGGAACAACACCTTTTTTTTTAATGCATTTTTTTGTGAATAATGTTTCACTCTTCATGATCCTTTGGAAGCAAGAATACAAATATATGCAAGGGTACAAAATTAGAGGTTATTGGAATAAGCAAATCAAAGAAAAATTATCATCTTTAATGTGATTGCTTTGTATTGATTAAAAAAAGGGAAGGACACAACTATCTATATTACTTTGCTGTCCTTATCTTCACTAAAACTCAAATTGATTGATTACTTGTATCATGTTGGTTTTTCCCTAATTCTCATAATTCTCTTTAATTATTAATTAGTAAATAAGAATAAGGGCATATTTTCTTCTATTGATACTTCTTCCACCATCCCTACTATTAAGGAGTGTTGAGTCATCCTCTATATATAAATAGGAAGTGCTATATAAAAGAAAAAAGAGAAGAAAAGAAAAATATATATGTATACTAACAATTCTATGATTTGGTAGATGAAGGATGGGGGTCTCATCACGAGCCATCCTACCATGATAATAAGCAAGCAGTGGAGTGGCATACCCACTATGGACACCACACTTGGGATATGATCCAATGGACACATCCGAAAAATAAAAGTCCTTGGAACAGGAGGTCTCATCACGAGCCGGCCTGTCCACCTTCCACTCCTTCCCGATGAATGGCATTGTGATTCATTTGGTTACCAAGCTAGCACAATAGTCTCCATTCTGACATCACAAGGCACTTTCCTAGGCATACATTAAGGATTATGGTTCCAAAGGGTGAAAAAGCAACTTTGTTAAGGTTATAAACACATGTGGGCAATAGAGCTCTGCTGATGGTATTGGAGTCATTTTTTTTAAACATCAATAGTAATTATAACCCATTTTTTTATTTATTTATCTATATTTCAAAGGAGATTATGTTCCCAATTCCTTTTGAACCTTTTATGCATGAAATATCGTTTAAAAAAGTCAATCATAATGGTTTAAGTGAATAATGACCGTATAGCATCTTACCTATGTCAAATGTCATTTTCCCTTTTTCGCATCACTCCATAATATCTCCATATTTATTCATAATTTCCATTCTAATGCATCGATTTCAGCAACTTGATATTTTTGTGATCTTGTCATAAGTTTGTACACCTTTCCATTTTTCACCGCAGTACAACTACCGTCAGTACGTCGTCCTCCATTTAACCGATCGAAGGTAACCTATCATTTTTCAGGGGGGCGCAGGTGACTTCCAAAACACTTTTGCATATGTGTCAGTCTTTTATTTGATTGTAGTAGGCTGCATGATATCCCATAATAGCAAGCTTTAACAGTATCCATGTCATTAAAAAGGAATTATCCGATATTTATAGTTTGTTGTTCCATTGTTGGTTATGTGCATTAATGTGTAAAAATAACAGTGTGCAGGATTCATACATAATGGGAGGACGATCAGTACACAACGAGCCACAGACACTAGTGGTTTTCAATGCCACACGAGAAATTTTAGTAAGGGCTGGATGGGTTGCATATTTTACAAGATTGCGGCAACCCAATGAAACCGTGGCTATCGAATTTTTACAGAATTTGCAGGATGACCATTCTATAGTAACAGGAAGACGAATAACAGTGACGGATACTATAATAGCTGAGGTATCTGGACTACAAGCAATTGGACCCATATGGACACATAAAAAATTGAGGCTTCAAGATGCCATGGCCATCTTTCGGGATGAGGGATAGAACCTGACTGTCAAAGGTAAAGGAGTTCAACCTTCATCTTTGGGAGAACCATGGACAAAGCTAGCTAGAATAGTTCAGAGCTACATTACACACGATGGAAGAAAGGATGTGGTAAGACCACGCCACCTTAAATTACTAGCAGTTTTAAAATAAAAATGTTCTGTAAACCTACCTGCATATTTGAATTTTTTGTTGCATGACGCTGCTCAAAGCATAAATAAATACCAACATATAGATACGGTTGTAAGTCATCATTTTCTAATTCGGTTGATAGTAAGCTATAGTCTTGTCCAACAACAAACCAACTAGGAATAATTAGTGTTTACCATAGACAGGGGATTAGCCTTACCTGCCCCAAAAAGAAAAAGGACCGCTAGCATAGCAAGCAGACCACAAAAACGTAAATACTCTTCCACATTGAAACCAAGCATGGGAACAACTCAAAACCTCCAGGGTAGTAGCAGCCAACCCTTAGAATTATCTAGCCCTGAAAATGAGCAATCCTTATAGCTGGAAGGGAGAGACAACCAAGAATCAGAACTTGAGGAGGAAACAGAGCATAATAGTGAAGAAGAGAGGGATGAAGCAGAAATTCCCCTAACTCCCAACACAAGTCCAACACAAGACCCATTATATGAGGAGGAATTGGCCCAGATTTTGGCCAATATGAGTGAGTATATTCAGCCCGAAAGTCCGCTTGACCTCAATGTTGAGGCAGCACAATCAGAAGGAAACTCTGCCCATAATAGAAATATATCAGAAGAAATAGTTGGTGAAGTAGAAACAGGGGCAGAAACTGCTCAAGAAAAGGCAGAACAAACTAGGGTTACCTCTCCAGAAGAACCTAGTCAGGTCGATGTAAACGCAGAAGATGTGGGCCAACCAGAGGAAATGGAAACTAGTCAGGGCAAAGACACAGCCCTTGGAGATCAAAACCCAACTAAGCAACCAAGCCCAGTAAGAGCACAAACAGTTAGTGAAGTAGTTGTTCCTCCTAAGAAGAAGAAAAGTGAAATTAAGAAGTTGCGAAAGGAACAGCAGAAGCTGCAAAGCTTAGTGAAAAGACTTAGACAAGAGATAAGAATATTAAAAAGGAGAAAAATTGCAAGGAGAACCCCGAGAATGGTGAATGCAACTATTCAAATAGAATTCCATGATACAAGGGCTACGGAGACTCAAACCGAGCCCATACTCATTCAAAACGATAAGGAACAGCATGCAACCGTTACAAAAGCAGCTGCCCAAATAGAGACTACACATTTCCGCAATACAGCTATTCAAACGGAGGCAATACCCTCCAGCAGTGTGGGCACCCAAACAGATATCCAAGCCAAAGATGTTCTGATAAGCAGTGATCCTGGTATAACAAGTCTCCAAGAGAAGTTGGCACAAGCGCAGTTGACCATAGAAAAGCTTGAGGAAGAGACAGTTCCCCAACAAAGGTACCAGGAATTATAGAGGCAATTGCAGAATATCAACGCGTCGGAAAGTGAGGCCTTCGAGAAATGTCGAAGGGCAGAAGAAAGAACTGAAAAGATAAAGAACGGACTGGAAACATTCATGTGTTAGATGGATAATCTCTGTTCCCTTTACATAGATGTTTTAACATGCAAGTCCCCTGCCAAGAACTATGCTTTATTTTTATTAGAAAGCTACTTACAGTTAAAAATTAAGGCTGTTAGGGCAGGGAAACCCATAGAAATAAAAACTATTGAGGATTTTATAAATTGTTGTAAACACCATGGAGTAAAAATTCAACGATTACTTTGTGAGTTTTATTTTCATAATTTTATGTTGGAAGAAGAAGTGGAAAAGAACCCTAGCCCTTTTGTGGGTGATGTATAGTTTCAAGCGTTCATTTCATTTGTTGTTAGTCAGTTAAAGTGGTTCAAAGCCCATAACACTTTCCAGAGGAAAGAAAATGGGTTGGACCTTTGGGTCAGGGGTGAATCGAAAAACTCATTACAACTGCTGACCAAACATAAGAGTCTAATGCAAAAGGAAGGAGTAATCCATACCTTGGGACCCATCCACAAAGAAATTGTCCAAAAAGGGGTAGAGTATTTTCTCTCTATTAAAGACAATTCCTTGGCAGCAGCTAAATTCAGATGGAAAACTTCCAATCGTAATATACAGGATAGAGAACCATTCAACTATAAAAACTTTAAATTAGCTACAGATCGCTTGATTACTTATAGCAACCTGATCTTGAGGGAAGGGCCATATTGACTAGGTTGTCGATTTCGTAGTCCTATTGTCTGGTATCCTGCAGAAGGGTATAAAGCTATATATGAATAACCTGAGGGACAGACAAAGGATATCTTTGAAACTTTTTCTAAAAATAATTATTTTTGACCACCTCATGACATCCCTTCTCTTGCCTATTCTTTGACTGCTTTGCACACAAACTACATGGTTTTCATGAGGGCATGAAAAAGGGTAAGCACGGGAGTGTGTTGAGATCTGGAAAAGGTATGAATTTGCCATCTATTTCATCATCCTTTCTTTCAATTATATTCCCTTTATGTTCTAAAGATATTCATATATCAAAGGATTATAGTAAAAACTAGGGAACGATTGATTATTACAATTTAATTAATTATTGTCTTTTCTTATGTAGGAAAAATATGAAATTGGAAAACTATCGTTTCCTACCCGAGAGAAGGAAAAAGACAAAGTGGAGTAACTATTTTTCCTTCACCAGGAAGCAGCGTATAGGCATCAAGCCAAGGATGGAGTGCGCAGTTATGATAAGGACAGAGAAGATCGCAACATCAGCTCAAAAAGGCAAAGAGCTAACTAAAGATGGAAGATTGAGCGGATCTGGATCACTATTACTATTCTATCCGCTGTTGCTATTTTATCTGCCTAGCGATTATAAAAGGGACATCGATTGTAAAGAATGGAAAAGATATTATTTAGAAATTACTTTTGTATTTTTACTTTGATCATCGACTCTCATTGTTGAAACAGAGTATGAACTAGCTGTAGTCATTTTGCATATGATTAATACATAATACAGTTGTTGTTCCTTCTTTCATACTGAAGTAATCTGATGGTGTTCACCAGTGGCTAAGGGCCCGGCCCTGGTGGATTCACTTTCTGTTCTTGTATCATTCCTTTATGATTCCTGCTGTGTGATGGTTTGGTGTTATTTATATTTATTGTAGTCACATCTCTTTACTGTTTTATATTTCCAGACTTAATGAATTGCTCTGTTTTTATATGTTGTAATTGAAATGCATTGTTGTTCATTTCCCTCATAAAAAAATCACTGCTTTCTGCAAGTATATTGTTGTGTTGTTCACCTTACTTATAGAGCTTCGATGTTCATTTCAGTAACTTAGCTTTGCTGTTCATTACAGTTACATAAGTATTACTGTCCATTTCTATGGTGTGTTGTTCATTTACTTTCTGCAATGGTTTAGGTTTGCGTTTTAGCATTCGTACAGTTAGTATAATTATCTCATTTCAATCAGTTGCAGTAGCATTATTGATTTAATTCGTTGAAATTTCCCATTGGTTATTTAGTGTGGTGTGTGTGAGATCAACAACTGTAAAGAACATTGGCTATTACTGTCAAAGCTCTCAGATTGAGGATCTTATTTATGCTTGATTTAGTTTACATCAGTTAAAAAGGAATGAGTTATTGCTACTGTATCCTTGACTGATAATTGTTGTTACTTTGTTGAATAGATGATTTAGTTTTAGAGCATTGAATTTCCTTAAATTGCAAGTGAGTTTTATTTAAAGCATTCATTTACTTTTGCATTTGAAAGCACTGTACTGCAATTTAGAAACATTACTCTTGAGTAAATAGCCGCCACAAACTGTGTACACTCTTGAAATAGAAAATCTTTCCCGGATTTATAACTAATGTGAAGATAATTAGGAGTTAAAAAGACACCTTTTATACCTCAACAGTATACAAGGAGCTTTAGCTATTTTTTTCATTTGTTGCACATATTTAAACTTTGATTTAAACACTCTGAATTTTGGCTCACTAGGTCCCACTACAACATTCTTGTCTTGTTCAACAAAAGAAACATGTTTTTTGTTACCTTTTGCACTTATTGCAGGTGACCCTGTCTTGTCTACTGCTGGTTTAATAGCCTGCTTTATATCTATGTTTTTTTTCTCTAGAAATTTTATTCTCATCTAGTTTTTAAACAACACCTCTCTCATATTTATTATCTTAGGGTCCTCTTCTTTGTACTACACAACACCTATCTCAAGTGGTGCTATGTCCTCCTCATAGTCTAATTGCGCCATTTCTGGACCCTTGAACTCATCCAATTTATCATCAACCTGTACATATTTTTTCTTGTCTTCAGAAATTTCCAGAATTGCTTGAGGGGCTGCCTATTCCTGGGTTTTTTTAATTCTGGACCTCCTTTTGGGTCTCATCACAGATTCAACTTGGACCGTGTCTTCAATTTTGACCTTAAGTTTGGTTTGTTGAGATGATGTCACATGTTCTTCTTTTCCTTTGTTTTCCTTGTCATCCTTCATGCTTTGCAATTTAACTTCCTTGCTCAACTTGTTTGGTTTGGCACCTTCCTTCTTTATGGATTTCATTTCCATGATTGAATGAGTGCTCTCCATTTTTGGATTTTCTTGCTTGGGATCATCTTTATCTTTCTTCATTGATGATGACTCAATTTGTGGAAAGAGGTCAATACTTGAAAGAAAATTATGCCAAAGAATTTTCTTTCTTTCAAAAACATGCTTAAATAAGATTTTAATTAAAGAGAAATGGAATATACTTGAATGATGGTTATCCTTTTGAATTTGTACTTTGGTGGCCATTATTTCTAGACTCTTAAGAAAGAAATAAGGGAGGTTCATTGGATTGCTTTTAGTGAAATTCCATAGTAACCCGAGATGGTACTGGTATATCCTACTGAACCTACCCTCGCAAGTGAAATATCTTTGGATAACCTTTAGAAGGTCTACATACTATTATTGACGATAAATGTTGGGGAAGGTGGAAGCAAACTTGTCAAGATACTTTCGTTTCACAAATTGCTTGTAAGAAAAAATGTCTAACTTATCTCCCTTGAACCATTTCTCCCCTGATATTTGGAGATTGGTTGCATTAGCTATAAACTTCTCAATTAATATAATCTCCAGGTCTCCTAGTTTCACTATGTTGTCTTGAAAATTAAGAGAAAATAAGCTAGCAAGTTTGGCATTGTGACCTACTTTCTGAATCTTTTGGCAGAAAGGAATGCACCCTATGTTCTCAAAAGCCACTCTAATGGTAGGGGATGAATTGAGTAGGCTCAAAGTGCTGGGTTTGGTGCGAACAAGGTCTCCTCCCTTTTTTCTAGTAGCAGGGGCCATCCTATCTCAACACCTAGTTGATTGATTTTGACTTTTAGGTTATGGCTACGTGTGCAGACCCAAAGGAATGAAAATAGGCTCGAGTGACAACACAACTCTACTTAAGTAGTTGTAACAACAGGATGGTGACAACATAGTCTATGTGGTGGAATACAAGCAGGAGATTGTTGAAAATTTAAAATACTTCTAACATTCATTTTCTTCAAGAAACATTCTTCATGCAAATATTAAGTCTTTAATAATGCGATAACGCACTTAGAGGCAAGACTGTCTTTGTCAAACAGAACATAGTGTGTGTAGCACACATTTTTTGTTAATAGAGACAGACACGATTTTAGCAGAGCAACTAGGAGAATTAGCAATGAGAATTTTTAGGGGAGGTGATTGGCTACCTACCTCTCTAATCTTTGCATTCAAACTATGCATTGAAGACTAGCTTGAGATGCAACCCTTCTCTATGTAGAAAAAATGTAGCACCATGCTCAAACTGTTCTGCAACCTATAAACCTCCCTATGACTCAGCTTCTCTGCATTTTCTGAACTCCCTTGCGAACTTTGACTTGGAATAAAACCACTTTTCTCATTTCCTGCATGAGGGAAAAGTCCATCACCTATGACCAATCATACAGGAAATTGGTGGCCTTTACAATGATTTGAAATTATTCTGCTGATGTAACAAGATTGACGTGTAACCTGCATTCCTCATGAAATTTCACATGCTTGAAATGACATTGTTCAAATATTGTAGGATGCCAGAGGATTTAGATATGATAACTTTGGTAACCAAAGTCTGTCGGGGGTGAAATCGATGATGGTTCAATCATGGTGGGTAATGATGTTTAGGAAAGGGGATAGTTAAGGCCTAAGGAAATGTAGATAGGTTAAAATAAGGACAAGGGTTTAGGCCTAAAATAATCGATAGGAAAAATGTAAACATTAGGGAATGAGGGGAAGTAATGAAATGAGGGAAAACAGAGATAGGTAGATGGATTAATACAATCTTTTGAAAATTATCGGGAGTTATAATATGCTTTCCTTGCAAGGTGGGGTGAAAAGAAGAACCCTTTGTAGATCTTGGCTGAGTACAACAACTTGAAAATATAGCTTGGAGAATTTGTTCAAGACTTTTCTACAAGGTTCAACAAATTGTACAATTCAATTCCTGCAGAGATTAAGCCTCCTCCTAGGTTGGCCTTACTACATTATCTAGATGCTTTTGAACCTAAAATGGCTTATCATCTCAGAGAAAGAAATCCAGAAACATTGGAGGACATGCAAAATAATGTAGTCAATGTGGAGGCTAATCTATTAGCGAAAAAGTCTAAGTTGAAGTCCGAGAAGAGAGTCATCATAAAGGAGGATCCTGCCACTTCCTCAGATGCTAAATTTGAAACATTGGTTAAGACAATGGAGAAGATGATGGAGAAAATCTCCCTGGTTGATTGGACAACAATTCAAGAGACCCAGATTGGTCCACAAATCAAAAATATTGGTTTCTGAAAGGAGCCACATTTTCCTAACAAACCTTGGGAGTAGAAAGGTCTGGAACAATCACAATAGTAAATAAGACCATCATTCCAACAAAATTTTGCTCAAGATCAAGATGAGGAAGATGAGAAAACTCTTGAAGATCAGATTTTATTTTTTGGTGATGGGAAACAGGAGGTTTATTTGACCAAAGAGGATCAAGAATATGAGAAGCTTGAAAATTTTGAAGCGAAAGATGAAGAACTAATATTGTCCCAATCCCAAAATGATGCATTGATGATTGAATCAGAATAATATAGAAAGGGTTTTCAAAATGCTATAAGGTAAGTGCAACGATAGTATAATTTGAGGAATAAGATTGTGGGAGGTAATGTAGCAAGGAAAGAAGCACCTGCTAATGGTGTTAAAAATATCCTCCCCAGTACAAGTGATCAGAAGAAATATATTACTAGGACAAGTGCCCAAATGAAAGAGCCTCCTGTCACTATTTTGCAGCGGAAGGACAACACACCCAAAGACCAAGAAATTGCAGAAAAGGAGGATGTTGTTCACAAGGAGATTGAAAAGGTAACAAGTTTATTTAATCTCAAAGCTGAAGTTGCTAAGTTGAAGATTTCTATTCCTCTTGGTGAATTAGTGAGAAATGATCAATATAGGTTTTATATTTTAAAGGACCTTAAAGTGGATAAAACCTCTAATACAGTTAACATAGCGGATGATCATCCAACTATCATCTTTGGGCCAAAAATTGAGGATAAAACACATGATGGTGATGTTCCTCCCTTTTATGTTAGTTTTAATGTACATGAACAAATCCTACACAATGCTATGCTAGACTCTGGGGCATCACATAATTTAATGCCAAAGGTGATTATGGAGAGGTTGGGATTAGAAATTACATGAACATACAAGGAACTTTACTGATTTGATTCTAGCAAGGTGGAATGTTTGGGCTTAAATAAAGATCTAGCAATATCCTTGACCAGGATTCCTTCTAAATGCATGGTAATGGACATCGTGGTGGCAGACATACATCCCAAGTATGGTATGTTTTTGTCTATATCTTGGATGGAAAAATTGAACGGAGCATTACAAATCGACATGTCATACATTACAATTCCACTTTTTGGAGGATAGATGAGAAGGTTATACAAAGAGCCTATCATGCAGTATATTATCAGTAGTAAGGACAAGCCTGTTAACCATCCAGTTTATGTTGTCCATTATGATGTAGATTCATTCGTTCTGTTTAATTCAAGTTGTCCCATTGATGAAGGTCTTGTTTCAAAGATTGAAGAAGAGGGGGACAACACTCAGGAAAAAGAAATTTTTCATGAGGATTCAGGGCAAGACAACCAAAGTAAATTGGATGTCAAAAATAAGGAAGACATAGAAATGGAGTCAGATGTTTTGAGTAAGGATAAACAGACATCTACAAAACAAATTTATGAAGCAAACAACCTTAAAAAAGAAGGGCAGGACAACAATGAAAAGGAGAGACAGATCAACCAGTCTTCCCTCAAAAAATATGAAAATTTCAAAGTCGAAATAGATGGTAAAGGAAGGAAGAAACATCAAGTTTGGACCATGAATTTTGATGGAGCAGCAAGAAGAGAAGGAGTTGGAGCGGGGGTGTGGATTATCAATCCAGAAATTGGTAAGTCAAAATTGTGTTCATATAAACTGGAGTTTGATTGTACCAACAATATGGCGAAATACGAAGCTCTGATTTTGGGTTTGAGGAATTTAAAAAAATCAGGGGCTAAAAGAATTGTTGTTTTTGGTGATTCTGAGTTGGTGGTTAGGCAAGTTAAAGGTGAATACTAGACCAAGAATTCCCGCATGTAAGCTTATCAGAATGTTGTACTTGATTATTTGCAGAATTTTGTTGAATACAAATTTTCAGTGGTTCCAAGGAAAGACAATGTTGTTGCAGATGCATTGGCTACTTCGGCCTCTGATTTTGACATGCCTAGTAATGTTAAAGGAAAGTACAAGGTAGAGGTGAGACATAGACCCACTGTTCTAGATAACAATGCTCATTAGCAAGTATTTGATCTTTAAGTAAAAGTTTCTAAGTTGAATATTTATATTCCTCTTAGTGAATTAGTGAGAAAGGATCAATATAGGTTTCTGATTTTAAAGGTGCTTAAAGTGGATAAAACCTCTGATACAATTAACATAGTGGATGATCATCCAACTAACATCTTTGGGCAAAAAATTGAGGATAAAACATAGGATGGTGATGTTCCTCCCTTTTATGTTAGTTTGAATGTACATGAACAAATCCTACACAATGTTATGATGGACTCTGGGGCATCACATAATTTAATGCCAAAGGTGATTATCGAGAGGTTGGGATTAGACATTACATGACCATACAAGGACCTTTATTGATTTGATTCCAACAAGGTGAAATGTCGAGTCTTAATTAAAGATCTAGGAATATCCTTGACCCAAATTCCTTCTAAATGCATGGTTATGGACATCATGGTGGAAGACATACCTCCGAGGTATGATATGTTGTTGTCTAGATCTTGGATGGAAAAATTGAATGGAGAATTACAAACCGACATGTCATACATTACAATTCCATTTTTTGAATGAAAAATGAGAAGGTTATATAGAGATCCTCTCATGCAGTATATGATCAGCAGTAAGGACAAGCCCATTAACCACCTAGTCTATGATGTCCATTTTGATGTAGATTCATTCGTTTTGTTTAATTCAAGTTTTCCTATCAATGAATGTCTTGTTTCAAAGATTGAAGAAGAGGGGGACAACACTCAGGAAAAAGAAATTTTGCACGAGGATTCAGGGCAGTACAACCAAAGTAATTTGGATGTCAAAAAGAAGGAAGACATAGAAATGGAGTCATATGTTTTGAGTAAAGGATAAACAAACATCTGCAAAAAAAATTATGAAGCATACAACCTTAAAAAACAAGGGCATGACAACAATGAAAAGGAGAGATAGATCAGCCTGTTTTCCCTCAAAAAATTTGAAAATTTCAAAGTCAAAATAGATGGTAAAGGAAGGAAGAAGCATCAAGTTTGTACCATGCATTTTGATGGGGCAGGAAGTAGAGAATGAGCTAGATCAGAGGTGTGGATTATCAGTCTAGAAATTGGTAAGTCAAAATTGTGTTCATATAAACTATAGTTTGATTGTATCAACAATATCGCGGAATACGAAGCTCTAATTTTAGGTTTGAGGAATTTAAAAAATTTAGGGGTTAAAAGAATTGATGTTTTTGGTGATTCTGAGCTTGTGGTTAGGAAAGTTAAAGGTGAATAACAGACCAAGCATTCCCACATGCGAGTCTATCGAAATGTTGTACTTGATTATTTGCATAATTTTGTTGAACACAATTTTTCATTGGTTCCAAGCAAAGACAATGTTGTTGCAGATGCATTGGCTACTTCGGCCTTTGATTTTGAAATTCCTAGTAATGTTAAAGGAAAGTATAGGGTAGAGGTGAGACATGGACCTGTTGTTACAGATAACAATGGTCATTGGAAAGTAGTTGAAAATGACAAGTAGGTAGAAAATTTATTGCTAATGAAATAAGAGTTTGCCAAAATGAGATGGGGAAGGGAAAACGAGTAGGAAGATGAATATAAGGAGAGATTCATAAACAAAATGAAGGAGGAATTGGATAAGGAAGGCTCTGAATTGAAGATATTGCATCTAAAAGACAATATCCTTCCAAGAGCTCTAGTAGCTTTGGAGGAATTGTTTGACCAAATTGATGTGGCCAAAAGACCAAAATTAGCACCAGTTGGAGAAGGAATTGAAGAATGCAATATAGGTACAATAGAACACCCAAAGATGATAAAGTTGTCCAAAACATTGAGCCCTGACATGGAAAGAAGATATTGGTATTGTTTACTGAGTTCTCTGATGTTTTTTCTTGGGGGTACGAAGACTTGAAGGTGTATGACAAAGAGATCATTCAACATATAATAACAATAAAAAGGATTAAAATCCATTCAAGAAAAATATGGGAAGGACCAATCTGGTATTGCTACCCTTAATTGAAAAAGAAGTAAGGAAAATTTTTTATGATGGTATTATATTCCCCCTCTATTTTCATATTGGTTGTCTAATTTGGTACCATTCAGAAAGAAAACAAGTGAAGTTAGATTGTGTGTAGATTTCAAGAACTTAAACAGGGTGTCCCTCAAGGACAACTATTTGCTACCAAAAATGGACAATATTCTCGAGAAAGTAGTGGGTGCCAAAAGAATGTCACTACTGGATGGATTCTCTGGGTATAACCATATTTTGGTTCACCCAAAGGACCAAGATAAGACCGCCTTTACAAACCCATGGGGTACTTTCAAGTATGCTAATATTCCATTTGGTTTGATGAATGCGGGGGCAACATTTCATCGGGTGATTGACATAGATTTTTCAAAAGAAAGAGATAAGTTTCTTGTCATATACTTGGATGGAATTACTATTTACTCACAATCGGATGATGAACATTTGCATCACTTAAGAGAATTTTTAGAGACGTGCAGTAAACATGGCATCTCATTAAATCCCAAAAATTCCTTGTTTGGCTTGGATGAAGGCAAACTGTTGGGTCATATCATTTCAAAGGATGACATAAAAATTGACCCTAACAAAATTACAACAATTCAGAAATGGATGCTTCCAGGAGCAAAAAGGAAATTCAGTCCTTTTTGGGTAGAATTAATTTTTTGAGAAGGCTCATTCCCAATGTGGCTGAGATATCTAGGAAAATTATAGACATGCTGAAGTGGGACAACTAGATGAATATGACATAGAAATTAAGTCGACAAAGTTGATTAAAGGTCAGGGTTTGGCTCGGATGATGGAGGAATCAAATTTGTACTCCCTTCAAATTAATTTTCTCACTGTCCTAACAGAGGAAGAACTATCAAATGTTGTTGAGAAAGTGCAGGAGAAATTCACTACTTCACCATGGTATGCAAATATCCTATATGTTTTACAACATTTGCAAGCACCATCAGACTGGCCCAAAACTAAAGCCCGATTTTTAAAATTAAAAGCAACAAAATTTTGTATTATTGACCAATTATTATACTGGAAAGATCCTAGTGGGATGTTGCTTAATTGCTTACTGGAGGATGAGTCTCAAACAACAATATAGGAATTCCATAAGGGGAATTGTGGTGGTCACTTATATTGGAAAAATACAGCGAATAAGATTCTAAGAGCTGACCTTTATTGGCCTAGTTTATTGGCTGATGTTTATAAGAAGGTGGCTAGCTATAAGGAATGTTAGATGTTCGAAGGTAGAAAGAAGTTACTTCCCCTGCCTCTAAAGCCTATAGCAGTCGAGTCACCATTTCAAAAATGGGGAATTGATTTCATTGGAGATATTCATCCTTCCTCATTCGGGAAACATAAATGGATTTTAACAAGAACAAATTATTTTACAAAATGGATTGAAGCAGTCCCTGCTAGGTAGGCCACAAATGGAACTATCATCTAATTTATGGAAAACAACATTTTCTCTCGTTTCGATTATCTGTAAAATATTGTCACGGACAATGTTACTGCATTCAAGTCAAAAAGGATGATTGAATTCTACTAAAAATATAACATCAATTTGGGTCATTCCACAGCCTATTACTCTCAGGGAAATGGCTTGGAAGAGTCATCGAACAAGAGTCTGGTCAAAATTATTAGAAAGTTGTTGCAGGAGACTAAAAGGAACTAGCACAAAAAATTGATCCATGCACTATGGGTAGATTGTGTGAATATTAAAATATCCATAGGCATGTCTCCATTTGAGTTGGTATATGGAAAAAAGGCATTGTTTCCTTCATATCTCAGAGTTATGGTCATGAGATTGTTACAAGAAGTAGAAGCAGAGCCAAATGACTTGCAGGGGAGAATTGGCCAAATGATCCAGCTCCAACAGTCAAGAGAAGAGGTATTCAGGAACTCGGTTGTTGCAAGACCAGATAAAGAAGATCTATGATAAAAGAACAAAGGCAACAAATATTCAGATTAGAGATTTGGTGCTAAAATGGAATGCTCGGAATGAAGATAAGGGAAAGCATGGGAAATTTGAGAACTTGTGGAAGGGGCCTTTAAAGTTACCACATTTAGAGGGAAGAATGCATATTTACTTGAATATTTGTTAGATCAGTTAGTTGGAACAGGGCCTATGAATCGTAGGCTGCTCCAACATTTCCTCTCTTAAGTTGGACATTGGAGGATCATTTCATTGTCTATACCATTTTAATTTTGAATAATGAAAGTGTGGGTATTTATAATTAATATTTGAAGCCCAAGGTGAAGGCCATGAGATCTTAACTCGTCGCTGCCATAAATATTTGACTCTATCAGTCAATTTTTTTTTATCATTTATAGTTAGTCTAGTCAGTAAGTTTTCCTAATTCAGAGTTTATATATCAGTTTTTATATGTTATGATCGTATTTACCAATGGGAAGGCTACTAGTCTGCGGTGTCGTTCTTGGCACCTCACAGGGAGGTTTCCATCCCCAATGGAGCCCATGTTAGAGTAGGTTAGTTTTTCAGTCGAAAGGTACCTCGAGTTAATTATTTTCTATTTTGAAGAAGGTAAAAATCATAAATTTGTTCGTTGTCATGTTTTGACCTGTCACTGCTCAAAGGAGTCATCATTAGTCAGGTTATCACTTTGGTCATCAAGGTCAATCATTGGGAAGGAGTGTCTATTGTATGGGAAGGTTTTGTAACAAATTTTTGAGTCTGGGTATTAGGTAATGATAGGTTGGTAATATGGTTGAAGTGTCTTCTATTGAAGAAAGGATCTCGAAAATATCCTAATCATTAATGTTTTGACCTATGCCTTTGCTAAACATTATATTAATCCCTCTACATATCTCCATTTTTCCTCATTTCATTACTTCCCCTCATTCCTTAATGTTTACATTTTTCCTATCGATTATTTTAGGCCTAAACCCTTATCATTATTTTCACCTAACTACATTTCCCTAGGCCTAAACTATCCCCTTTCCTAAACATCATTACCCACCATGATTGACCCATCATCCTTTTCACCTCCGTCTGACTTTGGTTACCAAAATTATCATATCTAAATCCTCCACCACCCTACAACATTTGAACAACACTATTTCAAGCATGTGAAATTTCATGAGGAACGCGAGTTACACGTTAATCTTGTTACATCAGCAGAATAAACTCATTTTAAAGGCCACCAATTTCTTGTATGATTTCTCACAGGTGATGGACTCATCCCTCATGCATAGCATGAGATGAGTGTTTTTATTCCAAAGAAAAGGTAGCAAGGGAGTTTAGAAAGCGTAGAGAAGCTCAAGAGTCATAGGGAGGTTTATACATTTCAAAATAGTTTGAGCATGTCACTGCATTTTTCTACACAGAGAAGGGTTTCATCTCAAGCTAGACTTCATCACACAGTTTGAACATTGATATTGGAGAGGTATGGAGCCAATCACCTCCCCTGAAAATTCTCATTACTAATTCTCCTAGTTTCTGTGCTCAAATCGTGCTTGTCTCTGTTAAAAAATGTGTGCTGCACATACTCTATTCTGTTTGAAAAACACAATCTTACCTCTAAGTGTGCTATCGCATTATTGACGGCTTAAAATTTGCATGATGAATGTTTCTTGAAGCAAATGAATGTTAGATTTATTTTAAAATTTCAAAAGGTCTCCTATTTGTATTCCACCACATAGACTGTGTTGTCACCATCCTATTATTACAACTTCTTAAGTATAGTTGTGTTGTCACTCGATCCTATTTTCATTCCTTTGGGTCTGCACACGTATCCATAACCTAAAATTCAAAATCAATATTCTTAGTGTTGAGATAGGATGGCCCTTGCTACTAGAAAAAAGGGAGGACACCTTATCCACACCAAACCCAGCACCTTGAGCGTTCTCAATTCATCCCCTGCCATTAGAGTGGCTTTTGAGAACACAGGGTGCATTCCTTTTAGCCAGAAGATTTAGAAAGTAGGTCACATTGCCAAACTTTCTAGCTTATTTTCTCTTAATTTTCAAGACAACATAGTGAAAATAGGAGACCTGGAGGGTATATTAACTGAGGGTATGCAACCAATCTCCCAATAGCAAGGGAGAAATGGTTCAAGGGATATGAGTTAGACATTTTGGCTTACAAGAAGTTTGTGAAACCAGAGTATCTTAACAAGTTTGCTTCCACCTTCCCTAACATTTATCTTCAAGAACAATATGAAGACCTTCTGAAGGTTATCCAAAGATATTTCACTTGTGAGGGTAGGTTCAGTAGAATATACCAGTACCATCTTAGGTTACTATGGCATTTCACTCAAAGCAAGCCAATGAACCTCCCTTATTTCTTGCTTAAGATTCTAGAAAGAATGGCCACCAAAGTACAAATTCAAAAGTATAACCATGCTTCAAGTATGTTCCATTTTTCTTTAATCAAAATCTTAGTTAAGTATGCTTTTCAAAGAAAGAAAATGCGTTGGTCTGATTTTCTTGCAAGTATTGACCTCTTGCCACAAACTGGGTGAGCCCAAGCAAGAAAATCCAAAAAACAACACTCATGCAGTCATGGAAATGAAACCCATAAAGGAGGAAGGTGCCAAGCCATGAAAGTTGAGCAAGAAAGTTAAATTGCAAAGCATGGAGGATGACAAGGCAGACAAAGGAAAAGAAGAATAGGTGACATCATCTCAACAAGCCAAACTTAAGGTCAAAATTGAAGACATTATCCAAGATGGGTTTGTGATGAGACCCACAACAAGGCTTAGAGTTAGAAAAACACAGGAAGAGGCAGCCCCTCAAGCAATTGTGGAAATTTCTGAAGACAAGAAACTAGACGTACAGGTTGATGATAAAGTGGATGAGGTCAAGGGTCCAGAAATGGTGCAATTAGACTATGAGGAGGACATAACACTACTTGATATAGTTGTTGTGTAATACAAAGAAGAGGACCCTAAGATATTAAAGATGAGAGAGGAATTGTTTAAAACCCATATGAGAATAAAATTTATGGAGAAACAAAACAAATATATAAATCATGCTATTAAATTAACATAATACAAGACAAATTCACCTGCAACAAGTGCCAAATGAAAGAAAAAACATGTTTCTTTTGTTGAACAAGCTAAGAATATTGTAGTGGGACCTAGTGAGACAACAGTCAGGGTGTTTAAATCAAAGTTTAAATATTTGCAACAATTGAAACAAATAGCTAAATCTCCTTGTAGACCCCCATTTATTCAATGGAAAGAGTATTAGAGGTGCCAGGAGGAGTTAGAGGAAAGCGAAGACTAGGTTAATCAATCCAGGCAACAAAATTTGGAGTATAAAAATTCCATTCAAGATATTCTTGAAAACTGTGACCATGGAGTCAAAGACGCATCCAAAGCTCTTGGAAAGAGTCAGCATTGAGTCTTGAAAAGAGTAAGCATTTTGTCAAGTGGTCACAGCTATTTAGGAGACAATGCAAAAATTTGCATGTTAGAAACTTGGTCTTGAATGCATAGCTGAGAATTAAGAGGCAAGATTTAGAGGAGGCACATATATTGCTAGAGAGATATGAGGGAGTTAATGTAATACCTATGCTCATAAAAATGCCTAAATTTGATCCTAAATCCAAAGCCACACCTACTTTCTCACCACTTGTGAAGCAACATGACCTCAGTACTCCAGATTCCATGTCCAAGGCTCCCAACATCAAGGCTTCTAGCAGTAAAATAT
The DNA here is from genome assembly GCA_031772625.1 of Pinus tabuliformis. Classification (NCBI taxonomy): domain Eukaryota; kingdom Viridiplantae; phylum Streptophyta; class Pinopsida; order Pinales; family Pinaceae; genus Pinus; species Pinus tabuliformis. Next base: position 1,254,299,519 of record CM062804.1, read on the forward strand.
CAAGCAAGAGGAAAAAGAAATGATCAGGATTGTTGTCTTATTCTCAAGTTTTGTTTGAATTTTCTGATGTTTTAATATGTTGAAGTGTAGGAATTTACAGGGTAAGTTCCTCAGACAGAACACCAAAGGACACCGCTCACAAACAGATGATCGCAGATCAATATACCAGTACTTTTGACGTGGTTAAAACCCTCAAAGAGGGAAATAGTCCACGGCCTGAGCCAACGCGGCCACTTCGGGCAATTTATTAATAAAAGATACATAAGCTTCTCTCATTAACGGTTAACCTACAAATGACCCTCCATGCTCTTTGAATAGAGATCATGGACCAATCGGGTGTTAAGCCACGGATCAAGTGTCGATAATACCGAGGAGAGAATGAACCGTCATATCACTACATATTGTGACCGTCGGATTGTAAGTTACAAAATGTACATAGTAAAGAAGCACACTTTACCTAACTCTATACTAGACCAAGTTATACTTAACTATTTCCTATCTGTCGGAATATCCTAACATCCCCCCTTAAGAACAACTTGGGATAGGATTGAAGGATTTACAAATATGACACAATAGGAGAAGGAAGGAGGCACTAAAGCCTATCCCCCCTTAGTGACAACTTCCTGAACTCCAACCATAAATCGAAGTTTAGTGAACTTCACCTCTGTGAGAGCCTTTGTAAAGATGTCTACAACTTGATCATCTGTTGAACAATATTGCACTTCAAGAACATGGTCGTGGATGAGCTTTCTGATGAGGTGCATGTGCAGTTCAATGTGTTTGCTGCGCTGATGTTGGACTGGATCTTTGCATAGTTGAATGGCACTTTGATTATCACACCAAAGTGTAGTCGGATGCTACTGCTGAAAGCCAAACTCTGATAGGATCTGACAAAGCCACAAGGCTTCCTTACTAGCTTCTACGGCACCACGATACTCGGCTTCTACTGAAGAAAGAGAAATGGCACCTTGTTTCTTGCAAGCCCATGTAATAGGTCCTGAACCAAGAGTGAACACATAACCTACAGTAGACTTCCGATCATCAGGGTCACCAGCCCAATCGGAATCAGTGAAAGCAGCCAATAGAGGAGATGCTTCGGCACTGTAATGAATCCCAAATTGACCTATACCTCGAACATAACGAAGTATTCTTTTAGCTGCTTTCCAATTACTTTCACGTGGGTTTTGCATAAACCGAACAACAAGGCCAACAGAAAAGGAAAGGTCAGGATGAGTATGGGTTAGATACAAAATTTTTCCTACAAGTTGACGGTATAAAGTAGCATCAACTTCAGGAGAAGTACAAGGGTCTGAAAGTTTGACTCCAGGCTGAAAGGGAGAAGGGGCTGGCTTACAGTCTTCCATGTGAAAATGGTGTAGAATATCACAGGCATACTTGGACTGGGAAAGGGAAATACCTTCCTTGGATTGCAAGACTTGAAGACCAAGAAAATAATGTAAGTGTCCTAAGTCTGTCATTTCAAACTTCCTTTTAAGGCTAGACTTCACATGGTTTATAAGGTTGGGATCACTACCAATCAGGATAAGATCATCAACATAAAAAACAAGAATGATAAGAGACTTGCCCACTTTCTTGGTGTAGACAGTATTGTTAGAATGACACCTAGAAAAGCCATTTTCTAAAAGAAATTTATCAATTTTGGCATACCAAGCTCGAGGAGCTTGCTTGAGACCATAAAGGGATTTCTTAAGCCGACATACAAGGTTGGAGTCTGTTTGTATAAAGCCAATAGGTTGTTCCATATATATTTCTTCATGCAAGTCCCCATGCAAGAAGGCGGATTTAACATCCATCTGATGGACTTCCCATTTGAAAGAGGCAACAAGGGAAAGAACAAGGTGGATAGAGTTCATTTTGGCAACAGGGGAGAAGGTTTTAGTGTAGTCAATGCCTTCAACTTATGAAAAACCCTTAGCAACAAGATGAGCTTTATGTTTATCAACTTTCCCATCTGGTCCATACTTGGTTCTGTAAACCCATTTGCATCTAACAAGTTTTCGTACCTTTGGTAGAGGAACAAGATCCCATGTATCATTTACCAATAATGAATGATATTCTTCATTCACAGCTGCTTCCCAATTTGGATGGCCTGAAGCTTCAGCAAAGGTGTCAGGATCATAATTCATTGAAGCTTGAGCCAGTAAAGAAGAGGCTCTATGAAACTGAGAACGTGTACGTCCTTGATCTGTAGGATCACCGACAAGATCACCTGCTGCATCCCGAGTAGCACGGACCCATTTTGGAAGCTGAGGAGCTGAAGAAGGATCCTGAGAAGGTGGGGGAGGATCTTCATCCTCGCTTTCATCATCTGAAGAAGAAATATTTTCAAAAGTAGAAGAGATAGGAAGAGGTGGCACATCCGTCGAACTAGGCTTGTAGGCCGATATATTTTCAGCAAACTTTACATCTCTTCTAATGATAACATTCTTGGACTTAAGTGGAATAAGTCTATATCCTTTGACATCTTCAGAATATCCAACAAAAATACATTTTTCATTCTTAGGTTCTAAAGCTTTATGTTTCTCATCTGGAATATGGGCCCATGCTTCACTTCCAAAAACACGAAAGTGACTTACATCTGGTTTGATTGAGCTCCATGCTTCTTCTAGAGTGATATTCATTAAAACCTTAGTAGGAGTGCGATTTATTATGTAATTTGCACAGTTAATTGCTTCTGCCCAATAATTAAGACTAAGTCCTTTAGATTGAAGCATACAATTAGCCATTTCCTTTAAGGTGCGATTCTTCCTTTCAGCTACACCATTTTGTTGTGGAGTATATGGAACAGTATGTTGCATTTGAATTCCATTCTCAGTGCAAAAGTTGATGAATTTGTTGTTAACATATTCTCCGCCATTATCAGATCTTAGCTTAAGAATTTGATTTCCAGATTGTTTTTCAACAAAGGCCTTAAAGGCCAAGAACATGTTAAATACTTCACTCTTGAGTTTTAAGAAGTATACCTAAGTGCATCTGGAGAAATCATCAATGAAAGTTAAGAAATACTTGTAGCCAAAGAATGAAACAACTAGAAGTGGACCACATAAATCACTATGCACGAGCTATAAAGGGGCTGAGGCATGCCAAGAGGCACATTTTTCAAAACTGTCCCCATGATGTTTTCCGAGTACACATCCGGAACAAACACCATCTCTGCAAGATACCATTGGAAGACCTGTCACCAGATTTTCCTTACATAGATTCTGAAGAGAGCAATAGTTTAAGTGACCAAATCGCTCATGCCAAAGTTTGCTCACTACATCATTATGAGCAACAAATACTGAGGGAATATTTGATGACCCAAAGTTGTGAAACTTATACAACCTTGTAGAATCATCAGCGATGCCAGTAGCTAAAATCTGTTTAGGATCTCTTAGGTCCTTAATTACAACATCGTGAGGTGAAAATTCAACGATTTTACCTTCACCTGAATGAGTTATCTGATATACAGATAGAAGGTTGCAGGATAAGGTTGGAACACATAATACATCATTAAACTGACCATTGTCTATATGAACAGTTCCAGTCCCTACAACACTAAGAGATCTATCATCACCAACATATATATTTTTGGTGTTACAATCATTTAAAGAAGAAAGCATGGATTTGTTTTTGGCCATGTGATAAGAAGCTCCAGAATCAATGAGCCACTCATGAGAATGAGAAGAAGAAGATACATTTAGTGCATAGCCAGACCGAGATGCTTGACAACCACATGCAGAAAGTGTCATTCCTGAAGATGAAGTTGAAGTTGAAGAGTGCTCCAAATGGATGTTATGCTTCTTCATTGATGCTTCCAAGGCTTCCATCTTCTTAAAGCATTTGGATTCTAAGTGGCCATCTCGATTACAAAAGTTGCAATGTCTATCAATCTTCTACCCTTTGTTTTTATTTGTCTTATCATTTTGTTGAAATGATTTTTCATTTTGAGGCTGAAATTGCTTAGGACCCTTGTTTGGTTTAGGACCATTCTTTTTAGGATACAACTTCTTAGGATTCTTTGGATTTGGTTGCTGCTGGGTAGCTAACGCTTTCTTAGAAGAGTTTCCAAGATTAAGAAGACCAAGGTGTAAGAGTTTTTCTTGTTCTCTTATTAAAGAATCACAAAAAGAATCAAAGGAAGGGGACTTGTAGTCTTGTCCTTGAGAAATGAAGGCTTCTCTTGTAGAATGGAAGGTGGAAACAAACACAGAGTAGGCTGGTCCCAACTTAGTAAGAATGGAATAAATAAGGTTACTATCTTCTTTCTTAACCTTAACACCTTCCAAGAGAAGTCTAAGGGTCTTGAACTTGGAAAAAAAATCTTCAATGCAAGAAAAATTATTGGGGTCCAATGTAAGAAAATCATTTTCAAGTTGATGGGCTCTAAGTTCATTTTTAATTCCAAAGACTTTATTAATCTGTTTCATTGCTTCATCAGGAGCATCAAATTCTGCAATATGGAATCTAAGATCTGGAGAAATAGACATCCCTATCAACCCACGTGCTTGGTCTTGCCTATTTTCCCATTTAGCTGCCTTATCTTCATCTTTCGGTTTGGTCTCTTGGCCTGAGGCTATTCTGTAAAGACCTTTACTTCTAAGTAAATCCACAATGTAGGACCACCATTGGAAGTAGTTGGCACTGTCAAGAATAACTTAGCATGGAATTTCCATTTTAATAGAAGCTAAAGCTATAGATGTTGAAACTAAGTGTTCCAATGGAAAGATATCGAAAAATTATGCTATTTAAAAAAAACGGTTCTGAAAACGGCTTCCGGATGAAGAAGTTATGGATTTTTGAAAAAAAAATTGATGAAGTCGCCGACGAAGTGCGGGAACGTGCGGAAATGAAAAATCTGCCCCCACAAAAAGGAGACTTGAACTTAGGACCTCTACTCTCATAAATTAGCTTTGGACCAAGTGAGCTATAAAAAAAGAGAGAGAGAGTGATCAGGTGCTCATGTCCTAAGTGTCGTAAAATGCTCAAATTTTAAAATGCTCAGAACTGGTTCAAAGTGAAATGACTGGAACGTGACCGTCCTCCTGATTCCGGCGCCATGAACGGTTCGAAAAACAGTCGTCGTATGAGGAAGTTATGGCAAAAAGAAGAATTTGTCAATAACATTAGAAATTTTAATTTTTCAAAAAAAAATTTAAAAAGGAATATTCCTTGGAATATTCCAAGGAATATTCCCTTTGCACAGCCAATCACAGGATGCCATGTGGCAGGCTCGGAGGCCGCCACGTGGCCCCCAGATGACGTCAGCAAGCATTATGGGCACAATGTAAAATTGTTTTTAGCATTGGCAAGTTTTGAACACAAGACATCCTCCGCACTAGCCAAACGACTTACCACTATGCCATACAAATGGGTCATGTCAAACATGTGGAACAATGTGTAGAAAAGGTTTAAACAAGGATAGGGCAGAAACCAAAGGGGGCCAGCCCCCATTTCATATGACAGCGGACCCAGAACCAAGGGCTTAAGCCCCAATCGCCAGCACTAACCACCAGCACGGAATCCCATGCTAACCGCCAGCATTTAATGTAACTGCAGTTAGACTGGCGGAGCGCCAAATTTGGGTGGTCCCGCCATAATTGGCGGAGCTAAATGGACTCCAACTAAAGTTAGCTGGAGTGTTTCTAGGCATAACTGGAGGAAAACTTTAATTGGCCATAACTTTGGCTAGGAAAGGCGGTTTTGGACGGATTATTTTTTTTATTTTTTTTATTTTGGGTATTTTCGGCCTTATGAAGCCATTGGTGCAGGTCTTACAGCCATCTGAGGTCATTTGCAGAGGTTTTGGAGCCGTGAAAGTTCTAGGAGCCACTAGGGCCCAGTTTTGTGAAGACTGTATAGGGTTGCAGGTATCCATTGGAGGTGATCCAATAGTCAATCCTGAAGGATTCAAGTGTTATGAATCCATTTTTACCATCTATTCCACCTGTAGATGCTTCTATTCAGCTGTATATTCAATTTGAGCATTTAATGAAAACAAGGACAAGCCCATTTGGGGCCTTTGGACCCAGCAGACGTAGCCCAGGAGGGGTGAACTGCTTTATCAACTTCTTTTGCATCTGTGGTTGATTTATTTTGCAGAACAAATTCGTTTTAGTGTGTTAAAGAGTAAAAGGAAATAAATTTGCTATGCTTAAATGGGTCATGAACAGCTGAAAATTTCCTTTGTTTTCTTTCTGCAAGACATGGAAATCTTCTAAACATGTATATTTCTGAATTGAATACCTTGCAAACAATTTACAAGTAGTTTCAAATTCAGATCAAGTTGGTATCGGAGCTCAGGGTTTTGTGCAAAGATCTTCTAACTGTCTTGCAAGTATTGATGCTTACCAGGTTGAAACTTAAAAGAGGGGAAGGGCAGTTGACTAGAGAACAAGAGAATCCTCAGTCAAGGAAGGCCAAAGAGCCATCACCTCCACCTTCAATTTCACCCTCAAGAGTCTCAGCAAAAGTTTCAAGAATGTCTGCACATGAAGGAGAAATTCCTGCAGACATGGATCCAAAAGAAGAAGAAAGAGTCTTCAGAAAGGATTTCTTGGACCTCACTGAAATGGTGAGGATATTGTACCAAGAAAGAAATGAGAAATTGGCTGGAGAAGGGTCCAAACATCCACATGAAGGAGAGGGCTCTTCAGGAGGTAAGAAGGATGATGATCATTCCAAGAAAGGACATGGAGGAAATGGTGATCCACCACCCCCATCTTCACCTTCTTCCTCTTCATCCTTGTCTTCTTCTTCTGTGCATAAGCATAGCTCCTCTGGAAAAAGTCATTTTTTGAAGCTTGATGTAAAATTTGAATTACCTATGTTTAATGCTGAAGTGAATGCAGAAAAGCTTGACAACTGGATTAGGCAGTTGGAAGTTTACTTGAGGATCCAGAATATGCATGATGATGCCACAAAGATTCAGTTGGCTTCTTTGAGAATGGATGGAGCAACATTGGTCTGGTGGGAAGCCAAGACTAAAGAGGAGATCAAGAAATTTGGTAAGGTTACCTTAACATGGCCTGAATTTCTGTTAGCCATTAAAAAATAGTTTTATCCTCTTGCTCACATGCAGAAAGCCATTATGAATTGGCAAAATTTCAGACAACTTAAGGGTCAGAGTGTCCAAGACTACACCCAAGAATTCAGGAGAATAGCTCTCTTGTTAGGGGTAGATTTACAGACCCAGGAAACCTTGCTGAAATACATTGGTGGCTTGCATAGCTACCTTAGACACACCATCTTGATGTTTAACGCTACTAGCCTGGACGAGGTTTGTGTCCAAGCTACCCATTTAGAGGCAAGGGGAAAAAACACATTTGAAGAGGGTAGAAAACAAGCCCCCCAAGGGGAAAAACAAAGAGAAAACCTCCAAGGGAAAGGGAAAAAAGAATGCATCTGTCAAACAGGAGAGTGAGAAAGTGATTTGTAAACACTGTTCTAAACCAGGCCATGAGGATAAAAATTGTTTGAAATTACATCCTGAAAAAAGACCTCAATCTAACAAATCCAAAGGGAAACAGAAAATTGTTTCTACTACATCTACACCACAGGATTTAGGGGATGATTCAGGTGATGAAACCAAAATTGCAGCCATGGGTTTGAAAAACTTGAAGGGAAAAGAAATTGAAACTCAAGCCAGCACTAGTACCTCAAACTGCCATGTACAAGCTCCTAATGAGGAAGAAAGAATTGAACTGTTTCATGTGAGGGTGATTTCAAAACATACTAAAATTGACACACTTTTTGATAGTGGGTCACAAGCAAACCTTATATCAGAGGACTTGGTCAAGCAACTTAAACTTGAGACCGTTCCACATCTGAAGCCATATCCACTTGGATGGATTTGCAAGGATGCAAATTTACAAGTTTCAAGAAAGTGCACATTGCGCTTTGCAATTACTGCACATTTTATTGACACAGTTGAACTTGATGTGGTACCTTTTGATATAGCAGGAATTGTTTTGGGAAGTCCTTACTTGTTTGACATGAAAGCTATCTTTCATCGCCATGAAGACAAATATCATCTTTTCAAAGATGGCAAGGAGTTCATTGTTAGAGATCATCGCAAGAAGACAAATATAGCGATGGTGAATGCAGGATAGGTAAAAAGGCTGGTCAATTCAAATAAGAATTTTGTTCTTCTTATGATTAAGCCCAAGGTTGATGTGAATCATGAGTCATTTGACAATTGTGATCCAAAATTTAAATCAGATCTATATGATGTAGTTGATGCATATCATGAGATGTTTCAGGAGCCAACAGGTTTGCCTCCTAAGAGGGAGATTCAGCATGAAATCCATTTGCATCCAGATTGTCCTCTTCCAAACATAGGCATGTACCGCATGTCTATTATGGAGAATGCTGAAATAAAGAAGAAAATCAAGGACTTGTTGGACAAGGGTTTCATAAGGCCAAGTACTTTGCCATGTGGGTCACCGATTGTATTGATTCCAAAGAAAGATGGCACTTGGTGTATGTGTGTTGATTTCAGGGCCTTGAACAAGATAACGGTAAAGAATCGTTACCCACTCCCAAGGATAGATGATTTGTTAGACCAGCTGAAAGATGCTCGATATTTCACTAAGCTGGACTTGCGCAGTGGATATCATCAAGTAAGAATTGAAGAAAGTGACATTTGGAAGACAGCCTTTAAAACCAAACAAGGACTCTTTGAGTGGCTTGTGATGCTGTTTGGTTTGTGCAATGCACCTGCAACTTTCATGCGGGTAATGGATGATGTCTTCCGTCCTTTTCTTGATGATTTCATTATTGTCTACTTAGATGACATCTTAATTTTCAGCAAGTCTAGAGAATATCATGTCATGCATGTTAGGAAAGTGCTTGATGTTTTGAAGAAGAATCAGTTATTTCTTAAAATGTCAAAGTGTGAATTTGGAAAGACTTCTTTGGTTTATTTGGGACACATAGTAGGAGGAGGTGCTTTGAGAATTGATCCTTCTAAGATTGAGGCTATTGTGAAGTGGCCTACTCCCAAATCCATAACAGAGGTAAGAAGTTTTTTGGGTGCAGCTCAATATTGGAGGAAGTTTATCTCTAACTTCTCTTCTATAGCAGCTCCTATGCATGCAGTGACAAGTGTGAAGCATGCTTTCCAATGGGGAGGCAAGCAGCAAAAAGATTTCGAATCTTTGAAAGAGAAGATTAGTTCAGCTCCAGTCCTTGCATTACCGGATTTGAGACAACCATTTGAGATACAAACCGATGCTAGTGATTATGCCATGGGTGCAGTTCTTCTACAACATGGTAAGCCTATTGCTTTTCATTCTGAAACTTTTAATGGTGTTGTTGTAAATTATCCTACATATGATAAGGAGTTGTATGCATTGGTACAAAGCGTCAAAATGTGGAAACACTATTTGATGGGCAAAGAAACTGTTATACATACCGACCATCAGCCCTTAGAGTACTTGCAATCACAAAGCAAGTTACAACAGTCACGACACTTCAGAGGGATGGGCTTCTTGCAACAGTTCCATTTGGTAATAAGGTACAAGAAAGGTACTTTGAATAAGGTTGCTGATATGCTTTCGAGACCTATTATTGGTGTTGTTACTTTACTTAAGAATGATTCCATTGTACATGATAGTTACATAGAACAATATGCATCTGATGATGACTTTAAAGATGTGTATGCTAACTTGAGTAAAGGGAATCATGTAGAGGAAAATGACTATCACATGCATAACAATTTGTTGTTTCATTTGGGCAAGTTGTGTATACCACAGGGGGAGAGGATAAATGTCATAAGAGAAGCTCATTCTTCTCTTATTGCTGGCCATTTTGGTGTAAGCAAAACAGTTGCACATCTACAGAGGTATTGCTATTGGCCTCGCATGGTAGATTCTGTTTCAAGGTTCATAAGAGGATGTTCATTATGTGCTACAAGCAAGCCTAGCAATAGAAAGCTTGGTTTGTATACTCCTTTGCCGGTACCTTCTAGACCATGCGAGAGCATCTCTATGGATTTTGTAGGAGGTTTGCCAAAATCCAGAAAGCAACATGATTATTTATATGTAGTAGTTGATCGTTCAACAAAATGTGTATACGTATGCCTTGTAAGAAAACTATAACTGCTGAACAAACTGCTGAATTATTTTTTCATCATGTATGGATTCACTTTGGTTTGCCTACTTCCATTATTAGTGATAGGGATTCCAGATTTGTGGGGAATTTTTGGTCCAACCTATGGGAGATGATGGACACAAAGTTGAAGAAAAGTACTGCTTTCCATCTGCAAACAGATGGACAAACAGAAGTTGTGAACAGAACCATTGTGCACCTCTTGAGAGGATATTGCAGCAAACATCCCAAGCTGTGGGATGAACATTTGCACTACATACAACATGCTTACAACCGTGCCAAGCACTCTTCCACAAACACCTCACCGTTTGAAGCTTGTTTTGGTTACTTGCCAAAATCACCTCTTGATTTCATTCTTGAGAAAGATGTTGCCATTGAGGGACATAGTGATATTGACAAAGCTCGTTCATTCATTGAAGGAATTTAGCAAATACATTAGCAAATTCAAGAACAACTTGAGAAGAGTCAAGGCAAGTACAAGGAAAGACACGAAAATCATAGAGTCGATCACAAGTTTCAAGAAGGAGATGAGGTATGGCTGTACATTAGTAAGGAAAGGATGCAAGGAGAAGGTAAAAAGCTAAAGCCTATTCATTATGGTCCATTCAAAATCCTCAAGAAGGTTGGAAATAATGCTTTTCAAATAGATTTGCCTTCCTACATGCAAATGTATTCTGCTGTCAATGTGGAGAACTTATGTTTGTATGAACCTCCTTTGATTGCTAATCATGAAAGTGTTGTTTAGCTGCCATCTATAGAAGATTTCTCGCCAGAATTCTTAGATGAGCTGAAAGAAGATACAATCCTTGACAGAAGGACACACACTTCAAGAAGGGGCAGTGTAGATTATGTCCGGGTTGGTTTCAAAGGCAACAAACCGAACAAGGCAAAGTGGATGGAGGTGGACAGAGTGAGGGAGCTATACCCTCACCTCATTAACAGGTAGTTGAAGGCTTTTGGGGTCCAAAAGCTTCCCAATGGGGAGGCGTGATCAGGTGCTCATGTCCTAAGTGTCGTAAAATGCTCAAATTTTAAAGTGCTCAGAACTGGTTCAAAGTGGAATGAATGGAAAGTGCACGTCCTCCTGATTCCGGCACCATGAACGATTCGAAAAACGGTCGCCGTATGAGGAAGTTATGGCAAAAAGAAGAATTTGTCAATAACATTAGAAATTTTAATTTTTCAAAAAAAAATTTAAAAAGGAATATTTCGTAGAATATTCTTTGGAATATTCCCTTTGCACAGCCAATCACAACATGCCACGTCGCAGGCCTGGAGGCCACCACGTGGCCCCCAGATGACGTCAGCAAGCATTATGGGCGCAATGTAAAATTGTTTTTGGCATTGGCAAGTTTTGAACACAAGACCTCCTCCGCACCAGCCAAACGACTTACCACTATGCCATACAGGTGGGTCATGTCAAACATGTGGAACAATGTGTAGAAAAGGTTTAAACAAAGATAGGGCGGAAACCAAACCATTTCATATGACCGCGGGCCCAGAACCAAGGGCTTAAGCCCCAACCGCCAGCACTAACCACCAGCACGGAATCCCATGCTAACCGCCAGCATTTAATGTAACTGCAGTTAGACTGGTGGAGTTTTTGGCGGAGCGCCAAATTTGGGCGGTCCCGCCATAATTGGCGGAGCTAACTGGACTCCAACTAAAGTTAGCTGGAGTGTTTCTAGGCATAACTGGAGGAAAACTTTAATTGGCCATAACTTTGGCTAGGAAAGGCGGTTTTGGACGATTTTATTTTTTTTTGGGGTATTTTCGACCTTCTGAAGCCATTGATGTAGGTCTTACAGCCATCTGAGGTCATTTGCAGAGGTTTTGGAGCCGTGAAAGTTCTAGGAGCCACCAGGACCCAGTTTTATGAAGACTGTATAGGGTTGCAGGTATCCATTGGAGGTGATCCAATAGTCAATCCTGAAGGATTCAAGTGTTCTGAATCCATTTTTACCATCTGTTCCACCTGTAGATGCTTCTATTCAGCTGTATATTCAATTTGATCATTTAATGAAAACAAGGACAAGCCCATTTGGGGCCTTTGGACCCAGCAGACGTAGCCTAGGAGGGTTGAACTGCTTTATCAACTTCTTTTGCATCTGTGGTTGATTTATTTTGTAGAACAAATTCGTTTTAGTGTGTTAAACAGTAAAAGGAAATAAATCTGCTATGCTTAAATGGGTCATGAACAGCTGAAAATTTCCTTTGTTTTCTTTCTGCAAGACATGGAAATCTTTTAAACATGTATATTTCTGAATTGAATACCTTGCAAACAATTTACAAGTAGTTTCAAATTCATATCAGAGAGAGAGAGAGAGAGAGAGAGAGAGAGAGATTGAAGCTTTGGGTTGCGTGCTTGCTTTGAGAAAGCTCTTTTTCCCTACAAAAAAAAAAAACACAAAACCCAACATGAACATTAAAAAAAAAATGAACCTTGCGGCTCGAAGTTAGCTTTAGGTGGAAACTAAATATTTTCCTCAATGTTTCTGATTTTCCGAGATCACACTAAGGCGTAGCGGAAAAGAGAATACGCATGAGAAAAATCCTTCCTTTCTGTTTCTGATTTGCCCAGATCGCACAGAGTCGCAGGGCAAAGAGCATACGTAGAAATGAAAGGTATAGATCCGGTAATAAAAAGGGCGAAATAAACCAAAACCAAAATAAACAGAGAGAAAATAACTGTAAACTGCAAATAAACACTGTATACCTCCAAATCTTAAAAATGATGCAGCTAGGGCTACCGGAAACCTTTTCGCATGAAACGAAAGGGGTTCCTCACTGGAATAGATGCTCCCAACACAACAGAGCAATCCTCTCGGCCCGAAATCAATCAGAAATAGTAGATCTAGGAAACGGCAGTCGGATGCAGTTCTACCGGCTTCAGATTTGGATCACCAATCGACGCGGCCCTCAAATAGCTCTGATACCATGTAGGAATTTACAGGGTAAGTTCCTCAGACAAAACACCAAAGGACACCGCTCACAAACAGATCGCAGATCAATACACTAGTACTTTTGACGTGGTTAAAACCCTCAAAGAGGGAAAGAGTCCACGGCCTGAGCCAACGTGGCCACTTCACGCAATTTATTAATAAAAGAATGAAAATTTACATAAGCTTCTCTCATTAACGGTTAACCTACAAATGACCCTCCATGCTCTTTAAATAGAGATCATGGACCAATCGGGTGTTAAGCCACGAATCAAGTGTCGATAATACTGAGAAGAGAATGAACCGCCGGATCACTACATATCGTGACCGTCGGATTGTAAGCTACAAAATGTACATAGTAAAGAAACACACTTTACCTAACTCTATACTAGACCAAGTTATACTTAACTATTTCCTATGTGTCAGAATATCCTAACATGAAGTTGGTATGATTGGAATATAGTGTCATGACAACATTCATGAGCAATGAAAGGCATTCGAAGAACAGTCACAACAATTTTGTTATGGAGACACTGCGCACTCACTACACAACCCATGCTCTGACTATCTCGCATACACTGTATGATGGCCACCTGTCTAGTTTTGAAGATGATGACATGGAGTACATGTGGTGTCCATATCATTGCCTCAGCTTCTTTCCACGTGTTAGTTCTGGAAGGATACATTTTGGAGCGTCGTGCACCTGCTGCGCAGGCTTTTCAGAAGTTAGAAAGGACGTTTTTTGGTGTTTTTATATTTCAGTCATGTTGATCACTACGAAGACTTTTTAAGTTAACATGTATTAAAATAGTTTGTTTTTTTAATTCAAAAGGAAAAAAATATGCTTTATGTTTTTTTTGGAGGAAAATAATTTTAAAAAACAACAATTTACTATGCTTTTTTAGTTTTGAATTGATCCTCTATGAGATCAAAGATGCAGTGAACCTGAACATATTTTGATACATGTGTCTATTATATATTTTCATGAATGAAGACAAAGAAGGTTGTTGTTGGTTTGTCAATTTCTAGAGGAGTTATTGTAGTTATGCTTGTAATTTTGTTTTAATGATCATGCTTGAATGTTGAAGGAGTTCCAGTCAATTTATGGAGATTCTTATGGCATGAATGTTTTTGGAATAAGTTTTTCTCTCTCAGTTTATATGTCGTTCTCTTGTCTGTTTTCTTCATACTGTTTTAAAGGTGTAGGGGACAATTATACTTGAATTCATCTTATATGCTCATGTCTGACTGAACCAAGTATATTTCAGTTGCAAATGAAATATGTATGCCTTTAAAAGTATTGTCTTTTCTTCTTGATGGTCATTGATCTGAGCTGTAGTGATAAATGTTATTATTTCTTCTCTTTTGATAAATGTCTTGATACTCTTACCTTTTCTATACTACAATTTCGTTATTCATTCCGAAAATTGTACTAATTAAGCCTCCATATATGAAGTTGGTTGGAGATACATCAACATGTCACAATAGGGATATCACTATTACTGTCAATAGTTTTTCGTAGAATCCTCTACCACCTTCATTACCAAAATCAAAATGTATCCAGAACTAGTCTCTGTATGCTATAGAGTCAAATATTTAGTTTTCATTAGTTGAGGTAGCCCCCTCCAACTAAAAAGCCCAGTTTTCTAGCCCAAAGCAGTTTATGGTTACCTCTGTGGCCCTTTCCTCAACCTAAAGGGATTTACGAAGTGATAACATAGTGGTGTCGTTGCGGGGGATACAAAAGTTTAAATTATCCCGTGAAGTTTTACGTCCAAATTTTACATCATAGGCTAAATTGTGAATACTCTTTTGATTATTAGAAATTTTCATTACATGCATCCTTGTTTGAGAAGATTTGGCTTCTATGAGGTTCACCAGACAAAACCTTGACCCAAATCCTCTTGTAGTGGTTTCTGATCCTAAAAAACTCCTCAAGAAGGAGAGAGTGGTGTTGGAAAGTCAAGCTAGTTATTGTCCTATCAGGAAATATGTTTCCTCACCAGAAATTTCTTCTGAAATCCCATTGTTTAGAACAAGGTCTTATTCTAGTATCCATGAAAATATAGCAAAGTCAGACAATTTAAGTTCTTGTGTATCATCCCCAGGGATTGATTTTAGTCTGAATATCATCTAGAAGTTCAGTGAACTCAAAGGTCTAGTTGACAAAGTTCAAAAATCTACTGAAAATATAGTCCTATCTTAGAGAAATATCCCTGTTCAATATGTTTTCACTATTTGTCTTTGTATGTTATAGAGTTAAATCTTTAGTTTTCATTAGTTGAGGGAGCCCCCTCTGGCTAGAAAGCCTAGTTTTCTAGCGCAAAGTGGTTTGTTCTTACCTCTATGACCCTTTCCTCAGCCTAAAGGGACTTATGGAGTGATAACATCTTGAAATAAAATTTTTAACTTCTATATGATGTTACATGAAGTTATGAGTCACTTTTATGTTTGTTGGATGATATGTTTTAATGATGATGAATTTATTATTTGTTTAGAATATCCACAATGAAACAATAACTTAGAGAGATAATTTATGTTTCATTCAATCTACAAGTATTGATATTTTGATTAATTTAGTCATATAATTTGTTCATAATGTCATGGTTGAAATATGTTGAAAACTTGAATTTTTTTTAATTCTATGGTTGAAAATTTGTCAATTTTTTTATTTTTTTATCTTTAATGTTATGGTTGGAAACAATTAGAATTTTAGCAATCTTTATTGTCGTGTTATTATATGTTTAACGACATGGATGAAAATTGTTGGAATTTCATGTGTTTCGGATCCCATTATTTTAAATTTAATGCCATTACTAAATAATGTTGAAATTGTACCCGGAAAATAAAAATGTTATTCTACCAACAACATTAGTGTGTTTTTTTCATTTATTTTGCACAAAAAATTTGTTTTTGTTGCCATTTTTAAACAATGTTGAAAACTAACCCTAAAAATAAAACATCATTCTGGAATACACACTTTTTGTTTTTGGGCTATTTTTCATGTTTTTTTGGGGGGGTTTTAGCTAGATATTTCATTTTGAGTTTACAGTTCCCATGTCAAATTTTACATTTTTTCTGTCTAAGTCACAAGCTAACCTCTTGACTTGGTCTTACAACAGTTCTGGGCTTGCCTCCAGAAATTGCGCAGTCCTTGAGGGCAAGTAACCTTGATGATTGGAATTGCGCAGCTCAAATTGGAAGTCAGCCTTGAGCTCAAAAACTGCATAGTCATGGAAGGAAACCCAACATTGATTCCACAAACTATGAAATCCCTCACTGAGCTAAGAAATTACGCAATGCATTGATGCAGAAAGTTGTCAAGTTCCCCAAAATTGTCCAATCTTTTCCCAACAGTGTGCATGGAAAGTTTCCTCGCAAAAATAAAAAAAGGAAAAAAAAAAACGTAAAAACATCCCTAAAAATAGGGCTCCATTACTAGTATTTCGAAGGAGGCACACTCACTATTTTTAGAAGTTTCCACCAAGTGTCACTTTTTCATTGGTTTTAGGCATGTGCGTCATCAACCCTAATTCACTCAAATTTATTTAATCAACACATCTAGAGGTCATTTTCACATTCAATCTTGGAGCTTTAGCATCCCCAAGGAGATCAAGGAACCTTCGGTGAAGTCATCATCACTTTTCCAAGTGAGTTTTACTTTTGTCATATTTTGTCGCCTTTTTATGTTGCTTTTTGTCGCTCCACTTATGGGAATGTTGCTTTTCTTATTTCTCTTCATGGTTGCTGATGTTTCAACTTATTTTAGCTTGTAGAAGTGTTGTTCTAAGATGATTTTTTTCCTTTCACAAGTGTCGCATTGGTTTTCTCGTTTTTGCACCGATGGTCGTCGTTACAGTGACTCTCCTCACATACTTGATTTTTCTTTTGTTTGTTTATTTTATGCACCTGATCTACATTTATTCTTTCATACTTAGTCACTTTGCACTCAAGCTCACATCATTACTTAGTTTTTCTCATTTTTCACACTTCCACCGAGCAGATCTACACTTGGCCAAATTTTGCCTTGCCCATCTAGGCATTGTGAAATCCTAAGGATTAAGCTAAGATCTTGGCCTCTGGAATTTTTCAATGCACATTTTAGGCTGGCACAACTTTGCATTGCGTAGTTCCAGGGTTCATCCTGTCACCTTGGCCACTGAGACTGTGCGATGTGCAGTCTCTCCCAGTCTCTTCCTAGGCTGAACTTCATATTGCACAATCTCAAGCCTTAAGATGCATCCTTGGCTACTGGGAATGATCAATGTGTAGTTCCCACAACCATTCCCCCTTAGTTGATCATGAAAACTACACAATCCCTCTCATCAATTCCCCAGTTTCCTACTTGATCATGCTATGAAGTTATATTTGCAAAAGGCTAATGTTTTCTTTCCATGAGTGTCCTTTTTTCCCATAGGTACCACAAGTGTTGAGTGCTTATCTCCAGCGTGTAGAAATTCCCACATGTAGATCACCTGATAATGCAATAGACTAAAGCAAAATACTTGATCTACTTCTACAACCAATTTAGTGGAAGCTTAATTGAACATGAGCAAAATTAATAAGAACACATATAACTGATATGGAGAAATCAATCACACATAACACAGAAGAAATATCCAGGGGAAAGCACCAGCCTAAAACCCCATCTCTGTATTATCATACAAGTGGAAATATAGTTCGAATTACAAAAAGAATCAGCTCATAAGCTATCCTGTTCTCTCTGCAATCCCTCTGCTGCTCATAGATAGTCAAAGGCCTCTCACAAACCTTCTCCTCTGCCCTCCAAGCCTGCTTATTCCTTACACAAATTTTCCTGGGGTCTAGTGCTTCCACAAGTGTGAATTCCCACCTCACACTGCTCACTTGGCTCAGAAATAACTGCACAAACCTGAAGGAGATAAATCCTTCTCCATGGATGAGTTTACTTTATAGGAAAAAATCCATCCAACTGATAGTACATTGTCCCTCCTCTAATCTCAACTGGGTCTCTATCTGAACTGACATGCATGAGTTATTCATGAGAGAATATTCAGTTATCTGAAGTGTAGCAGTTATATGCAAGCATGCATTAACTAACTGAACTCACATTAATTTTAAAAAATTGTTTAAATCAATCTAACTGGACATGACTCAGTTAAAGAGCCAAGTAATTAAAACTCAAATTAGAACTCATCCTTATCTCTTTAACTGATGGATAAATTCCTCAATTAATGGAGAAACTGTTACATGTCCCCACATAGACTTCATGTTTGATTTTTCACAACTAATTAACTCATGGTGAATTAATTAATTTATTTTCAAACCACTGTTACATTCAAATTCGAATTTTACTTCCTATTTTAGTCCAGGGATTGACTAAAATTGGAATCCATCCCGAACTGCTAAAAATAGCAATTCTATTTTTAGCACTTCCATTTTTCATTCCTTTTTGCTCAATCGAGCACTGGTACCCAAACTGCTATTTATAACAATGCTATTTTTATCACTTCTATTTTTAGGATTTCTTGTTGCCATTTTCAACACTCCCTCTCAATAAGAAAGGCATTCAACTCGAACCCGATCCTGTACCTTTGGAATGTTCTGCATGCAACACTTCTACCAAGTGTGGTTTCTCCAACAACTCTAGAAACAAAAAAAAACTCCCAACTGACCTCTATGTTGGGCTAGAAACATACTCTGATGATGAAGCTCTACCTACTGCTGAAAAGTGCTCCCTCTTTGACCTCTAAGCTGTTACAACACTCCATGCATCTCGCACTGTTGCACACCTCTCTATGCGATCCTTCACTAGTGCAACACTCATGTTCCTCTTGCATTGTTGCAGCCTGCTAACTCTACACAGTCCTGGGACTCCTGCACTGTAGCTCTCTTTGCCGCTCCATCCGCATCTATCTCTACCCACTCATCAAGTTTTGCTACTCCTCGTCGGGGCTCCCATAGCGAGGTCTAATCAAAGAGGTTGGGTACCTCAATGATACTGCCCATATTCCAGCCTTCTTGGGACAATCACTTCACATTGCCCAACCTCCTACACGGAGGTATGGATGCATGTGATCCCTCTGCCCACCTGGCTCGAATTTCCCCCTACTGGAGGTCTCTACATGAGTGGATGCCTTCACTATGTCTCCTCTCGTCTTCCCCAGTTGTGGTTGCTCCACAACCTCCTAAAGTTGCTTCAACAATCATGGCTCCTCCATAATTGTCTAAAACTTCTTCTGGTATTGCATGTTGAGAGGTAATGTACTCTCCCTCTCAACTACCAAGTATCTAACCTTTACCTTGCTCCTCAAGGCTTTGCATGCATCTTGTACCTCAAGTGCATACAGGTTCTTGGCTAGCACACCAATTTGTTTCATATTTCCCGCCATCATGAAATTTTCTAGAAAAAGAGTTGATTTTAACTCGTCGATATCTCCCTCATCCGAATTCCGATTCGACTGATTTCTTTTTTGAATTTGGGTATTTTCCACAAGGAATCCAGATCTACTATTTGTTTCTGAAAATTTTGCACAAAGATTTTCATATCTGCTCTGAAAAATCGCAGCCCAAAACTCAAAACTTCGAAATCTCCTCTAGTATATTGTTCACCGCTTTGATCACCTATGCTCCGATACCATGTAGAAATTCCCACCTGTAGATCACCTGATAATGCAATAGACTAAAGCAAAATACTTGATCTATTTTTACAACCAATTTAGCGGAAGCTTAATCGAACATGAGCAACATCAATAAGAACACATATAACTGATATGGAGAAAATAATCACACATAACACAGAAGAAATATACAGGGGAAAGCACCAACCTAAAACCCCATCTCTGTATTATCATACAAGTGGAAATATAGTCCGGATTACAAAAAGAATCAGCTCACAAGCTATCATCTGCAATCCCTCAGTTGCTCATAGACAGTCAAAGGCCTCTCAAAAACCTTCTCCTCTTCCCTCCAAGCCTCCTATTTCCTTGCGCATTTTTTCCTGGGGTCTAGTGCTTCCACAAGTGTGAATTCCCACCTCACACTGCTCACTTGACTCAGAAATAACTGCACAAACTTGAAGGAGATAAATCCTTCCCCATGGATGAGCTTCCTTTATAGGAAAAAATCCATCCAACTAATAGTACATTGTCCCTCCTCTAATCTCAACTGGGTCTTTGTCTGAACTGACATGCATGAGTTATTCATGAGAGAATATTTAGTTATCTGAAGTGCAGCAGTTATATGCAAGCATGCATTAACTATCTGAACTCACATTAATTTAAACAAACTGTTTAAATCAATCAAATTGAACTTGACTTAGTTAACTGAGCTAAGTAATTACAACTCAAATTAGAACTCATCCTTATCTCTTTAACTGATGGATAAATTCCTCAATTAATGGAGAAATTGTTGCATGCCCCCACATAGACTTCATGTTTGTTTTTTCACAACTTTGAATTAATTAATTTATTTTCAAACAACTGTTAAGTTCAAATTCGAATTTTACTTCCTATTTTAGTCCATGGACTGACTAAAATTGGAATCCATCCTGAACAGCTAAAAATAGCAATGTTATTTTTAGCACTTTCATTTTTCATTCCTTGTTGCTCAATCCAGCACTAGTACCCAAACTACTATTTTTAGCACTTCTATTGCTATTTTTAGCACTTCCATTTTTCATTCCTTGTTGCTCAATCCAGGACTAGTACCCAAACTACTATTTATAGTAGTGCTATTTTTAGCACTTCTATTTTTAGCATTTTTTGTTGCCATTTTCAACACAGCAATAATTGTTACCAAGGCACCAAAGAGATCTTATTCAAAAGATACCACTAAAATAAGTACCGGGGAAGCAGTTGAGCAAACGATAGTAGAATTTCCAATTTATGCTGGCACTCAAATGTTTATAGAAAAGGAGTCAACACTAACATGGAAGCAATTTAATGAATCTCTTTCAATAAAGAGCCTTGAGACAGATCTAGAGGACCCATAGGCTTATCTCAATATCTGGTAGTTAGGACTACACAAGGTTGCATGTAGATATTTAGCCTTCCCATGTGTATATGTCATCGGGTGGATTGTTTCACACAATGATGAGAAGACCATGACATTGAGCAATGCTAGTAGAGCAAATGTTTCTACCTTTCTAGTAGAATATTATCATTGCATGTATCACTTTCTCGAGCTAATGAAGCTCATGGACTCATTTTTCTATGCCACCAACAACTATGTGAACACAAGAGATATTGTTAAAGGTTGGGTGAAAGAGCCATCGAAGTTTTGACATACACCCACCCATTCATACAAGACAAGTCCCTCAGGAAGGCATGCCGACTCTTGGTTATCTTAGCTTGCAGGATCCATGGTCAGTGGAGCACATAAACCTTTCCTGAAGGGTGGGCAGTCTTATTGAACCAAGTTGTCAGCGAGGCGAAGCCATTCAAGTAGTCATATATTTTAGCTCAATAGTTGAGAGCCCATGTAACGTAGGCCCAGAGTCCTCCAAAGGGTGAGAAAGAAAGGTTTTACATTTCTGCATATTTACTAGATGCAATCTGTGCATAGAATTAGTTTCATGGCATGAATTGGACATGGACACCATGAGAAACTATCGTGCATATCTATTGGAAACTTCTTTCAAATTGCGGTCATCGAGGAGTAATGGAACAACTAACTGACCATTTCATCATCCTGATTTACAAGCTCATCTTTGAAGAAGAACCACCTTGCATGTCACGAGAAGCAATGGAGGAAATAACATAGATCGCAAATTGGTTTTCCTCAGATGGCACCTTCCTTAGAGTGTTTGGCAGAGTGAAGTCGCTACATGTTTTGCCAAGATATTCCACCTACAATCTTGTCATGCAAGAGGTGTCATATCATCTCGTCACAGGGTTGTCAGCAACTTTGCACAAGAAGAAGAAAGTTTCATGGCCCAATCTTCCTTTGCAAATTAGATTATACGAGATAAAGAAATGGAAAGTCGCAGATACCGAGGGAAAGGAGATAGTGAAGTTTCATTTGGTACTCGAGACATTAATCTGTATGATCCCCGTGGTATTTGAAAAGATCGATATGTGAGAATTCACTTTTAGTGGCTCAATGGATCATTTCATTGGCTAGAGGAGGGTCCATGGAGGAATTGCTACGATGCCTCCAAACCCCGTGAGCTAGTCAGTTTAGCAGGGACTTCACAGGCCACTCTGCAGAAGGCAACAACTCCAAAAGAAACAACAGTAGAAGGAAACAATCCCGTGTTGGATAAGGGAAAGAGAAATATTTCCTACATTCCAAGGGGAGAACAAAGGTGCAAGACGAAAGCAACATTAGCAGCAGAAGCAAAGTGGAAGCAGAGTATACATAAAGGAGAGAGGAGGAAGAGAAAAAAGTAGAGGTTGCAGGAAGCAAAACTGAATTTGCAGGAAAAAGAATAGAAACTGGAGGAAGAAAGGGAGAAGAGGAGGAAAGAACAAGAAGAGAAGCAAAAGCAGGAAGAAGAACAAATACAAGGCACAATAGTAGAAGAAACAATGCCAATACAGGTTGAAGAGTAGGGACAGAACCAACCAACAACTAAGGAGGAGGGTGAGCAGATGCAGGATCAGAAGCTTGCTCAATAGATTGAAGACTTAGTAGGAGTTGCAAACATGGAGTTGGAACAGAAGCCACAGAATGAAGATGTCGACCTGATACCTAGCACACCATAGGTCACGATTTAATCTCCACCACCTCTAGCAACAGAGCTAGCTTCGAGAGAGGAAGGGGATGTCGTTCCTCTTGATGATTATTCGGTAATGGACTTGCACAATCTGTCGTATGATGAGTTCCAAAAGAATATTGTATAAGAATGGAGAAAACATTTTCCGGATGATCACACATCACCTGCATTCATTAGAGAAACGTGATAGTGGTAGACACCCGGAAGAATCAAAATTCCATTTCCGAAGTCAAATTAGCTTTTGCAAGTGCAACAAGATCAAACATTCAGTATTTGATGATCAAGAATGAGAAATTGGCATAGAACTTACAAGCTATCAGGCAAGAGGTAGAACAACTCTGTGCAGTAGCACAAAATGCAGTTTCCACACAGGTCTACTTGGAGGAGATGAGAGCAACGATACTAAAGTATCAACACTTATCCATTTGCATGGCCTATAGCAACAGAGAAAATATTTTTTTAAACTCTCTAGAATGTACAAGCTATTGTTACCTATGTGCCAGAATGGATATTGTGATACAAAGGGGCACCACTTAACTTGGGGAAGAAAATGAAGCCATAGGCAGAGCTGGAGAAAGCGAGAGTTTGGATGCTGATTTAGAACAACAAGAAGCTCATCTCTTTTATTGACAGCATTCAGGCCTCATATGTACGGTTATGTAGTAGTTTGGACGTCTTGGTGAAAGCTCACAAGGTCCCATAATTTGGTTGCTCACCAAAGCCAAAGCCAGGAACTAGGTTCGGTAGGAGATCGAGGAGTACTTGGAGCAGTTGAGACAAAATTCTACAAAGGAACATTTGGAGCTAAATAGAGAGAACATGCAGAACTACATCGGTGGTCTTGTCCAAGTTAGAAAAATGTTGCACATGATTTAGGGGAAGTTGAACTAGGTCCAACTCACTGTACCTGGATGCTATGGACGTTAGAGTCCACTTCCAGCTAGACACTGTCACGCAGATTGGGGAGGTCATTGCACAGTACCAATCTTGGCACCAATATGTGACTGAGAAGCATCAAGTGGAAGTTGTTGATATAGAGTTTCCCCAAACTCAAACATCATAGTGTTTTGTCTTGTTAGGCTGTCAAGTTGTTTCTACCCTATTTTGTCCTATATGGGTACAAGTAAGTTGTAATATTATTTGTAAATATTTTGTAAGTGAAGTTCTAAGTCTCAATATTGGAATATGAAGAGTCATGATGTAATGTAATGAGTCATTTGAAAGAAGTTGAAGATTCATGAGGGTAGTCTAAAGGTCACAATGGGGAGTTAAAGGGTCATCCACCCCCTTGTTATAAATAGAACCTCATAACTCATGTAAGGGGCTTTTGGGAGCTAAGATTTTGGCTAGGTTTAGGCTTAGGAAGAGCTTAGGAGTATAATTCTTTGGAGAAGCAGGTGTTGTTGACTTTAATGTTCCACTATCGGGGCTAGTGGTCGTCAATGGTGTATGTATGATTGTAAGTTTCACTTTTAATAAAACTCAAAGCCGACACACTTTCATGCATATGTTGTGAATATATTAGGACTATTCTTGTTGTATTTTCAACGTATGTTATTTAACTTACGCTCATGCTTATGAACTATTTTGTTTGCATTTGTACAAATCTTGTTGAATGTGTGTTGTTGTATTAATTTTTCACCTTAACTTGTGGACTATTTTCCATGTTAGTTTGTGATGTCATTATGCTCATGTGTTGCTTTTAAGCTATGTACTATTACAGGATTCTAAGGGGCTCACTCTCTTTTCCCTTTGTGTTTTGGAACCGTTCATGCATCGCACTTGACTATCCACAGGGTCACACACACTTATCATCACCAAAGACACTATGCACCACCCTATGCATATTTGCAGCCAAGGAAGATCATTATCACCCCACTGCTGGTGCTCCTACTCCAAACATTGTGAGGTCTAGTTGGGACTTCATATCGGGGAGATCCCCTGAATGTTGGCGGGGCCAGTGTCGTCAAATAAGGTATAACATGTCATCTAAACCAAATCATAAACAGGCCAATGTACCTCAATGTAGTTCAGGGAAGGATATCTCATCTGCAAGGCCAACTAGATTAGTGCAATATATATAAGCATAATCATATCAACATCTAATCATCATTTCAATTATTATCCAGTCATCAATGCATGACCATATCGACCACATACCATGACCTCATGCATGACAACTACAACCATATCAATGTATGCATAATAATATGTAAACACTGACATGTATAACCAATGCATAACTGACATACACTCATGATGACCACATACAACAGCAACACCATCAACTTTCACATGGCGACATTACTACAACTATGACCACCTCCATGCATATGCAACGAGCACATAGAACACAAGCATAAGGAACACATATATGCAACTAACATGAATGCATGACCAAAACATCGCCATGGAAAATTTTAGGGGCTAATATTCCCAAATGGGTTAATTTCCCATGCTTTTTCCAAAAAACAAATTCACCAATTCCCATTTTTTCCTAAAAATGATTCACCCAAATTTTATAAGAAAAAAATATTTTACCTTAAAAATAGCCAAAATTTTATAGAGACTATATATAAAATCATTAGATGTTTGAACATTTTTACTAAACTATCACCAAGCATTTTATAGTTTGCATATTATGGATTAGTAGGATTTGCTAGGGTTTCTAACCTTTAAGATAAATTTCCATCCTTAAAATTTTCCTTGCACATTGCCCATCTAGTCCAATGGGTGAACCATGCCCTGATACCACTCTGTAACACCTTCCTACCACATTTACCCAATTTAATTGGCCTGTTGGGGTAAAAAAGTGACGAGAGGATACTATGATCTGATTCAACTCCCCATGTATAGTAAAGGAAGTGGAACCAACACAACACAACCAATATGACCTTCTCCACATGTCACAGAACATACAAGAGCCAACCAACCCTTCCAATTGATCAACCCTTGAGACAACTTGACACTTCACTGCCCTAGAGCCTCAGTCACTCTGATGACATGGGCACACACATGATTGGGGCCCTCTAGTCGCTCTCATAGCAAGGGAATGCAAGCGACTAGGGTCTTTTTTAGCTAGTTCAAAGACAACAACCTCAAATTCCGTGCCAATTCTTCAAGGTCAAGTCTTAGGCCACTGCCCAAATCTTCATGGAACTTCTAGAAATTAAAATTAACATTGAAATAATGATACAAATGAAAATACTTGAATAAGGAATTGACTAAACCCCTACTAGCCATGACAAGCATTTCATTAAACATGTCACAAATATGCATTCTATAGGTCATGACAACATATTTGAGCATAGGGGTCTCAAATTTATCTGAGAATCACTAAGAAACATTGATGCATTATCACATTAGATGTATTTTTGTCTATTAGGTCATATATTCATTGTTCATTCATTTACAAATCAAAACATGATGAGAAGAATACATCATCATTGTCATAAAACATGCTCATAACCAACATAAATAGCAAAGATATAACATCCATAAAAACAACATATAAACAAGTATATTTACCCATCAAATACAAGAGGAAAGAATATCTTATTAACATATGCAAAATGAAACTAGGTTTGGGACTTCCACGAACCACCCGACCATAGACTAGGCTGAACCAAATCTCTCTTTAATCCAGTCACCGACGTGCCATATTCTAAGCATGAATGTGCAATCTCATGGAACACATCCAACAGAACCAAACGAAGGCTTCTAGAGGCCAAACCATTTCAACCCTCAACCAGTGATTCCACCTAATGGTCGAACAACATTAACCATCACTATACTGGTCTCTACCCAAGTTTTCTAGGGCTCCAGAGCATTTGTTCCAATCAGGGCTTCCAGGACTAGTGACTCAACCCACAACTATTGCTAGGTTTCTAGAGTGTTTGTCCAACTAGTGCTTCCATGACTAATAACTCAACCCACCAAGGGCTTCCAAAAGGTTTGTCCAACCAAGCCTTCCCGGACTAGTAACTCAACCCAAGTTGTTATAAGGATTCCAAAGCGTTTGTCCAACCAAGGCTTTCAGGAACTATTAACTCAACCCACAACCAAAGGAACATGAGAACAAACTAGAAAACAAAAAGAAAGAAATCCAAAACACCATGGCTATTCAGAAAATGGAAAGGCTAAGAAATCCACCATCAATCTAGGCATTCTCCATTGATCCGGATTTAAACAGGAACGCAACAAATTACAGAGATAACCATATACACAAAGATGCAACGGAAATAATACTTCATTTCATTAATGGAAAATACTGAAATATGCTTACAAACAGAAATGGCAATAAACTAGCTAGGGCGATGGTAGCTTATCTCTGAGAAGAGATGTGATGGCTACATGCCTCTGAACTGTGTTACAATGAGGCTCGAAGGCCTATTTATTGTTGAGAAACAATGGACAACCCTTAACATTCCAAAACCTAACCCTAGGAGATGAAACGCCAAACTGTGGGCCCCGTTTGGGTAAATTGGTACATCAACTTCCCGGGGTCGTAACTTTGGCATACGATCTTCGTTTGACGCGTACAATAGCTCGTTAGAAAGATCTATCCGAGCACTACCACTTTGGGAAGGGCAACATCAGTCCATGGACCCATGTTGCCCCCAGATTTCCCAAAAAACGTCGTTTAGGGCCTCAAAACGGCTCCGGAAGTTCAGGACCCGAAAAACTCCTAAAAATAGTAAGTTGTGCTACAATTAAGGAAACTGAAAATGCTGAGAAAGACAATGGTGGGGGTCCAGGTGGACTTGGCAGGTGGCCACCAATATCCACCTGGATCATTCCTCCCCCCTTAAGAAGCAATGGTCCCCATTGCGTTGAGCTCCTCCATGAGATGAGGAAACTTCTGCTGAACTTGTTCCCTGGTGAGCCACTTGCCCTGCTGAAGGAGTTGGCCCGCTTTGACAATTCGATACAGTTGGATATTCTGTTGGCGATTGTTCTTGATCTGTGTGTCCATGATCCGATCAGTTGCAGCTTGTTCCATGCAATCTGGATTTAATTCTGTGGGTTTGAGCTGTTCTGCAATGTCGGATGTGTCTAGCAATGGTGGAAAGTATGGCCGAAGGCGGTCCACATTAAATACTGGGTGCAGGCCAAGGAATGGGGGAATGCTGAGCTCAAATGCATTGTCTCCCATAGCCTTAGTAATGGTGTAAGGACCATATCGGAGTGGTCTCAATTTCCGATAGGCTCCAGTAAGGCGTTCCTTTTGCAAATGCAACCAGACTTTGTCGCCCACCTGAAACTTGTGTGGCACCCGATGTTGATCATGTCGCTGCTTGTACTTGGCATTTGATTTCTCAAGAATGTCATGGACCTGCTGGCGAATATGTTGGATTCGCTCAATGAAGCTGGTGGCCTTATCTGTTTCGGACTGGACATGAGCTGAATTCATGTGAGTAGCTGCAAGTGGCATGGCCACATCAATGGGGCATAGTGGTTGGAATCCCAAACCCACCTGAAAAGGGCTATGGCCAGTGGAGCTGTGAAGAGCTCGGTTGTAGCTGTGCTGAACGTAGGGGAGGCTCTCGTCCCATGTGCGTGGATGCTTTGAGTTATACATGCGCAGAATGTGCACAATCATCCTGTTGACAACCTCCATCTGGCCATCAGTTTGAGGATGGAAGGCTGTGGACTTCGTGAGTTTGGTGTCCAACATTGACCAGAGACTGGACCAAAAGGTGCTGAGAAACCGACTGTCCCGATCTGAGATGATAGACTGTGGGATCCCAAAGTGCACCCACACTCGTTCAAAGAAGAGTTTAGCAGTGGCTTCTGCTGTGATATTCTTCTTGCAGGCCATCATAATGGCCATCTTTGAGAACCTGTCGACGACCACAAAAACACAGTCATTTCCATGCTTAGTGGAAGGAAGGCCTGACATGTAATCCATGGAGATGGATTCCCAAGGTCGACTAGGGGTAGGCAAAGGGGTATAGAGGCCTTGCTTCTTAATGGTCGGTTTGGCAATGGCACAGGCAGTACATGATCGGATGTACTTCCCAACATCCTGTCGAAGATTCGGCCAATAGAAATATTTTTGCAGTACTGCCACTGTTTTCTCGACCCCGAAATTCCCAGCAGCCCGACTGTAGTGTGCTTCCCAAATCATCTTGGCACGCTCGCTTGAAGGAACACAGAGGTGACCGAGGTGGCATAATAGGGCATCCTGGAGGTGAAAATCTGCAACCTGCCGACCCTCCAAGAGTGTCTGGTATGTGTGGCCGAATTCTGGGTCGCTTTTGTAGAGAAGTGGCCAATCAGAAGTCTCGTGCCCGCAAGAGTTGAGCACGGTGGTTAGCGCCATGATCGGTGGTCGACTGAGGCAATCTGCAACATTATTGGTGCTGCCCTTTTTATACTTGATATTCAAGTGAAACTGTTGCAGGTATGTAGACCACTTCTGATGGCGATCATTCTGCAATTTCCCTTGGGTCTGTATGAACTGCAGAGGTCGGTGGTCTGTGTGGATGACCGTTTCCTTCCCCAAAATGTAATGCTTCCATTGTCGGCAGGCCTGTACAATGGAATACATCTCTTTATCATAAGTGGGGTACTTCCGGACTGTGTCTGAAAGTGTTTCACTGTGATATGCCACTGGATGTCCATGTTGAGTAAGGACTGCCCCAATAGCATAGTCAGAGGCATCTGTCTCGACCTCAAATGGTTGTTGTAAATCTGGTAACGCGAGCACTGGTGCCGTGCAGAGGCGATCCTTCAACTCCCTGAATGCCTTCTGTTGAGATTCAGACCAAAAGAATTTTGCTTTCGCCCCGCCCTTGGTGACTTGACTCAAGGGCCAAGAAATATGAGAAAATCCCAACACAAACCTGCGGTAGAAGTTGGCAAGACCTAGAAAGCTGCGGAGCTCTGTTAGAGTGGTTGGAGAGGGCCAATCCCGAATGACTTGGACCTTGGCTGGATCGACATGCACCCCCTGTTCATCAATGATGTATCCCAGATACTGAACCTCGGTCATGCCAAAAGTGCATTTCTCCAAATTGGCACATAGCTTGTGTTGCCGCAGTGTTTGGAGAACCTGTCAGATGTGGTGGAGGTGCTCTTCCCAACTCTGGCTGAAGATCAGAATGTCATCCAAGTATACTACTACAAAGGAGTTGGTGAATGGCCGCAAGATGTCATCCATTAGCCTCATAAAGGTTGCAGGAGCATTCGTCAATCCGAAAGGCATGACCAACCATTCGAAGAGGCCCTCCTTGGATTTGAAAGCAGTCTTCCACACATCTGAGGGTTCAATTGGTACCTGGTGATATCCTGACTTCAGATCGATCTTGCTGAAATATTTCGCCCCCTTTAGTTGGTCTAGGAGGTCATCAATCCGCGGGATCGGGTACCTATTACGGACAGTGATCTTGTTCAGCGCCCGATAGTCAATACAGAGTCTCCACGTCCCATCCTTCTTCTGTACCAACACTATCGGGCTCCCACAGGGCGAAGAACTCGGACGGATGTGACCTTTCTGCAGGAGCTCCTGAATCTGTCTCTTGATTTCATTGTTCTCCAGAACGGAGCGCCGATAAATTGGTCCATTGGGTAGCGGCGCACCTGGGGTCAGATCGATGGAGTGCTTGACTTGACAGTGCAGAGGAACCCCTGCCAGGGAGGTGAAGATGTCTTCGTACTCCTCCACAATCTTGTCCATCTGTAGCTGCCGTGCAGAGGAACCCCGTTTGGAGGTAGCAGCCACTATCTTCTTCTTCCCTTGAGGGCGTATCATCAGGAAAACAAATTTCCTGGTTTTGGAAATGATCTTACTGCATTGTTTTGCAGTAATCAAAGAGATGGCGGCAGGTGGTGCTACCTCTGGTATCCTGAACAACTTATTTCCCAATGTAATAATAACAGCACGGGGCCTTGATTCATACACAGCATGTCGCTTCCACAAGTATGGTTGTCCTAGTAATACATCACAAACTTCAAGGGGAGCAATGTCACACAATACCTCATCCGTGAAGGGCTTGATGTTGTATGGAAGGCGACACTGCTGGCTCACGCGAAGATCTCGCCCTTGGTGAAGCCACCCAATGGTGTATGGTTGTGGATGTGCTGTGGTCGGTAAGCCCAACCGCTTCACGACCTCTGCCGAAATGAGGTTCTTTTGACTCCCGCTATCAACAATGAACTGTATCGGGGAGCCCTTTACCCACATCTGGGAGTGGAAGAGATGCTCCTCCTCCTCTGGATCTTCGGGTTCATTTTTCTGGATCTTTGCGGTAGCAACAGTGGCGCTGGGATCCGCATCAATGATCTTCTTCCCTTTTTCATACCCCTTATCAGGTTCTGACTCAGAGTCGGAACATGCATCTGATTCTGAAACCTTTAGCTCAGCCACCAGTGACTGCTTGGCCCGACACTCACTTATGTTGTGAGTGGAGCTCTTATGGAACTCGCACCATTTTCCAGTGTCCTTTCTCGACTTCGCGGCGTTGCTCTTTGCTTGCAGCTTCGGCTGGTTGTCTTGGGCTGTCCCGCCTTGGCTTTGTCCTTTGTTCTGTGGTTTAGGGGCACCTTTCCCCTGCTTTGGATTCGCAGATCCAAAGTCTCGCTTCTTTTGTTTAAACTTCTGCTCGACCTTGACAGCATACCGGTATGCTGCGCCGAGTGAGGGGATGTTTAAGAACTGTATTTCTTCCTGGATGTACTTTTGCAGGCAGCCACGGTATTTGAGTATCAAATGTTGCTCTGAATCCTTGATACCCAACTTTGTGCGAAGGGTATGGAAAAGATTGGTGAACTCCGGCACGTCTTGGTCCCTTCCCTGCCGCAGCGTGGTCCACTTTATGTATTCATCCTCATAGCTTCCGACAGGGTAGTACTGCTCCTTGATGGCATCCCGGAATGAATCCCAGGTGGGTGCGGCTGAAAATAGTGAGCCAGTACTTTCATCCTTCTGCTCGCAGTAGGTTTCCCACCAGTCCTTGACGTGGGGGGCTGCTTTGAGAAGAGCAAAAACAATCTTTTCCCGACTCGAAAATTCATGAACAGAAAAATAACCCTCTAGCAGATTTAACCATTTATCTACGGCATCGGCGTCTATCTGACCCTCGAATATGGGGATTTCAAAATTAACTGTTGGCATTATGATTTAAGTGTTGTCCTTGATGGCAACTCACTCAGAAGTTGGTACAGGTGATGGCAAAGTTGGTAACTTAATCAGAAGACAGATCTCAGTACAGCATGCCAAGGAAGCTCATACACGCCGTTTCGTTAAGCCCAAGTCGCGTGTATACGCTAGTTCGATTCAGAAAAAGCGCGTGTATGTGGAAAGGTTCCTTTGGTCCATGGTGGTTAGTCCTTGGAAGTTGTGCCTATGTTTTCGGACCATTATGTCTCGACGGGCGTGTCGATCCCTAGTTTTAAAGTTGATGGTATTGTGTTACTATGGTTTTGGCTCTTGGTATTGAGCTAGGCCTAAGACTATATAAGGAGAAGAAGATCATTAGGCAAAATTATCTTTCGACAAGGCTTGAATATCTAAGAGAGAAAGAGATCTGATATGCAGGTTCTGAGTTGCTTGATCTAAGGAGAGATCACATCGGTTGATGGAAGACTAGATCTAAGGATAGATCGGGATCTAATGGTTTGAAATGCACTATCATGATATGGTTGATTATGCGTATTTCTAGATCTGCATATTGTCGCAATGTTACGTTCTGGGTCTAACTAATGTCTGGTACAGCTGCAAATTGAGAAAGTTTATTTTTAGATCTGTACGCAGGTTGGCTTCGGTAAAAGCGCGTGTATACGCGGGTTTTGCTCATTAAAGTAGCGTATATCTTTTGAAGCTTGATTTTGGGTTTACAGTGGGGTCTGACTGTTATTGCAGAGTTCTGTAGTCTGCTCTGTGTTCTGGTAACTGGTGATTGACAGGGTTCAGTGGTTCAGTGATTCAAAGTTTGGTTGTTTTATGCTTCAATGATCTGTTGTGGAAATTGAATGAATTGTGGTCTTCAGATTGTAATGTTGTGCTTCAGGAATATCCAAGTCTGAAAATGTATGAAAAGTGATACCTGAAAGAAGGAAGATTGTAGGTCAGCACCTACGTACTAGTATCTTGGCTAGTACAAGAGCAAAGGGGGTTGGAGCTCCCTTCCAAGGAAGTTTGGAGAACGAGAGAAGGTTGTAGCCTTCTGCAGGTTGTAGCCTGCGTACTGGTATAAGGCTGCACCAGTACAAAAGATTGTAAACTGAAGTTTCATATTAAAGAAAGATAGAGACAACTTGCAGCAGGTGGTTTTCACCCACATTGGGTTTCCACCTTATATCTTGGTGTTCATGTGTGTGGCTTTTTATCTGTTCTGTTATACTGCACATGTTTACTGTTAATGTGGTGAATAATGTCCTGATGCACTTAATTGAAGAATAAGTTAACTAAATTGTGAGTTTTCTTCTTATACGCTGTTTTACTTCGTCACAGTAGCGTGTACACGCTGGTTCACTTAACTGAAGTAGCGTATATGTTTCTGAGCATTTAAAAAGTTTGATTAATCTGATAACACTGATTCACCCCCCCTCTCAGTATTATTTCCAACATTAACTTGTACCTTAAAGGGTGTGGCGTTTCCAGAGGAGCTACTGGAAGTCGATGCGCCGCTTCTGGGTAGCCGCTGAAGGATCTGCGCAAAGCTGTCCATCATCGCGTTCCGTTGTCGCTCGAGCGCTTCTTCGAGCAAGATTTTGATGGGATCTCCTGCCCCCTCGTCTTTCTTCTCGTCCGCCATGGGAGGCCGTCGGGATTTGCGAGGCTGGTCTTGCAAAGGTTCAACTAGTTCAAGCCCTAACTCCTTATATCCCGACCTTGTTGGGGACATGCAAAGAAAAACAGAGAAAAAGCAGACCGCTCTGATACCACTGATCCGGATTTAAACAGGAACGCAACAAATTACAGAGATAACCATATACACAAAGATGCAGCGGAAATAATACTTCATTTCATTAATGGAAAATACTGAAATATGCTTACAAACAGAAATGGCAATAAACTAGCTAGGGCGATGGTAGCTTATCTCTGAGAAGAGATGTGATGGCTACATGCCTCTGAACTGTGTTACAATGAGGCTCGAAGGCCTATTTATTGTTGAGAAACAATGGACAACCCTTAACATTCCAAAACCTAACCCTAGGAGATGAAACGCCAAACTGTGGGCCCCGTTTGGGTAAATTGGTACATCAACTTCCCGGGGTCGTAACTTTGGCATACGATCTCCGTTTGACGCGTACAATAGCTCGTTAGAAAGATCTATCCGAGCACTACCACTTTGGGAAGGGCAACATCGGTCCATGGACCCATGTTGCCCCCAGATTTCCCAAAAAACGTCGTTTAGGGCCTCAAAACGGCTCCGGAAGTTCAGGACCCGAAAAACTGCTAAAAATAGTAAGTTGTGCTACAATTAAGGAAACTGAAAATGCTGAGAAAGACAATGGTGGGGGTCCAGGTGGACTTGGCAGGTGGCCACCAATATCCACCTGGATCATCCATGCCAATGACAGATCATAACCAAGAAACCACATGCATATTCCATGCATGCAAAGACTAGTAAGGAAATCATACATGTAACTCGGTACCTGCAACCAAAACCCACTGTCGTTGTTGATCCTGATGTGCTCTTGTGATTTCTCGTTCTTTCTTTTCCTTCTTGATCAAAAATCAAAGTATGCCACACCCCCCCAAGAGTTCTCCAAGATAACTCTAAGTGTCCAAGAGTGTGAGAGAGAAAGAATAGAGAGAGAGCTCCAAAACTGAACTAACAAAAGTCTGTCAACTGATCCTCATAAGCCTTTTTATTCATGAGGCCTTTATTTTCTTCAATTTTCCATTATTTTCCTTCAATTTTTTCCTCACATACAACATGTTACCTTTCACCTTCTTTTTCTCCTAATTTCCATTATTTTCATAAATAAAATGCCAATTAATACCTTATGCCTTTGCAAAGCCTTTGTGAATTTCCATAGCCATTAATCAATCAAAAGTGATCTCGATCACTATGTTTTTTTCCCAACATTCAACTTGGAATACATGTCCCATGATCATGTTGATTATTTTTCCTTTATTAACTTTATTACATGAAATTTTCACCAGGTTTGTTACACGAAGGCATGAGGAGGTGCATTCTCATGAGTTAAACGTGACGATTGGATTAGCTACCCAACTAGTGCGAGTAATGGGGGCTATAGAAGTGTGATAAGATATGTTGGAGTTGATTTGGAGTATTGTAGCAACAACACACATGAGGATGATACATGGTGGGTCGACATGATATAAGTTGTGACTGTAGCATGCAAATGAGTTGGGGGGAGCAACGTTCCACGAGTTGGGGTAACATAGATGATTGCAATGAGTTGTAATTGATGACTATGGATTGAGGATTCATTCCCACATAGGGTCATAAGCCTTGGTGGAGGTTCATGAAATGAGAGAAGGGAGCTCATGCAACAAGGAGGGTTAACATTGGAGCTGATCACACTTTGTGACATTTGGTCTTAGCGATGGTGTTTGTCAAGATGGTGTTGTTGAGAGAGACGACCTTTTTAAAGTGGGGGAGGATGTCAGGGCCTCGGGTTGGACAAGCACCTGTTACAACCCATCAACTCGGGGAGAGTAAAAAAACTGAACGCATCGGAGGGCGAGTTGGACTGACAGCCGATGAGTGCATTTAGCCCAACGTGTTGGCAAGTCGGGAGGGTGCATGCTGGCACTGAGGCATGGTGCCCGAACATGTTCAATTGATGAGTGTGTTACATGACATAACCACAGGCACGCCTCGGGCGACGGGAACCCACCTAACATGATGAGCATGTGTGTGGAGTGACCAGGCAATGCACAGACAGGGGTGCGGATGAGCATGCAGACACAATGTGCAGACAGGTCGAATGGGTTGTGAGGATGTGCAGGCCGACCCAAGTGGAAGTGGATGGATGCGACCCTTGGTTAAGTTGCATGGGTGGAAGGTGTATATATTGGACAATGGCCATCCATTCAAGGAAACCAAGGAGCTCAATAAAGAAGAGGAGTTCAAACAAAACAAATACATGTGAATTGTGGAGGCATGAGCCTAGCAAGGTTTGATGATTGTAGGAGGAAGAGGAAAATTCGTTAAGGTAGAACTGAAGTACAGGAGGCCAAGTTTTGCAGGCAGACTGAGCTTCCACAGACAGTGTGTTTCCGCAGTTTGGGCATAGGGCGAGTTTCTGTAGGTAAGGCGCATAAGCAGACTGGGTAGGTCAAGTTTCCGTAGGCAGGGACCAAGCACTTGCGTAGTTTTGACAACAGAATTTTGGGGTTTCTCCGTAAGTTCACAAAACACTAGGTTAGGCACGATTGTGGCCAAATTGTGTTGTGTGCACTATGTAAGGGCTTGACACACAAATTTTGTGGGCAGTGCATCGCCTTGGGCATGACTGACCCATTGTATGAATATTTGTATTTTGAAGATTATAACAGTTCGGGGCAAGCTACTTTGGGGAGTTTCCCCCTCCCATGTAAATCTTGTGTACATCATTTGACTACTGCGTTTATGTATTTCCGTTGCATAATAAAATAAGAACACTTAACAAAAATTAACTAAGTGTTGGTAAGGCGTAGTCTGAAAACTTAAGTAGTGGAAAATGAAAAATGTTAGTCAGTGTTGCACGAGTTGTCGGTTAACAAGGTTGGGCAGTCGCCTTAAGAGCTAGGGCCATGACATTAGCAGTCCTACTAAATCTGAGATGCTTTTTTTTTTTTTATCTTGTGTAGGTTCAATCTTTCTCTCTCACAAAACCTCACTATAGATATTTCCTTTCTCTCCCTTCATTCATCCATTACCTTTATTTCCTGTCATGATAATTCTGGTGGTTGGGAAATATTTTTAAAGATGGATGATTTCTTTCTTTGTTTAACTATGACATTTGTCACTTCAAAATAGTCCTTTCCTTTCTTGGCCTACAGCTAATTCATAACCGCTTGCTGATAGTTGGGAGGTTGACTACTTACATCGTGATTCCTATTATAATTCCAAATAAACAAATATGTAAAGTAATATTTTATTCATAACAATATGTTAAAATTTACATCTATCAATACTTCAATCTTGGGGTCCAACCAATATTTCCACAATATTTACAAAAATATAAGTAATAATTATTGCAAAAGCAATTCCACCAAGATTTCACAAAATCTTTGTTTGATTTCAAGGAAAATTCACAAAAATAATATACCTAAAAATGACCAAAAATGTAAAACAGTGAAACTAGTTCATGCATTTTAACTATAAAAATTGTTTTTTTCAATTGAGTTATATGATATATACATAATTCTTTTAAACAATATATAATGTATACATAATTGACATTAAAATATTTTACACATTTAAATATATGTCAATATTACTTAGTCCCACATATTAAAATGGAGTAGTCTTTAAGTGCAACTTTTTGGAGTTTCTAGTGGAATTTTGGCGACAAAAAAATTTGTGGTCAAATCTTGATTTGTGTTGTTTAAACTGATTTTTTCACTGCATTAATGGATTAACACCCTCAAAAACCTTCAGGCATTTTGATTATGAATAATTCACTTGTCAAACTTGTGATTTCAATGAATCCCTTCCAGATTCACAAATTAGACTAGAAAATAAACTGGAAAACTTTCCAAAAAGTGGCACTTAAAGTCTACTTGTATTAAAATATCTTGTTAAAAAATTACATTGAAATTTTTTTATTATTATGAATATTTTTAAATGTGACATTAATTTTTATTATTATGAATATTTTTAAATATGACATATTAATTTTATATTAAGAATTGAATGAATTATATGTCTCCATATTATTATTGCACTTAGGGAACTCTCCAACTCATTACGGTAGAGATGTTGTAGCATAATGTGTAATGTAATACAAACATTTTAGCTTGGTCAAAATAAAAATATCGTAATAGATACACCTTTTTAAATTTATAAAATATTTTAACCTTTAATTTTATATAAACAAATCTATTCAAACCAAATGAAAATGTAAAATATGCATTACAATAAAAATATAATACAAAATTAAATATAAGTACTAATATGCAGATTCACTTAGTATGCTTAACACTAATGATATATTGTGGAATTCGTATTAATGGCTATGGAATTGGTTTTTCATATTAATATTTCTTTTACCATTTTAAAAATAGTTTTTTTTTTTTTTTTTTTTTTTTAATTATAGATTTAATAAAAAGATATATTAAAAAAAATGTAATTTTATTTTTTATTTTTATTTTTTATCTTTTATTTATTTTTTTATTTTTTTTTGCTAAAGCAAGAGTCGTACCTTCTATTCATTATAAACAAAGAAACAAATTACATATAATACAACTACCCAAAGAGACCTGAGGGACATAGAATCCACTATCCACTCAGGGCTTGGGTACCAAGCCAAAAGCTTGACAATCGGACCATGGGCCCACAAACTTAACTACGAGACCTTCAAAAAACATACCAATTCCTAAACCACCCGATTGTTTGAAGAGATCTGTCAGATGAGCCGCATATCGGAACCAAAAAAGGTATATTCTTTGATTCCAAAAACGGACCCGATGAAAATATAGAAACCATACTAAACAGATTTCGGGTCCGAATGGTGGAATAAACATCGCGCATGTGATCCGCCCGAAATCCACCGATTCTGACCTCAAGGCTCAACATGCACGAAAGATAACAGTGAATTCTAACCTGAAATCCAAATAACCCAAAATTCTAACCCGCCCCCAGAAGCCCGTGAGATCTTTCGCCAATCAAACTCCGAAAGAGTCCCTTTGATCTAAGCCGTCCATTCCGACTCCTAAAACAATGGCCAAGGATGATATCGCACAACGAAGATGACCGAAGTTTAATGGGCCGCCCCTCCAAGCTGCACGAACAATCATGACCGTTGTTCCACACAAAGAGATCCAACGGTAGAGAATCATATCGCACCGAACAAGTTAACTAGACGTTAGTGTGCGATGGAGGGCAGTTTTCCAAACCCTCACTCTGCCACGTGTAGGATGTTGGATGGGATCGCTGCAAAATCACTAAAACCATTTCCCACTTTAGAGCGGTGCGATCATCCAAATACCGCCAAGGAAGCGGTTTTCCTCTCCGAGGCCCAAAAATGCAAAGATTCCGGCTGCCGGTAAAACAAGGATTCCTTCCACGCCTGCTCGAATTTCTTGCCTGAACCTGGATCCCAGAAAAGAAGAGAGGCTCTCCATTAATTAAGGAACTATGGTATCCACTGTGCTCCCCCCGATGAACAGTGATGACCATCTCGCTGACTCCAGGGAAATTAGCGACCATCCGTGATCGTCCCCCCACCAAAGACCAGTTTGCTAGAAACTGATGACACATACGAAGGCCAAAAGGTTAGGAGCTTGCCTCCATGGCTTTGTGTCTGAACACTCTCCTATCCTCTTCCTCTTGCTCACAGCAAAGAGTTCTCAGTCTGCTTTGTCACAACTCCTGCCACTCCATCGAAACCTTGACCTCTGTACTACTGACCCCTTAATTGGCAAGAAGATCCGCCAGCTTGTTAGCCTTTCTTCGAACATGATGGAAACTGACAGTGCACAGGTTTTGTAGGTGATCCTGAATTCTCTGGAAAACCCTGATTAATTTCCAGTGTTTGGAGACTTTCTCAGGTGTTGCTCCACTATTTATTCTTTTCATTGAGTTAATTATTAGTTCAGTGTCTGCTTCCACTATGCAGCAATTATCCTGACTTAGAAAATCCAAGCATTGCTCCAAAGCCATTAGTTCAACCATGTTATTTGTAGTTATTCCTAGGTGACAATGAAATCTAAAGATAATACTTCCCTTGGCGTCCCGAAGGACTCCTCCATACCCAGCAGTTCCTGGGTTTCCTTTTGACACTCCATCAATGTTGTATTTCAGATATCCTTCTGGGGGAGGATGCCAGAAATCCTTCTCCATGTCCCTTGCTATAACCTTCCTATTAATACCTTGAGGAGTGAGTCCGTGCAGCCCCAGCTGCCTGAGAATTTTCCCATCCATATCTGAGGGAGGATTTTTAGGGTGGTTGCGAATAGTGGTACCCACTGTCTCCTTAAGTTGTTTCAGGATTGTCTCAAACAGGCGATATGGGGGATTTTTTTTCCTCCTTGAATATTCTTTTGTTCCTCTCCTTCCAAACATTCCATATAATGAAGCTTGGTGTAAGGGCCCAGGCTGAGTTGAGAATTTCATAGTCCGAAAAATTTCCTCTCCAACTATTGAGTGTATTAATGATGCTCCCTCTGTCCCTGTCGGATTGCTGAAAGATTTTGGCAAATATGTCCCATAGCCAGGAGGTGAAAATGCAGTTGTTGAGTAGATGCTCCATTGTTTCTTCTTGCTCCCCACAGAGTAGGCATCTAGAAGGCCCCAGAACACCCCTCTTCCTGATGTTGTCCCAAGTCAATATTTTCTTGTGGTATACCAACCACATGAAGAGTTTGATTTTCATCCACCCTTGGTGCCTCCAAAGTTTCTGCCAAATTTTTTCCAGAACCTGGGGATCCAGCTTAAGGAGAATGCCTTTTGCTTCTTTAAGATTAAAGGTTCCCTCTTTATTATTGCCCCATCTTAGTTGGTCTTGCCCCCCTGAAACTAAGATCATCCTTTGTTCCACCTTTTTCATTAGCTCCTCTGCTTTTGTTTTCAAGGGGTTGTTATTTCTGCAATCAATGTTTCTCCAGATTCTCCATTTCTCCATATGCTGAGTGTTATCCCAGAAGTTCTTTACTTTAATTAATCCTTGGGAATCTGTCTCATGTTTAAGGTCAAGGAAGTATTCTTTTAACAGTATTGGTTCTTGTTGCCACTTATCTTCCCAAAAAAGAGCAAGATCCCCTTCTCTAATTTCCCTTGAACTAATCTTCTGTTTTCCCAGGCTTTGTTCCAGATGTATGAGCCCTTAATATTACCTGACATGCTTATGAGATCACTAGTTTGCCAGGATTTGGCATATTTTTCTTTCCAGATATTTGCCCATTGATTCTCTGGATTTTGAACCCAGCGCCACCATAGTTAGGCTCCTAAAACCTTGCTGAGTATTTTCTAATCTTCCAAGCCAAGCCCTCCATGGTTTTTGGGTCTGCAAATTTTTTCTCAAGACACTAAGGCCCATTTCTTCCTCATCTCCTCTTTACCCCAAAGGAATTTTCTTTGTATATTTATAAATTGCTGAAGGACTCCTTTTGGAGCTGGGAGGGCAGATAACATAAAAATAGGGATGGCTTGCAAAATAGCTTTTGTAAGAACCAACCTGCTTGCAAGATTTAAAGATCTGAAGGTCCATTTACTAACTTTATCCTGCAACTTATTGATCAAGGGTTCCCAAATGCTTTTGAGCATTGGTTTAGCAGTTAGAGGAACTCCCAAATATTTTGAGGGTAGGGAATCCCTTTGAAAGCCAAGAATTCTGGAAATATTTCTTTGAATCACAATATTGGTATTAAAGAAAAAGATTTTTGATTTGGAGAGATTAACTTCCATACCTGTGGCCATGGCAAAGACGTTCAGGATTTGTTTATATGTTGTAGCTTCTTTGACTGTGGGGACTCCCTGTAGCATTGTGTCATCTACAAATTGTTGATGTGTTAGAGCCTGACCATTCTCAGTTAGTTGAAGGCCATTAATCTTACCTGTTACTTTAGCATGCTTGATGGACCTACCAAGTCCTTCCATCATGAGAATGAAAAGAAATGGAGAGAGTGGGTCTCCCTGTCTGAGGCCTCTAGAAGGACTAAAAATCTCAGAGGGAGAGCCATTCACCAAAATAGAGAAGCTGGAGGAAGTAACTAAGGCCATCACCCACCTAACCCAATTATGATCAAAACCAAAAGCAATAAGTACCCTCTTCATATAGGTCCAGTTTACCTTATCATAAGCTTTGGCTATATCTAATTGCATGATCATTCCAGCCTGCCTTTTGCTACTTAACGAGTGAACCACCTCTTGGGCTTGAATGATGTTGTCTAAAATTTGTCTGCCTTCCACATAACCGGATTGTTCCCCTGAAACTAGGGTAGGAAGCAGAGGTTTAAGTCTATTAGCCACTACTTTGGATATTATCTTGTAAACCACATTGCATAGAGCTATGGGTCTAAACTTATCAGGTGTTTGAGCAATGTCTTGCTTAGGGATAAGGGAGATAAAGGAGGTATTGAGCACTTTCAAAATAGTTCTGTTCAACCTGGAATCCTCCACTACATTCAAAATATCCTGTTTAACAATATTCCAGCATGCTTTAAAAAAATCCACATTAAAACCATCCGAGCTTGGTGCTTTTCCATTCTGCATTTCTTTGAGGACATCATCTACCTCCTTTTCAGAAACTGGCCTATTTAGATTGAAATTGTCCTCTCTGGATACCAGCTTTGGTATGTTTCTAGTTACATCACTGATGGACTGTTCTCTATCTGAATTATTTTCCTGAGTAATTCTTCGGAAGTGCTGAACTAACATAGCTTCAATATTCTC
Source organism: Pinus tabuliformis (assembly GCA_031772625.1). Classification (NCBI taxonomy): domain Eukaryota; kingdom Viridiplantae; phylum Streptophyta; class Pinopsida; order Pinales; family Pinaceae; genus Pinus; species Pinus tabuliformis. The sequence continues at coordinate 1,254,341,785 of CM062804.1, forward strand.
ATGGGAGGTGAGAAGATTCCCGTCTTCGTTCTTAATTGAAGATATTTTGTTGTGCGTTCTATTCACCATGGTGGACCTGTGAAAAAATTTTGTGTTACGCTCCCCTTCTTTTAGCCATTGCACCCTAGACTTTTGTCTCCAAAAAATTTCCTCTTGTTTACACAAATTATCCCATTCTTGATGATATTTGTCCACTTGGTTACTTTTGACTCTATCAAATCCATCCTTGATTAGAGCTTGGTTGAGAACCTTCATTTTGTTTTCAACAGATTTTTTTTCCACAAAAATATTGCCAAAATCATTTTTGTTCCAGTCCTTTAGTCTGAGTTTGATATGCTTTAATCTTTTATGAAGGAGAAACATTCTTGTTCCCTGAATCTGTAAATCTTCTGACCACCATTTTTTAATATTGTTGAAGAAATCTGGGTGGGAGAGCCAGATATTTTCAAATCTGAAAGGTCTGTTTCTGAGAGTACCCATACCTTTGATCTCCAGTTGAACCGGCCAGTGATCTGAGCCTCCAAAGGGGAGCACTTCTACTATTACTTCCTTATTTGTTAGCATCAGATCCTTTGAGATAATGAATTTGTCTAACTTTGAGGCTACCTGAGACTCTCCTCCTCTTTTATTATTCCAAGTAAAGAGGCCAATATTCGTTTCAGTATCAACAAGGTTCATATTGTCTATAAAGGTTTGAAACTCTAAAGAGTCTTTACTTAGAGTTCTGATTCCTCCTTTTTTCTCTGAAAGAGATTTGATCATGTTGAAATCCCCTCCCATGATCCAAGGTATTCCTGCATGTCTGTCCCTGAGATCCACCAGTGAGTCTAGAAACCTGAGTTTGTCGTCTATTCTTTGAGGGCCATATACATTTGTGACCAGATAGGTGTACCTGTCTCCTACAGGTTGAATAACGACTGATAGATAGTTCCTGGTTGCCTCAGCATCTATTATGCTAATTTTTTTAGGGTTCCAAAGAGTGAGAATTCCCCCCACTGTATCCTCTGCTTTAACTTCTAGAAACTCAAATCTACTGAGCCATTTGCTATGGATTTGTCTTAATTTTTGAATGGAACATTTCGTTTCTTGGATAAAGATTATGTCTGGCATTTCTTGTTTCATCCTATTACTAAGAAATCTCTACTTTCTCTTACTCCCTAGACCTCTGATATTCCAAGATGTAAACTTCATAATTAAATATTTGTAAAGGAGTAGCTGGCTAGATCTTTCATCTTACCTGAATCTATCATTAGCTTGCCACACTCCATCAAGAGTTCATTATGCTTTTTCCTACCTCTTTTCTTACCAGGTTTCTTGTTGCTAGTCCTGGAGTTGTTTTCATTGTCTTCACCCCTCTGTTATCCTGCTTATCTATATTTTTTCCTTTCTCCAACGCATTAGCTTGTGTTTTCCATAAAAATAACTGTTGTATTCTATTGAGCTCTTCTTGAGGTACCAAATCCACTCCTCCCGTAGTTCCCTGAATCAAGAACCCTTCCAGATCTAGGTTTTCTTTATCAAGAATCTCCTGTAGCTCATGGTCCTCCAGGTCCATTTCACTCTGGGTCATTTCCTAATCCATATCAAGTTCTGTTTCACTCATCATGGTTTCTTTCTGATAATCATTTTCATGAGTTTGTTCGTGTTCTTCTTCTTTTTTATTCTCCCTAGGATTTCCTTCCATTGCTTGATCTTCCTTTGTGATCTCTTCATCTTCCTCAAGAACTTGGAACTTATTTTGACTGACCTTTAGCCCTTCATCTTGATGTTGCTTTGGTCCTCTTTTGCCGCCTTTTCCTCGATTCACCACTTTCTGAAAGCTATTTGTTTCCTTCGCTGTGTTAGCTTTGCTGTTATTTACCACTTTACTGAGTGGAAAGTCTCTAAATAGATGCCCATGTTCATGACATCTACGACATCTGAATGGAATATGCTCATAGTCTACAGTTTGCACCCATGTCACTTCATCTGGTAGAGCTCCTGATAGATCCATTTCCACACATATCCTAGCAAAGGAAGTGTATTTCCCTCTTCTTGTGGCTTCAAAAGCTTTGACAAAATGACCTAATTTATTGCCTATGGCTATTAACGATTCATTTTGCCAGTAATCAAGAGGTAAAGAATAGAGTCTTACCCAGACTGGTACCGAAGTAAAAGTCTCACGTTCTGGGACAAAATTCATCATCCATGGCCTCATGTAGAGTCCAGCTGCTGCATAGAAGTAGGGTCCTCCTTCAAATACTCTGTCCTTGTCTTCAATGTTCGTGAACACCACAGTGAAGAATCCCTTTGACCCAAGATGAAGGTCAATGCTCCCTTTAGGTTTCCAGTGATATTTGATCCATGTCTGTAATGCTTTTTCAGTGGGCCATAGTCCCATGAACTTACAGATAATAGCATATGTCCGCATGTGATCCCTGTGCGCTTGTAGAGCAGGATCGTTTAAAATAACTCTGGGTGTGATCTTAGCTTTGGGTTTGCAGGGTCCCTTTTGTTTCTTGTCTTTAGTTCCCTATTTTTTGTCTTCTACCTCCTTTTCCTTTGTGTCATTGTTTTCCTTAGTATTGGCTCCTACTGTCTCCTCTTCCATATTTCTTTTCCCTTCCTCCGAAGTACCTCTAGCATTTTCTATAGGTTTCTTACCTCTACTAGCAACGACCTCCTTATAGGAGGGAGTCACACTCCCTCCTCTACGACCCTCCATGAGGAACACTATCTGCAACTCGTTGAAACCCTTGATGTTCGCCTTCGTTGTTCCGCTCCTAACCATGGCAAGCTCAATTCAATGTAATGTTAATTTTAAATATGTAAACATTTATTAATATAATTTTCAATGTAGATGAATTTGTAAATTTAGTTTAATGCTGAATTTATTACCTGAATTAGACATCTTTGTAATAAACAAGAAACCTTTTCCACCTATGTACTTAAATATTCTATAAATTATTTATGTAACAACTCACTTCAAACAAATACCAAAAAAACTATAAACGTAATTAAATGATCACAACCATAATTAAATAATTAGTTTCAAACTTTAAATTCATAGAAAATGCCGAAAGTATGAAAATTATCTACCATGTTTTTGCTTGTCCAATGGTTGTAACTTGTATGTATCAAGTTCCATTCCCTAGACCAACCAAACTTCTCTTCCTCACTAGTATACACTTCAATGCTATATTGTTTTTTAGTATAAATATAAAATACAACATCAATATCAATGCAGCATATCACATTATTGTCACTAATAAGTGGCATGAGTGGAAAAAATAAAGTTCAAATAATAAAAAAAATTACTAATTAAAAGTGGTTTCCTCTAATGGTGGTGAACCATGCTTTATCATCTATGATTTAAAGGTAAATATATGATCATTAAGTGTTTATTTTTATGGATTTTTATTTTTATTTTATCATATTTCATGTTGGATGTTTTAGGTTGAAGATTTAGAAGCATCTATATTCATTGGAAATGTGTTTTATAATAGGGAGTTTGAAATTTTTATATTTTTGAGTACCCAAAAATGGTGTATAGATTGTTTGTATTATATTGAATCTATTTATGTATGTATTTATATACAGTTTTAAGAGTCCAAATTAATTTATTTTTTTTGCAAATATCATAACGAGATCTTTTTAGATTAACCAAAATCATATGAATCTAATTGTTTTCTTTCTCTACATTCTCATAACACTTGCTAAGAGGGAACATTTTGGGATTAAGAAACACAAATTTTTTAAAACATTGATCTTTAGTTTTGAAATATTTTTTGAATTGTTTTATGTTTATGACAATGAGAAATTCATTAATATTGTTTTGATAAAGTAAATACTCATATAACTAACATTCACTTTCATAAAATACTCATATGGACAAACTACAATTATCCAACATATCTAGAATGAGAGTAATTCATTTTTTTTATATATTTAAAATGAGATTATTCACCCTTTTTCTATAATTAAGTGTTAATATTGAATTTTATATCTATATAATAAAGCTTGTGCAAGTAAAACATTATAACATTTCACACTAATAACTATTTAAAAAAAAATACTTTACTAATATATTTGTTTAACCACTAATTTATATTTAATATATAAATATTTAAAAATTTAATTTTAAAATTTTAATTCCTTATAAACTTACATATAAATAAATAATCATAATTTAAAAATATATAAATAAATAATCATAATTTAAAAATATTAAAATCAAATGAGTATGAAAATGTAATCGATAGTGAACATATCCTTTCTCACCGAATTTCAATACGGAAAAAATATACAGATAAATAATCATAATTTAAAAATATTAAAATCAAATAGGTATGAAAATGTAATAAATAGTGAGTATCTCCTTTCTCACCGAATTTCAATATGGACAAAAGGTGAATCTTTTAAAGGATATTGTAAAATATTAGATGGTGGAAAAAAATAGATGGTTATTAACTAAATTTTAATTAAGGAAAATGTTAGGATTAATATTTACAAGTAAATTAATATTTTATATTTAAATATTAGATATTTATTAAATTAACTAAAATTACAAAATTTTAAAATAAATTTTTATCTTTAAGATTTTAACATTTTTTGGTAAATTTGGTAGGGTAGTATAAGATTTGAACTCAAGATTTTTGATTCAATGAGACTTAATTCCACGACCATCACCACTTGAGATATTATAAGATTTTAACATTATATCAATACAAAATATCTAAAAAATTATTTTAAAAAACTTTTAAATAAATGAGAAAGAAAATACCCAATTTCAACCGGATAAAAAAGAGTGCTACCAAATTTCAACATTGATATGCATATGAATATGAATATGAAAATACTACTACTATTTGCTTACCTGAAAAAACTCACAATCAAGAGTTCGGATATCACGTGGACCACTTCCATGGGGATAAGATAATCCGGAATAAAACGGAATGGGGTGTTGTTGTTGGTTGAATTTGGGAAATAATTTTTGGTTAATTTTAATGTTGTTTTGTTTTTTAATTTAAAATGTTTTATTTTTTTATTGTAATTTAATAATTTTAAAATTTTTAGAATATTTGGTCTGTGGAGAGTTTATAATTAAATTTTTAATTTTAATATATTTTTATCAAATTTCAAATAAATTTAATAAAAAAATATAAAATAAATTTTATCTATTTTTTTAACATAAACTTTTAATTCTAACACCAATATATTTTTACTAAATTCCAAATAAATTTGACTAAAAGTATACCGACCATTCTTCCATCCAATACTAAATCCAGTAACTAAATACCAGAAAATATTTGACTAAAAAATATATAACAATTCTTCCATCCAACACGTCAGTAGATATCCAGTGGCAGTCGTGGCGTAGGGATTGCTTCCAAGGGCACTGCCTTTTGGATGACCACCGCGAACTTCTCGGCCATGTCCACATGCTCTGCAGTCATGCCCTCTGGAGGACCCAGTCAAGTGAATGGAGGAGAGAAGTCGATACCAGATGAATTATCGACTCGCCAACGGAAGAACCACACACATTCTTCTACCTGCTCCCAACGTTAACAGCTCGAAATGTTGTCCCTTGTAATCCACCATACTCATCTTAATCTCCATAGATCGTGCTGGCACAAATTTCAACGACTAATTCCAGATATCAGGGTCCCTTCCGAATCTCTGATCGCCCATACGTTTATGATTATTACATTTACGATTATTTGGGTATTAACTAGCATTTGCACCAGATGCTGCAAAGGAAACACCGTAAGTCGGTAGCGCATATGGAAGAAGAACATAAATGAAAAAAATGTGATATGTTAGGTGATCTAACTATAGCCAAATTTGAATGAAAAAATAAATCCAAATGTTAAATGTAATACAATCAAACAATCTACTCAAACCAAAGGCATGCACAACTTCCTTAGAATAGGATAAGTTTATCATTATATTTCAGGTTAAAGATACAGTGCTAAAGTTAGATCAGGTAGTTCTGTTTTATTTTTCGCGTCTTTCTGAATTCATTTTTTATCAGTTAGATAGAGTGCAGATCCATATATCTAAGCAATATATATATTTTTATGAACCCTATGTGTCACTTATAAAAGAGAGTGAGAGTATAATTTCCCTTAGATGCTTAGCTATGGATGGAGTTTGTCTCTCAGCACAATATAATAAGAGGTATAGAACACGTTGTAGAGTGTGAAAATTTCTTTCCACATGAAACATGCATTTCTGCATTTTAAGTGTCAACTTGTTGAAAAAAAAATATAAATTCAAATGTAAAACTCTTAATACTTAAAAAAATGTCAATTACCCTGCTGTGAGGATGATACCATGTAAAAAAATATAATATGAGAATCTAAATGTAACATGCACCTATATAAATCACACAATAAACTCAATTACAAGTCTAAATGTAAGATGCACCTATAACATAAAACTCTGAATGTATGATGCACCTGTTTAAATGACACAGGAAACTCAATCACAAAATGATCCATATGAGAACCACATCAAAGCAACATTAAAATGAAGCCCAACACATGCCAGACATGAAAAAAGATTTTTCTGGAACTTCCAAATGGCCTTGCAATCCTAATTGAGATTAGGAGGCACTGAAGATAATATACATGACAAGTCACAATGCTAGTCCTTAAATTTAGTTCTCTAAGATACAGAACTAATGCTAACACTTCTTTCCTTATTGTGAATTTGAGGGCATCATACTTCTTGCATTCAAACCAGTAAACATTTTCAGGATGCCCGTTGAGTAGGGAACTATGCAGCACCTGATTCTTCTTTTACTAGTTAAAACATTTATATGTCAATTCTGATGTCACATAAATATAATTTTGTTTCTAGCACTCTTAATGTGAAAGTGGCCGGACCACATTCCTCTTCATAACTGAATTCTATCTGGGTAGAATCCATATAGACGACTTGTGGCCTCACAGAACAATATGCTCCAAAATCCCCGCAACCTCGAACCTTCAAATACACTGTTGAGGTGTTTGGATTGAACTCATATGCGCTAATAGCTCCTCCGGAGTTGAACATTTTGATAAGTCTAATGGGAGCAAAAGAGATGTCGTTGGCTAACCCCTGCATCAGATGAAACAATTTAGTGACTCTAGAATAAGTGGTTGAAGATTCAATCCATGCTTGATATGAATAAATTCCATTTGAATGGAAGCAAAAATCTGGAAGTCAACATTAACAAAACAACCATACTTGGATGCAAATATAACCTTGAATATAATCACAAAAAAAATTCATAGTACTTATACTAAAGGTGCTTCACATTTTCGTCTTAGTGCACATTATTGACAGTAAAATATCACTGGTAGAATATGTGAAAATAGAATTTCTATCACTGGTAGAATGTCAAATTAGAATACCTGAAGCAAGGGTAAAGTACTCTACAAAATGCACAATCTCACTTCCCTTCAATGCTTAGCTAGGGATGGAGTTTGTCTCTCAGCACAATATAATAAGAGGTATAGAACATGCTGTATAGTGTGAAAATTTCTTTCCACATAAAACATGCATTTCTGCATTTTAAGTGTCAACTTGTTGAAAAAAAAAATATAAATTCACATCAAAGCAACATTAAAATGAAGCCCAACACATGCCAGACATGAAAAAGATTTTTCTGGAACTTCCAAATGGCCTTGCAATCCTAATTGAGATTAGGAGGCACTGAAGATAATATACATGACAAGTCACAACGCTAGTCCTTAAATTTAGTTCTCTAAGATACAGAACTAACGCTAACACTTCTTTCCTTATTGTGAATTTGAGGGCATCATACTTTTTGCATTCAAACCAGTAAACATTTTCAGGATGCCCGTTGAGTAGGGAACTATGCAGCACCTGATTCTTCTTTTAGATGGCAACAAAGCAAGCATAGGCACAGAGTTCAGCATGGTCAGTTACCATAATTCCAACAAGGATGGTGGTTTATTTGCACATCAACCTGACCAAACAAGCATTAAAATTGTTGTTTTTAAGCAAAATAGTATAGGATATTTTAATGATTGGTACCCAATAGGGGTTGACCTCTTGACCAAACAACCATCCCAAATCTGACCGAACAACCATTAAAATTTTTGTTTTCAAGGGGAAATAGTATAGGAAATTTTTCATGATTGGTACCCAATTGGGGCTGAGATATTTTCAAGGTATAATGAAGATTTTGGCTTTTCTATGGTTCAACAATATCTCAAATCACTTAGAAAATGAGTGGGTGATAAGAGTAGTGCCCCCAGCAAACCCTATTTTTTACAAAGCATATTGTCACTAAATATTGTTTTGATGGACAGCCAAAAGAAATACTGGTAGTAACAAAATAGGAGCTGCAAATATTGGCAGAGTTTATTATATATATAAAAGACAAATTGTGCACTTTTATTCCACATTAGGCACTACTCGGAGCTACAAAAATAAAACAATTTTTTTTCAGTTTCTACAGTTCCAAGCTAAAAGACCGTAGATGTTCCCCTCATATAGAATGCCCGAACAGAGTATCTGTCATATTCCTTCTGCACTACCACTATATCTAGCCTAGAATCACTGATAGAGAAGCCACTGATATAAAGGGGAAAAGTACAAACTGCCTATCTGCCATTGCAATTTATAGGCATTAAAGTAATCATACATGCTTCTATCAAATAGCAACCTGATTCAGTAAGGATACAACCATAACTATCAGTTCCTTATGCACTGCTAGTGTACATATCCGGTTACTAATGATATTAAAAAAATGATATTCATTTAAACAAGAAACAATATCCTGCACAACAGTGGTTGTTGTCACACAAAACAAGAAACAATATCATGCACAACAGCAGTTGTTTTCACACAAAACTATATAACAAATTCTCGTAGATAGCCATCTGTCTACAACAACAATTTAAGGTATATCTGGTATATAAGAGATAGCAAAACATCTACTTCTTGGTATTTTACCTTAATTTAAACATGATATAAACCCAACTGATTACAAATAAAGTAATTTTTCTGCTAAAATGTCATCCAACACATTTCAACTCAAAAACAATTGCATACATCACATCCAAACATTGATTAATGGGAAATTTCAAATAGTTTTTGTGTGTGTCAGATATGCCAAATATGGAAAGTATGTGCTATATGGAAAATTTCGATAACAGACAACGTCAACACTAATTAAGATAAAATTACCTCAATATACTTCTTAGCATTGTCCCAAGCACCACCAGTGTTGGAAGCAAAAATAGCAACCTGACACCCATTTAATTAAACATGATCAGGGAGATCTATATACAAACAGAAATAAAAGTCTAACACATAGAGCAACAGTTACCTGATATCCAGTTGATTACACATGGTTAGGGAGATGTGTATACAGACAGAAATAAAAGTATTAACACCTAGAGCAACAGTTACCTGCACACCAGATACAAGAGCACCAGCAAGGACACCTGATAGAGTTTCCACACCAAATAAAGTACCAACAATGAGAGGTGTAAGCATCACAAGGCAACCAGGAGGAATCATCTCTTTTAGCGAGGCATCAGTTGATATCTTCACACAAGTTCCATAATCTAGCTTCGCATGACCTTCCATCAGACCAGGGATGGTGTTGAATTGCCTCCTAACCTCTTCAACCATTTTCAGTGCTGCACTACCAACACTTTTCATTGTCATTGTAGAGAACCAATAAGGAAGCATTGCCCCAACAATTAAACCAATGAATGGCATTAGCTAGGGCTGGCTTGCACATCGCTTCTTTGTTGTACGTGCAAGGCTGACTTTTTGTACTGAATTTCTCCACTGAACCAAGGAACAGAAATATAAGGGCAGCAAAGCAGACCATGAAAATGCCCATGTACTGGTACTCGGTGAATAAAAATGAGTTCGCTCCTGTTAGAAAGAAGGATCAAAATGAAAAAAAAATGTCAGGTGTTATAAGTTGAAAGTAAAACACCACCAGACTAAAGGTTCCCTCTCGTACAGAAACCATTTCTCATTATCCAGTGTATCCCTAAATCATAACGATATATATCTCCTAAAACTATCTCGCTTCAACAGATAGGACACTAGAAAACCAATGAAACAAGATAATGCACAGTAACATATTGTGCAAGAGTCACTGAAATCAGTAGATTCGTTATGGATGTATGGTTAAATTTATTTCTAGACCACCAGACCTAAAATAGGACAGATAACCAATAACAAAAATTGCAACTGTCAAACAAGCCACAGATGCAAGTCAAACCCCAACTTGAATGAATAACCAGACCAAATATCCTTTTTTACTTGTTGCATAAGCTCAGACATTTTCCATAAAACTTATGGGGAAACCTAAAATAAACAATTTATAGAAAAATAAAATATATCACATGTTGCATAAGCCACAAACTACACAAACAGTCTAGCAAACTGTCACACCAAGAAGAAACTGTAATCATAAAAATAACAAATGACTCATGAAGGCTGTCGAGACTTAACGTACAAGGCTTGGCTGAGCAGTCCAAACTGAAATGGCAGGCAAATAAAATATAAATCCACTAGACTATCTAGCAGCCTCGAATGCACTTCAAATCTTAACCTAACAAACCCTACTAAACACGCCTTCAAGTATGTCTAAAAACAGATGAGATAAATCAGTGTTGATTTCAAAACTAAGCATCAAAGAGTACCAGAATCATACGGGCTGCACTTCAGATATTTACATAATAGATTCTGATTGCCATATAATGAGGTATATCTCAAAACGAAGGTGATAACTTAGTTTGGGATTCGACCTTGGGAATTTAGAAGTACTAGAATCTCGTTGTTATGTACTTGCAGATTGATGCTCTAAATGTGATAGATCAGTTCAGATTTTTAATCTTACGGATAACAAGTACTAGAATTCCATTGATATTTTATTTGCAGATTGATGCTCTGCCACTAAGATTTTTTTCCCAAGAACTCTCCCTGCCAGATTTATCCCTCATAAAACATACCAAATGATTTCAATGCAACATATCTACCTATACCACATGAGCCTTTCCAGTCCATCTTTCTCGGTCCAGATATCGATTCCCTCGGGCTTCTGAAACCTGTCAGCCAAGGCTTGGAGCTGCTTGTCAGCATTAACAACGAACAAAGTAGGGGCTTTGGCAGACCTTTCCTAGGGCTTTTCAAGATTGGCGTGGCTGCTCTAAGCTCTGCTCGCTTCCGCATTTCGTAAAGCTGGAATTCTCTCAGGAGGATGGCTTTGAGGAGATGCTTTGATTTCTGCTCTTGCATTCTCTTCCACTGCCATTTGGTCACTCCGCCAGGAAACGTGCGAGGACCACCTCCCATCATTCTGACTTGTCTCCATGCCAATGGAAGGCTATGGTTTGGAAGTTGGGGTTTTAGGAACATTGGGGTAAGAAGTTGATCCTTCCAGGAATCTGACGGTGAAACGACCAGGCCTGCCATTACAGAGAAAGCAACAATATTTCTTTTACCTATGCAAATTGAATACCTACCTACCTGCAACGAATTCGTAACTACTTTTTTGTGATCCAACGGTTCAATGTTTCTTAATCGTCTAACATATCATCTGAGGGTATCTAAGGGTGATAGGTAGACACAAAAGGGGAGTTGATTTCAGAGGGAAATGCCTTACGACATAAATATATGATGTAAAATAATAGTAATAATAATAAAAATATATATATATATATATATATTATATAAAGTAATTAAAAATTTAAATTTTTATTGTTATAGAATTTTAAGGTATTATTATTTTACATTTTGAATTTTAAATGGAACAAATAATTGTTGCAATTATATGTTTAAGCTATTTTATTCCATGTAATCAAGATATCTTTAGGGGATTGAATCTATTTATGCATTTTGATATATATAGAGATCATTTTAACTATCATTTATCAAGTCTCTAGAAGGATGCAATCTTTGGAGGTGCAATTTTTTTAAGGTTTTCACTATAAAAGGGGTTAGCACATCAAGAGATTTGATCCCTTTGGTTCTTGCTAGATCCATGATTAAAATGGACCTATAACAGTTGTATAACAGTTCATCCTGCAAAAAACCGATCGTAAGTTTTGAGAACCTTTTTTCCATAGTAGGAAAAGAAACAACCACTGTAGTTTTCATTCGAAAAGAAACAAACATTAAAAGGCCGCATTTTGTAGCAAGATGAAAGAGAAATTTATAGATCTTATTACCCAACTACAACAGATTTCCCACAATTGCCCATCCTAAAGGCCTAGGCATAAGCTTGCAATAACTCACCATCCTCCACAAATTCAACAACAAAAATACGATGGTGAAGGTAAACATAGAAATATGTAACAACTTTTGTTTTTGCAAATAAAAATTTGTTGTTTCTTTCCTTTGAAAAAAAAGAATGCGATGGTGGAGGTGATCCCCTAAACACGATACCATGTTACCAATGCAATATCAATTGAGACCGAATATATGCAAACAAGGTAAATCGGAAACCATGCAGAGAAAAAATTAGCTATAATACATCTATTTTTGCTTAAATCAAATCATCCCACAAGTCATATATAATAGAAAAATGCACATGGAAGAGGTTCTTCACAAAAGTGATAGATAAAACAGGGAAAAGCAACTGCGAGAGGCTCCTCACACTATATTTATCTATATGATGTATTCATAACAATATCGGAGGAACAATGATAACAAGATACATACCATATTATTGATTTATCTTGAAAAATTTAATCGAAAAAAAAAGCCACTCAACAACTATAGATCTATTATTATTTTTAGCAAAGCTAATTAATAAATCTTTTTTATGGACAATAAGCCAATACATTCTTGGCTTGACCATATTTTTTCATTGTTGTATTAAATCTTTTATTATTTTCTTCTTGGGGTTTAAACTTATCTTGTGAATATTTATCATGTGTATTGTTGCAGTTGTACAGTTTATTGAAACAAATTTCATGCTTTCTTTTTATCTAGTGTGCGATTAATATATGCATTTTATTTATGCACATGACAATGAATATAAAACAATATATGCATTTTATTTATGCATATGAGAATGAATAGAAAGCAACATGTTTTATTTAGTTTTTACCCCAATTTCATTGAGGTGGATGGCCCCCCACCTGCTCAACCATGAATGGTATGGGTAGAGATGCATGGAATAAAAGGAAAATTGATGTGTTTGGCTATTTCTTGGTAATGAAGGCTCCATCCACTCAATAGGTCTTGCACAAATATAAGCGTACATACATGGATAGGTAATTAGGGTTATTTGAGAATCGCCCAGAGGATCAAGAACATTTTCTTTCAAATTTTGCTTTCTTCTTTCATGTTAAAAACTCAATCAGACACACATGGGTGTTTCAATTAATATAATCACATGCTAGGACTAAACTGGAATATACCATGGCCACCATAGTAAGTGTAACCATTTGTGTTTCTGGAAATATAAAAGGAGCTACTAACTCCTCCCAATCAATGAACTGTTATCTCAACAATTACCCCTGAGCTCCCAACTCTTGTTCTGTTAGGAAACAAACCAGTGTTTTTCACAATTTTACTTCCTCAAACCCTAGAAGTCCTCCTAAGTCTGGGCTAAAAGAATTTTATTTTATGTAGGTTCAGTCTTTTTCTCCCACTAAAACCTCACTATTCAGATTTGTTGAAACATTATATGCATGCAACTTCCCACTTCTCATTTCTAATTGATATAACACGACCTTTGTCATAGGAATATTCGCAACCAAAGTTTATTTTGATAAAAAAATTGTTCAAGTAGTGTAGGGAAACTTAACATCATAGACATGAGAATCTAATCGACCAATGCTCAACAAATTATGCTTGAAAATGGTTACATAGTAATCATCATGAATATTCTTCACCACATTTTGCTTGTTTAGTACTTAAACAACAACTTTTCCTGAAGCTTTGACTTGACGATCATCACCCAAACCAATGATAGAAGTGAAAGATGTATCAAGATAAGAAAAAAAATCACTATGACTAGTAATATGATTACTACACCCACTATCAACCAACTAGATATTCTTGTTAGGTACTTGCTTAGTGACTTGACATGAGAGAAATAAAGCATCAGATGTTTCACATTTAGTATTTGAAACATTGGCTTTATTTCTACTTAAAACATAGTGCAATTTTCAACATTCAGATTTATAATGGGCATACCTTTTACAATAGTGACATTAAATTTTTGACTTATCTATCCACTTACGACCACATTCGAATTGAGGCTTCTCTGACTGTGCTACCTTTTGTTTATCCTCTGTCTGAGATTGCCCTCTACCTTTTCCGTTCTTGCCACAAGAACCTTTTTCTTTGCCTCTGTCCATTGAAACTTTAGAATTGAAAGCATGTTCTAAAGTACCAACATCCAAATTAATTCTTGCTTCATGAGACAATAAGGAACCTATTAATTCTTCCATGGAAAATTTTGTTAAATCCTTGGACTCAAGAATAATCACTATCATGTCAAATTTCTTCGGCAAACTTCTTAGAATTTTTTCAACAACCCTTTGATCTTCTAATTTCTCATGATTATTTTGAAGCTTATTAACAACGCCCATAACTCTAGTCATAAACTTATTAATAGTTTCTGATTTAGTCATATTGAGGGTCTCAAACTGAGTTCTAAGGGTTTGTAATTTCACAAATTTGACCTTTTCATTACCTTGATAGAATGTTTTAATAATATCCCAAATTTCTTTATCAGTCTTCGCACAAGTTATTTTAGGAAAAATAGAACCATCCAGAGAATTCAAAATGCAAGATTTAGCTTTCCCTTCCTTTTTTTTATGTTCCTCTAATTGTTTTCTTTCAACATCATTCATAGCAGCAATAACATTTGCATTAGGTTCTGTGAACCCTGATTCAACATGATCCCAACATCCTAAACCTTGCAAACAAGCTTGCATATTTTAACTCCAAAAATCATAATTGTTTCCATTAAACATTGGTGTTGGAATTGAAAAATGACTTGAAGACACTATTCTTCAAATAAAAATGCAATAAAAGAATCCAAGAAAATATAAAGATTCTCTCAAAAACTACTCTTGTAATAGTAGAGTGTTTCAAATGTCTATTGAAAACTTCAAATTGAAAAAAAAACCCAAATAAATTTGATCTGGATAAAAAACAAACCCCACATAAAATGACAAATAACTTATAGATTTTATAGAAATTCAATCAACATAACAAATACTTGTACCTTTACACCATATATGGTCATTTTTATTGGACGGGACCATGGAAATTTCAACACAATACACGTTGCTGCAACCAATTCATTTTGAGTTACCTGCAACAAATTAACACAATATGAACATTGTGCCTCAACAAACTTCCCTTTTGCACACTTAGAGGGGTGTATCATACTTACTGACAAACTTGTTTGAGTCGTTGTTGATCGTAGGTTCGACTCCTAACTTGCAGTGGCCACGCACTTTGATGAATGCTGAGGTCAATTCCAATTCTATTTGTTCATTCCTAATTACATCCGCGATAACAGTGGTGGGTAGGCTATTCACATGTTGTTGGTCGAAACACTACAACAGAGAGCCAACCCTGTCACATACAACCCTTAAATTTTTGTGCCTGCGCTAGGGGCTTAACCTCTTCATGGATATGACAACAACGAGGACCCGTTGACCTTCATAGAAAATGAATTAGCAACAATTGATTATAACCATAAGCAGTAGCTACAAACAATACCTAACAATCTGATTGAGCTACGAACAAGGGCAGTTGTAAGATGTTGTTGCGGTGGCATAACAATGCTTACACCTCAACCAAAAGAAACCAAGAAAAATGAGACAGATGCCCTATAGCTTGGATACCGTGATAAAACAGAGAAGCAAGACATGAATTATGGTATCAAACTCACACCAAAAATGTTTTTCATTAGAGTCCACTGTATTCTTATATTTGCTAGTTACAGCTCCACAAACAAACTAATTAACTCAATAAAAACTAATTACCTAAGAAAACATCTAAGTAGACTCAAGATTGACTTCTAACCAGAAATATTACATTTCTGTCCAATAATCTTTCTTCGTCCACCCATGCCGGTCACGATAATTTGCTACGGAAATACGGAAATATTTTGGAAGATGGAGGATTTCTTTCTTGGTATAATTGTGACATTTGTCATTTCAAAACTGTTTTTTCTTGGACTATAATTGATTCATAACCCTTTGTTGGTATTGGGGAGGTTGATTATTTATGTGGTGACTCCTATTATATTTCCAAATAAGCAAATAAGTGAAGTAATATTTTATTGATAACAATATGTGAAAATTTATATCTATCACTCAACTTTAGTGTTCTGGGACACCCAAAATTTCCACAATGTTTATAAATAATATAAATAATAATGTTTGCAAAAGCAATTGCACCAGAGTATCACAATTTTTTTTGTTGGATTTCAAGGAAAAATCACAAAAATAATACCTAAATAGGACTAAAAATATAAAATAGTGAAATTTAAACATTTTAACCATAAAACTTGTTTTTTCAATTGCTTTATAAGATATGTATACATAATTTTTCGAAACAATATATAATATATACATGGTTGACATTAAAATATTTTACACATTTTATTTATGGGCTACATTGTCCACATTAAAATTGTATTATTGCTTTTATTATGCTTTTAAGTGTATGTCAATATTACTTAATCACACATCTTAAAATATTTTGTTAATGACTTATATTGATTTTTTTTATTATTATTGTGAATATTTTTAAATGTCAAATATTAATTTTATACTAAGAATTGAATGTATTACACGTTTCCCTATTATTATTGGGCTTCCCAGTCCATTATGGTAGAGATGTTATAGCGTAATATCATGTAATGAAAACATTTGAACTTGGTCAAAATAAAAATCCAAGATGGTAGTCAATGATTCTTTTCTATTTAGATAATAGTTTATTTTTATTTTAAAAGACACATGTGTCAACTCCATCCTGACCACCGAGGAAATCACACGTCAGGCTCATATTGGGCACTAAAATATGTCTCTCAACAAATTAATTCAAATAACAATTGATATCAATACTTAAATATTTGTAACATTACAACTTTTCAAATTTATAAAACATTTTAATCTTTATTTTTAGATAAAGAAATCTATTCAAACCAAATGTAAATGTGAAATTTGTATTACAGTAAAACTAATTAGAAATTAGAGAAGCAGACATGGCTCACAGATTCCCTTAAAACAATTCTTATATTACTCCCACAAAACCAAAATACAAACTACATAAATAGTGCTCATAAGATCCAACAGAGTCCAAACAAGAAGCATATTGTTCAAAAAATCTCTCAACAAACTAATCCTACCTATGTAGTATTGTAACTATTATTCCAAAGAAAATATAATACAAAATAAGATATAAAGTATAAATACTAATATAAAAATTCACTAAATATACTTAACACTAATGATATAATTTAGAATTCATATTAATCAACATGAAATTAGTTTTTCATATTAATATTTCTTTTACCATTTTAAAAATATATATATTTTAAATTTTTAAAATTATAGATTTAATAAAAAAATATTAAAAAATACAATGTTACATTTAAATAAGTAAAACTTCTATTAATATAATCACACTTCGATGTAATGGAATTTGTAAACTTAGTCTAATGCTAAAATTCATTATATCACTTAGACATCTTTATAATAAACAAAAAAAACAGAATTATATACTTAAATATTTAGTAAATTATATACCACAACCCACCTTAAATTGGTGAAAACGCTATAAATACAATTAAATAATAAAAAACAAATTAATTAATTAATTTCCACCTTTACATTTATAAAATTACTTACCATTTTTTTTTCAATAATTATAACTTGTATACGTTAAGTTCCATTCCCTTAAACCTACCAAACTTCTCTTCCTCTTTACTATGATGCACTTCAATGTAAATATAAAATACTATGCATCGTGTCACTAATAAGTTGCATGAGTGGAAAGAATAAATTTCAAATAACAAATACTCTTTTCAAAAGAAAGCTTACCAATTCTACTAAAAGTGGTTTCCACCTTTTGTCGTGAACCATGCCTTATCATCTATCATGATTTAAAGGTAAATTTATGGATTAAGCCTTCATTTTCATAGATTTTTCGCATATTTCATGTTAGATATTTTGGTTTGAAGATGTACAATCATCTGTATTTATTGGAAGTGAGTGTGTTTTATGATAAGATTTGAAATTATAATATTTTTGAATATTTAAAATGGTGCATATACAAATATTTGTATTACATGGAATTAATTTATGTATTGATTTAAAGGTAAATTTAAATTTATGGATTAAGCGTTTATTTTCATGGATTTTTGGCATATTCCATAGAAGTGAGTGTGTTTTATGATAAAGTATTTGAAATTTGGATAATTTTAATACTCAAAATGATGCATATACAAATATTTGTATTACATTGAATCGATCTATATATTTATCTATATTTTTAAGAGTATAAAATAATTTATTTTTTGGTGCGAAAGTGTAATAAAATTGAAAAATAATATAACAAATTCTTTTTAGGTTTATCAAAATCCTATGAACTGAATTGGTTTCATTCTATACACTCTTATAACACTTGATAAGAGGGATCATTTTGGGATAAGAAACATAGTTTTCTCAAAAGAATGGAAATATTGTTTGGATAAAAGAGATACTTATATAGTTAATATACATTTTTATATAGACAAATCACAATCATCAATATATATTATTTTATGAATTGTTTATGATAATGAGTATTTCAATAGGCATTTCAATAATATTATTTTAAGTTTAGCTTTCTCCATTAATTCCAACAAGTTCACATGGACCAGTTCTATTAAGATAAGATAACTTGCCGTAAAATGGAACAGGGCGCTGGTTTTAGTTGAATTTAGGACTTTTATTACTGTAATTCAGCATTCCAAAAATCCAGAGTGTGGATTTAGGAGAGTGTACCATTCGAACTTTTGATTTTAACACATTTTTATCAAATCCCTGATAAATTTGACAGAAAAATATGCCAAACAATCTTCTAAAACATAAACTTCTAATTCTAACACATCCGTACCAATAAGCTACGGCCATTAAAACAGTACTTGGAACCAACATGTCAGTAGAAATCCAGTGGCAGGCGTGGCGTAGGCATTGTTTCCAAGGGCACTGCCTTTTGCATGACCACACCAAACTTCTCGGCCATGTCCACATGCTCTGCAGTCATGCCCTTGGGAGGTGCCCAGTCAAATGAATGGAGGAGAGAGGCCAAGACCAGATGAATTATCCGAATCGCCAACGGAAGCCCCACGCACATTCTCCTACCTGCTCCGAACGGTAGCAGCTCGAAGTGTTGTCCCTTGAAATCCACACTATTATCCAGAAATCTCTCCGGCACAAACTTCGAAGGCTCATTCCATATGGAAGGGTCCCTTCCGATGGCCCATACGTTCACGGCGAGCCATATTTCCCAGTCTATCGGGCCATAAATGAACGGCGGCGGTATACGCCCACCGTTCGATTTCGGCCTTAGCAAAATCGAACGGTCGGCGTATACAGCCGCCGTTCATTTATGGCCCGATAGCCTGGGATTTATTGGTTGCCTACGTTCACTAATACTTGGGTGTCTTTGGGTATCAGGTATCCCCCAATTTCACGTGTGCTAACTGCTCTGCGTGGGACGAGCAGAGGACCTACCTGATGCAGTCGGAAATTTTCTTTTACCACTGCGCAAAGGTAAGGAAGACGGTCGGTGTCACTTTGTTCCACCATTCGGTTACGGCCAACTATCTCATCCAACTCCGCCTGGGCTCGTTTCATTTTCTCCGGATTGCGTATGAGCTCTGCCATTGCCCACTCCATTGTCTTCGCAGTGGTGTCAATTCCAGCCCCAAATATATCCTGTAACAAGCAAGTAAACATCACAGGAATTGACATGGCCAGTATTAATCGCAGTAGTAAACTTAAGTATTACATTGACTGAGAAGGGATAATAAAAGGAGTTACAGTTAAGTAGCTTCTGATATCAATGAGAGTAAATTCATCGCTTCTCATATCCAACAGAACATCCAGCAGATCCTTCGGACCATCATTACCGTGCATCGTTTTGCTTCTTTTGGCGAGGCGGTCCTCTATCAACTTGTCTAGAATACCGAATACCCTTTCCATATAGATTCTCGTGTTACGTCCAATACCCTGAAGATCCAACCGCTGAAGAAAGGGAAAATAGTCCGCCAAATTGGGAGCTCCAAAACTCTCCATCACTTGCGAAATACTGTTTTTGAACTCTTCGAAGGCTGGAGAGTGGAAATCGAACATGTCATTGCCAAAGGCCATAGTGCCTAACATACTAACGGAAAAATCGAGCATGGATTCTTCGATATTTACACTTTTCCTCTTTATACCTTCCTGCAGAATTCGCTGGATCTTTCGGAATATTTGATCTCTTCTCAAATTTTGCAGAGTCCCGAGCTTCTTGACATTGAAGAGCTCTGTATTGGATATGCGTCTGAGCATACGCCAGTGAGATCCATATTGAGCCCAAATTAATGAGGATTTGTCGTGGGAACAACACTTGACTGATTGTAGGACAGTTCGGCCCGCAAGGTGCTGGTCGTGGGTTTTGAGAACCTCCTTTGCCATGGCAGGAGAGGAGACCACCACTGTAGTTTTCATTCCAAGAGAGACAGACATTAGAGGACAGTATTTTGTAGCAATCGTAGGGCTTGTTACCCAACTGCAACAGATTTCCCACAATTGCCCATCCCGTAGGCCCAGGTGGAAGCCTGCGATAAGTCGTCATCCTCCACAAATTCAACAACAAGAATAAGATGGTGGAGGTGATCCCCAGAACAGAATACCATGTTACCAATGCAATATCCATTGAGACCGAATAAATGCAAACAAGGTAAATCGGGAACCATGCAGAGAAAAGGGAGAATCTACGGTACAATTATTTTACGTTTAAATCAAATCATCCCACAAGTCATACAGAACAGAAAAATGCCCGTGGAAGAGGATCCTCACACAGGTGATACATAAAACAACGAAATGCGTATGGGAGGGACTGCTGAGACTAGATTTATCTTTTAGTTGTATTCAAAACAATATCAGAGTAACAATGAAGAAAGACACATACAATAGTAATGTACGTAACTCGAAAATTCTAATTTAATCACAAAAAAAACAGTCAACAATAAATTTATTATTATTTTTTTGGCTTAAACATCGCAAGACCAGCTAAGCACAGATCTATGTTTTAAACTAGTTTTTTCTGATAAATCTTTTTCATGGCCGATAAGCCAGCTTAGCTATAGTTTTTCATGGCTATATTAAATCTTTCATTATTTGCCTTATGGCCGTTTAAACAAATTTCCTACCTTCTTTTTATCTCGTGTGTACTTTATTTATAAAACAACCATGAATAGAAAACAACGGGTTTTGTTGAATTTCTGACCCAATTTTATTACGGTGGATGGTCCCTCCACCTACTCAACCTCCATCCACCACCTACTCAACCATGAATGGTAGGGGTAGAAATGCATGAAGTCAAAGGAAAATGCATGTGCTTGGCTATTTCCTGGTAACGACGAAGGCTCCATCCACTCAACAGGTCACCGACGCAAATACAAAAATAAATAAAAGCCTTCCATCCACTCAACAGGTCACCGACGCAAATACAAAAATAAATAAAAAATACAAGCCTACATACATGGATCAGTAACATTGAGGATCAGTAACATTTTCTTTCAAATTTTCCATTCTTTTGTTTTAAAAACTCAATGGGCCACACACTGATGTTCCAATGAATATAATCACATGCTAGGACTGACATGGAATATACCATGGCCATCGGAGTAAGTGTAACCATTTGTATTCATGGTTGCATTAAATATGGTTATAACCATTTATGTTTCTGGAAATATAAAAGGTGCTCCAAACTCTTTTTCCGTCACGAAACAAATCAGTAGCTTTTACACTTTTACCTCCCCTAGAACGTCTGGCTAAATCTGAGACAAAATAATTTTTATTTATTTATTTTATATATTTATCTGGGGTAGTTCAATTTTTTTGCTCTCAAAACATCACAAGATTAGGATTTTTTTTTTTTTTTTTCAATATAATATTGGTCACTTCAATATTATCTTTTCTTGCACTATAACTAATTCATAACAGCTTGCTGACATATTCATAACAGCTTGCTGACATATGGGAAGTTGACTACTTACAACGTAATTTCTATTATATTTTCAAATAAGAAACTAAGTAATATTTTATTCATAACAATATGTTAAGTTTTACATTTATTAGTGAACTTCAATTTTCGCGGACAACCAATATTTCCACAATATTTACAAAAATATAAATAATAATATTTGTAAAAGCAATTGTATCACCAATATTTCTACAATATTTACAAAAATATAAATAATAATATTTGTAAAAGCAATTGCACCAGAATTTCACAAAATATTTGCTAGATTTTAAAGAAAATTCACAAAAATAATATACTTAAAAATGACAAAAAAATAAAACAGTGAAAGGATTTTATACATTTTAAATATAAAATTTTTCTTTCAATTTCTTTATATGATATATAAATAATTCTTTTAAACAGTATATATTATATACATAATTGACGTTAAAATATTTTACACATTTATCTAGGAATTATATTGTCCATATTAAAATGATTTTTTTTATTATTAGTATATTTTTAAGTATATGTCAATATTACTTAATCCCAGATATTAAATTAAAGTAGTCTTTTAATTGGGACTTTTTGGAGTTTGGATTTTTGGCCAAGAAAAAAAATGTGTGGTCAAATCTTGATTTGTGTTGGATTTTTTATTGCATTAATGAATTAACACCCTCAAAAACCTTGGAGCACTTTGATTTAGAAGAAAATTGTCAAACTTCTGATTTCAACGAATCCCTCCAAGATTCTAAACAAATTAGACCAAAAAAACTTTCCAAAAAATTATACTTAAAAACTATTCGTATTAAAATATTTTATTAAAAAATTACATTGATTTTTTTTATTATTATTATGAATATTTTTAAAAGTAACGTATGAGAAACAGGTGAATTTTATTGAGTATTTTATTGAGTAGTGTAATTGGGACTAAGCCAAACAACCCCTATTACATTGAGCGAGCGTCAGCTGCATGTTTTTTGGCGGTTCAGAATTCTCGAAAGCCCCCTTTATCTATTGGACATTTACTCGAATATTTGATTTTAAGGGGGTACTTACTCTAAAAACAAGGGAGATCTCTGGGGATCCTTTCCTCTTTTCTCTGTTAGGATAAGGCGAACCTGGCGATTCCCAAATCCATTTCCAACAGCTCAACAGATGAAACCTCTGACTATGTTTCTGGGGCGTTCCCTTATCTTACTGTTTGCTTTTTGACTGCTTTGATGAAGGTCACGATATCCGGATCATTTTATTCCGCTGGAGCAGCGAAGATCATCTGGAGTAGCGAAGAATCACTCCTTTAATTGACTGCGATCACTAACTTTTGAACAGGATCAACATCGGTCTTCATGGATCAGCATCGGTCTTCAGTCCAAGGGTGACTCCAGCAGCTCGACTGACTTAAACCTCTGATAGTGCAAGCGTTGCTGAGGCAAATGTTTATCCAGCTGACTGAGTGTTAATTTCTTAGGTGAAATTCGCATTTGCACGATCGATTTAAGCTGCTGAAACATCGAAGAATCAAAGCCTTTCATCGCCTTCGCCCATTATCATTTAAACAGGTTTTTTCAACACGTGTCAAGGCCATTGATCAGCATCATTCTTCAGCGTGCGGATGATTTATGCTGCTTACTCTAGTCTTTGGGCATTCATGGAGCCAGATGCATTGCCTGAGCGAAACATTGACTGCCCTGACCTTGCTCCGCTGATCTTCCATTAAGGAATTGGATGTCTTTCTATTGCTTCATCGTTCTTTGACAGAAAGCCTTCAGTGAGTAGGCATCCCTTATTTGCCATTATGTCACCTTCCTTATTCAGGGTTCGGAGGATGTGATAAAATGAACATGTAGTGAAGTTCTGCAACATATTTCTAAATGCCTATTGAGTGTTGAGTTGTTGAGTTGATCCCCAGTGTTTAGGATTTTTATCAGAATTTCTGAGGCCCCAAGACTTGAAGGTTTTCCCTTTGTTCCCCTAAGCAAGCTGACATGCTTTAAGCAGTCCAGGGATCTCAGCGTGGTTATTAGTGCTCTGTACTAGGCCCCAACTGAAGCAATTCTTTTTGTGCTCGTCTAGGGAGTAGATTACTCCTCCCGCCCTTGATATGTCTGGGTTTCCTTTGGAGGCTCCATCGAAGAATATCAAAATTCCGCCCTGATTTTTCCACCACTTGTGAAAGTGGGACTCAGGGATTCGAAGCCGCCATTCTAGATTGAGGCTAGGCCTGGAGGGGTTCTTTCTAAGTCACCGGATTCGTCCTAAACCCCCTACAAATCCCGAAACCAGCAAATCCGACACGGTTCGGTTCAGATTCGTGTCCAAATCATATGACACGTCGTGTCCTTTTCCGACACGTCGAATCCGAGGTCGTGTCATGATTTTCAAAAGCGTGTCGCGATTTTGGGAAACATGTCCTGTTCATGGTAATGTTAAATTCTTAAAGTAAAAGTGACATTCTCCTTAATCTTCATTTTCATCCCTTTACTTAAATTTTTAACATTACCATGAAATGACTCAGGATGTTTGAGAGTAGTTCTGGCCTCATTGGATTTCATATGGAGAAAGTAGAATTTTAGATTACATTCAAAATCAGGCAGACTTATCAGTTTTTCACGATTTTAGGATTGGGGGATTGCAATGTTTCCATTGAATTTTGTCATGTATTAGGGTATGGAACTCGTATTTAATCAAGAGCACCAATCCCTCTATGTACCTTGATGTTAGTGACATTGGTTGTCGAACTCTTGTATCATGACCCTCCTAAAAATGTACGCATCACTCAAACAAAATCTTGACTTGACATGTTATGCTTGTTCTATCTTATGTTAATGCTTAAAGGGTGATATTAATGACAAAGATCCCTATACAGATACAGAGGTAATGACAAAGGTACCTCTGGATATTAATGCTTAGAGGGTGATATTAATGACAAAGATCCTGATTTTCCAACAAGACTAAAAATTAGACATTTCTCGTGGTGGCAAGAGAGCCAAGCATAAGAAATAGATAATAGATTGACATGTATTTGAATTTTGTATGTACTATGCATGCTAATAGCTATAGATGGAGATCTATGTTTGAAATCAATAAATTTGTATCATTAATTAAAATTTGTGTAAGAAATATGATAATATCTAATTTTTAATATATATCTATATATTTTAAATAAATATAAATATATATATATATATATATATATATATATATATATATATATATATATGTCCCAACGTGTCATGTTCCTGGGGGTTAGCGTGTCTGAATCCGACACCACGAATCTTGAATCCTACGTGTCTCGAATCCCCGTGTCAGGTGACTTAGGGTTCTTTTTATTGCTGGCTTGCCTCATGGACTCACCTAGCCAGCAACGCTCTTCGGGGAGGAGAGAAATGTCTGATTTATGAGGTCTATTTTCATAAGTTTCCAACAACAGAGCTTTGGCTTTGGCAGCAACTACATTGGTGGATTGTAGTTTGTTGTTGAAGATGGCTTCATTCCTAGCTATCTAAATTCCCCAACAAATGTATTTTGGGATTGCATTCCAAATTTTAGCCCATTTTGATTTTCTCTTCAGAGTGTAAGTGTAGCACTCTTTCCATGAGACAAAGACACTGACCACTGACAGTCGGGCTGGAATTTGGGCGTTGAGCCCTGACATTGCTTGCATCCATACTTCTTGAGTGAAGGGGCAGTCGATGAATAAACAATCAATTGTTTCCTGAGCCATGCAGCAGAGAGGGCATCTATGGGCACCGATAATTCCACGTTTGGTTAAATTATCCCCATTGAGGACCCTTCTGTGCATGAGAGTCCAATAGAAGAAATTGATTTTTGGGAGACCAAAGGGATCCCAAAAACGTCGCCAAAGCTTTAAAGAGTGGATATGTGGTTGGTTTTCTTATAGAGCAGCAAAACCCTGCAATGCTGTGTAAACTCTGGTCTTCGACCAGCCCCACTTGTCCCTCGAGTGGAGATGCACTGGAGCCAGACTAGAGAGCTTAGCTAGAAGCAGTTGAAGTTAAGGAAGCATCCAGCCGGGGGGGTAGGAGGGCCCAATTGCTCCAGTTCCATCCGGGATCCCAAGAGAATACGTCAGCAAGATTGTGAATACCTTTCTGAATGAGCCAATTACGCATATCTGCAATTTCAGGGGCAAGCTTTAGGGGTTGTAGGCCCATGATCTTGTCTTCCCACAGCCCAATTATTTTTCCGTTTCTTGGGATTCTGTAAACATGGTCTTTAAAAAACTCCCGACTTTGGTTGCAAAGCTTCCATAGCATGGTTCCTTTGCAGGAAGTTCCTTCATCCATATTATTTATTGTGAGTCCGTGCAGATACTTTTTGATTAGAACTTGACTTGTTGGGTGTCTTTGATTTGAGAAGATTTTCTAGAGGATCTTTCCTCCCAAAGCCAGGTTCACCAACCCAGGATCTCTTACCTATAGTCCGCCTTTGGATATTGGCCTTTTCACTATGTCCCAGCTTACAAGGTGATTTTTTTTTGGTTCCCCTTTCCTCCTTTCCATAGGAAATTTCGAATTAGCTTTGATAGTTGTTCTGTGATCATTTTTGGAGCTAAAAGAAATGAGGCCTGGTAGATAAGAAGGGAGGAGAGGACTGATTTAACAAGAATGAGCTTCCTGGCTATGGTAAGCCACTGTCCACCCCATGCAGTCATTTTTGCCTTGATTTTACTAATAATTCCCATCCAATGAGGGGCCTTTCTTGTTCCCAATGTTAAAGGCATGCCTAGGTACTTGAATTTTTACCAAGAGACGTGGCCTGTGAAGCCCAAGATTTGGGCGATCCTAAGAATAGTTTACTGGTCTACCGCCTAGCCATACACAATGCTTTTCCTCTTGTTGACCATAGCTTCGAAGACTCTGTAGAAGCTTTGGATTACTTCATTGAAGGCCATTGCAATTTTAGTGGAGGATCCTCCCATAACGATAGAGTCGTCGGCGAACAAGGCATGATTGATTGGAGTTGTTCCTTTTATTGCCCTTATGCCTGAAAGTGTCCAATTGAGCTTCTCTACTATAAGCTTTCGGCTTAGGTGTCTGCCATCAGAATGTACAGGAAGGGGGACAGAGGGCAACCTTGCCTAATACCCCTTGAAGCTTTGAAGTAGTTTGTTGGCTTGCCATTTACAAGAGGAGCAATCCAGGGTTCTCCAATACATGCTTTGATCAATTTTATAAAATCAAAACTAAAACCAAATGCAGAAAGAACTTGGAGGAGTAAAAGTGCCTTACTCGATTAAAGGCATTCGCCATGTCCAGCTTAATGAGCATACCTTTCTCTTTGTGTTGATGGCTGGCATGGATGATTTCCTGCACCAAAATCACATTGTCGAGGATCTGTCGGCCTTTGACAAACCCACCTTGGTTGGGGGAGATGAGTTTTTCCAGCAGCGGCTTTATTCTATTTGCAAGTAACTTAGTGAGGACTTTGTACGACACATTACAAAGATAGATTGGCCTGTAGCAGTCAAACGATACCAGGTTCGCTTCTTTTGGTATTAGTGCTAGGAAGGTGGAGTTTGTGCTTCCTCCCACTTTGGCTTTACGAAGGAAACCTTTGGTCATTTGGTACAAATCGGCCTTGATGATGTCCCAGCAAATTTTGTAAAAGTGGATAGAAAAGCCATCGGGTCCTGGGGCCTTGTCTGGTTCCATCTTCCATATGACATTGTTGATTTCATCTTCAGTGAAGGGCTTCAGGAGAATTGAGTTATCCTCCTTGTTTACCAGTCTTGGAACATGCTTGAGGAAGGCTTGTGATTCGTCAACATCTTCCACACTTTCTTCTTTGTACAACTGTTGAAAGTGAGAGGTTGCAGCCTCTTTTATCAGAGTTGTGCCTTTGAGAACGACCCCTTCTGGTGAGGTGATTTCAGCAATGTGGTTTCTAGAAAGTCTAGTTCAAATTTTCTTGTGAAAGAAGGCTGAATTTTTTTCTCTAGACACAAGCCAGAGATTGCGTGATTTGATCCTCAAGGATTCTTCCTCTCTAAATGATCATAGAGTGCTGATTTGGAGATCTTGCTCATTCTGAACTTCTGTGCAGGTAATATTTTGTAGCTCCATGCCCCTTTGCAGATCTAGTAGCTGCTTTATATTATGTTTTCTATGACTAGAGGAGGAGCCTATAGGCTTTTTTATCCATTCTTTCAGAGTTGTTTTGGTGGCCTTTAGCTTTTGCTCCCACAAATAGCTAGGCGAACCAGGGACATGGGTGAGCCAGGCCTTCGTAATTGTATCCATGAACCCTTCTTTGTCTGCCCAGAGAGGGCTGAAATGGAAGGGGATTGGCCCCAAATTTTCCTCTTCTTCTAGCAGAAGTAGAATGGGTTTATGATCTGAAGTTAGCTTTGGCAGAATTTTTGTGGAGATGATCTTCTTTTCTGAGAGGAGACTGCTCTGAAGTAGGAATCTTTCCAACTTGGCTGAGATGTTCTCCGTTCCAACTCTGTTATTTGTCCATGTGTAAACCCCTATTTTTGGCTTAAAGTCCAATGAATCCCATTGCTGAATCAGGTCTTCTACGAAGGGAAGGAAGTGGTCCATGTTGCTGGTTCCTCATCTTTTTTCCTTTGGGTCAAGGATTAGATTGAAGTCCCCTGCTAGAATTATATTCTTGAGGGAGTAGGCTTCAAGGAAGTCGGACAGGGTTTTCCAACGATCTTTCTTTTCTGCATAGAGGACATGCATGTAAAGATTAAAGAGAGCAAAGGTAATATTACTTGGAAGGTGTCAAAGTTCTGTGTATATCCAGTGCTGTGTCTGAAAGGAGCTCTCAACTAAAAACTTGTCATCCTCCGAGAGGGTGGCAAGCCCACCACATGTACCCCTTGCACTTACTGCTTTTCTGACTTTTGCTTTCCATTTTTCTTTGTTGAGTTCCAGAAGGGCTTCCCCTTCTATTTTAGTCTCTTAGAGCATGAGGATCTCAGGAGATCCTCATTTCAATAGGTTCTTGATTGCTTCAACTTTTGTGGGATTCCCCAGTCCTCTGTAATTCCAAGAGACTAATCACATTATTTATTACCAGAGGGTGGGGCAGTACCTCCCTTGGGAGGCCTGGTTCTAGTATTTATGCTGATGGACATCTCAATCGTGGGCTGGCTGCCTTGCATTTTTTGTCTCTCCGCATCTTCTTCTATGGCTTCTCTGTGGGATTTCCTCCCCAATCTTTTCGTGGGCCTCTCAGTTGTCTCATCTTCTGAGGGACCCGATATCTCTGGAGTCTTCTTCCTTGTCATATCTACAGAGGTAGGGGAGCTAGAGGCACCTTTTGGAGTTCCTATTTGGAGAGGGCCTATTCCCCCCTGCATTTTATCTTCTTCCATGGTGGTGGCCTATTGTTCAGCCTCTTTATCTATAGGATCTGGGAGATCTTCTGGTGTGCTAAGTATTTCAAAGGGATTGGTGGGTATGTCTGCTCTTGAGGGGGCTGAGCTCCCCTCCGCTTGGGCTATGGGTGGAGCACCACTCCCCATGGACACTCCCTTTCCTTTGGTTTTGTTGTTCTACTTAGCTATTCCTAGTTTTTGGACCTGAGTCCATTGATCTCCTTTCATATTCTCTAGCCCCTCCTCTGATTTCTTTTTGCAGTGCCTGGCAAAGTGCCCGTAGCCATGGCAGTGCCAACATTTAAATGGGAGTTTCTCATAATATAACACTTGGATGTGCGTCCATTCAGCCACTGTGAGTTTTATAGCTTCAAGAAGGCCTTCCTCCAGGTCTACTTCTACACAAATTCTCGCACAAGAGTACTAGTCCCTCCTTTCTACTTGGTCAATGTATTTACCAAATTTATTACCTATGGTTTCTAAGGATTTTGGGGTTCCAGTAGTGCAGAGGTAAATGAGGCAAGCACACCTAGACAGGGATAGTAGAGGGCACATCCTATGTCAGATCGAAGTCTAGAGTTCATTTATTCAAATACAAACCCTGAGGCCCCATGAAATATGGTCTGTTTCTGAATATGAGGTTTCTGTCTTCTATTGCTTCAAATACGAATACAAAGAAACCTTTGCCGATGAAGTGGCTTTTGATTCCTTCCTTCAAAAGAGGCCATTAGTTCCTTTGCACCTAGGCATCTACAGCTTTAGGTGATTGCCATAACCAAGAGAACTGCCCAATAAGCTCTCTTTCTGCTAGATTCAACGCCGCTTTGCAGGGTTCTTTAGTAGGCAGAGCAACTGTGGGGATGGAGTCCATTCTTTTGACAAACTTCTGCTGGTTTTCGGTTGCTGGTCGTTTGTTGCTTGCCACCACCAGTTCCCAGAACGCTGATAGCTCAGATGGGAGAGGAGGATCCAGTTCGCGGCCCCCTCCTGGGGCCATGGCGTTGGTGCTGCTCACAGTTTCTGGTTGTCTGCTCCTTCACGCTCGCAGTGCTCTCCACCCTTACAGATTTGCGCTGCTCCTCTTTTCGGTGCTTGCAAAAGGTTTCCCTTCCCATCCTTTAGCTCCCCCGTGGCTCATGCAACATCTCCTTCATGCCCCATGTCCAAGTGTTTTTTAAATGTTATTTTTATATTTAGAATTGAATGAATTATATGTCTCCGTATTATTATTGCATCGAGGGCACTCTCCAGCCCATTATGGTAGAGATGTTGTAGTGTAATATATAATGTAATACAAATATTTTAACTTGGTCAAAATGAAAATAAAAATAAGCCCAATATCATAGTAGGTACACATTTTCAAATTTATAAAATATTTTAGCCTTTAATTTTATATAAACAAATCTATTCAAACCAAATAAAAATAAAAAATATCCATTACAATCAAAAAATAATACAAAATAAAGTATAGTATTAATATGGGGATTCACTTACTATCCAACACTAATGATATAGTGTGGGATTCATATTAATGACTATGGAATTTGTTTTTCATGTTAATGTTTATCACTCTTCAATGTATATGAATTTGTAAAATTGGTTTAATGTTGAATTTATCATATAAATTAGACATCTTTATAAGAAACATTTTCCCACTATGTACTTAAATATTATATATCAAAAAGCTATAAACTCAATTAAATGATGACAACCATAATTAAATGACTATTTTCAAACTTTAAATTCATAGAAAATGCTAATTGAATTAAAAGTATGAAAATTACTTACCATGTTTTTGCTTGTCCAATGGTTGTAACTTGTTTTCAAACTTTAAATTCATAGAAAATGCTAATTGAATTAAAAACATGATAATTACTTACCATGTTTTTGCTTGTCCATTGATTGTAATTTGTATGGATCAAGTTCCATTCCCTAAACCAATCAAACTTCTCTTACTCTTACTATACAGTCCAATGTTATGATGTTTTTTAGTGTAAATATAAAATGCAACATCAATGTCAATGCATCATATCACATTAGGGTTACTAATAAATGGCATGAGAGGAAAAATTAAATTCATAAAAATTGCTAATTGAATTAAAAGTATGAAAATTACTTACCATATTTTTGTTTGTCCAATGGTTGTAACTTGTATGCATCAAGTTTCATTCTCTAAACCAACCAAACTTCTTTTCCTCGTACTATACACTCCGATGTTATAATGATTTTTAGTGTAAATATAAAATACAACATCAATATCAATGCATCATATTGTTAGTTCAGAGCATACATAACACACAACGGATTTATACTCAGAGACTTAGATGGCAATAGCAGAGAATAATTCACAGAGACAGACAAATGGAGAAACAACAAGATTACTTAGTCAGAAACAACGGAATAGATAAAACAATCACTGGAGAACATAAATCACTTTGCATTACATAACAGGCTTGGGCCTTGGCTTGCTTTCCTTGGCTAGAGAAATTACAAATTTATAGAGGCAGAAGAAGGATCTAGAATCCTATGTGTGATTCAGATGGAGATCTGGAATGATCTAGAAACCATTGGTGGTGTAGGAGGATCTAGAATCCTGGAGATCTAGAAAAATTTAATCTAGAAGGATCTAGAATACTGCGTGAATTTGGCTTCACACTTAACATTCTCCCACTTGAAGCCAAATGAGAGTCATCAAGTCACATCGAGTCCTACCATGCCTCTACATAACTCATGTTTATTTCGTGGTAGAATCTTAGTGAGCATATCAGTAGGGTTCCTATCTGTATGGATCTTTTCCAAGGATGACTGTTCTTCCTCCAACACATGCCGAATCCAATGGTACCTTAAGTCAATGTGCTTGGTTTTTGAATGAAATGTTGGGTTTATCGCCAAGTGAATGGCACTTTGACTATCACAATATAACACATACTTGTCCTGCTTTATTCCTATCTCTCCTAGGAATCGCTGCATCCATAACATCTCTTTACAAGCTTCTGTTGCAGCTATGTACTTTGCTTCTGTTGTAGAGAGGGCTACTATTCTTTGTGGCCTTGACACCCAAGATAATGCCGCATCTGCAAATTTATATAAATAACCTGTAGTGGACTTTCTGGTATCCATATCTCCAACGATATATGCATCTGTAAATCCTTCAAGCACAGTCTCATCATTACCAAAACATAAACAATAATGACTAGTGCCCTTGAGATACCTTAAAATCCATTTTGCTGCTTGCCAATGTTGTTTGCCTGGATTGGTAAGGAACCTGCTCACTACTCCCACTGAATATGCAATGTCTAGTCGTGTGCATA
Source organism: Pinus tabuliformis (assembly GCA_031772625.1). Taxonomy (NCBI): domain Eukaryota; kingdom Viridiplantae; phylum Streptophyta; class Pinopsida; order Pinales; family Pinaceae; genus Pinus; species Pinus tabuliformis. The sequence goes on from CM062804.1 coordinate 1,254,374,665, forward strand.
CCATGGCATACATTAAGCTGCCAACTGCTGAAGAATAAGGAATCTTGCTCGTCCCTTCTTTCTCCTTGTCATCACTAGGACATAATTCAGTATTCAGTTTGAAGTGGGTTGCAAGGGGTGTACCAACTGGCTTGGCATCCTTCATATTAAACCTGTCAAGCACCTTCCTGATATATTTTTCTTGTGACAGCCACAACCTTTTGTTTTTCCTTTCACGCATAATCCGCATGCCCAATATCTGTTGTGCTGGTCCCAAATCCTTCATTGCAAATTTGCTACCCAAATATTTCTTCAACCTATTGATCTTTTTCTTATCATGCCCAACAATCAACATGTCATCCACATATAACAATAATATGATATACTTTTCTTGATCATACCTCTTGATATAGACATAATGGTCGGCTTCCAACCTCTGAAAACCATGTTCCAACATGAATGAATCAAATTTCTTGTACCATTGTCAAGGTGCCTATTTCAACCCATAGAGACTCTTCTTCAACCTACAAACAAGGCCTTCTTTGCCTTTTTCTTTGAAGCCTTTTGGCTGCTCCATATAAATTTCTTCCTCCAGTTCACCATGAAGGAATACAATTTTTACATCTAACTGTTCACATTCTAGGTCTAAAGCAGCAACTAGACCAAGAATGACTCTAATGGATGACATTTTAACAACAGGTGAGAAAATTTCATTGAAGTCAATACCTTCTTTTTGGGCAAAACCTTTCACCACCAGCCTTGCTTTATACCTCTCCTTCTTTTCGTCACCTTCATGCTTAATCCTGTACACCCATTTGTTTTGTAGAGCCTTTCTACCTTTTGGGAGGTTTACCAACTCCCAAGTTTTATTTTCCTACAAAGAGTTCATTTCTTCTTCCATTATTTACTGTGCTCGACTTTACAAGCTTCTTGAAAACAATTAGGTTCACCTTCATCAGCCAACAAAATATAGTTTGAAGGAGGATACCTTTGTGAAGTCTTATGCGGCCTAGAAGATCTGCGAACCAACTGTGGTGGTGCATTATCAGGTTGAATTTCTTGTAAAGGTTCCTGCAAGATTCCTTCTTCTTCTTGTTCATTATTTTCCACTTGTTGTTCTTCATGCTCCTGAATTTTCTGTTCATTTTCTTGTATTGGCGGTATGTTTTCCTGCTGCTCTTCAAACTTGTCAATAACCTTCTTAAACTCCAACTCACCTACAATCCTCTTGAACATTTCTGACTCATTAAATATAACATCCCTGCTTCTAATAATTTTATGTTTGACTGGATCCCATAGACGATAACCAAGATCTTCGTCCGCATATCCCAAAAAAATGCATTTCATAGATTTATCATCTAGCTTAGTTCTATTTTCTTTGGGAATATATATGGATGCTTCACATCCAAAGATTTTCAAGTGAGAATAATTCAAATTCTTACCAGTCCAAACTTATTCAGGGATACCGCAATCCAAGGATGTAGTTGGAGATCTATTTATGAGGTAGCAAGCGGTCTTGACTGCTTCAGCCCAAAAATTCTTCTCCAAACTGGAATTGGACAACATACTTCACACCTTTTCCATAATGGTGCGATTCATCCTTTTGCGACACCATTTTGTTGAGGAGTACCAGGCACAGTCTTCTCATGCTTTATGCCAAACCTGTTACAATATTCCTTAAATGCATTTGAGCAATATTCTCCACCATTATCTATTCTTAAACACTTCAGCAATTTGTTAGTCTCTCTTTCAACAGCAACATGGAATTTTTGAAATATTCCAAACACTTCACTTTTATTTTTCATAGGATATGCCCAAACTTTCCTGGATGCATCATTTATAAATGTTACAAAATATGATGCTCCTCCTAATGATTTGATGTTAACAGGCCCAAACACATCCGAGTGTACCAATTCTAACACATTTTTCTTTCTGTCATGGCCACCTCTAAGGAATGAAACCCTTCTTTGTCTACAATATATACAATGCTCACAAAGATCAAGATTGTAGGATTTCAAACCTAACAATAAATTTTTACCAATAAGGATTTTCAAGCCCTTCTCGCTCATGTGACCCAAACGCTTATGCCACAGATCTGCTGAATTTCCTTCTTTTGTGATAGCAGCCAAATCTGATTTTCCTATCAATGTCTTCAATGTGTATAATGTTCCTGTCTTGGGTCCTTTGTGTTGGAAATAATACTGAGAGGGGGGGTGAATCAGTATTATCAGATCAATCAATCTTTTCAATTTCATACTCAGAAACATATACGCTACTTCAATTAAGTGAACCCGCGTGTACACGCTACTGTGTCTAATGAAACTCGCGTATACCCAGAGATCTTATAATTCAGTTAGCTTAATCTTCAGTAAATGCATCAGATCATTATTAAGCATATTAACAGTAAACAGGTGCAGAATAACAGAACAGAGCATCACACAAGAGCCACACACATGAACACAAAGATATAAGGTGGAAACCCAATGTGGGTGAAAACCACCTGCTGCAAGTCATCTCAATCTTCTTCTTAATAAGAAAATCCTTTTACAATATTTGTACTGGTGCAGTCTTATACCAGTACGCAGGCTACAACCTGCAGAAGGCTTCAACCTTCTCTCGTTCTCCAAACTTCCTTGGAAGGGAGCTCCAACCCCCTTTGCTCTTGTACTAGCCGATCCATTTACTAGTACGCAGGCTGCTACCTGCTACAATGCTCCAAAGATCTCCTTTAGCTTTTGTACTAGCTTAGATACTAGTACGTAGGTGCTTGCCTACAATCTTCTCACCTCCAGGTACCACGTTTCATCAATTTTCAGACTGGATACACTGAAGCACAACACATAATCTGTAAGGCCACTTTTCATCCAATTTTCATACTGGACCCATAACTATCATTGAAGCTCAAAACAATCATCAAACCCTGAATCACTGAAACCCTGTTAACAACAGTCACCAGAACACAGAGCAGACACAGAACTCTGTAATAACCATCAGATCCATCTGCAACTTCAAATATCAAGCTTTACAATGTATACGCTACTTCGATGAATCAAACCCGCGTGTATACGCGCTTTTGCCAAAGTCAACCCGCGTACAGATCTAAAAATAATTTCTCATAACTTGCAGCTGTACCAGACATCAGTCATACTCATAAAGTTTATAGAACAATACATGCGTCAGTATGTAGATCTAGAATAAGCATCATAAAGATAGTTCATTTCAAACCATTTGATCCCGATCTCTCCTTAGATCTAGTTCTCCATCAACCGATGAGATCTCTCCTTAGCTCAGATCAAGCAATGCATCATCAACCCATAACCCTGCATACTGGATCTAATGCTTCATCAGATATTCAAGACATTTCAGATGCCCTTGCCTAATGATTTCCTTCTCCTTATATAGCCTTAGGCCTTGTTCAATACCAAGAGCCAAAACCATAGTAACACAATACCATCAACTTCAATACTAGGGATCGACACGCCCGTCGAGACATAATGGTCCGAAATCATAGGCACAACTTCCAAGGACTAACCGTCATGGATCAAAGGTACGTTTCCACATACACGCGCTTTTGCTGAAGCCAACCTGCGTGTACACGCGACTTGGGCTTAACGAACCTGCGTGTATAAACTTTCTCTTCTTCTTATAGTCTGATCATCAATTCCTTGCTGCTGACCTTCTGTCTGATCATCAATTCCTTGCTGCTGACCTTCTGTACTATGAGTTGTCATCAGTGAGGTTTGCCATCAAGGACAACACTTATCTCATAATGCCAACACTTTGGCCACAACCAATGCACCTTTGCTAATTTTCTAGCCTCCTTTTCCAAAGCTTGTCCAATAGCCTTCATCATCCAGTCGTCCCATAGAGATTGAACTCATGCGCATTTCTGGTACATGCTTGACCTGTTTCAACAATATATCTTGTCCATCTTTCATCTTGATCTGGACATCTCCCACTCCAACAATACTACAAAAATTATTATTCCCCAAATGCACTCTACCATAATCACCTGGATCATATGAAACAAAACTATCTTTGCATGGGGTTACATGGTGAGATGCCCTAGAGTCAAGGATCCAATCAAAGCCACTGCTAGATGTATATACACATGCATCCTCTACTGAAACAGTAAACAACACATCACCATCTGTGGCTACAGTAGTAGTCTCACCTTCATTTGTGCTGGATGACTTGTGATTTGTACTAGACGGTCTCTGATCCTTTTGTCCTTTCTTCTATAATTGACATTATTTCTTCATGTGCCTGGGTTTGCCACAATGAATGCAGATGATCCTTCCTCTCCTTAATTTTTATCGGCCTCTCAATCTTGATCGCCCTTGCTAGCCTCGATCCATTTTCCTACCACGATCAGCTAGAGCTAGAGCCTCTCCTCCCCTCCCTGGTTTTCCACAATTGACTTGCGTCGCAGCTCCTCGTTCATTAAACTGTTGTTGACATTATCAAAGTTCTGGGTCCCTATAGTTGTTGAAGTGCTCATAGCTACAATTAAATTTTCCCAGCTGTCTCGCATAGAACACATTAGCAAAATAGCTCTAATTTCATCATCTAAAATGATTTTAACAGAGGCAAGTTGATTAGTAATAATATTAAATGCATTCAAGTGCTCAGCAACTGAAGCACCCTTCTTCATTTTGAGATTATAAAGCTTCTTCATCAAGAACACTTTGTTTGATGTTGTGTTCTTCTCATATAGATCATGGAGCTTCTTCCATAATCCTTCAGTTGTCTTTTCTTTGGACACATTGAAATATACATTCTTTGCTAAATATTGGCGGATTGTTGCAATCGCATTTCTATATAACTTATTCCACTCTTCATTTGTCATCGATTATGGTTTATTTGTTGTGCCCTCAATCGGCAAACATTGATCTTTTAAAATCAGTATATCCTCCATTTGTGATTTCCATAGGGAAAAATTAGCCCCGCTCAACTTCTCCATATCTATAACTGTTGTCTCCATTTTCAATCAAATTCACGCCCAAAAACACAAAAAACTCCACTTAAAAATAAAACTTTAATTATTACTCTTTAAAATTTAGTAATAATGACCTTCCTCCTTTTAAAATACCCTTTTCAAAATTCCTGCTCCTTTTTAAAATATACTTTTCAAAATTCTAACATATAATTATATATGTTTCATAATAAATATAAAAACATATATAATGCTTTAACCTTTTCACATTTCACACATACATATGTTGGTTTGGGAAAAAAACTTAACGTATACGTGCAAGCTTGATGTAAAAAAAACTTACGAACACCACGTTTCAACTCCAATCTCCACGGATCTCCACTTTTCAAACTCTAGAAACATGTTTCAACATAGGTCCACGACCTTGTTTTTCTTGCAGCAACTGTCTTTTAGTTCCAGCGTTCCTCAGCTATTTCTTGGACAGATCCTTCAATAGCTCCAGGAGTAACAACCAATGTTTTAACGAACACTGCTAGAGCAAGGTGATGGCACTAAGCGGCTTGCATCGTGGATATTCGAACCTAGCTCTGATACTAGTTGTTAGACCAAAGCATACATAACACATAGCGGATTTATACTCAGAGACTTAGATGACAATAGCAGAGAATAATTCACAGAGACAGACAAATGGAGAAACAACAAGATTACTTAGTCGGAAAGAATGGAATAGATGAAACAATCACTGGAGAACAGAAATCACTTTGCATTACATAACAGGCTTGGGCCTTGGCTTGCTTTCCTTAGCCAGAGAGATTACAAATTTATAGAGGCAGAAGAAGGATCTAGAATCCTGTGTGTGATTCAGATGGAGATCTGGAATGATCTAGAAACCATTGGCGGTGTAGGAGGATCTAGAATCCTAGAGATATATAAAAATCTAATCTAGAAAGATCTAGAATACTGCGTGAATTTGGCTACACACTTAACTCATATTGCATTAGTGTCACTAATAAATGGCATGAATAGAAAAATTAAAGTTCAAATATTCTTTTAGAAAGAAAATTTACAAATTAATTATAATTAAAAGTGGTTTCTTCTCATTGTGGTGAACCATGCAATATCATCTATCATGATTTAAAGGTAAATACGTGATCATCAAGTGTTCATTTACATGGATTTTTTTTTTCATTTTTCATGTTGGATATTTTAATTTGAAGAATTAGAAGCATCTATATTCATTGGAAGTGTGTTTTATAATAGGGAATTTGAAATTTTTATACTTTTGAGTACCCCAAATGATGTATAGACAAATTTTTGTATTACATTGAATTTATTTTTGTATATATTTATCTACATTTTTAAGATTCCAAAATAAATCTTTTTTTTGCCAGTGCCATAACAAACTCTTTTTAGGTTTTACCAAAATCCTATGAGTCTAATTGTTTTCTTTCCCTACATTTTCATAGCACTTACTAAGAGGGATAATTTTGGGATTAAGAAACACAAGTTTCTGTAAAGAAAGGAAATGTAAGAATTGATTTAAAATATTGATTCATAGTTTTGAAATATTTTTTATGAATCGTTTTATGTTTATGACAATGGGTACTTCATTAATATTGTTTTGATAAAGTAGATACTCATGTAACTAACATTCATTTTCATAAAGTGTTCATATGGACAAATCACAATCATCCAACCTAACCTACGTAGAATAAAAATAATTCATTTTTTTATATATATTTAAAATAAGATTAATTTATTTTTTTCTATAAAATATTTATAACTATTATTATACGAAAAATACTTTAATAATATATTTATTTACCAATTATTTTACATTTCATATATAAATATTTAAAAAGTGCCCTATGAATCCCGGGATTTCGCCTTTTACCCGGCCTAATAAGAGGAGTTGTTCGTCCCCAAAGGTGCGGGTAAGGTTGTATCCTAGCCACTTTAGCACCTCGAACCTTTCCGGCCCGATCTCTGCTACGGAATAGGGAGAAGGTGCCCCCAACGCCTTAACATAGTCACGGAGCCGACTAAGCCGACTACTAATTGGGTTCAGTTTGGATAATTTTAAAAAGTTTAATTTTAAAATTTTATTTCGTTATTATAAACTTATTCAGATAAATAATCATAATTTATCTGAATCATAATTTAAAAATATTAAAATCAAATGAATATAAAAATGTAATAAACAGTCAAACATATCCATCCTCACGAATATGAAAAGGATATTGAAAAATAATGGATGTCTCCAAAAAAAAAATGGACCCTTACCCTGTATCAATACAAAAAATCTGAAAAAATTATTTTAAAAAACTTTACGCTGGATGGGAAACAGGCTACCAAATTTCAACAATTATATCAATATGAATCTGAAAAGACTATTACTATTTACTGAATATGAGTTTGCCAGTGGTTCATACTGATATGATTAATGTTATATCTACGGCGATTTCACAAATGAAATATGGACCAGATGGAAAGAACCAGTCGAAATTTATGCCCTTAATGGCGCCACCTTTGTATGAGCAAGCACGATTCTCATGAAAATTTACTTACAAACCATCCGCCCAAAAATGGATACTAACGAGTATTGATGGATTTGAATTTAATAAAAAACTATACACTTCAATGGCCCCAAAGAGCCCAAAGAGACGATTATAGAATTTTTAAATTGAAGTTCTAATTGGTTTTTATAATCAAGTAAATAACAGTTTTATATTTCTATCTAATCCAAAAATTTTATAATTAAATCCATTATATAATAATTTATGACTTCATTTGTTCATTATGAGTTCGGGTCAATTCAATTCAAATGTACTCGATATGTAGTCAATCTTAAAAATAGCTAATTTTTTTAAGAATAATCCAAACAAATTGTGTGAAAGAGTAAAAGATTTTAAGATTTTATGGCTTCCAATTTTATTTTTCTCTCCCGATAAATATCAAGTAAATGTTAATCTTATCTCAAATTTTAATTTATTTATATTTTGTTTCTGACCAATATAATTTTGTAGTGAATTTCTAACCTACTTAATTTTGTAATAATGAAAGCATAAAATAATAATACTAATTGATATATTAGATTTAAGTTGTCCTTTGTTTAACTCTTCACATTTCTCCCCTCGATATTAATATTAGGATTAATCCTTAAAAAGGAAACTTGGTTTATTTATTATTTATTTCATATAAATATTATTATAAAATATTTTAATATAAAAAATAAAATTTGATTTTTTTTAACGTTAAGCATTAAAAAAATTAACAATAGCCTAACTATTGCCAAATAAAATTTTTATTTAATTTGAAAAACTAGTAACTATAAAATAATTGTAAATATTTATTCCATGGTCCCTCAAGGTTGTACTACCACTTCACACTCATGTTCATTGTTAGAAAAAGAAGAGATTGCTTGTTTGCTGTATTTAACCAGATGACAACAACATATTCATAAGCTTCAAGGGAAAGACGCAGAACGATGCAGGGGATACCCTGCGATTTCAACTTTTAGCCATTTATATATCTTGCACACTTTTAGCCATTTATATATCATTCACATTGCATCATCCAACTTGGTCAAAAAGCCTAATTGTCATCAACAGACACAACCCTCATTGGTGAAAAGATAAAACAATCACCAAGAAAGGTAACGCTTCCTATGGCCATCCGAGATACAGATCAAATTCCTATTTGTATATATACTCCCTCATAAAGAAAGAACTTTAACAGTTGGTGATCGAGCTTCCCTACATACTTGGTCAAGAAAACTCTTATTTTTTATAGTATGGCCCATTTCAAATAGACAACTATGAAGTTTGTATGGAAATATATTTTTGCTTGGAATGTTTTATTTGCCTAGTTTGTGTTTTTTTTGCAATATTTGGATATTAAACTCAATTCTTTGCATCCTCTTTTCACGAGCAAAAGAAGGCAGCAATGAAACAAAGATTGTTTGAATCACTACATTAATACATGATGGTTATGTTTGGAAAGTGGTTTTTTTACCCTTTGGAACTCAATAACTCATTTGCTAAAAATTATGTTTGATTTCATATATGGCAAGGGAATGAGGATGCATTAGTGTAGAACAAATGGTAGAGACTGGAGAAAAATGAGGTAGGGGCTATTAATACACTGAAGAACATGTTGAATCTTGACACCATATCAAGAAAACAACTATTTTGGTTATTTATTTCAGAGAATGAAGAAGTATAACAATCCAACCATGCATAATCATTAACTTTATGAGGTCCCTCCACAAATGTATTTGCAAACAGGTCAATCTTGACACCATATCCAGAAAACAACTATTTTGGTTATTTATTTAAGAGAATGAAGAAGTATAACCATCCAACCATGCATAACCATTAACTTTAAGAGGTCCCTCCACAAATGTATTTGCAAACATATCAATCTTGACACCATATCCAGAAAATAACTATTTTGGTTATTTATTTCAGAGAATGAAGAAGTATAACCATCCAACCATGCATAATCATTAACTTTAAGAGGTCCCTCCACAAATGTATTTGCAAACATGTTAATCTGCCCTGCGAAGGAAAAGAATGATAATGATATAGATGTATATGAATATCAAAAGAATGCTAATGGTATAGATGTATACAAATATCTCCCTAAATATTGCCTGTGCCCAAGTGGATATTAAGTGGCCAATGACTCTAGGTCCAAGAACACCTAAGAAAAGAAACTTAGAAACATAACTCAAGAATTTGATATTGAATTTTAATTTTCATGGTCAATTGGAAAACTTAAGGCATATGGGATATTGATAGTTTGGATATTTTGAGCAACACCTGTTCCTTTACAAAGTTTGTTTGGAAATATGTTATGCATGGTATAAACATTGCAATCCATTTAAAATATTCTATTTTAATGGATATTATGTCAAATATTTTTTAGGTTTTTTGGATAGAATTTGATGAGATGTTTTGTCAAGATTGTGTTATTTGGTTATCTAAAATGTGTTTTTGAATGCATCAGTGAAATAAAAATCCTGAAAAATCCCTTGGGGCACTTTGATTTTGCAGATTTGTAGCTCAAAGTTATGATTCCAAGAAATACCTGGAGAATTTCAAGCAAAATTGATTAGAAAATATATCTAAAAAAAGTAAAAAATGTGAGTTATACTACACTATATTTTTTATGTATTTTAATAATTTTTTGGTTAATAAGTTATACACCATATCGAGAAAACCACTATTTTGGTTATTTATTTTAGAGAATGAATAAGTATAACCATCCAACCAAGCATAATCATTAACTTTATGAGGTTCCTCCACAAATGCATTTGCAAACAGGTCAATCTTGACACCATATCCAAAAAACAACTATTTTGAAGCATGCATAATCATTAACTTTAAGAGGTCCCTCCACAAATGTGTTTGCAAACAGGTTAATCTTCCATGCGGAGGAAAAAAATGATAATGATATAGATGTATACGAATATCAAAAGAATGATAATGATATATATGTATACGAATATCTCCCTAAATATAAGAATGATAATGATATAGATGTATACAAATATCTCCCTAATATTGCCTCTGCTGAAGTGGATATTAAGTGGCCAACGACTAGGTCCAGGAACACCTAACAAAAGAATCTTGGAAACATAATTCAAGAATTTGATATTGAATTTGAATTTTCATGGTCAATTGGACAACTTAAGGCATATAGGATATTGATTTTTTGGATATCTTAAGGCATATGGGATATTGATATTCTGGATATTTTGAGCAACACCTGTTCCTTTACAAAATTTCTTTGGAAATATGTTATGCACGGAGCATTGCAATCCATTTAAAATATTCCATCTTAATAGATATTATGTCAAATATTTTTTCGGTTTTTTGGATAGAATTTGATGACATTTGTTTGTCAAGATTGGGTTTTTTGGTTATCTACAATGTGTTTTTGAATGCATAAATGAAATCAAAATCCTGAAAAAACCCTTGGGGCACTTTGATTATGCAGATTTCATAGCTCAAACTTATGATTCCAAGAAATACCTAGATGATTTCAGGCAAAATCGATGAGAAAATATATCTAAAGAATGTAAAAAATGTAAGTTATACTACACTATATTTTTTACATATTTTAATATTTTTTTGTAAATTGTGTTTGCATTGAGATAGAAATAATTACATTAGATCTACCAAAACTATTATGTCTTTGGACTTCCACTTTGGAAAGAAATCCATTAAACCAAAGAGTTAAGAACCAACAAAAATGACTGACACATTGTATGAGTATAGAAAATGACAATAATCACCCAAGGATCCCTAATAACATAAAGCAATTGAATCATAATGAGTCATCAAATCATAGAAACTCTCCCAAATTTAATATTCAACCAACAAGAATTATATACAAAAAAATCATAATTATCATTCACAATTGTGAATCAACAAATTTAGTATCAATATAGTAATCACCATAGCTTCATGCATAATAAATATAGGGATCTGGATTTGGATTTGTTTCATTTGCAGGATAAGGGACAATGTTTCCACTACATAAAATTGCAGCAAACAATGATATAAAGATTCAATAACAATCGTTCTTTGTGTCAAAGTGCCCTTTCGATTACCTATGAGAGTTCTTATTTGCCCAAGGATGAAGAGATTGATCTGACTACACCGAGACACTAGGAAACGACAGACTTGGCATTAATGTTATGGTTGGTTTCCAAGTCTTTATCATCATAACTGCAATCATCCTCTCCATGCACACTCTCTTCCTCATCAATCATAATAATTTCATCTTCATTCCATCATGTTCTCTATTTTGTTTATGTTTCTCGGTGAACCATCCTATTCCATAGCTTTTGACTACATTTGCAAGGATCGTTCTATTTCATTTTGTCCATTTTCCTGCCCCTTTCGACTAAATCATAAATAATTTAGTACATAAATACAAATGAAATTAGAAGGAATAATGAGTTGATACACGTATATAAAATGAAGTTAATATTTCAATAACTAAACCCTGAAATCTATATGTTATACATGAATGTTTACAAAATCAAATAGATAACCTTGAATTCTGACAATTTTTCAAATTTTCACTATTGAGATGCATCTTGAGACTTAATTTTCATAAAATACCAAATATATAAATGCAAATGTTAAAAATAAATATTCAAGAAAATAAAATAGATAACAACTGAAAAATGTCATTAAATATAGAAAACAAAGAAATAGAGACTTTTTAGATTATTTTTCTTGACTTAAGACAAAAGGTTCCATGAATAGATGAGATAATGCCTTACCTTGGGCTGCCTTTGAATGAACCTCTCGGTGGCTTTAAGAAGAGTTTTGTTGTCAACCCCAACTTTGGCAAATATTTGACAAGCAAGGCCATTATTTTGCTCTTGCAAAGCCTTCATAAGATGCGTTGTATCAACTATTTGATGTTTGCTCTCTTTCGCCTTGAAATAACAATAATACCAATAAGTGTTTAAAAGTATTGTTGAGTCTTGAAAATGTCATTCATTTCCATTACACTTTCACTATTATGTCCATTATATCACCTCCATTTCACTACTATGTCACCACATTCATCCCACTTTCATTATCATTGGGCCACCTTTATGTTTTTCCAATCTTTATTATTTCTAAGCCTTTTAAGTGAATTTGTGGTTAAACATTAGAAAATAATGTGCATATGCTTATACCTAACAAATGGGTTGAGATTGTTGACATGTGTAGGTTGAAAGGAGGCTTCTAGAAGACCCTTATGTGGCACCCCAAGGCCAAATTCGAATTTGAGTGGAAAGAATCATGGGATCATGAGGATATGTGTCACATCTCCTAATTGTATTGTAACTCTAAGAAGACATGTGTCTTATCAGTTCCTATTTTGATTAGGACTCTAGAGGTAGAGGGAGAGATTCATGGATTCTCATTAATGAGATGGCTCTCATCTTTTTGTATAAATAGGAGATCTCTCTCCTTCATTAGTTAGTCCTTTTTAGCTTAGAGTTTGGAGTTCTTCAGTCTTTTTAGCTTGTGAGTTTTTAGTTCTTCCTTGATGGCTTTTGAAAGCTTTGGAGAGCTTTGTTGTACTTTGTAATTTTGAAGAATTTGAATAAAGCTTTGATGTTCTCAACATGGAAGGAGATGTGAAGTAGATGTCATGGAGCATATTAGAATGCAAGGTAGAGTAGATTTCATTTTGTAAATTTTGCATTGATTTCATTATGTCATTTGATTGCTTTCAAGTTGGTAGATTAGATTTTTCATTCATGCAATTTTAATTCATGCAAGTGTGTTCAACCGGTTGATTGTAGATTAGTGATGCACATAGCCTTTTAATGACTAACGACATGATAGAATCATCTTGTCCTCCTGCTGATTTATTTTCTGAGTTCTAATTCCAGCATTGTTATTTCAATCAGTTTTGTTTTGCTCATTTACTTTCCTGCAATTTAGATATCATATTGCTTAACTTGTTCATGGTTGCTTCCCATAAGGTAGATTGAGCTGAAGGGTAAAGGATCAGAAGAGTTAAAGTAGTGTGATTAGTTTCCTTTATGCAATTTAATTTCTTTCAATTTAGATATCATATTGCTTAACGTTCATGATTGCTTCCCATAAGGTAGATTGAGCTGAAGGGTAAAGGATCAGAAGAGTTGAAGTAGTGTGATTAGTTTCTTTTATGCAATTTAATTTCTTGCAATTTAGATATCATATTGCTTAACTTGTTCATGATTGCTTCCCATAAGGTAGATTGAGCTGAAGGGTAAAGGATCAGAAGATTTGAAGTAGTGTGATTAGTTTCCTTTATGCAATTTAATTTCTTGCAATTTAGATATCATAATGCTTAACTTATTCATGATTGCTTCCCATAAGGTAGATTGAGCTGAAGGGTAAAGGATCAGAAGAGTTGAAGTAGTGTGATGAATTAGTTGCTTTGCTTTCAGTCTTTGAGTTGCTTTAAGTTCAGTTTTTACTTTCTTTTTATACAGCAGCAAGAATACTGGGTCTCATAGTCACTAGCTCATTGATTGGTTATTGCATTCTATTTTGATTGAAGTAGCTGCATATTTACACTTTTGTTTAAGTACTAATTCCATCAATAACATGTTTTAAGATCTTTTGAAGTGCTAAGTTTTGGAAGTTACCATTAGGGACATAGGCCTTGTCTTGAAATCTCTATCCATACTTGTCCCTTAAAAAGTATTCTTAAGACCTTAGAATAGGATTTCCATTTGCATTAGACACTTTAGGAAACCAACAAGAACAAAACCCCAAAAACAACATAAACTATAAAACAACGAAGTAAGAGGAAGGTTAACTAAGCACATATGGTGCACCACACTTCATCAGTTTACGATACCCGGATTGATAATTTATGTAGAGCAATTTAAGATGTTAAATTGACTAGACATTTTGGCGCCGTTGCCGAGGAAGTGTAATTAGGAGACCTTATTTCTTACATCTAAAAAAAAATTAACAATTCTTGAGTATGCTCTCCTCCTGCACTTTGTGTGATCTGGAGGATCAGAAAAATGATTGTTATGTAAAAAATAAAAATAAAAATAAAAATAATAATTCTTGAGTATGCTCTCCTCTTGCACTTTGTGTGATCTGGAGGATCAGAAAAAGAATTGTTATGTAAAAAAAAAGAAAAAGAAAAAAGAAAAAGGAGACAAAATAAACTTCATCATTTCAATTGATTCAAAAAAAAAAAATGAAAAAATGAAACTCAACTGCTTTGATAGGTTCAAATTGTCCAAAATTGTCTGGTTATGGTTTGTAGTGGTCTTCAAAACACTGTATCCTGTTTTAATAAGGTTTTGCAACTTAGCTGCGGAAACTGTCCTGATTCCGCAGCTAGTTGAGAATTCCGCAGCTGTTTCAACGTTTAGCAGGTTACAGGCATCCAATGAAAAAACCGACCACATGAGCATCTCTAGAATTGTCCCGACATGGATCCTATCCTAGTCACCCAGCTCAGATCGATGAAAAACCAACCTAAGACCTCAGTCAAAGTCCTATTTTTAACATGTTTTTCTTAAAGTATTCGCTGCCTGAAATTGAAAATCATGAATCCTTTTTATAAAATTTTACAATTTCAGAGAAGAAGAAAAGAGAAAAACAATCCTAGCTTCCATTATGGGCTTAACAAGAAATATGCCTCCCTGTTCAAGCTTTGACCTGAAATAAACCTGCAACATAAAAAAATGCATTGTATATGTGAGAAAAAAAAAAAGAGGGATCGAATGTTAAAACGATTAGGTAACAATGAGAAGGTGAATACAAATTTGAAGAATCCATGATAACTCCATCAAGGAGCCTCGACATTTCTTTTTAGAGGCTGAAATTTATTATTGTTAAGGTGGATTGAGCTCCTTGTTTGAGGACCGAATCGTGCATTTTTGGAGGTTGATTCCTGTAGGAGGCATTCATCATTTAGTGGCAGATTTCTGAGTTGATTTCACCTTTGGATAGCTACATTATCGATTAGAAACAGAGGGTTGAATTCTTGAAGGTAGCTTCTGGTGATCCATTAAATTATTAAGGGCAGAGTAGTCATTTTTCTCCAAGGGCGAGAGCATGTAAGCTGATTACATTTGCTGACAAAAGGACAAATTTGTTAGCTAAATTTTATCTTATTTCAGGGGTCAAATCCTCTTACTGTTGGAGCCAATTTCCTCTGCCATTATATCCATCAGATTGCAGGTCTACTTCATGGGATGAGTTCAGCATTCACCATAATTATTTGGAGATTGATCTGAGTTAGAATGAATCAATAAGCTCAATTGCTGCCACTTAGATTTCCGCCACCTACAAAACCTGTGATATAAACGACCTGAGCTGTAAGTTCAACAAAATTCTTAAGTCGTTGTTTTAAAAATGCAAGGTATCATTATTAAAAACAACCACTACAGCAATTGTTTGGAAACGTTTCAGATAACAAACCTGTGACTATCAGTCGCCCCAATTCTTCAACTCTGTCCCTTTGTCTAAAGATCACAAGCCTAACAGGGTTGATGAACGGGAGCATATTGAGCAAGCCGGGGGCAATGTTATGTGGGCTGGAACATGGAGAGTAGGAGGTGTTCTTGCTGTATCTAGGGCATTTGGCAATCGGTTATTGAAACAATATGTTGTGGCTGAACCTGAGATTCAGGAAGCAATAATTGATGATGATTTTGAGCTTCTTGTAGTTATTGAACCTGTGTAATACACCTGCAGAACAGTAAAACTCAGAAAAACATAATAGCTGAAAAAACGTCTAACTTCAAACGTTCGATTTGCCCAAACAGAGACGAATTTCAAGAAAATAAAACATGGGTTTTTTTGCCAGGTGGGTTAATTAGATAACCCAGAAACCGTTTGAAGAAATTTGTGGCGGTCTGGGAGAAATCCTCGGTTCTTTAGAGCCTCTTTTTTGCTGCCGCGTGAAGAAAAACGGAATTTGAGTTAATTAACTAGTGTGATTGAATTCGGCGTGCCTGAAGAAGGGGAATTCCAATTTGGTTATGTGCTGGCACCTACTCTGCCTCTACCACGTCTTCCACCCTTTGCCACCACGTCCTCTGCCCATATGCCACTCGTTGTAATTTATTAAAACCCGTTAAACAACAGTTCCAATCCAAGACGACTCTCTGTCATTAAAAAAAAACCGTTTGTTGATTTTGCCACCCGTCTAAGCACTTGCTCTGCCACCTCTCGATTAATAACAGTTCCAATTAAACAAAACACCTGTTAACATCAATCCAATTGAAGACAGCTCTCCATTACGTGAACCAGTCCAAACTGATCTGGCAATTTCTATCTAACTTCACTACTCCGCTCCATTCCTGCCACTTGTTCTCTGTTTCTCCATTTACCATCACTGTATTTTTCTCCATAAAACCATGTCAATTCCCCGCTAACACATAATGAATCTTCTTCATCCATCATTCACGCAGATGAATTGTTAGAACAAGAAGGAAAGAATGGGTCTGTTGTTGAGGGCAGAACCGGAAGGGCCCAAGTTTGTGGAAGGGCCGGATGGTTATGGTTATAGGCTGTTTATCAAACTATAAGTCCATCAATAAAATTGTTTTGCTCCACTCAGAGAGTTCCTACATGCAGACAATGAATTTTTTTTTTCAAAATTGATGATCGACTATTTTAGCCACTTTCCGCAGCTGGCTTAACTTTCTGCAGCTGGCTCAACTTTCCGCAGCTGGCTCAACTTTCCGCAGCTATTTTGTTAAACTCTAGGTTGCAGGTGTCATCAAGCAAAACAAGCCACATGGGTAGCTAGGGGAATGTCAGTACATGGATGGTGTCCTATTCATTCGGTCAAATTTGATGAAAAAGACCCCGGTCAAAGGGAAGTCAAGTTGAGTGTTATCACAAAGTCGCCACACTGAGTCGCCACACTGAGTCGCTGCATGTCAAGAAAAAATAATAATTTTGAATCAATGAAATGAATAAGTTATTTGCTCACTTTTCTGAAAGTATTGATTAATTTTGGAGTGATGATGAAAGATGAATGGCTAACTTTGTATCCAAGATTTTTAGCTATAGAACCATGCACATTCCGTAGCTAATGTCCAATTCCGCAGCTGTTCTCTAATTCCGTAGCCAGAAAAACCTCATTGTTCAAATCAGCCTAACTTTTTCATACAAAATCAGATTTTGATGATTTAAGTACCATTGGAAAGATCTCAACAAGATCTACACAATGAGAAATCCATCATTTGGGTTTGAAATGGCAAATAATGAAATAAATTGCTGAAAATAAGCAACATCAACTTGAGGCACTAATTCCAAATCAGGTATAAATTCTTTTGATTTTTCCTTTGAGAACTTGTTTCACTAATACAAATTCTTAGTTTTTTGTGTAAATATCATAACTAGAGAGATTGGCCATCTCTCTCCTTTGATAATCTTACATTCCATTGCAGAAGAAGTATTAGTTTTTTTTGCAGGTTCCAGGAGGAAGGACAAATGACTACAAGAGAATGGTGTCTCTCTAAGAGACCAATTTGTTTCATAAGAGGATGATCAGCAACAAAGAGGAAATATGTTGATGCAAAATCAGATCCAAACACTTGAAAAACTTTCAGATACTATTGTCTCCATCACATCCATCCATCACATCCATACTTCATAATAAACCATTCACCTCATTCCACTCCATACTTTCCACTGACATTCACATACACTTTCCATCTCTTTTTGTCCATTCATAACCCACAAATAAAAGCAAGAGGCTCATTCATATGCTTATTGCCCATTGTCATTTCTACTTTCCATTGCCATCTTCCATTTTCATCTTCCATTTCCTGTCATTTTCATTCCGCAAATAAACCCTGCTTCAATGCAAATTATTGAGTCCATAGTCCTTTGAGTCTAAGTTCTTTGTAAAAACACCTTGAGGCTTACATGCCTTAATGTCAAGTCCTCATGCTGACAAACAATGGGAATACATTAATGTCCCTTGTTCATTAGATCTTCTAGGTGACTCGACATCAGCAAATTCATTCGTACCTAGCAAGATGTGTTTGGGCATCTTGACTCTCATTGTCATCAATGGTGAGAGTTCTCGTGTTGACTAGTGGCATCCATTAATGGCCACTAAGCCAACAATTTCCTACTATGTTCGACATCAGAACATCTTTTCACATAGTAGGAATTGTGCCAATGAGTTTTGAAGACATGAAGACTATTATTTTCAGCATTTTGGAGCAGATTCAACAAGTTTTAGTAGAAGCAATAAAAAGTCATCTTATCCCTCTATCCATGACTCCTCTTGTTCAACCACTTGAAGAAGAATATGATCAGAAATTTTCAGCCACTACACATACAACTCATCCATTCCAAAGGGTAAGTGAAGGTACGTCATTTTCTAACTTTTGACCATAGAATTCCATAAAAAGCTAGAATGATAATTGTTGGAAAAACATTTCTCTTCCTCATTTCATAAAATTGCCAATACCATCATTTGGGGGGGGGGGATACATTTATATCTTGCCATGTCCATATCATATTCAAGATCTCACATACTTCCAACATATATTAATTATTACATTGCTATTATGAGCATACAATGGCTTTTGAAAAAGTGCTTAAAGGATAAATTGGATACAAACAAAATCATGGTTGTCACACAAGAACCAACCATCATGCAATCCAATAAAGATATACTTTGCAAAAATAATCAAAATATCATTATGCAAAGTTCAAAGATAAAAATAGAAGGCAACAAAAAAAAATGGTTGTAACACAAGAACCAACCATGTTGCAATTCAAGTAAAACACTTTGCAGAAATATGAAGTTATCAAATGATATCATGCAAAGTTAAGCCAAAGCTCAAGGATCAAAAGAGTTAATGTAATATATATTGCATGAGGACATGCAATAGCTTCAGTTGGAGGGTATGTTGAGTCTTGAAAATGTCATTCATTTCCATTACACTTTCAATATTATGTCCATTATATCACCTCCATTTCACTACTGTGTCACCACATTCATCCCACTTTCATTATCATTGGGCCACCTTTATGTTTTTCCAATCTTTATTATTTCTAAGCCTTTTAAGTGAATTTGTGGTTAAACATTAGAAAATAATGTGCATATGCTTATACCTAACAAATGGGTTGAGATTGTTGACATGTGTAGGTTGAAAGGAGGCTTCTAGAAGACCCTTATGTGGCACCCCAAGGCCAAATTCGAATTTGAGTGGAAAGAATCATGGGATCATGAGGATATGTGTCACGTCTCCTAATTGTATTGTAACTCTAAGAAGACATGTGTCTTATCAGTTCCTATTTTGATTAGGACTCTAGAGGTAGAGGGAGAGATTCATGGATTCTCATTAATGAGATGGCTCTCATCTTTTTGTATAAATAGGAGATCTCCCTCCTTCATTAGTTAGTCCTTTTTAGCTTAGAGTTTGGAGTTCTTCAGTCTTTTTAGCTTGTGAGTTTGTAGTTCTTCCTTGATGGCTTTTGAAAGCTTTGGAGAGCTTTGTTGTACTTTGTAATTTTGAAGAATTTGAATAAAGCTTTGATGTTCTCAACATGGAAGGAGATGTGAAGTAGATGTCATGGAGCATATTAGAATGCAAGGTAGAGTAGATTTCATTTTGTAAATTTTGCTTTGATTTCATTATGTCATTTGATTGCTTTCAAGTTGGTAGATTAGATTTTTCATTCATGCAATTTTAATTCATGCAAGTGTGTTCAACCAGTTGATTGTAGATTAGTGATGCACATAGCCTTTTAATGACTAATGACATGATAGAATCATCTTGTCCTCCTGCTGATTTATTTTCTGAGTTCTAATTCCAGCATTGTTATTTCAATCAGTTTTGTTTTGCTCATTTACTTTCCTGCAATTTAGATATCATATTGCTTAACTTGTTCATGATTGCTTCCCATAAGGTAGATTGAGCTGAAGGGTAAAGGATCAGAAGAGTTAAAGTAGTGTGATTAGTTTCCTTTATGCAATTTAATTTCTTGCAATTTAGATATCATATTGCTTAACTTGTTCATGATTGCTTCCCATAAGGTAGATTGAGCTGAAGGGTAAAGGATCAGAAGAGTTGAAGTAGTGTGATTAGTTTCCTTTATGCAATTTAATTTCTTGCAATTTAGATATCATATTGCTTAACTTGTTCATGATTGCTTCCCATAAGGTAGATTGAGCTGAAGGGTAAAGGATCAGAAGAGTTGAAGTAGTGTGATTAGTTTCCTTTATGCAATTTAATTTCTTGCAATTTAGATATCATATTGCTTAACTTATTCATGATTGCTTCCCATAAGGTAGATTGAGCTGAAGGGTAAAGGATCAGAAGAGTTGATGTAGTGTGATGAATTAGTTGCTTTGCTTTCAGTCTTTGATTTGCTTTAAGTTCAGTTTTTACTTTCTTTTTATACAGCAGCAAGGATACTGGGTCTCATAGTCACTAGCTCATTGATTGGTTATTGCATTCTATTTTGATTGAAGTAGCTGCATATTTACACTTTTGTTTAAGTACTAATTCCATCAATAACATGTTTTAAGATCTTTTGAAGTGCTAAGTTTTGGAAGTTACCATTAGGGACATAGGCCTTGTCTTGAAATCTCTATCCATACTTGTCCCTTAAAAAGTATTCTTAAGACCTTAGAATAGGATTTCCATTTGCATTAGACACTTTAGGAAACCAACGAGAACAAAACCCCAAAAACAACATAAACTATAAAACAACGAATTAAGAGAAAGGTTAACTAAGCACATATGGTGCACCACACTTCATCAGTTTACGATACCCGGATTGATAATTTATGTAGAGCAATTTAAGATGTTAAATTGACTAGACAAGTATCATAATGACATTTTGACATAATTTTGAGATTAAAATTCTAGATTAATTCTAAGATCTATGATAGAGAATTTTAACTTATAATTTCACAATAATGTGCTAATTTAGAGGACAATTTGCATGTAACAAGATATAAGCTTTGTTGGAGGATTAATGGTCTTCTCACTCTGTATGAAGTATGACATCAAAAATTTCTTACACAATGTGAAATTTGATAAATACATAAGAGGGAAAGTTAAAATATACAATATAGGTATTGTGGTCAATTTTGAAGATGCCTGAGGAAGATAAAGCAAACAATTCCATCTGTGGAGTGGTGTAACAACAAACTACTTATATGATGTAGCAAGTGATTTTATTTACATGGATTAATATAAGGGGCATTTCATGTGTCATGTACAAGATCAATGGTATAAGACTTGAATTTCTTCAAGTACATGGTGATGCACCTCCAAATTTGTTATTTTTATGGTATATTCCATCTATAGATTGATTGATTTATATTTTATTATCTTCCTAGAGTTGTGGTTTCATATATGAAGTCTTTAGCAGCTCTCCTCAACAAACACAAGTAGCATCTCCAACAATATAAATAATCCACCTTTTCTGATAATGATAATATTTTTAATATGCTCAAAGTATTAAACCATCGCAACATACAATCATGCATCAATTGATTTTTTCTCATACATGTATTAGCACCAACAACTTGATTTAATTTCTTATCATCCTTAGCAACATACTCAAGGGCTACAAAGATACAACTCTAGAGGTATCATTCCCTGTAATGCAAACATTGTCTAATAATACTAGACTTGGCATACCAAGTCAATTATCAACAAACAATACAAAACATTAGCAACAACAATACTATGTTGTTGATCATAATTCTCTATCACAGGATCAACATAGACAACTATAATGATGATGTTCTCAGTGAATGCATGACATTCACACAGTGTTTGATCCCATTAGCTCATTTGATGCACATGTGAATATATTAAGTTCTAATTGTACTCCATCCAATCTCTTGATAATTCCACACACACTGAATATGAATTGACTTCCTACACATTATATGTAGAGGAGTCTGACGCATAGACGACTCAATCTCAAATGCTCAGGAGTATCAACTTCTAAACTCATATTTTTCTGAGATTTATTCTAGTCACTATCAACCTTAAAATTTTCCTCATAAATAAGGTCTCTAACTCTTGTATCAACTAATTATTCTTTCCTTCAGGTAGACCGTAAATGACCCTTACAAATGCACCTTTAACTATGGCTCACATAGGCCTTAAACAACCCTATTTCTCCTCCTTGTCTATGACTGTCATAAAGGAAATTTGACCTCTTATGGATGGCCTTAATAGACCCAAATATTTGTGGCTTCCACAAATATTTACTATGATTAATATAGTGTAGAATTTCCTTAAAATAAGGCCCTTATTGGCTGAAAAAACCAACATAAAAAATTTGCCTTAGACAAACCTCAACAAGCTCGATTTTGCTTTAAGAAAGCCTTCAAGAAAATTTAGATATTATACCTTAGGAACTTGGTGTATTCGTCTATAAAATTCCATTGAATCAATATCTATCTTTCCCTTAAAAATGTACAAGGTGTGGCCTTAATGCTGCCCCACGATGTCCCAAAATAACCTTAGGAAGGGACTCAAAACAGGTTGAATTTTTCCTTTAGAAGGGGCTAAGAAAAACTCAGAAGATAGGTTGAAATGATGCCTCAGAAGCTCAATATTTTTCTAAAAACTTTGGCCTAAAGAGGGATCCGAAATTAGACCTCAGTCATAGGTCGAAATATGCCTTAGACAATGTTGAAGTGTGCTACAAAAATCTGCCTCAGAACTCATCTTAGTCCGAGCAAAAAACCCAAGCAAAAGAATAAACAACAATGCCCAAAAATCCCTTAGGAAATTGGTATACTCCTCAGATAATCATTTTACCCTGGCCTCAACCATCTCTATTAACTCTTGCTGCGTGATCTAATGGCACTTGCCACACATGGAGAGAAAATTAAGGAGACATATTTTGAACAAACATAGAATTTTTAGATTAAATGGGAAAATTGTGGCTAGTCTTTATAATTCTCAAATGTATCTATAAATACCATGGATCTTACTCATAAATATTTTCATAAAAATAATATTCAAAGATTCCTATCAAAATTCAAAGGTTCAAATCATAGTTAGCACTTAAAAGCTTATAGATGTTGCATAAATTCTATCTAGAATGATTCTATTCTATTAATAAAAGTTGTTTTAAAGGACCCATAAGGCATCTACTCAATCTAATGAACAAATTCAATATTCACTCAAAAAATGCTACTAGTGATCATATAAAAGCTGGACATAATTTTGCAAATAAATATAAAGGAAGAAGAAGAAATTATTACACGAAGAACATCCACAAATTTTTCATTTAGATATAATTTGTCTTCTAGATATATCCAAAACTCTATTGGTCTCAGTAGTCTTTGCACGATATCCTATGAAAAGGTCGACATAATTGACACTTACATCATCTTTTAGAGATGATGATATTGATAAATTATGTCGAAAAGCCTTGAAAGCATGCTTCACAATTTATTTGTCTACATGATTTTCAACAATTGAAGCTCATTTGTTTGTTGCAATAGAAAATGGCTTGAGGCACAATAGTATTGGAACATTGGTATCCCAAACTCATGCCCACGATAGATTCAAGTCTGGTGTCCCAATGATTAATCAACTTCCCTGTACTGAATTGGCACTACTAATTCTAATGGTGTGATTGCATACTCAAAGGCACATTTCTTACTGTTAGTCGATGAAGTGTTGCCTCCATTGCTACTCATTACTTTGGCCATGGAGGTGGTGGCAATAAAAGTAATATGGGCGGGAACTTTGGTGGTATTATTCATAATGGCTTCTTCCTTGGTTCCTTAGGACCCATTTCACATTTGGTAACCCGTAGACATCATTGACTGGCCCTGAGGGAAATGGAGATTATAGCCTGAGAGAATACTACATTCATTCTCATTGGCTTGATTATTGTTATTGCCAAAATTCTGCATTATGCTTGGCCTTAGAGCTATGGAAGCTTCTTCTTCAACAATATTTGCATTATTGTTATAATTCAGCTTGCTTCAATCTTCTGCAACTTGGTTCATCATGTGTGAGTTGAAATTCATATAGTTCGCATCCTCATGCATTTCCCTTGGCATAGGTTGAACTTTGGCAGTTGTGGTGGTAACCACTACAATAGTAATTATAGTATTCAGAAAATAATTTGCAGCATTTCTCATGTGATTCATTACATTTGAAGCAACTTGGCAGTTATTTGCCATGAACCGCATTAAATTATATGATGGACCATATATATTTTTTGTATATTTTTAAGTCTACTCAAGACTATTGTAGCCTTGAGTTTCATCAATTTGATTTAACAACATTCTTGACAAATCAATTCTATATTTCACGACACAACTAGTGAGGTGAGTTTCATTAGGTTGATCATATTGGAAAACCTATCAAGGGATACAACCCTTGCATTATCAAGAAATGAATGACTTAACAACATTCTTGACAAATCAATTCCATATTTCATGACACAACTCATGAGGTACTGGAATATGATCAAAGGGTGACAAAAACCCTCATATCATTGCACCCTAATATTAATTGTTTTTCAAGTTGGCTATATGACCATGAATGGAAAAGAAAACCTAAAAAGATCAAGCATTCTAGAACCTATAAAACCACTGTAAATTCTGAAGAGAAACTAGAGAATAACGATATATTAAATAAGATAAAAAGCCAAGAACTGTCATATGTTCCTAACATAGAAATGCACATCATGTTAGTGAAATAACAAGCTACCATATGAACCTAGAACACAACTTGTAGCTTAAAAGTGAAACCTACATTACCCACTTAAGTAAAAATAAAAAAAAGGAAAGGAAAAATAAGTTAAAACAAAGAAATGAGGATTATACCTCCATTGTCAGGTGCACGGAGGGTTTTCATATAGGGAAGTGACCCTGCATTATTCCTCAACGCACTTCCATTTGTCCTTTCCAGTGTTAACGTGATTGATTGTGAAGGGAGCTCTTGATGGGAGCTGTGTTATTGTATCCTATGCCTAGGTGAGGAAAATTTGATGTAACCAACATGTTGAAAGTACTATGTACTTTTTGTAACCATGAGAGGTTAGGGGAGTGAATCCCACCATAAAGAAATGAAGACGGGGGAAGGGAATCAAGTTTAATGCAATCTTCCTCAGGTCTAAGTTCAGTTGGCCAGGAAATACTAGGAAACATGCCACTCCACTCATGGTTGCAGAGATTAAATGGTTCAAATATTCATCCGCAAAGCCAAAAACACAGATAAGAAATCCACAAACCCTAACCAAATTGAATCATCTACAAACACTAAACCCTAAACTCAATTAACCCATATACAAACCTTAGAACCTAAGCATAATATGAAATAGAGTGAGATACAATGCTACTTATAGCTAAGAGAAGTGATCTTGAGTGTCCTGAATAAAATGCCATACAAGGCCTCATTTTCAATAACTATACACTCACCTCCCTTTTCCACCATCTAATCAATAGAAAGTGTAGCATAGTAGGGTTCCATTACTATATATGAGACCTCAGATGAAGAAAAGACAGAGAATGCGAGCATAATCCTATGTGGCATTCTTCTCTAGCCTTGGATATGAGCAATGTGCCCATTCCAAACCATTCCAAACCATCTACCCTTGCATCTCTGGAATCTCTCCTCGCTAAAATCCATTAGAAATGCAATTGGGAAATTTTATTGCAGATGCCCAGAAACAGAGGAATATGCCAAAACCACCTATGCACGCATCTGTGTGGAAATGAACTTCAGCACCGGATTCCCAGCTGAAATAAACCTAACAAGTAAAGACTATGTGTGGAACCAGAAACTTGATTATGAAAGTGTCCTCTTTAGATGTCAATCCTGCTTTGAGACAAAGCATCTAGCCAAAAATTTCCCAAAACCCTTTGAGAAAAATTTTGCTAGAAAAAACCACCACAGATCTACATGGTGGGAAGGAGCACAAAAAGAACACTACATTGTCATCAAAGAAGAATATTCTAGAGAAAACTTTGAATCATAAGAAATCAGGGAAGAAAGAAACAACTCTCAAGACAACCAAGGAGAAAGCCCGCCCCAACAAATCAACAGTTATGAGGATTCGAATACTGCACAAAATAAATCTTCATTTAATAGCAAAGCAGATCTCCTAGACCAAACTTCTTCTCCGACTATCTTCAAAAGAACGAACACAATAGATCGCGAAGCTAAGACACCAATGTCCCAAGAACCAGAAGAGATGAAGGAGATGCAAGATAAAGGAAGTTGGAAGACTGTAGAGAAAAAAAGAAAGCTACAACACCAATCTCGCCAAGAAAGACGAGGAGCCATATAATTAAAAATTAAGAAAATTGTAGGTCCGATAGACCAATTTGGTCTCAGTGGACGTTAACCACCACCACCACCATCATCATCATCAAAATATATATATGTATATGTATATGTATATGTATATGTATATGTATATGTATATAGATATCTATATATATCTATATATATATATATAGTTGACATTAAAATATTTTACACATTTATCTATGAATTACATTGTCCATATTAAAATTATTTTTTTTATTATTAATATATTTTTAAGTATATGTCAATATTATTTAATCTCATATATTAAATTAGAGTAGCCTTTAACTACGACTTTTTGGAGTTTCCAGTGGATTTCTAGCCGGGAAAAAATGTGTGGCCAAATCTTGATTTGTGTTGGTTTTTTTTCTGCATGAATGGATTAACACCCTCAAAAACCTTGAGGCACTTTGATTCAAAAGAATTCACTTGTCAAACTTGTGATTTCAATGGATCCCTAAAGGATTCTAGATGAAAAAATAAACGGGAAAACTTTCCAAAAAGTGGCACTTGAAGACTACTTGTATTAAAATATTTTATAAAAAGATTACATTGATTTTCTTTATTATTATGAATATTTTTAAATGTGACATATTAATTTTATATTTAGAATTGAATGAATTATGTCTCCCTATTATTATTGCACTCTCTAGCCTATTTTGGTAGAGATGTTGTAGCGTAATATGTAATGTATTGCAAATATTTTAACTTGGTCAAAATAAAAAAATAAAAATAAAAATAAGCCCAATATCGTAGTAGATACACTTTTTGAAATTTATAAAATATTTTATCTTTTAATTTTATATAATCAAATCTATTCAAACCAAATGAAAATATAAAATATGCATTACAATAAAAATATAATACAAAATAAAGTATAAATACTAATATGGGGATTCACTTAATATGCTTAAAACTAAAGATATATTGTGGGATTCATATTAATGACCATGGAATCGGTTTTTCTCGTTAATATTTCTTTTACAATTTTAAAAATAGTTGTTTTTTTTTAATTATAGATTTCACAAGAAAAATTATTTTAAAAATGTATTTAGTTGTTTTTTTTTTTTTTTTTTAATTATAGATTTCACAAGAAAATTTATTTTAAAAATGTATTGTTATCTTTAAATAAGTAAACATCTATTAATATAATCACTCTTCAATGTAGATGAATTTGTAAATCTGGTTTAGTGTTGAATTTATTATATAAATTAGACACAAATTTTTTTTCCAACTATGTACTTATATATTCTATGAATTATTTATGTTACAACTCACTTCAAACAAATAAAAAAAATATAAACACAATTAAATAATCACAACAATACTTAAATGATTATTTTTAAACTTTAAATTCATAGAATATGCTAATCGAATAAAAAGTATGAAAATTACTTACCATATTTTTGCTTGTCCAATGGTTATAACTTGTATGCATCTAAGTTCCATTCCCTAAACCAACCAAACTTCTCTTACTCATACTATACACTGCAATGTTATAATGCTTTTTAGTGTAAATATAAAATACAACATCAATATCAATGCATCATATCACATTAGTGTCACTAATAAGTGGCATGCGTCGAAAAAGTAAATTCATAAAAAATGTTAATTGAATTAAAAGTATGAAAACTACTTACCATGTTTTTTCTTGTCAAAAAATGTTAATTGAATTAAAAGTATGAAAACTACTTACCATGTTTTTGCTTGTCCAATGGTTGTAACTTGTTTGCATCAAATTTCATTCCCTAAACCAACCAAACTTCTCTTCCTCATACTATACACTCCAACATTAAAATGTCTTTTAGTGTAAATATAAAATACAACATCAATATCAATGCATCATATCACATTACTGTCACTAATAAGTGACATGAATAGGAAAATTAAAGTTCAAAAACTCTTTTAGAAATAAATTTTACTGATTAATCATAATTAAAAATGATTTCTTTTCATTATGGTGAACCATGTAATATCATCTATCCTGATTTAAAGGTAAATATATGATCAATAAGTGTTCATTTTTTTTACATATTCCATGTTGGATATTTTAGTTTGAAGATTTAGAAACATATATATTCATTGGAAGTGTATTTTATGATAGCCAATTTGAATTTTTTATACTTTTGAGTACCAAAAATAGTACGTAGAACAATGTTGATATTAAATCCATTTTTGTATGTATTTATTTATATTTTTAGGAGTCCAACTTTTTTTTTGTGCAAGTGTCATAACAAACTCTTTTTAGGTTTACCAAAATCCTATGAATCTAATAGTTTTCTTTCTATATATTCTCATAAAGCTTGCTAAGAGGTATCATTTTGGATTAAGAAACACAACTTTTTCTAAAGAAAGGAAATGTAAAAATTCATTTAAAACATTAATGGCTAATTTTTTTTTTTTGAATAGTTTTATGTTTATAACAATGGGTACTTCATTAATATTGTTTTGATAAAATAGATGCTCATGTAATTAGCATTCACTTTCATAAGGTGCTCTGATGAACAAATCAATATCATCCAACATATCTAAAATAAGAGTGATTCATTTTTTATATATATTTAAAATAAGATTAATTCATTTTTTTCTATAATTAAATGTTAATATTGAATTGTTAGGCCGATAGGCTATTTTTTTTATCATTTTAGTATTCTACGCTTTCATTTTGGGATTAACATCTGCCATATCTTCTTCTACATCTACCTGTCTTCTCTTTTGTGGGATTAAATGACATCTCGTTGATTCAATTTAACAGTATGCGGGATTAAATGACATCTGTTTGAATCAATTTAACGGTGGCGCAGACAAGGCTTGTTCTCAACACAGATGTGGCAGAGCATTACCAAATTGGTTTCAAGATGGCTTCAGATTCAGGAGGTGCTGCCGTTGAGTCCTGCTTACGTTACGGTGGTGGTCGACCACCGTAAGAAGAAAAAGCCTCAATAAATTATATTAAGGCAATATAAAAATCTTGCTAAGATAAAAGGGAGCAGCCCGAGAGGCTACAATAAAAAGATCATTTTGGTGTAAGAAAAAGATTTACGAATGATAATCTCTTCCAAATTTTTCTAGAATTCCAGATCTTCACAAATCAGTTTTACATAGA
Organism: Pinus tabuliformis; assembly: GCA_031772625.1. Classification (NCBI taxonomy): domain Eukaryota; kingdom Viridiplantae; phylum Streptophyta; class Pinopsida; order Pinales; family Pinaceae; genus Pinus; species Pinus tabuliformis. Next base: position 1,254,404,503 of record CM062804.1, read on the forward strand.
ATATGTTTTTCATCGAGCAATTTATCAAATGTCTTAAGAAAACTTAGTGAAATTCCCAAAGTCCCACTTTTTTCGCTCAATGTTGCCCTTGAATTTTGATTTGTTTATTAGAAAATCGATATTCGCCCATAGTTATTAGCCAGAGATCTCATTCGTAGTTTTTCATCGGAATGAAACTGATATCTGCAAGGTTCCTTAATGTTCATGCATATGTAATCAGAGGGAAATCTGGCTTTCTCGGTCAAAAAAATTGATAGACTCTTTTGTTTTATGTCTTAAATTCCAGTTTTTACGCTCTATATGGTTCTACATATTGATTTTCCCCTTCAATCTCTAATTCCAAAGATAAAACTAATACTATTCTGTAACGCTTCTTTCCGAGCTTCAAAACTTTCTTTTTTAAAATGATTGATTCGAAATTTTAATATTTTAAATATATATGCTTTTGTATTTTGTCCGCAACCGTTAAATATGATACTTTTAGTCAGAGATATTTGAGTCATATCTTGGTGGGTCTGGTACAGTGGCAACAATATTTGTTTAGCAGTCTTTGAAGTTTGTGCACATTTTCAAGTGAATCATCACTTTTCTTATATTGTTGTTTTGCTTTATCTGTGTCACAATTTTTGTTGCGAGACGGGTTAAATTTTTGCATACAACTTGCCTGCCACATTTGAATTAGATTCTTGTGGGAGTTATTTATTGTAAATTACCCTTTACAATTGTTCATCATTTTATTGATAAAAATTCTATAAATTATTTATTCTCTGGTCTTTGCTACAATTTAGGGGGTTAAATTCTTGTATTCAATGTCTAATTTAAACAAATTGCGTGACACATTTGAATTAGATTCTTGTGGGAGTTATTTATTGTAAATTAACCTCTATAATCCGTCATCATTTTATTTATAAAAATTCTATAAATTTATTTCTTCTTTGGTCTGTGCTAAATTTAGGGTTTAAACGGTTTTAATTTGATGGATTTCACTTGCTATAAATGTCACTTGCACACCTTTGGAGTTATGGTTCTGTAGACTGGGCTCCCAAAGACAATGCTAGATGGGTACAAGCTAATAAAACGTGCTTGAAAATCAAAATATTGAATCCAAGATGTTTTTTTATTAAAATTTTCAATTCTTTTTAAGAAGCATTCACATCTGAATAATTCTTCTAGATTTTAAGGTCGACCCTCAAACCTATTTTCACTTATATGATAACTCCTTAAAAATTCCAACCAAAAGCAATAGAGGTGGATGAAAGGAGCCCCTCTATAAAGGGGTCTGGAGTGAATTATAGCAATTTGAAAATCATGCTTTAAATTGACCTTTGTCAATGCAAATATATAAACCCAAGCTCCATGGGAAAATAGGCTGAAAACAACATAAAATTTTCCATTGACGACATGTCTGATCTGAAAAATGGTCTCTAGCAAAGGTCAAAAGAGTCGAGAAAAAATGGAACAAATTATTTCCAAGTACTTTTTCAAGAGCTTAGAGATCCTTCTGGAAGCAAGAAAACCTTCTATAGGTGTCCAAAAACATTTTGATTCGTTTTAGACATTCTTATCTTTATTCTCAGTACCCAGAAAGCAAGATCAATGGTTCAGTACCCAGAAAGCAAGATCAATGGTTCAATTTAGTACTAGGTAATTCAATCATTCCACAAAAAAATATAAATTTACGACAAACCAATCGACAGGGATTTATTGTCATTGATGTACTGCTTTCACAAGGTTCAGGGGACCATCAAAACACTTCAGATCATTATCGATTTAGGCCTGCAACTTTATCTTCTTCAAGTTCCATCAAAGAAGGTGGAGCATGGTCTGCAACCCTTGCTTAAGGTGGACACATATTGCTTGAACGATGGTTTGTTCAATTTAAATCTTGGACTGGGGTGGGAAAATGTTCTGAAGGAAGATCCAATATAGTTACAGTGGATTCCATAGAATCCATATTGGTGCCTGACTTAAAAAATGAATGTAAAAGCGCTGAAACAAGCAGGGATAAGACTGATACAGGGATAAATTGGAACTTTCTTCCCCATTTGCATCCTCATGTAACAAATGTGCCTGTGGTGTATAAGAAAATAATCCTTATGCTCTGGTCTCTATACTCATTGACAATATTGCTTCCAACTGATCGAGTTTTCTATATGTCTTGTTCTTCTCCAAAATGTTGCCTCTATACTTTGTCTTACAGATTATCCACTTCATCTTTAACAATGTTTAATGAGGCTGAAATGACCTCCTTTTGTATTACACCCATTGTTACCTCATGGGGACATATGCTTATCAAAGTCGTTTACTATACAACAAGTTCTGTCACTGCATCAAAAGTCATCCTTTCTGGTTCTCCTCACATTATCACAGCTTATGAGGGAAGTCCAACTACGGAGCGAATTAAAAAGATTTCCGATGAACCTCTTGGATGCTTTGTGGCTACTGATGGGGTGTTAGGAAATAAGATCCATGTTGTTTGTCTACCACTATCTGTTCCAAACTCTCCGCGTGGCTCCACGTTTGGTTTGCATCCACCTTCACCTTTGCCGTATTTTGGAGGATTCACTTCACATCTGTCACACATCCATCACAAAGCTGCGACTGTTATTTCAATATCCTTTAAATAAAGTCCCATCAGTGGAATCTGCTAAAAATAATGGTACCAGATTGATGTCTTCCAGATTCGTCACAGTGATGTTAAGATATAGGGACTAACCACGAGTTGCTCTGGAGTCTTTTATATGGGTAGGAAAACAGTTAGGGTTTTAACACAGTTGAATCATATTGTGTTACAATCAATATCGTGAGCAGAAGCGGAATGTGAGCTTGTGCCCAGGCTTTGCTTCAGCGCCTTGTGATGGAGAAGGGTAAGAATTTAGTGTTGGAAACTGTTCGGTATTTGGTGAATCAATATCAGATTTAATGGTCTTGGATATGCTAATTGATTTGTTAGGCGGGCCTAATATGTTTGATGATGTTGGAATATTAATTCCAACTACAAGCAGTGTGGACGCAGATGTGGACAGTGACGACAGCCAGTCAGTTGCCGACTCAGCCAGCACGCAGCAATAAAACCGCTTCAGCAAAACCACTGACACATATCGGACCGCCTTTCTTGCAATTGTGGTTTTCGTACAAACGCCTCTGATACAATCACCTGTTGACGCGTGGTCCTCTGTACGTTCGCAAAACCTGCCATATCGGAACGTAATGTTCAACAGTAAAAGGCCTCCCGAAATCTCCGTCAACCGTCTGATTGCAAGGCTCGTTGTCCACCGTTGATGAAACCCAAGTTGCGTTCAGACATGCATTAAATAACCTTGCGTGGAGTAAAATCAAACGATTCAGTTTGACCGCCGGTTCTGTCAACAAATCCGACTAAATTACTTAACCGCCATGCTGAGAATTAAATGGCATTTGCAGAGGGTTGGTAAAACTCTTAAGTTTTACGGCATGTATTATTTTTGTTTTGACATATACGATATGGTTTTAGTCCCTGTTGACTTTCATAAAAAAGGAGGAGAACCTTGGTTTGCACAGAAGTGCAAGATGTTAATAGTAGAGTGAAAAGGGGCAGCGCATATACATAATTTGTATGGAGAATGATGCGCAACAGCGTGAGGATGATGAGTTTCTTTTATATGCAAGTAATGCAGTGTAATGAGTGATGGTAAGGGCACAACAATGTGAGGAAATGAAATATGCATAGCAATGCGTAGAAGAACATAGAACAGGGGCAGCGTGAGAAAGGAGGCATGCGCAGCAGTGTATAAGTATAAAGGAATTTTTATTATTGAAAGAAAAATGTGTGGGATGCAGCAGCAAATGTTTTTTTTATTATTGCAATGTAAATGTGAAACTCACTGCAGTGAGAATGAAGAAATGTGTTTTTACACAACAGTGAAAAGGGCAATCATGAAGAGCAAGAGAGGTGCAGAAGCGCGACAGTGAAGGAGATTTTTTTTGTAATGAAATGTAAGGAATTACATTTACAGCAGTAAATTTAAGTAAATATTTTTTTATTACAGCAGTATATGTAAAACTCTGTTTTTACAGCGGTAAATGGAAATGAGATTTTTACACACAGCAGTGTAAAATCTCAGGAAGAAAACAGAGTAAATTTTTGTTGGTTGAAATGTATTTTTGGTGAATCCCTCTGTAAAGAGGAAGGTGCTTTTCATCACAGTGTCATGGTGAATCCCTTTGTTAAAGAGGAAGGTGCTCTTCAGCACAGTCTCAGGTGAATCCCTCTGTTAAGAGGATGACTCTTTTGATTGTTTGTGGAACTGCATCTGAAGCAGTGTTGGTGAATCCCTCTATGTAAGGAAGATGTTTTTGCAATAGCATTTGGTGAATCCCTCTATGTGAGGAAGATGTTTGTGTAACAACAGTTTAGTAATCCCTCTGTTAAGAGGAAGAACTTTTTTTTTGTAACAGGCAGTCATATTGATGTATGTAAAGTTTTTTTTTGGGGTGTAGAAAAACTCTGTTTCTCTGAGTCAAAAACAACCTCCCTATGCAAAAGACCCTGTGGCAGAAAAACAGAGCATTGTCTCTGTGTGCAGTTTGTTTGTGTGTTTTTGGGATTTTACCAGAAAAATCCCCAACAGTGGTATCAGAGCATTGTTCTGCTCTGTTGAATTTTGTTCGGAATCATCAGAAATTTCCAACATGGTATGAGAGCTGGTCCAGGCTCTTTGATGATGACAGAGCTAGTCCAGGCTCTTTGAAGACGTCAAAGAAGCAGAAGGAAGGTTCCTTTTGTTGCAGCAGTAAGTCTTCTCCAGCAGAGTGAAGTCTCAGCCAAAAGAATCTAGGTATTTCTCAAAGTTTTTTTTGTGTAGCTGCTGAAGACAGTCAGTTGTTTTAAAAACACAGTTAAGTAATTTGAAGCATAGTTAAGAATGGCAAGGTCAAAGAAAAAAGTCTCCAATCCTCCTAAGGATGTGTCTCCCTCTATTACTAAAATAGAAGATAATATGTTTGAAAACATTCTATTAGAGGCTCCAAGGTTCGATGGGAACTTTGATATATGGGAATTAAAAATGAGGACTTTCTTACAGTCTGAAGGGATTGAAATTTGGGAATCAGTGATTGATGATAGCAAGATGGACAGAGAATCCAAGGAGTTCAATGCAAAAGCAACAAAGACAATCTTGGATGGATTACCTGATTCTGTAAAGAAGAATCTAGGAAAATATTCATGAGCAAAGGATATATGGGATAGACTTCATGACCTTCATGTAAAGGGAGCACTAACCATGACCATCAGTCAAGAAGGAAATTCCGAGCCCATCATAGAAGCTAAAAATGAGAAGGTTGACCTCATCAAGCTTCAAGTACAAGAAAGGGATGAAGAGCTTGCCAAGCTTAAGAATGAACTTGATCAAAGCAAAAGGAAGCATCATGAAGAAGTCATATCAATGACAAATCAGTTGAATAAAGCAAAGAAGCAGGAAGATGTCTTGTCAAGACAACTTGAATAAAGGCACAGGAGAGTGAACAAACTTGTAGAAGAGATTGGACAGTACAAGGTAGAGGTCTCCTCCCTTAAGTCTGAACTACAAGAAGCCAGGAAGCAAGCACAAGGAGCTGAAAAGAAAATGGAGAGCAGTCAAGCAGAAATCTCCAAAATGAAGTCAGATATTATCTCCCTTAAAATAGTAGCAGCTGAAGCTACTCGTAGCAAGGAAGAAACTGAGGAACAACTTACAAAGAAGAATAATGAGTGTGAAAGATTGGAATAAGAGATTGTCCTCCTCAGAAAAAGGTTGAAGGAATGAACAAAATCATGAAGAGCTCTCAAGCCTTGGATGACATGCTCAACTATCACGGATCTCCATCTGATAAATCAGGACTTGGGTATGTAGGTGAACCCTCAAACAAGAATGAATATGCTTTAAGCAAAGGAGATGTGAAGAAGCCAGAAAGAAATTGTGATGCTCCTAGTTCCAGCAAAGACAAGGAGAAAGATCAAGGCTACAATAGAAGAAATCCTACTCCAAGCAGAAAACCAGCTCCAAGAAGAAATATAACTGATGACAAAGAGGCAAGATGCAATGATTATCATCAAAGGACCTTGAGGCAAAAAGGCTTCAGAAGTACATCAAGGAAACCTCCATCTCCCAGGTACCAAATTTCATTTTTTGGTTATTGTTATTCTTGTTCAAACTTTGGTCATATGGCAAAAGATTGTAGAGCTTTTCATAGAGATAGATGTTGTAGTCTCCGACAATCTCCAAGAAACAATTTTGCAAGAAGAAATCATGAATTCTTATTCATGAACAATGTTGAATGCTTCAAGTGTCATAACATTGGGCATATGGCACGTGACTGTAACTTAATATGGGCCTTTACACAAGCTAGACCCATGCAAAAGAAGAAAGTTACACAAGTATGGAGAAGGAAGGAAATACAGTCCGAAAGTCCCTTGAGCTCTCCAGCCAATCTAAGTTTCTTTTGAGAAGACTTTGCCGAAAGAAGATGATACATACAGTTAGGGGGAGCACGTACTGCAAAGGAGTTATTTTGTTGAGAAAACAAAAAGGGAAGCGTGAGTGAATATACACAGCAGTGTAGTCCTTTGAAGAAATGGGAATCCACGCAGCAGCGTGAGGTGGTTTTTGTTGTTGAAGAAAAATGTGAAATGTGCAGCAGCTCGAGTATTTTGTTTTGAGAAGGCATATGAAATCCAAGGGGGAGCCTGTATTTCTTGATCATTATTGCTGAACTATATTAACAGTCATTCTTTGATGAAGATCTTCTTATAGGGGAGAGATATGAAATTAAATCTGCCATAAAAGCAGAGAAGAAAAGGTTGCAGAATAGCTTGGAGATGCAAAGATTGGAAATCTTGCTTGAGGCAGAAAGAAAGAGGATATTACATGATTGGAGTGCTTGAGCATAACAGTGAAAGCAATAAAGGGAAAGCTGATATGAATATGCATAAAAGCTTTGAATTTTTATAAAGTGTTTGGGTATGACTAAATGCCCAACAGTTGAAATTAAGGGGGAGTGTTGGAATATTAATTCCAACTGCAGGCAACGTGGACGCAGATGTGGATAGTGACGGCAGCCAGTCAGTTGCCGACTCAGCCAGCACGCAGTAATAAAACCGCTTCAGCAAAACCACTGACACATATCGGACCGCCTTTCTTGCAATTGTGGTTTTCGTACAAATGCCTCCAATACAATCACCTGTTGACACGTGGTCCTCTATACGTTTGCAAAACCTGCCATATCGGAACGTAACGTTCAACAGTAAAAGGCCTCCCGAAATCTCCATCAACCGTCTGATTGCAAGGCTCGCTGTCCACCGTTGATGAAACCCAAGCTGCGTTCAGACATGCATTAAATAACCTTGCATGGAGTAAAATCAAATGTTTCAGTTTGATCGCCGGTTCTGTCAACAAGGCCGACTAAATTACTTAACCGCCATGCTGAGAATTAAATGGCATTTGCAGAGGGTTGGTAAAACTCTTAAGTTTTACGGCATGTATTATTTTTGTTTTGACATATACGATATGGTTTTAGTCCCTGTTGACTTTCATAAAAAAGGAGGAGAACCTTGGTTTGCATAGAAGTGCAAGATGTTAATAGTAGAGTGAAAAGGGGCAACACATATACATAATTTGTATGGAGAATGATGCGCAGCAGCGTGAGGATGATGAGTTTTTTTTTATATGCAAGTAATGCAGTGTAATGAGTGATGGTAAGGGCACAACAGTGTGAGGAAATGAAATATGCACAACAGTGCGTAGAAGAACATAGAACAGGGGCAGTGTGAGAAAGGAGGCATGCACAGCAGTGCATAAGTGTAAAGGAATTTTTATTGTTGAAAGAAAAATGTGTGGGATGCAGCAGCAAATGTTTTTTTTATTATTGCAATGTAAATGTGAAACTCACCGCAGTGAGAATGAAGAAATGTGTTTTTACACAGCAGTGAAAAGGGCAATCATGAAGAGCAAGAGAGGTGCAGCAGCGCGACAGTGAAGGAGATTTTTTTTGTAATGAAATGTAAGGAATTACATTTACAACAGTAAATGTAAGTAAATATTTTTTTATTACAGCAGTATATGTAAAACTCTGTTTTTACAGCAGTAAATGGAAATGAGATTTTTACACACAGCAATGTAAAATCTCAGGAAGAAAACAGAGTAAATTTTTGTTGGTTGAAATGTATTTTTGGTGAATCCCTCTGTAAAGAGGAAGGTGCTTTTCAGCACAGTGTCATGGTGAATCCCTCTGTTAAAGAGGAAGGTGCTCTTCAGCACAGTCTCAGGTGAATCCCTCTGTTAAGAGGATGACTCTTTTGATTGTTTGTGGAACTGCATCTGAAGCAGTGTTGGTGAATCCCTCTATGTGAGGAAGATGTTTTTGCAACAGCAGTTGGTGAATCCCTCTATGTGAGGAAGATGTTTGTGTAACAACAGTTTAGTAATCCCTCTGTTAAGAGGAAGAACTTTTTTTTTGTAACAGGCAGTCATATTGATGTATGTAAAGTTTTTTTTTGGGGTGTAGAAAAACTCTGTTTCTCTGAGTCAAAAACAACTTCCCTGTGCAAAAGATCCTGTGGCAGAAAAACAGAGCATTGTCTCTGTGTGCAGTTTGTTTGTATGTTTTTGGGATTTTACCAGAAAAATCCCCAACAATGGTATCAGAGCATTGTTCTGCTCTGTTGAATTTTGTTCGGAATCATCAGAAATTCCCAACAGATGAGGTAATTGCAGTGTTATTTCAGTATCCTTTCAGAAGCATATTCGACATACAACAATGGTTTTCTTGCAGAAAACAATGAAGGATTTCAAATCCGTGAACTTGATACAAAAGACAATGATAACGGTAACAGTCTTGATGATGTGGGTTCGGTGTTGAATGCCTCCACTAAGAGTACAGAAAATAAGCCTTCAAGATTAAATGCATTTGATATCATTTCTCTTTCACAAGGCTTTGATCTATCAGATTTGTTTGAAGAGAAACAACTAAAACATGATAAATGCTTCACATCTACTCAGCCCGTTTCCAATATCATCTCAAAATTCGAGGAAATAGCTAAGCTTGAAAATTTCAACGTGAAGATGCAAGGGTTTGTGGGACGCGAGAATGTTGCAGAGATATTTGAGGTAACTACTCCTCTGTTTGTGGTGGATTTGAAAAAATCTAATGGCAACACACTGGACTATGATAAATTCTATGAAGAAAAGCTTAGACCGGGCCTCAAGACATTGTTTGGGATTGGCATGGTGATCCCACTGAATGCCCAATTTTAAATTTGTGGACACAACGATTAAAATTTATTATTCTTGAAAGATACATTTATTATTATTATTTGAATTTTCCTCCTTCCTGTTATGTGATGTTGCCAGTTAACATTCCCATTTGATTCATCTACATTCTCTCAAATTGAAGCTAATAACGAGCAGTTTAACATGCACATGCTTCAAGATGTCAATATTGAGGTATATCCCATTTCTTTTGGAGATAACTTTTCCATTTCCTTGGCTCCTACTCTAAATGTGGACAATGCACTAGACACTTGTTACTTTGTTCGCAAGTAGTGCACTTTATATAACTTCAAGGCTTTGCGTCGATCTCGCAGGTCTAGTATTCTCGCAGATCTCGCAGATCTCTTCTGGTTCAGATCTCGCAGATCCCGTGGATGTTCGTAATCTTTTGGAGGCAGCGGAACGTGTGGAGGACGTAGCTGGTCAAAAGCTGTTCGTATGGAGGCAACGTAACGTGTGGAGGACACAGCTGCTGTTCCAGCATTCTTAGGGTCTGCGGTTCAAATATTTGCTGTTGTTCCAGCATTCTCAGGTATTCACCATACGGTATTTCCAGCGGAACGTGTGGACGACGCAGATCTGGGGACGGTCGTATCTCTTCAGATCTGCGGCTTGAGCTGCGTATCTCTTCAGATCTGCGGTTTGAGCTGCGGCTCGTAGTATCTGCGGTTGAGTGGGACGTTCGTATCTCTTTAGATCTGCGGTTTGGCTTTCGATCTGGTGCAGATCTGCGTAAAATATGGCTCCGAGCTTCGCAAAAATAACTGGTGGCTCATCCGCCTCTGGAGGGCAATCTCCTGCCCATATCGTGAGTGAAGCCCCAACTCCCACTATCCAAGTGGTCCAGGACTCACTCGATGAAGCTTTGAAGTTCTCCGAAAGTGCCCTAATTTGCCGGTTCAATGGTTTTTGGCCGCGGCTGATAACACTCCACAATTGGATCTCGGAGGTATGGAAGCCTATCATTTCTGATGAAATTAATATCTACCCCTGTGCTAGAGGTTTCTTTATAGTAGATTTTGAAAATCCTGAAAGCAGACAATGTATTCTAGATTCCGGCCCTTGGTTTTGGGAAAAATCAGGCCTATTCATGAAGCCATGGAACCCATCATTCGATCCCTCTACAGCAGTGATAACCTCAGCACCAGTTTGGGTGAGATTGCCAAGCCTACCCTTGCATCTCTGGAATCTCTCCTCGCTAAAAGCCATCGGAAATGCAATTGGGAAATTTTACTGCAGGTGCCCAGAAACAGAGGAATATGCCAGAACCACCTATGCACACATCTGTGTGGAAATGGATTTCAACGCCGGATTCCCAGCTGAAATAAACCTAACAAGTAAAGACTATGTGTGGAACCAGAAGCTTGATTATGAAAGTGTCCTCTTCAGATGTCGATCGTGCTTTGAGACGGGGCATCTAGCCAAAAATTGCCCAAAAGCCTCTGAGAAAAATTTTGCTAGAAAAAACCACCACAGATCTACATGGTGGGAAGGAGCACAAAAAGAACACTACACTGTCATCAAAGAAGAATATTCTAGAGAAAACTCTGAGTCACAAGAAATCAAGGAAGAAGGAAACAACTCTCAAAGCAAGCAAGGAGAAAGCCCGCCCCAACAAATCAACAGTTATGAGGATTTGAATACCGCAGAAAATAAATCTCCATTTAACAGCAAAGCAAATCTCCTAAACCAAACTTCTCCGACTATAGATCGCGAAGCTAAGACACCAATGTCCCAAGAACCAGAAGAGATGAAGGCGATGCAAGACAAAGGAAGTTGGAAGACCGTAGAGAAAAGAAAGAAAGCTACAACACCAATCTCGCCAAGAAAGACGAGGAGCCAAACAAGTAAAAATTAAGAAAATTGTAGGTCCGATAGACAAATTTGGTCTCAGTGGACGTTAACCATCATCATCATCATAACCTTCTTGCAACAGATATGGTTTATTAATATATATTGAATTATGTTCCATATGAAAATTGTGCCAACTTATAAGCAGGGGTTCTTTTCCTGTAGGGACTCGAAAGTGGGCAAAAGGGAATATTATTGTTCTATTTTTACCAATTTCGCATTTATCTCAATAATTGTAAGATGTAAACTTGTAAACTTGAAAAATATAAAATGCATAAAAATATGCAAAAAAAACTCCATAGAATTTTTTTTAAATATCAATTATTTAATTAGACTAAAACCCATTTAGTTCTACAAAATCCATAGATTTTTTTTTTTAAATATCAATTATTTAATTAGACTAAAACCCATTTAGGTCTACATTAAATTGATTGACATACATAAAAAGTTTAGAAATTGATTTATATACACAAAAAGTTTAGAAATTGATTTATATACACAAAAAGTTTAGAAATTGTTTAAGTATCAATTATTTGATTAGAATGAAACCCGTTTAAGTATCAATTATTTGATTAGAATGAAACCCGTTTGCATATACATTAAATTGATTGACATACACAAAAGGTTAAAAATAATAATAGATAAAATTCTCAAATGATGTGTTCGATAATAAACCCAAAATAATAGAAGTACATTCCATAAATTAAATGGCAATTTGATTGGACTGAAATCCATTTAGATATACATTAAATTGATTCACATACGCAAAAGGTTAAAAATAATAATAATATATAAATTCTCAATGATGGGTTAAATAATGAACCCAAATTAATAAAAGTACATTCAATGAATTTATTGGCAATAACTATTGCACGGATTACCTACAATATATTGCAGGTATTAATGGCAATAATGTGATATATTGCAAGTTTTTCATGACCGCCATATATTGTGATATATTAAAAATGGGCTACATTGTTGTATATTTCAAGTTTTTCAACGCAGCAATATATCAGGATATATTAAAAAAAATATGCTTTTTACTAAGTTTCAAGCACAAAATATTGGAGATTGGGTTGCCACTTGCCAAAGTTGTCAATTATATTTTTGGAAGATACATAATAATATTATAATATTGTGATAATTTTTTCAAGGCATCTATATATATTAGGATATATTTTAAAAGCGATATTTTTCTAGTATTTCTCAACATTTTGTACTATTTTTCATATTTTCTAATGAATAATTTTGTTGTTTTAAATATGCCAATATTTTATGGTATTTCCAGTTCAAAATGTCTTTTGATTAGCCAATCATATTTTTTTATATTAGTACCATACCTTGTATATTAGTGCTCTGTTTTGTTGTATTCTTGCATTCTTACAATTCAAAGTTATTGATAGTAGGAACTTTTTTTTGTGTATTAGTGTTTTGTTTTATTGTATTCTTGCATTCTTACAATTTTGTTGTATTCTTGCATTCTTACAATTCAGAGTTAGAAGTAATAGGAATGTTTTGTGTATACGAGAATGGAGACTAAGAACTATAATTAATGGTTGAATGTAATAAGTGGTTAAATGAACAACAAAATTTAACTGTAAATTTAGGTGTTCCATTATTCCCTATGATCATATGACCATTTAATTTATATGATTGCACTAACTTTAGTTACTCTCAAATTAAATTGTATCAATTACAAACTATCAACCATTTATAATTATTTCATTCGAATGTTATTTTATGTGACACTACACACAATCAAGTAGCTTACAAGAAAGCAAGCTAGGAGATGCTTCAAGCTAGAAGATCGTGAAGATCGTGATTGGCAAATAGGATTGGATTCAATAAAGAAAAATATACAACAGCATAATTTACCATAAAGAAAAACTATACAACATCACAATTTACCATAAAGAAAAACTGAAATAACACACTTATCATTTCCAGTTATGAGAAAGCAAAAGTTAAATTATAACATGAGCACCATGGATACAACATCAATATCCTCACCATAACACACTTACCATATTTGGTCTTTGAAAGTATTAATCACATTTATTAGATATTTATGAGAAATTTTGTATTATTCAATAATATTTTGTATAATAAAAATTTGTAGAGGTTTTGTTTTAAAAATATACCATCATTCAAAAATTTCAAATTATTTTTTAGGAATGTAAAAATAGTTTCACTTTAATTAAAATTTTCATGTAAAACATGTAAAAATAATAACTCAATGGTCATTTATTAAATATTTTATAGGATATTTTACTTTGTTCAATAATAATTTGTTTATAAAGTATCTATTTAAAGGGTATAGTTAGATTTAATTATTGCCGAGGGTCTAGCTCAATATGGAAGATGTGTTGTCTTGTCATGTAATGTAAACATTTTATTTTGTAAAATAAAATAAAATAATACAATTAATAATTATATTTTTTTAATATAAAGAAAAATAACTCCACCTTAAACATTTTTACTTGGTCAAAATAAAATAAAGAAAATTAAAAATAACTCTACCTTAAAACAAAAATAACTTTAAACTAAAATAATAAGGGTCTAGCTCAATATGGAAGATGTGTTGTCTTGTCATGTAATGTAAACATTTTATTTTGTAAAATAAAATAAAATAATACAATTAATAATTATATTTTTTTAACATAAAGAAAAATAACTCCACCTTAAACATTTTTACTTGGTCAAAATAAAATAAAGAAAATTAAAAATAACTCTACCTTAAAACAAAAATAACTTTAAACTAAAATAATAAGGTAAACTTCACTTGATCAAGTTAGTCGTGGTTTTTGCACTTCGGGTTGATGATACTCCATGGTATTCATGTGGAATATAGCCTATTTAAAGGAGGAAATTAAACTAGCATAGATCCATCTTAACTCTGGATCTACCAAGCATTGTGAGGGAAGATCGTTCATAATCTTTGGAAAGAAAACGAAGGAAAACATTACTCAATTTCATGAATTGGCAACGAACATAATTTCCTTATGTAGATTTAGTTATTGAAGCACCCCCACACAAACACATCTCACTCAATATTGAGATCAAATGAAGAAAAACATTCAAACCCACTCTAATAATTTTCATATTTTTTTCACAATGATCAAAGACCATATTAAACCCACTTTTGTAGCTATGAGTGTCATTATATTGCCTCAATTGAAACCAAGACTCCTTCCATGTTTCTTTCTATAGGTAATCTTGACCTAGATTTACACTCTATTGCCCTAATTCTTGATTCTTAAGTGCCGTACATTTTGAGATGGATAACATTAGCATTGATCCATAAGTAGTTGACTAATAATAGATGTTTTACTCTTCAATCAATTTGTTTATTCCATTGTTAAGAAAGTTAACACATGCAAACTCATAAAAAACAAGTCTAAGACATAAGTTATTTTATAATGGATTTAACTCTAGACCCCTTGGTATTAGTTATAAATGTCAAAATAAAAATTCTCAAACATATAATTTAAAAAACATTACAACAAGCTTAAATTTTATGGAAACCAAATAATAACCTTTTCATTTAAAAATTTTATGGGCATCTCTTTGCACTTTTTGAGGCAATTACTAATATATTTATATAATAAAAGTTGTGCAAGTAAAATATCTATAAAATTTTAAAATATTTTAATAATATATTTATACACCAGCTATTTTACATTTTATATATAAATATTTAAAAGCTTTAATTTTAAAATTTTATTACGTAATAAACTTATATAAATATATAATCATAATTTAAAAATATTATAATCCTAATTTAAAAATATTAAAATTAAATGGGTAAATTTTATTACGTAATAAACTTATATAAATATATAATCCTAATTTAAAAATATTAAAATTAAATGGGTATGAAAATGTAATAAACAGTCAACATATCCATTCTCACAAGACAAAATATGAATCTAAAAAAATATTAAGAAATAATGGATGGCTCCAAAAAATGAATGGATCCTTAGAAATTTATCATTGATCTATAATAAAGACATATAATAAAGACATCCATGCCAACCAAATTTCAACCCTGTATCAATAAAATACTCTCAAAGAAATATTTCAAAATAATTTTAACTGGATGGGAGAGGCGGTACCAAATTTCAACAATTATATCAAAATATGAATCAATATCAATATGGATCTGAAAAAACTCGCAATCAAGACTTCGGATATCACGTGGACCACTTCTATCGACACAAGATAATTCCCAATAAAACGGAAGAGGGCATTTTTTTAGTTGAATTTGGTAAATAATTTTTGTTTTAAGAAATTTTGGTTGTCACATGGTGGTGTGACAAGGTTGTAAATTTGGCTAAATATAAAATTTGGAGTTTTCAAGTATATTTGTAAAACGTTGTAACTTTGTAAAATTGTATAACATATTATTCGGGCAGATTCATTGTTCAGGAAGTTGTCCTTCCTTTATACTGTGCAATTGTGTTCTCGTTTATAATTTCTGTTGATAATAAATGTGTATGGGTGTTCATTGGTATAAAGGAAAACATAATAATACTTAGTTGCGAAACACAAATTAAGTAGGATAAGTGGTTAGGCATAGTCCACGAACATAAGTATTGGTGAAAAGAAAGTGTTCGGTGGTGCCGCACCTCGCTAAGAGCGGTTGAAAGACTACCGAGGCTCCAACGTCGTGACAGTTGGTATCAGAGCTAGTTTGAAGACTTGGAGGAGTTTTGCAGGAAGCTGGGTGAAGCAGGGGTGTAGACACTTGACAATTGGTGACAATGAAGCAGGGACTTGCAGGTGAAGGAAGTTGTTTCACATGCAAGTGGAACAAGAGTTGGTTCATGGTTGCAGGAAACTTGGTGAAGTTGTTGGATGGTTGAAACTAGATCGCAAAGAAGAAGGAAACTGTTAGCAATGGCGGATGAATCTCAGGTTGGGTCTAGTCACAGTGCGAACGATGCTATTATGGCATTCATGGAAAAAGTGTTGGAAAAGATGGAGGACTTAAAGGCTTACTGGACTAAGAAGATGGACTTGGTCGAGAAAGATCAAGAGGCCAATTCGAAGATGAGGGAAGAGCTCGAGGAACTCTGGACTCAACACGAGTACACTGATCTTATGTGTACACAATTTCAAGTAAGGGTCAAGGAGATTGAAGAGGCAAGAGATCGAGGCTTGGCAGAGATCATGGACTTGCAAAAATCCCTTTACGAAGCGAGAGATGAGATCACGATGTTGAAGAAGACCGTGAGGCATAACTTAGAGGGAGGAGTGCCTCATGTGAAAGTCAAGGAAGTGGAACCTTATGATGGTACAAGGAGTGCAAAGACTCTTGGCAACTTTCTATGGGACATGGAGCAATACTTGGAACGATTGGGTCTATCTGATGATAAGACGAAAGTGAAGGTAGCTTCTTAGTTCTTGAGAAAGAATGTTAAGATGTGGTGGCGAAGAAGGATGGATCAGATTGCCAATGGCAGTGCTGGTGACATTACTTCGTGGGATGAGATGAAGAATGCTTTGCAGACCCATTTCAGTGCTCAAGATGAAACGTGGGAAGCAAGGATGAAGATTAAGTTCATAAAGCAGACAGGGAACCTACAGACATATCATCGAGAGTTTGCAAGTGCGGTTATGGAACTTCCTGACATGGCTAAGAGAGACAAGGTGTTCAATTTCATCATTGGATTGAAGCCTTGGGCACGCAATGAAGTGAAGAGGTAGAAGATTAAAACACTTGAGGAAGCTTTTGCTGCTGTAGACAGGTTGGTGGAGCATTATTATGAGACTTCTGATGATAGAAAGAAGAAGTTCGATAAGCTGAAAGAGAAGAAGAAGGATGATGCTTCGAAATCAGAGGATAAGTCGAAGATGAAGAAAGCCTTGAAGTGTTGGATATGTGTTGAACCACATACGGTGAAGAATTGTCCTTCCAAACCGAAAGTGGCTGCGATTGCACAATCTAATGTGAAGAATGAAGAAGCTTCTGTGGGGATGATGTAGATACTTGGAGCTGCTGCTGCTACAGAGGTGGTCTCTCGGAGAGATCCTGAGAGGAACAGTTTGGAGTATGTTCAGATGAAAATTGGGAGTGCTGATATACTCACTATGGTGGATAGTGGGGCTACTCACAACTTCATAAGTGAAGATACTGCGAGAAGAATTGGACTGAAATTTGTACCAGTGAAGGCACAGATGAAGACAGTGAATTCTCCTCTTGATTGTGTTCTTGGTGTAGCGGAAAAAGTGGATACAACACTAGGTGAGTGGACAGGGAAAGTCGACTTCACTATAGTGCGGATTGATGACTATGAAGTTGTGTTGGGAATGGAATTCTTGAAACAATTTGATGCTATGATTGTTCCACATTTGAAGAAGCTGTACATTTACGATGGAAGAGAAGATGTACCCATTGGTATTCCAACCATTGGAGTGACAAAGCCTGATTGTAAGTTGGTAGTGATGCAAATGGAGGATGAGAAGTGGATGGAAGATATGAGTAAGCGGTTGTCTACCATTGAGACAAAGCTTACTGAACAATCATTGGTCATCAGAACTCTTTCAGATAGTATCTTGGATTTGTCAAGAAGGCTAGAAGTGGTTGAGGATATGATGATGATGATGAGGCATTTGTGAGGCAGGAGGATCGGGTCACTTATCTACAGAAGATGGAGATAGAGAATCCTAACAGATGGATTGAGATGATTAGTGAGGGTGAGCCTTTAGGCTCTACTCCCTCTACATCTTCTTAGATGACATAGAAGATGGGGCTCATTGTTAGCTGCTCATAGCAGTGAGTCCTTAAAACAGGTTGAGTAGGTATGACAGATGGTGCAGGGGTGGCTTGGCATCAAGCATCATGGCATGTTGCATATGGGATGGAGTTTCCATGGACCTAAGCATGGGAGAGATTCTTGGTGAGTCCAGAATGTGCCAGAATCCGAGATAGGCTGGTGAAGGCATAAGGATGGACATTCTTATGATTTGAGCATGACAGTTGGAGTGATCACCCGACTAGTTCAAGTCATGGGGGCTAGCCATGTACCAGAGATATGTTGGCATCAGGCAAACGAGGAGGATAGATCACAGGATGAGGACGACACATGATGTAGATGGGAGTTCTACATATATTACAAGGATGTTTGCAGTATGTGAAGGAGTTGACATCATGGACCAAGGATGAGACAGTTGTTGATATTGATCTTGGTGGATGGCTACCAGGATGGTATATTGTCGAGGATGACAACGACTTCAGGTGGAGGAGGATGTAAGGACCTGCAGTCCTTGAGACGAACTTCCGGCATGAAGTGCGAGCTTGTTGGTGAAATGAGCGAAGGAAATACAAGTGCGAATAGCTTAGACGAAGGAGCGTGGACTGCAAGTGATAATGCGCACGAGTAGAGGCCAAGCGAAGGTTTATATACGCGTGGGAGCATGGATGATTGCCCACGGGCCGACCCACATTTGGAACAAAGTCGACATGTATTATGATGGCGTTTTCAAAGAGTAGGGGTGTGTATTTACATGGTGGACGAGTCGGCTTAGGCAAGCCAACTCGCCCAACCATCCTTATATATGCAACGAGGTGTTGGAGTGAAAGTTCATCAATTCGACAAACGAAGTCTTCAAGGAAGAGATGCGTAGAAAAGGCCGCAGCAAAGAGGAAGGTGCAGATGGTTATGCGCCCAAGTCTTGGGCAGGTCACTTGAACGCACAAATCTAAACGAAGGCGTAGGGCGAGGAGCGCCCGCCGGTTGAAGTAGGGCGTGCACGGGTGACGGTGTGGGCACTCAGTTGTGCGAAGGCGCACGGGTGAAGGCATGGACGACCCGGTTGTGTGGTTGTGCGGTTGTGCACGGGTTCTTGGGTAGCTCGAGTGAGCGTTCGCCGGTCGTGTAGAAGAAAACGCGGAAAGTGTGTACGGTGAAACAAAATGAAGCCGATTGTGCGAAGGGGGTGTCTTGGTGACTTGGTGAAGTCACTCGCCCGTCGTGCACGAAGATAAGGTTCGGTTGTGAAGTGCGGAAGGTAGCTTATGTGAGGGCGTGCCCGCCCGCCTTGGGCAAGGAAATCTTGGTTGTCACACGGTGGTGTGACAAGGTTGTAAATTTGGCTAAGTATGAAACTTGGAGTTTTCAAGTATACTTGTAAAGCATTGCAACTTTGTAAAATTGTATAACATATTATTCGGGCAGACTCATTGTTCAGGGAGTTGCCCCTCACTTTAAACTGTGCAATTGTGTTCTCGTTTATAATTGCTGTTGATAATGAATGTGTATGGGTATTCATTGGTATAAAGGAAAACATAATAATACTTGGTTGCGAAACACAAACTAAGTAAGATAAGTGGTTAAGCGTAGTCCACAAAAATAAATATTGGTGAAAAGAAAGTGTTTAGTGATGCCGCACTTAGCCAAAAGCGATTGAAAGACTATCGAGGCTCCAGCGTGGTGACAAGAGGTATCCTAAGAATCCTCCACGGAGCGCATGTTCCACACCACGTATTTTTAAATCATTCAGCAGCCATGAAGTACGATCTCCCACAAAAGCATTGTTGCAACCCGTTCTCAAATCACCGTGTTTCCACTTTCATCCCACGGCATATTCGCTAGATCATCACATGCATAGCTATTTTTCAGTTAATCCGGAAGGGTATTTCAGTTAGTGAATGGGGAGTTTAATTTTTTTATCCGATTATCAATTCAAATCTTGACAATATTTTTTAGTTCATCAACGCTCCGACTTTCCTTAAACCTGTGAAATATTTTTTAATACCCAATGCTTATTCACTTCTACTGCGATGGATCAAATTTGACTTTAATTTGTTGCTCGTGCTATATAATATTTAATATTCACATAACCATTTTTAATTTATATGTTTTATAGATTTTCACTATATATTTGACAAATAACTTAAATTATTATTTTTATATCATTATATATTGAAAATAATTTTGACCACTCTCATTTGATTAATTATCGATCCTCGCTTACGATGCTGTTAATTAAATGCATCCTCACTGTTACGGTGAATTGATACAAAATTTGTACAAACTTCTAGGTTCACTGTACTTCACCGCATGAAGACGACGTGAAGCGATATATTACGTTTTTTCGAGATTTTATTTGGAAATTTGGGTAACGATCGGAAAAAATATATTTTTAAGTGGTGTAATTTATATGATTGAGGATTTTAAAAATACAATTTAAATAAATATAATATTGTGATTTTATTAAAAATTTGTGTCAACGTGGGATTATCAGTAAAAAAGACAATTCCATAGATTACGCCATAATTGACCATGCAAAATGCCATTAGGCCTTCCAGATTCTGAAACCATCAACAACCAGTCCGCTAGGGTTTTTCAATTCTTTTAGTAATTGATCCTCACAATTATATATTGCAATATTTTGAATAATTAAAGAAATCATTTAAAAACAAATATACGTTGCTCAGAACTATTACGAATACATATACATCTTGTCTCGTGCAAGTAGTTACACAGATAATATTGAACGTCCGGAGAGAGATTCAGAGTGTGGTGTGGCAGCAGACTGGCCCATAGATCTCAGAATGGGGACTGAAAATTGCACGAGAGGGTGATTCTTACAGATTCTTTCTTCTTTTATCCTCCTCATCCTCCTGCTTCAGATACGCCTATGTTGTTGACAGCACTTCACGAAGC
Source organism: Pinus tabuliformis (assembly GCA_031772625.1). Taxonomy (NCBI): domain Eukaryota; kingdom Viridiplantae; phylum Streptophyta; class Pinopsida; order Pinales; family Pinaceae; genus Pinus; species Pinus tabuliformis. The sequence continues at coordinate 1,254,425,309 of CM062804.1, forward strand.
ACGTGCTTCATGTGGTTCGGAGAATTGCTAAATCTTTCCGATACTTCCAATGCTATCTCTCTGTTTCTGCCATTAAATCCCTCGATTTTCTGACTCTCCTAAGAAGACGACCCCGGCAGCCCAGTGGGTGGCATCGCCGGTGGAGTGGTATTTTTTTATGGCCTTTGTGTTGATGTTTCTCTGTTGTTTTAGGCGCCGCCTGGGATTGTCAACAACAGAATACGCTCCACCTACTCTCACAGTATTTACTTACAGAGTGTTGAAGAGTGCCACGAAGAATTTTTCTGAGCGTTTGGGAAGAGGAGGTTTTGGCTCCGTGTTCAAAGGGATTTTACCAGACGGTTCTCTGGTGGGTGTTAAGAGGTTGGAGAGTGTAAGTCAAGGAGAGAAGCAATTCCGCATGGAGGTGAGCACCATCGGAACCATGCAGCATGTGAATTTGGTTCGGCTGATAGGGTTTTGCATCAAGGGTTCAAGAAGGCTCTTGGTGTACGAATACATGCCCAATGGTTGCCTTAGCGACTTTCTCTTCAGCAAAGCTCAGAGCGACGATCAGCAGAAAGAGCTGGACTGGAAAACGCGCTTCGGCATCGTTGTGGGAACTGCCCGGGGAATCGTTTACCTGCACGAAAATTGCAGGGACTGCATCATCCACTGCGACATCAAGCCAGAAAACATCCTCCTGGATTCGAATTTTTGCCCCAAACTCTCTGATTTTGGGCTGGCCAAGCTTTTGGGCAGAGAGTGTAGTAAGGTCCTAACGACCATGAGAGGAACCAGAGGTTATTTGGCCCCAGAGTGGCTCTCCGGCCTGCCAATAACGGTTAAGACCGACGTCTACAGCTTCGGCATGACATTGCTCGAAATTATTGCAGGGCGGAGAAACATGGATGGGGATTCGGATTCTGGCGAGCTGTTCTTTTCCGCTTGGGCTGCAACTCAGATAAGCAGCGGAAACGCCATGGGGGTGCTTGATAAGAGATTGATGAATGTGAACAAGGCAGAAGCGGAGCAGGTGAGGAGGGCTGCCATCGTCGGGGTATGGTGCATTCAGGATGAGCAAGAGAACAGGCCAACAATGAGGCAAGTGTTGAAGATATTGGAAGGCGTTGTAGACACCCCACCTGTTCCCCCGGTTCCCCTCTCTATACTGAGATTTACCCAAACAGCCAGCAATCTCGGCTTCGTCTGCGAAAAAAATCTCTATGCGACTGCAAGCAACAACCGTGATCATCCCTCTACTCCGCCGTAAAAGCCTCACACCGTATTTTTAACTTTTTCCTTGCATTACTATACGTGCGGATAGAGAGGTTATTTTGATTATATTGTAATTGCTTTGAATTCAAATTCGTTCCACTTTCAATTGGTTCATCCTGGAGTTTGCCCGTGGTTCATATTGATATGATTAATGTTATATCTACGGCGATTTCACAAATGAAATATCGACCAGATGGAAAGAAACAGTCAAAATTTATGCCGTTGATGGCGCCACCTTTGTATGAGCAAGCACGATTGTCACGAAAATTTACTTACAAACCATCTGCCCAAAAATGGATACGGTCGACTAACGAGTATTGATGGATTTGAATTAAAAAAAAAAACCCATACACTTCAATGGCCCCAGAAAGCCCAAAGAGACGATGATAGAATTTTTAAATTGAAGTTGTTCTACTTATTTGGTTTTTATAATCTATGTAAATAGCCATTCATATATTAAATTTAGTTTTTATAATCTAATTAATAGCCATTCATATATTAAATTTAAGTTTTTTAAGTGTATTTTTTTAATATTTTTAAAATTATATATTTCTATGTGATGCCAAAGAATTAAATCTATTATATATTAATTTATGTCTTGATTGGTTGTTTATAAGTTCAAGTCAATTCAAATGTATTGGATAGATAATTAATCTTTTTCTTAAAAATGAACTAAACAAATTGAGTGAAAGTAAAAAATCCTATTGTTTTCAATTTTAATTTTGTCTCCAAAATTGAGTGAAAGTAAAAAATCTTATTCTTTTCAATTTTAATTTTATCTCCAAGTAAATATTCATCTTATCTCAAACTTTAATTTATTTATATTCCATTTCTAATGGATTTATAACACGCATAATTTTGTAATAATGAAATCATAAAATAATAATACTAATTTATATATTAAATTTAAATTGTTTTAGCATTTTTTCCTTCCATATTAATATTAAAATTAATCTTTAAAAAACGAAACTTGATATATTTATTATTTATTTAATATAAATATTTTTATAAAATGTTTTTATTATAAAAAATAAAAATAAAAAATATATATTTTTAATGTTAAACATTAAAAAAGAAATAAGAATCGTCTAGCTAAATAAAATTTTCATTCGAAAGATTTGAAAAATCAGTAGCTATAAAATAATTGTAAATATTTATTTCATAGTCTCTCAAGGTTGTACCACTTCACACTCATGTTGCATCCCTGCTAAGAATTGAGTATTTAACCAGATGATAACAACATGTTCATAAGCTTCAACGGAAGGATGCAAATGATACTTTGCTATTTCAACTTTTAGCCCTTTATATATCTTGCACATTGCATCATCCAACTTGGTCAAAAGGCCTAATTGACATCAAGAGACACGATGCAAATGATACTCTGCTATTTCAACTTTTAGCCCTTTATATATCTTGCACATTGCATCATCCAACTTGGTCAAAAGACCTAATTGACATCAACAGACACAATCCAGATTAGTGAAAAGATAACACAATCATCAAGAAAGGTAACACTTCCTATGGGCATATGAGATACAGATCAAATTCCTATTTGTATATGTACTCTCGGATAAAGAAAAAACTTTAATGGTGATCGAGCTTCCATACATATCTCAGCCAGAAAACTCTTGTTGTTTATTTATTGTATGGTCCATTTTAAGTAGACAACTATGAAGTTTGCATGGAAATATCTTTTTGCTTGGAATGTTTTATTTGCCTAGTTTGTTTTTTTTGCAATATTTGGATATTAAACTCAATAATTTGCATCCTCTTTTCACAAGAAAAAGCACGTACAAATGACTTGATGTAACATGTGATGATCCCGTTCTCAATTATGATCTAGATTTAAATAGGTATGTAACAAATTATAGATATAACCATAAATATAAAGATGCAATAGAAATAACACTTCATTTTCATTAATATCAAATACTGAAATATGCTTACAAACAGAATGGAAATAAGACTAGCTCGGGCGATGGTAGCTTATCTGCGAGAAGAAATGCGGTGGTTACATGCCTCTTAATTTTGTTACAATGAGGCTTGAAGGCCTATCTATTATTGAGAAACAATGGAAAACCCTAAACATCCAAAAACCTAACCCTAGGATATGAAATTCCAAACTATGGGTTCCGTTGGGGTAAGTTGGTACGTCAACTTCCTGGGGTCGCAACTTTGGCATACAATCTCCATTTGACGCACACGGTACCTTGTTAGAAAGATCTATCTGAGGATTACAACTGCTAACAATGAATATTGAGTTAAAAAATCGTATTTGCCACCTGTGGTTTTCCAAAAAAATGTTGTTTAGGGCCTCAAAATGGCTCCAGAAGTTCAAGACCTGAAAAAACTGCCAAAAATAGTAAACTATTCTACAATTAAGGAAAAATAAAAAATGAGAGAAACATTGGTGGGGGTCTAAGTGGAATAGGCGGTTGGCCACCAATATCCACCTGGATCATTCCTCCATCCTTAGGAAGTAATGGTCCCCATTATGTTGAGTTCCTCCATGAGATGAGTAAACTTCTGCTGAACTTGGTCTCTGGTGAGCCACTTGCCCTGGTGAAGGAGTTGGACTGCTTTGACAACTCAATATAGTTGGATCCTTTTCTCTTGGCTGTTCTTGATCTGTGTGTCTGATCTGATCAGTTGTGGCTTGTTCCATGCAGTCTAGGTTTAACGTTATTGGTGTGAGTTATTCTGTAATGTTGGATGTGTCGAACAATGGTGGAAAGTATGGCCGAAGGCAATCCACATTGAACACTGGGTGTAGACCAAGGAATGGTGGAATACTGAGCTTGAAGGCATTGTCCCCTACTGCCTTGGTGATGGTGTATGGCCCATATCAGAGCAGATGAAGCTTGTGGTGTAGTCCAGTAAGGCGCTCCTTCTACAAATGTAGCCAAACTTTGTCACCTAATTGGAACTTGTGTGGCACTTGATGTTGATCTTGTCGCTGCTTGTACTTAGCATTGGCTCTGTCTAAGATGTCATGGACTTGTTGGCGGATGTGCTGAATGTGCTCAATGAAGTTGTTTTCCTTGTTGGTTTCGGACTAGACATGAGCTGAATATGCCTGAGTAGATGCAAATGCTATGGCCACATCAATGGGACATAGTGGTTGGAATCCTAAGCTCACCTGAAAAGGGTTGTGGCTAGTCGAGCTGTGGAGAGCCTGGTTATAGTTGTGTTGGACATAGGGGAGGCTCTCATCCCATGTGCGTGGATGCTTTGAGTTGTACATGTGCAGAATGTGTACAATCATCCTGTTGACGACCTCTATTTGACCATCAGTTTGGGGATGGAAAGCCGTGGACTTAGTGAGATTGTTATCCAGCATCGACCAGAGACTGAACCAAAATGTACTGAGAAACCTGTTAGCCCTGAGGTGCAGCGCTGCTAGTTTGAAGATTGGAGGAAGAAGATGGTCTGCTTTGATGTCTTGGGAAGGGCCCCACATGGGCCATCATTCCACTCTCCTCGCTCTTCCACTTACATTATATCCCGCTCATATCTTAACCCAACCCTCACTTCATAACAAAACCCTCTTCTGCCTTAGCCCTAAATAAATTAACCCAAAACCCTGAAAAACCTTATCTTTCCGCCCATCCGCTCCCTCTGCACGTTTCTCGAGGACATACTGTACCTCCGTGTCCCTCCACCGTCGGTCTTCCCCTGCCGATCTGACGACCCATGTTTTACCCGATCGACGAGACATTCTCGATCAATCTCCGCCGTTAGATCACTCCCGCTAGATCTAACGGCTGTCGCTCTTATTGTGCGGGCAACTAGCGAGAGGAGTACTCGTCTGATAAAGGTGGTTTCTCTCTCTCCTCCTCTACTACGTGGCGTGCAAAGAGTGGCATAGGGCGGACTCCACCCTTTACCGCTTACCGCTCGATAAGCGCTTGATAAAAACCGTAACCACCCCCCCTACTATCATCCGAGCACCTTCTCCGCCCGATAGCCATCCGATTTGTCCACTGAGATCGAACGGCTTGGACTTTTTCGCTCCCACTGAAGACCGCAAACCTCATGCAATCGATCCCATCCATCCATTCCTTCCGATCCAGCGGCCCTCGTTCATGATCGCTCCCGCTTGTCCTTCGCGACCTTGCCATTACTCTGTCCGTCCGATTCAATTCATACAAAAGCTACCCGCTTGTCCTCGGCCATCCTGCCAATACTCTATTATTCCTAATTAGCACGTCCAGCTGCCCATGCACCTCATACTCTACTTCCTACTAGTTACCTGAGGAGGAAGGTGGTTGACTCTGTCAGTATAGTGACAGTCAGGCCGTTGAACTGAATTAACAGGGAGTATGGCTGAATGAGGAAGGACATAGCACGATACAAGAAAACAAAATTAAACAGTCATGGAGCCTCACTGGCACAATCAAGCCAGCCACCTAATAGGGCAGCGCTGTACCAAAATTAATTACCGTTTTCTTGATGGAAGGAGAACTATGTCCTCATACGCAATCAGGCAGTTAAAGCCATAGGGGGTAGGTTAGGATAGCTGGACACCTCTGAAAGCCAGAGAGCATTGTAAAGGGCCTATAAAGGCTGGAAACTAAATTTAAGAAGGGTTCAACTTCTGGAGACTATAGATACTTTGCTACTCAAGCTTCTCATCTTCATTCATCAGTAATACAAGCTTCTTTTACTGTCATATGTTCAATATCCCAATTTGTCTTCTGTTATAAGCTTGCACTCGAACAAGTCGTTCAGGTTTCTTTTGTGTCTAATGCCAGATAACTATCATCTTATCTCTGCGTTGATGTATTAGATTTGTAAATATATGTTTATATATGTATCTGCTGGTATGGTTCGTATTCTCCATTCATTCACCTAATCTATAAACTAGTGAGCATTGGTGGTCTAAAGCCTTGCACGCTGAGGGTGTTCATGCATGTCTTGAGTAATAACAGAGTCAAAATGGTTATTTGGCTTGATCCAAACCAGCTTCTATTCTGACAGTTCCAAGAACAATATCGAAGATTATATGTTACCAGGCATCTCCGAGCCACAACCATAGGAGAGTTTCCTGGAGCAATAACATAATTGGCGTCGTTGTCGGGGAGAGGAAACTGAAGCTTAGCTTCCTTGGGAAACGACATAGATCCAGCTTTGATGATAGACAAAGTCTAGGCACATTTTTGGTTATAACCATCTGTCTGGCAACTCCATTGGAGGCCGAACCTCTTGGCGACTCCACATCATAGTTCTGGCTCAGTTTGTGAGGAATACTCAGAGAAATCCTCAAAATTCACCAGCTGACCCAGTACATGACCCTGAAAATATCATCAAAGAAAGGAAAGTATCACAGAAAGGAGCATCAAGATCAGGTAAACCTAAACAATCTTCTATATCTCTACAAGAAAGGCTTGTAATAGAACAAATACATGTTGAGAGTATAGCTTCTAATACTAGCAGTGAAGAAAAACTTTCAGGGATTCATAAAGCTCCTTATTCCTTAGATTCTCCTTTTGCTTTAAGCCCAAAGGAAACCTCACCTCCTATCCATCATATCCCTTTAGTCTTATCAGTCACTCCTCAGCCCTCTGTCATTCAGACTTCTAGTACCCTTCTAGCCACCACAGCTATGGCAGGCCCACAAGCACCCACCAAAATGGAGAGAATTATAGCTGCTAGGTATGGACCTCTAGTACTGCCCGTTCCTTTGAATGCTATGCCTACTGGATAATATCAGAAATACATGCCTAAGTTTACTGGGATAGAGGGGGTTACGGCTAAAAAACATCTTGAGTCATTCTATAGCTATGCTGATAATCTAGATATTAGTGAAGATGATGTATGGATGAGGGTATTCATCCAAAGCCTAGATGGAGAGGCTAGGAAATGGTTTAGAGAATTGACCCCGAGGTTTATAACATATATTTAAGCATTAGACAATGTATTCTTGAAGCATTGGGGGGATAAGAAAGATCTTCTCTACTACCATACTGAGTTTGGGAACCTAAAAAGGGGAAACAGTGAGTCACTATCCGACTTCAATAAAAGGTTTAACCACATGTACAACAAGATACCAGTTGAAGTGAAACCCACCCCTACCTCTGCTAAACTCACCTATGCCAATGCTTTTGATTTTGACTTCTGTCTACTATTGAGAGAGAGGAGATGTGCCACTTTGGCTGAGATGCAGGATGCAGCCTTGGAGGTAGAATCCAACATCCTGGCTGTAGAGAAACTCAAGGGACATGTTGATCGAAGGAGACAGAGGGGTGAATCTTCATCATCTTCAGATCCCAAGTTAGATAAGATGACCAAGATAATAGAATCATTAGCCTCTGAAATCTCTAAGCTAAATATGGAACAACACTCTGGGAAAGAAAGAGCTCCTAATGCCTTTGCTTTTAGAAGTCCAAACCCATATAAAAGAGCTAATAAGCAGTTGCAGGTTCCTCAAAGAAATAAAGATGCAAATGAAGACCAAAGGATGAAGACCCCCTTGCAGAATGTAGTCATGGATGAAGATCAGTATGAGGAAGATGATGAGATCCATTGTCTGGAAGACGAGGACAATGCCTCTTTTCTGACCCTAGCTGCATATGAAGAGTCACTATCCGAGGACCAAAACAGCCAAGAGTGGGATGGTGGGGTTGTTCTGCAAATTGATGACCAACACAGATACAATCTAATGGGGCTGTTATGCAAATTGATGACCAACAAAGAAACAATCTAAGTTCCAAGGTGAATATCGCCCAGAAAACCCCTGTTCAGAGGGCTACCATCCCTACAATGCAGCAAACTAACAAGCAAAAATGACCAGCAGCTGATCCCATCATTTTCAACGCTCTAGCTCCAGAGATAAGAGGCCCTAACAAGCCCCCTTCTCCCTTCAGTTTTGAATCAAAAATCTAGAAACTGAAAATATCTATACCTCTGATTGAACTTGTGAAGAATAAATCCTTTAAGAGACCCATCTTTGAGGCCCTGGAGCTTAAATCCACACGAGCATCCAATTACTATGTGAATTTGCAAGATGACAATCCAGCCATTGTCCTCAACCCAATGATTGAACATCCTAATGATAATTCCCCTTCATTCTATGTCTCCTTGACCATTCATGACGAAATCCTTCACAATTGTCTATTGGACACAGGTTCCAGCCATAATCTAATGCCCAAGGCTATCATGGATGAGTTGGGAATTGACATCACTAGGTCGTATCATGACTTGTTTTCTTTTGATTCTAGAAAGGTGAAATGTTTGGGGTTAATCAAAGACCTAGCCATCACCTTGTCTCAGCTACCCATGAAGAGCATGATGATGGATATTGTGGTAGCAGATGTCCCCCCTAATTTTGGCATGTTACTTTCTAGAGGATGGATTAAGAGGATAGGTGGGACATTGCAGAATGACCTGTCTTATGCCACTGTCTCGGTCTTCAGAGGTGAAAGCAGGAGATTGTACAGAGAGGCTCAGTTAGCTTATATCATCAGCGATGAAAGGAATCCTACTACTCATCACATCTATGATGTTGATACTGATTTTGGGGCCTGCATTCTTCAAGTAGAAGAATCATAGTTGGCCTCCATGTAGCTTAGAAAGCCAGTTTTCCATATCAAGGAGGAGGAGGGCCCACAAATCTGGGATATGTTCTTTGATGGGGCTTGCTCTAAGGAAGCTGCAGGGGTAGGTGTAGTTATTGTATCTCCCACACAATAATGCATACATTTATCTTTCAAGCTAACTTTTCAGGTCACTAATAATATTGCAGAATATGAAGCCTTGATGTTAGGCTTAAACGCTGCTAAAGAAATGGGCATCAAAGGTCTGAAAGTGTTTGGAGATGCATACCTTATTATTCAACAGGTGAACAAGACATTCCAAGCAAAGCACCCCAGGCTGAAGGCATATAGAGATGATGTATGGAAACTCAAGGATTCTTTCAATAGCTTTAGTATTTCGTACATCCCCAGAGATAAGAATCAGCTTGTTGATTCCCTTGCTATGTCTGCTAGCACTTTTATCCCTCCTTTGCCTCCTAAGTTGACTTACGAAGTCCAAGTGAAATATAGACCGTGTTTGCCTAACAATGTCAAGTACTGGAAAGTTTTTGAAGATGATGATGAAGTCAACATGTTTCTACAAGTCATTGATGAATTCTATGAAATGTAATTTGACCAAGATAATGAAGCCATTGAGGAATGTAACTAGTCCAAGCTGAGAGACAAAATTTGCCAGGGTAGCATTGTGCAGTTGCCTAGTAATCATACACCCAAAGGGTTGGTGCCCTTAGAGAGGTTGTTTGACCACAACGATGTACCTTATAAACCTGCCAAAAAAGAAAGTGAGTCTGCAGTTCAGGAACATAATATAGGGCGTCCAACCCACCCAAAGTATATCAATTTGTCCCACCACTTCTCCTCTACCCAAAGCTTTGAGTATTGCACCCTGATGAAATAGTTTGATGATGTATTTGCTTGGGAATACAGTGACCTTAAGACCTATGACACTAGCATTATTCAACATAAGATTCCACTGGAGAGGAACACCATCCCCTTCAAGTAGAAATTGAGGCCGATCAACCCTCTCTTGTTACCTTTGATTGAAAAGGAGATTAAGAAGTTGCTAAATGCCAAAATCATAGTTCCCCTAAGGTACTCGAAGTGGAACCCAGATGCAGGTGATTATAATGAATTTAAAGCAGATTAGACAGAAGGACGGCAGGTGGCCAAGCCACATGGCCACCCACGTCCCTTTCCATGCCAATTTATGGCACACTATAGATGGTCTGTAGGCACCATTACTCTAGTGCACTATTCGAGGTATTTGCAGCAAGCATAAGGCCATGGCTCCCACAAGACAGAATTCATTCAACCCTTCACTGCTAAACTGCTCTTGCCCCCCTCATGCTGCGGAGCCGAGCTCTCGCACAATTACTGGGAGGCAATGTTGGATTCTCAGCTGTGTTGATTTGGGGAATGGTTTCCATTATTCTCAATCAACTCACTGTGCGCTGACTTCCACCCAGAATTCCTTTGTTTCTCTTTGGAACAGCTCCACCATCTCCAACGCTACCTCTGCCTCTCCAATTGATCTCACTATTCACAACACAACCATTTTGGCCTAACTCAATAGAAGACACTTAACCATGGCGTGAACTCGCCATCGCATGCGTAGCCGTAGAGGTGGTAGTTGTAGCGGAAGCACTCGCCTCCCTTCGACGCCCAACTATGATTCCGCTACTCCTTCCTCTTCCCTATCTACTACTCTCTCCAGAGATCATTTCTCTAGTAGTTACCCTTACAGGCGTAGTGGTAGAGGCCGAGAACAGGCCCATGGAGTCAGAATAATAAATGCTGCTACCCAAACTGCTAATCTCCCTCCCCCCCTTCATCCCTCTCACCACACGACCCAATTTCGATTCCACAGTACACTGAATTGCCCCGAAATCTTAGCCATCATCACTGTTACATTCAGAGAGGAAATTAGCCTGCCAAATGAACAGAAAGCTCAGCTCTGCATTCCTAGTCCAGAGGAGAAGAACAACAGGGAGCAGCAGAATGCAAATAAGAAGAACAAGGAGGACTGTGAACCAGAGAAACAAAACAATAGCAAGCAGCAGACAGCAGAGAAAACAAGTAAGGCTGGTAGTGATAGCATTCTGCATGGCGAGGAGTTGGTTGGAGGTAAGCATGCAATTGAAGACAGGGCGGGCGACACATCAAGAAAGCATGCAGGCGCAAGTAGCTCAGCAGGCCCGGAAGCAATCGGTGGCCTCTCGTGCGACACATCAGCAGAGGATCATGACTGGTATGAGTACGCATGTCGTATTGTGGAAGAGCCTCCACTAGATGAGACTCAGGGGGTCCATTCTGACAGCTGATCCATTCGCCAGATGTTGCGTCGCTGTTCTTTGGATGTTTCAGGGGTTGGTTTTCATGGGTTTTTTCTCTACTGTCTTTTTTTCTAAACCATTTGACTAGTTTTGATTGGTTTTGGTTCAGGACCCTTGTGTGGACCTTTTTAAGTTTTGTTCTGAGACCCCTGCATGGGCCTTTTACATTGGGTTCTCTCGGACTAGTTTCCCCTTGGTGGGCAGTCGAGTATAGTCTTTTGATTAATTTTGACATAACTTTGTTCAACACCGCAGAGGCCGGCGCCTCACTGTATTTTTAATTCCGCCCTTATAAATAGAGTAGTATTACTTAGAAAAAAAAGGTACTCGAAGTGGATTGCTAACCTTGTGATAGTGAGGAAGAAGAATGGAGAAATCAGGCTTTGTGTTGATTTCAGGAATCTGAACAAGTGCTCTAAAAAAGACAACTACCCCTTGCCCAAGATGGAACACTTGCTACAAACGGTTTTAGGGGCTAGGGTCATGTCCTTCTTGGATGGATTTTCAGGCTACAATCAAATCGCCGTACACCCAGAAGACCAAGAAAAGACTGCATTCACTACTCCTTGGGGCACTTTCATGTACTCTAAAATGCCTTTTGGACTGATGAATGCTGGGGCTACTTTTCAGAGGGCCATGGACATAGCTTTCGTGGGAGAGAAGGACAAGTTTGTCCTTATCTATCTTGATGACATAACAGTTTTCTCCAACAGCCACAAGGATCATTTACAACATTTGAGGAAGGTGTTCCTAAAGTGTAGAAGATTTGGAATTTCAGTAAATCCAAGGAAGTCACAATTTGCTCTTGAAGAAGGTAAAATTTTAGGGCATATTGTTTCTGCCGCGGGTGTCAAAATTGATCCAGAAAGAGTTCAAGCAATACAGACAATGTCCATCCCAAGGTCAAAAAGGGACATCCAATCCTTACTGGGTAGAATTAACTTTGTGAGGAGATTTAATCCAAACTTTGCAAAGCTAGTGAAGCACATCACTTCCATGTTAAAAAGGGGTCAGAGATAAAATGGACAGAGGCTACAAGAAGATCTTTTGAAACCATCAAAAGAGCTACCATGGAAGCTCCCACTTTAATCAGCCCAGACTACACCAAGGAGTTTTATATCTTCTCTTTTTCCTCTTCTGATACACTTGTAGCAGTCTTGTTGTAGAAAAATGGTGAAGATGTAGAGCACCCAGTGGCCTTCTTCAGCAAAACATTGAGGGATGCTGAATTAAGGTATGACCTTATTGAAAAACAAGCATATGCTCTTATAAAGTCCTTAAAGGCATTTTGAATTTACATTCTCCACTCCAAGGTGGTTGCCTATGTGCCTTCAGCTTCAGTAAAGGATGTCCTAACCCAACCGGATGTTGATAAAAGGAGAGCCAAATGGATTGCAAAACTCATAGAATTCGATATAGAAGTGAAGCCCACTAAGCTTGTCAAAGGCCAAGGCTTGGCTAAGCTTATGGCCGAGGAAAATTACAGTTTGCTGGACATAAATTGCATGAGCTTAAATTCAGATGGAGAACAAACAGAGGAAGCAACATGAAAGCATGAACAAAACCAGTCTTTGGCTGAGAATTTGGCCACTTGTGTTGTAGATCTAACCCAGAAATACTATAGATCAGATACGAAAATATAAGATAATGCAAAGAAAACCAGAAATAATATGAAATGATTCTTTATTGATCAAACCCTTAAGGTAGGGCAACACCATACATTCACTCCTTAAGGAAGGAGAACACTCCACAAGCCATATGCATGTTCATACAAGAATACTTCTCTTCATATTCATCCATGTGGAGTCTCTAGCCTTTATATAGGCCTCATACATACAATACCATGTATCATTACCATGGTTCCCTCATACCATCAAACTAATACCATGGGCCCATTACATTATTATTAACTACTTGTGGTCCCTTACATGACATGGGTTAACCACCTTATTTATTACTATGGCCCATTCCATTATTACATTATTACCTTGGGTACCTCCCTTGGTACCCCATATTATCCCCCCTAGGTATATAACATTCCACCCCCCTAAGCATGTTTCGTCCCCGAAACATGGGAAGAACAAAAATAATAAGATCTACTCAAAAGAGTAGTCCACTGATACCATGCACGTGCATCTATCCATCCAAGAGAAAGGTGAACCCTCGATCTCGCTGGTGCCTCGCTCGCTTGAGATGGAAGTTGACCGTGATAACTCTTCTGTGTTGATGTGTAGTAGGTGGATTGTCTCTCCATGGAAGTTGACCGTGATAACTCTTCTGTGTTGATGTGTAGTAGGTGGATTGTCTCTCCTTTCTATCGATCATGTGACTACTTGGTTTCCATGATGGTTGTCTTGCGGGGTGATGTGGGTGATGATATGTTGAAGTTTCAATTCCCATGTGAGGAAATGCATTTTAAGATATTAAAGTTTTATATAATTATATTTTTAAATTATTATATTATTTTAATTATCAGTGTCTTTCAATTTAATAATTTTAATGCATTTTAGGATATTAAAGTTTTATATAATTATATTTTAAATTATTATATTATTTTAATTATTAGAGTATTTAAATTTAATAAATTTTTATTAATGTATATTGAATATTTATTATAATTTTAAAAATTGCTTTAAATTAATTATGTGATCAGCGAGTTGTTTGATCTAAGAACATGGATATATTTTTTCTTGGGATAGACTAATATAACTAATAATTCTGCTTGAAAATTTGACGTAATTTTGTATCTTAGAGAAGATATCCTAAATATAAATAGTGAATTATATTCAAGGAATCACAAAAAAAAATCACCTCCTGAACTCCCAAATTCACAATTTTCCTTACGGAGTTGTCTTTAGTGCGATTTTCTTTACTTTCCAGTGCTAGAATTGGGTGAAAAAACTTGAGGTGAAATCTTGATTTGTGTTATTTAAACTAGTTTTTTGAGTGTATATGAATTCAACACCTGAAAAACTCTTAGGGCACCTCAATTGTGCAGAGGTTACCCTTCAAGCTTGTGATTTTAATAAATTCATATCGAATTTTAGAGAAATTAAAAAAAAAAAACTTTCTAAAATTCTTACTAAAGAGAACTAAACCTTGATATAAGACATATTTCAACGAAAACGACTAATAAATCGTTAATTTACTCATAATATTGATATTTAACATTTACCTCCAATACCTATCCAAATTATAAAAAAAAAAAAATATTTAAATATCTATTGAAATAGATTCAAATAAATAACAAGATAGTTTAACACTATATATATATATATATATATATATATATATATATATATATATATATATATATATATATATATCTATATATATATATATAATATGCAAAATACCAAATAATAAACATTTTCTTGTCAAATTTCAACTAAGTTGGAATTCCCCACTTCATTATTATTTCATTACTTTATTTTGTAGCCAATAAAAAGATTCCTTCTTGGAAGACACTAACCACTCATAATTTAATTTGTACTAGATTGTTTGTTTCTCAAAAGAAGGGAAATAAACACAATTGATAGACTTTCTTCTTCTTGGTCCTTTACCGGTAGACTTAATCTTTACATTACATATATTTGTGATGGTTACCATATCAAGGATAATTTAAATGAATTGGATTTGCTCATTAATGTTCACTTCGTGTATGACGAAAGAAATTTCATTAATGTTCAAAAGAAATTTTAATATGTTAACTTCGTATATGACTAAAGAAATTTTAATATGTGCAAGAGAAATAAATTTTGAGATATTAAGATATTTATATATTTATATTTTTAATTATTAAAAATATATAACTTATTGGAAGTATATTATTTATTACCATTTAAAAAATGATATATATTATTAAAATATTTATATAAAAAAAATTAATTTTAAAAATTAATATTTACTATAAATTGATTTTGTGTAGGGGAGGGACACCATTACCTGTGCGCCCTCCCCGCCACCTTGCCTGCTGCCACATGATTCGCATGAAATTGGTACGACAGTTGTCCGCCGTGGAGGTCCACGTGTTGGGCACCATGTCAAGGGGTTAAAACACCGTTCTGCGCCGTGTTTAGGGTTGATTCCGCATCATTTGTGTGATGTGTTGTTTGCCGTTTGTTTTTTTGTTCGGGTCTGGTTGTTGGGCGAAGCCCTCCGCTGAAGATGGCACGGGACGGCCCCAAAACCTGTGCGCTTCGTCTGCCATGGTTGAGCTGATGTCCGCCATTGTTCGAGGTTACGCGCCCAAGGTTGGAATAGGGTTCCTGGCTTTCTTGTAGTTTTCGGCCTAGATTTGTTGGTCATTCTGGACCACTGGTGGTTTAGGGTTTCTTTCGTGGTGGTTTAATTCACAGTTTTTGTTGTTTGGGGAGGAGCTAGTTGCAGTTTTAGCGAGTTTGAGGTCGAAGGTTTTTTTAATAGGTAATTGCAGGTTTTTCTGTTTTTTGTTGGTTTTTTTGGTCCTTTTTGTTGTCTAATGGCTAATTTCCAACTCGTTGCAGGTGTGGCGAGCTCCGAAGAAGGTCTTGAGAAGGTGTGGTGAGCTCCGGAGAAGGTCTGGCGAAGGTGTGGCGACCATCCATGGCTTCTATCCAGTAGGATTTTAATCCTACCAGCTATTTCTATGTGTTTTTCAACACAAAACACCTTATTGGAATTTTTGTTAACTGTGCATGGCAGGTTTTGAGGGTTTAATGCTTTGCAGGTTAGGGGTTTAGGGTTTTGCAGGTTAGGGGTTTAGGGTTTAGTGTATTTAACTTATTTTGTTCTTTCTTTGGTCTCTGAATTTAGATTTAAATGCATACTTAGCTATTTAGGGTTTTGTTCTTTCTTTGGTCTCTAAATTCAGGCTGTAGTAGCATTGTTTGCATGTTTACCTACATAGTGGCTTACAATGTTTCACTATGGCTGCTGCCATGAGAGTATTATCTTTTTCTGTTGTGGAAAAATTGGTGAGTGCGCATTTACTGCCACTGAAGAGGGCACATTGGGCATAATGGCAAGTCCCGCCACCATCACAAGGATGATGGTGACCACATCCAACCCTGGATTTTCTTTCCCATATTGCAGCGCTACTTGTTCTGCAAGCATCTTGGAAACTGGATATGCCTGCACAATTAGCCATTAAACAACACTGTTACACACTTGCAAGTTGCGAGTTACTCACTATGGGTTATCCACAGTTGCAAGTTTTCAGGGAGAGGCAGAACCCATAGTGAGGTTCGAGATTTTCTGTGCTGAGCCATGGAAAAGAAAAAGAGGCAGCTGCAGTTTCCTCTTTTTCAGAGAGCAGTACCCTTATATTTGCTGCTGCAAATGCTTGTTAAGATGACATGGCTTCTTCTTCTGCTATTGATAAAGCTAATTGCAATATCAATGCTCTACCAACAGTGGAAACCCTAGAAATCGATGTCATCCCTCATGACCACCAAAACCCTCCATCACTTCCTCATGCCTCCACTTCCTTCTCTTCCATCATTCCAACTATTGTAACCCAAGGGATGCCTTACTCCTCTTCCAGCATTCAAACGGTGTCTGTGTTGATGAAAGGGGTAGAAGGTATACTGATAAGAGTGACAGTGTTGACAATGGATGCCTCTATAATGGTTTGCGCTCAAATTGATTCTTCCAAATTTATCAGGTGAGTACTTCAATATTTAATCTTACACATCTTTCTTAACCCTGATCTATGAAGATAAACACAAAATACCAAGGTTAAGACAGATCTAGGGTACGTTTTATTGGTTTCTTTCTTTGTATTGGTTTTATGTATATTTTATTAGCACTTCATGTAGCAGGGTTGTAATTCTTTCTATAGCAATGAATGCTAACAGTTCTTATGTTTATCTTAATTTTTAATTTTGATTTATTTAGCATAAAAAAGATAAAGAAATACCAAGGTCACATTGGACCTAAACTATCTGATTTTTCATCATATTATTTTCCATCTTATTTGAACAATATTACATATGAGTGAAACATCTCTTCCACTGGATGTTGTAATTTTCTCTGCAATTCCTATATCCAGACCTCTTTGTCCTATTAAATTTATGCTATTGCTCTCCCCGCAATTCCTATGTCTGGGCCTCTTTGTCCAGTTAAATTTTTGCAAAAAAAAGAAAAAAGTTATTCCTCGTGTGTAGACCTTCAAGTCCAATTTATAAATTTATATAGGCAATGTCTTCTACAGAAATTTGCCTGAACAGCTTTTGCCAATGGATATACACAAGGAAAAACAAGTGAGGGTGTTTATCACTGCAAGGAACAGAGATGTGCGTAAAGGGTGCAAAATGAAAACAAACACCTTTTCTATAAGATGCCTTCCCTTTGCAGAAGCAGTGCATTTTATCAAAAATAAAATGTACAATAAGACAAGTGACATAGAGGAACAAATGGATTCTAGTCAAATCAAACAAGATAGTAGAGAATATGTTAGAATTCCAAAACTTTTCAATATGCCAACAACATTTATACCTTGCAAAGAAGACATACAGAAAGCTTATCATATAGAGATGGCAGAGAAAAATAAATGGAATGCTATCTCACCTTTAAGTTTCTAACTATCTTCTATCCTGAGATAGTGAAAGATCCATTTCTTGACATCTGCTTATTTGTGGAAGATTTCAATATAGATTTGTTAATAAAAAGAGCACTGGTCACTAAAGACGCAGAGCATTTGTCACTAAAGACATAAACATTACTGCAAGGGCATATGAAAATCCATTGCCAAGACACCGGGAGAATAAGATTCAAAATAACAAAGGCTAGTCAAATTGAAAAGTTGTTTTATACAATGTATGTAAGATATACCTCAGTTCTCATGACTGATTCATTTAATTTCATTAATTTGGTAATTGCATGCAGGACATTCAAAAGATCAGAGGTTTAGTGAATTTAACGATACATTGCATATCCTGAAAGTATGCGTAATTCTTTGAGAATTCTTAAACTCTATTCTTTATGACCCTGAGAATCTTGTAAGATTTCTGCATTATAATAGACTATAGATGTTCCTTCTAAAATGGATTTTGGCTACAATGTCGCACACATTATGAAATAAAACAACCTAGGTTGTAAGCCAAAATGTTTCTGTGACAAGAGCAAGATACAATCCATCCAAAATCCACATCATAATGTGGTTAGAACCAAAAACATATGACACCCCTATTCTTTATGGCCCTAAGAATCTTGAGTGCCAAAACACCCCGATACCTTCTTGAGCCAGGTAGGTTGGCCTACCAGTCAAGGGTTGATTAGGAAATGGTTGATTGATGCCATATGATTGATTCCAATTTGCAACTTCCAACCATGGAGGTATTGAGTACCCATACCTCACATTTGCACTACTGACCTTTGCATTAAGTGGAGGTGTGTAATGAGCATACATTGAATTGACACTAACTCTGGTAGGAAGAAGGCAAGTGGGTAAACCCTCAGTTTGATAGTGAGGCACTTGAATGTTTATGAGATCTTGGAATAATGGTGTATTATCTCCAATGGAGTCCAATGAGTTTGAAATAATCCTAGTTTCATCAGCTATTCTTGTATCATTTATCATCCCTTGTTCCTTTTCAAGCATTTGTTGTGCCTTTTGTTTTTCCTTTTCCTGTCTTGCAATTTGTTTTTTGTGGTCCTTAACTTGCCTTGCTTTATCTCTTTCAATCCTTTCATCTGCTCGATGTTGCACTGCAACAATCCTTGTTGCCTTCTTCTCCTTGACTAGATCCTTCTTTTTCTATAATAATTCTTGCATTTCAAATTTCTTTTTTTCAGACTCAACTAACAGGTTTATATAGTCCTCTTAGGTGAGTAACTGTGAGCTTCGACCCAGAAGAAGACTACCCAGTGCACCTTGCTTTTTTTCATTGATACTCTCTCTACTAGTAGCTTTAGGAACTGGCCAAGTGTCTTCTCCACCCCTCCCACCTGCATGTCATTGCTTGGTACTTCCCTTTCAGTATCTGATGGAACTGATTGAACTATATCATTATCTTCATTTGATGCCTCATTATGTCCTTCATCTTCTTCCATTGATCTATTGTCCACAAAAAAATGAACAATTTCACTGTTCAATTCTGCTGGTTGTGAGGGCATGTTCATGCTTTCTTCATTGGTTGCTGAGACACTATGTGCATTCATATTGATCATTTCTTCTGCTAGCCATGAAGGCGGGGTTACTAGGCTTGGCAATGTCAATTGGTCATTGCCAACTACATGTTCAACAATGTCTAACAATATCAGCAACAGGAGTTTCATGTTCTTGAGTTGGTGGAATGATCTCCATGTTACTACGAATTTGTTCATGGTTATATTGTGTTTCACATACAGTTTCATCATCTTCAGTATATAAGTGTCCTTAAGATAGGGAAATCATATTACCAGCTGCAAAAATATCATCTTGGTTATCTACTTTTTGCACTTCAACACATGTTTGGGCATTCCCTTCTTCCTGACCATCCACATGAAACACTTGGCTACAACTAGTGTCATGCATAAGAGCATCATAGTTCAATGGCCAGATTCTTGTCCTCCTAAAGCTAGCCTTTATATTTGATGGTGTCAAAGCCCTTTTAAAAGCTTTACTTGCAAGCTCTGCTAGCTCAAACCTTTCACTTCAACCCTGGATTCTTTGCCATCCATGCAACGCGCTCCAACCTGAAATAGTTCTTGAAAGGGCCAAACACACTAACATCAAGGGGTTGCAGTCTGTGAGTGGTATGAGCGGCCAATGTCAACAGATCGATGCCTAAATTGTTTGCTTCCTCAATTGTTTGTACATCCATGTGGCTCCCATGGTCATCTAATATCAATAGGTGTCTGTTATTAGGCAAGACGCCACCTGGTACCGATGCAGCAAAGTGAAAAAGCCAACTTAGAAATAGTTCTTTAGTCATCCATGCATGGGGATGTGCAGCCATGCATGCACCTGGTTCACAGTTCTGTATATAGTTTCTCAATTGATTTTTACCTTTGAATAGATAAAATACTGGGATTGAAGTACCAATTGCATTGACACAACATAAAATAGTTATCCACTCCCTGCTCTTAGGCAAAATCTTTGGCACATTTTAGCTCCCTCTCTTGACAATTACCCGCATGCCACAATTCCTCCCTGCCTGTAAACCTGTTTCATCATAGTTCCATATATGGTCTACTCCATAAGAATGTTTATCGTAAGCACTAGAAAGTGTGTCATAGAACTTTTGCACAACTGCAGGGCACAAATTTAATGCTTTGCCTTTGTCAAGGCCCTCAGTAGTATGCAATACAAGTTCTGGATGCCTTTTTTTAAACCCAAACCACCATGATTTACCAGGAAACCCATCTTTGAATGGGTTTGGCCTCCCTTGACAGATTTGAGCAACTGTTGATTGAGTTGTGTCAAGTCTAGACCAATTGGGCCATCTCTTTACACCACTCAACCACCTCATCCTCCTCCTCCTCAGTCATAACTATAAGAGACCCTCTATGTTTTGTATGAGTCAGTCCATTTGTCCAATAATGTATTAAGGAGGGAGGAATACCATGTTTTTTTGCAGATGCGCGAACTAAGTATCAATTAAACTCTATGTCATCAATTGCAACTAGCATTTGTTCTTTTGTCCATCCTCTTATAGCACTGATCTTTTTAGTTGAACTTGCCCCTTGGACTGTTGTTGATGGTGGTTCTGTGGTTGATGGTTTGTTAACATCAACTGCCGTCACATGGTCATCCTCAACAATGTTCCCTGGTGCATTGTTAACATTGACATCAGTTGTCCTGTCCTCATCAGATGATGTGCATCGCAGCTGCGCACCCCTTCTCACTCTCCTGCCACTTCTCCTTGTACGAGCAATATAACTTCCTTTTGCCTTAGATGCAACAACCTGTAAAATTATTGCATGCATTTACACATTAGAATATTTGTAAATTATGCTTTCATACAAGGCAAAATACTTCTGCTTTATTACAGGAAATTATCAACATGTATGTTAGTATCCCTGAAAAATCAAATATACAGAATCATTTTGTTGTATGTCTTCAAAATTATCAGTGATTGTTGCTTTGATAACTTGTCTTTACACTTGAAATACCATGACTGTATTGATTGGTTTTGTTATGCATTTCCCAACAGAGCTCTTGTTCGGTTTGACTACTTAAAATATTGTTTTGTTGTTTGTTGTTTTTTTGTTGTTTTGTTGTTTTCTGTAATTGATTGGCTGACATTGGAATATGTATTATTACAGAAGTCAAAGTTTACAAATAAATTTCATGCCTCAGCATCCCTTTCTCCAAACCTGTCCTTGGACCACATCCCTACATTTCCACTGCAGTGATGTAACTGGATGGAAATGGAAGAAAACTTATATTTTTAGTAACAGCCAAATAAGCAACCAAAATCCAAATTATCTTGAGTTTCTAGCTTAGTCGATTTTGATTATTACATTCTGAGTCTCTCCATTGACCTTTGTACACCTATTTACATAGTGTTTTAGCTAAGGCAAAAGCAAGAGAAATGTTCACATATATTTTGTTTCACTTTGTCTCGTATCATTTGCTAGTGATATTGCACATGCTAGCATGATTAGAACCATGGCTATGGCCAAGGAAGAAGTTCCTTCACATTCAGTTACTCTATTGATCACAACTTGTGATGTTTTGGTTATTAGTAGCTATGTTCATAAAATGCCTTGAATCAATGCTTCCATCATGTAGAGAAAGAAATGCTCGATAATGGGGTAACTGAAATAAAGGAAAAGTTGGATCATGTTTCCAAGAAATCTTCTCAATTATAATATTTCATAGATTTGACTTCCAAAAAATTGAATTGCATTACTTCGTAGTCTCT
This sequence comes from Pinus tabuliformis, assembly GCA_031772625.1. Taxonomy (NCBI): domain Eukaryota; kingdom Viridiplantae; phylum Streptophyta; class Pinopsida; order Pinales; family Pinaceae; genus Pinus; species Pinus tabuliformis. The sequence continues at coordinate 1,254,447,266 of CM062804.1, forward strand.
CATTGCAAATTACAACTTTCTTTTGCCTCAGAAGATGGGCAGAAAGCTAGGAATAAGCAGGAGAAAAAGCCATTGCAAATTACAACTTTCTTTTGCCTCAGAAGATGGGCAGAAAGCTAGGAATAAGCAGGACAAAAAGCCAAGGAAAAGAGGAAGGCCTGTGACCAAAAAGTGAAAATATCCAAAGCTAGACAAACTTGATCCATGTAGCACAAAAACAAAACGATAGTTAGCACCCATAATTTGCATGACACACACAACATTGGTTTCCAGGTGATAGATCAAGATTAAAGTAAAATCTTGTCCTAGGTCATTTGGAGGATAGGCAACCAAAAGCCAAATTATCTTGAGTTTCTAGCTTAGTCGATTTTGATTATTACATTCTGAGTCTCTCCATTGACCTTTGTTCACCTATTTACACAGTGTTTTAGCTAAGGCATAAGCAAGTGAAATGTGCACATATATTTTGTTTCAAATATCATTTTCCATTTTTTTGTTGTTTTGCATTGCCAAAAATGTCTCAGTATGCCAACTTCTCCATTGCAGTTAATGGCCACCATTCTAGGCATAGTAATTAGTTTGGAAACTCAAACAAAATGTGGTCATATGCTCCAGAAGAGTGCTATGCCTGTCATAATCACAGTAAGGTTGGGCAGCTTGAAAGCCATGAGAGATCTCGGTGATGCTTTCATTTGAAATTTCATTCATTCCCATTACAATAGACTTTCACGTAAATCAAGATTCCCGTTTTGGACAAAGAAAAATTAACTGAAGACGCGTGAGAAAAGATCTTAGGTTTTTAAAACATTTATCTCATTGAATGGAGAAATTAGAGTTTGAAATAAGAAACTCTACAAAAACTCTATAAAAAGCAGTTGTGTGGTTATATGGTTTCCAATTTTTATTATCAGTCATAAAAAGTTTTAAAAAATTGAACTGAAAAAATTAAGTATGTTGAAGGCATTCATTTTTTTATTTGAAGGAATGGTTTTAACTTTTCTAAATAGATATATTTAGAACCTACTTTTTATTCAATGGCTGTTTGTGAAACCATCCAGCTATCCTTTTAGCAGTTATGGCTAGACAAATCATGTAACCATCAAACCAAGAGAATTAAAGGAGTATAGAGAGGAAAAGATAAATTCTCCATGGAGAAATTGACGTATTGCAAAGTATTTAATGTTGTTTTATGAAATCTAAGTACTCTATTTTCCTTACTCAGTTCCCCTTAACAGTATTTTTGTTACTGTCTATTTTTGTCATATCCTTGTGGTTATATCTCGGTGCTCCTTAACAATATTTCCCTTACAGTCTGTTTTCGCCTGATCCTCCTGGTTATATGGGTGAATTGTGAAATAGAACTTTAGGTTGTGTGTTTATTTTCATGAAAGTGGAGTTGAATATGTAAGAAGGTGAATTGTGAAATAGAACTATAGGTTGTGTGTTGATTTTCATGAAAGTGAAATTGAATCTATAAGAACTAAAAATGTAAGAACTCTGATAAATGAAAACAATGAAAACAAAACTGTAAGAAGAATGTGTTGTATTTGATATAATTAACCTGGATATATTGGCAACTGTTTTGTGATATTGTCTTCAAGTTTGCTGAATAGTTTGAAAGCATAAGATGAAACTTCAACAGTGGGTGGACTTCTTTTATAGTTTTTGGCGCTTGAATTTAATTGGTGGACATGGATGGACATGGATTGCAATGGCTTCACTTTGAATGTGTGGTCTGGATTTAATTTGATGTGATCTAATGGTTGGGAATTGGTTATTTGTTGATCCATGTGCTTTGATCTGTTTTAATGAGAAATAGAGTGAGTTGGGTGTCATTTATTACAGTTATTGGGTTTGGGTGTCATTTATTGAACAAAGTGGGTTTAAATGTTATTGGGTTGGATGTCATTTATTAAACATAGGGGGTTTAGTTGTTGAACAACACAGCAGTTATGGCTGACATACATTCCCTTTTATTATGTGTAGGTATGGATATTTATTTGGGATACAAAGCTTCAGTTCTGATGAGTGCGGATTGAAATGACTGCTACTTTCTACTTCTGGAATAGACCATTTTGGAAGCATTTATGGTTTTAGTTGTTTTCTAGTTGGGTCAATATGGTTTGCACTCTTAAGTATTAAGATACTATTTATGGGCAGTTGCAGGCCCAGTCAATGTCTGGGGAAATTTTGGACATAAGTTAATACTTATTTATACTTAATGTTATTTATCTTTGTTTAAATATTGGTTTCAAAAGTCTCAATTTATGGTGGTTTGGTGGGACTAGTACTATATCAATTACTGGTCCCTGCACAACATTAGGAATCTCTCCCCTTGTATTATTTCTTATGTTTGATTTATGGAAGGGATATGGATATATATATATATATATATATCTATATATATATATATATATATATATATATATATATATATATATATATATATATATATATATATATATATATATATATATATATTTATTTATGTTTTTGTTATCAAAATTTATTTTGATTTAGTTTTGATCACAAATTGACTATGTGATAAGTTTGGGAGTTGTTTGATCTGAGAATATTAAGACATTTCTTTTTGGAAATAGATTAATACAACTAATAATTTTACGTGAAAATTTAATTTAACTTTGTATCTTAGTGGAGATATCCTAAATATAAATGGTTAATTATATTCAAGGAATCACCAAAAACCATTATATCATGAATACCCAAAAACCCTGATATTTTCCAATCATTAATTTGCTTTTGGGTTCCAGAGAAATGCAGATCTAGAACTCAATATCAACCATTTGGGCGGTGAAACCCTAGGAGAGCATGTCTATGCAGTGGCTAACCCTATTATTGTAGGCAATCATATAAAAGCTATATTATGTTATAGCAAGATAAATAAAAAATCTCTACCAAGGGTCCTTGAAGCCCAAAAAAACACCCCTCACGGGAGAGATGTTAAGCGGAAACAGTGGTATCTTAAGTGTTATGATATTTTACATACTCTTCAGCATTTGGTTTAGCTAAAGCTGGTTTAACTGGCATAATTTCGTATTCATATAAAAGTTTATAATTATATAAAATTGTTTAACAGTGTAAAGATTATTAATAATTGTAGAGTTATAGTTCTATTAATATAATAGACATAGAGATAATTCTATTAATGTAATGGGGTAATATATGCCACTCATTAGATTTAACTAAGTACAAAATGCAATAAATAACATATAGAGTTATCAATATAATTATAGCTCCACAAATATTAATTCCAAATTAAATGACTTTAACTAAAACAGGAAAATCCTACAAATTTATATAACCTAAATTTTAAATGTTAAGGATTTTTCAAATTAAAAAAAAAAAAAAAAAAAAAACCAGATATTTTTTTCATTTGTGGTTGGATTGGTGATGTTTAGGAGTTTTAAATGTTAAGGATTTTTCAAATTAAGACAAAAAAAAAAACCAGATATTTTTTTCATTTGTGGTTGGACTGGTGATGTTTTTTTTATTACCAGATTAGGTTATTCAATTGGTATTCGGATCCCTTTATTACAGAATTAGGCTATTCCAATATTATCCGCCCCTCACAGTTGAAGGCCAAAAAGAAATGGATTTAATATATACTGGTGTTGCGTGACTTTCATGATAACATTTCTTTATTTTTTTTGAAAAAGAAAGTCAAATGCCGAATATCTACTTCCAAACATCTGATTTAAACGAACTTTTACTTTTCCTATTACCAGCTTTAGAATTCAACAATTTATACAAAGCCCTGTCGAGTGTGAATTTCTGTAGAGCTTCTATAATCTGGAAAGTCAGATAATCAAGGGTTGGGTTGGGAAAGGCATTTTTTGCAGCATTTAAGCTATCTCCATAGTCACAATCCACCTATTATTCACAGAGACTTAAATTGTGATAACAATGTTGTCAATGATAACCATGGTGAGGTCAAAATTGGGAATGTTATTGGCATTCATTACAGAAGAAGCATTGAAAGCACCAAGAAAAGAGAGAAACCTCATTCATTAAGGCTTGAAAAATCAAATTCTCCACCTCACAGCCCAGGGTTGGCTCGAAGCATTAGATCAGGTATAAATTCTCCATTGGAACAATAGAGAATGTACAACTTCAAAAGTCAATTGTTGAGCTAGCAACAAAGATGTTGGAGGGGTTAAAGCACCCTAAAAATGGATATTTGATTGGCCTTCTCCAAAAAAAGCACTCTAAAAATGGATATTTGATTGGCCTTCTCCCCAAAAAAAAAAAAAAGTGAGTTGGCACCTGCTTTTTCAATGATGATCATCTGCTTCTCAAAATATATTCTTAAATGGCATTGCAGCTAGTGAAATTTTAATCGTTTGTAGTTTCCAACATATATTTTTGTTCGTCAAATACTGCACATGAGCACATTTTTATGCCCTGGTTCTTTAAGATCAGAGAGGTCCTTATGTCAAGCTTTTGTTAGCCTGTGGTAAGAGTGCAGCATGTCAGGTTGGATCTCTATGTATCTTATACGGGTAATCAAGTTCCCCATTCTTTTAGATAGAGCACATAATTTCAATTTTGTTGTTTTATTGTTCAGTGCCAAGTCTTCAGAAGTGTATAAGTCGTGATGTTTTCAACTAGTATACATTGACGTTTTAGTTCTTTTTATTATACTGGTGGATTCTCTTTATCTATACAAACTGAAACACACTTTCTTCCAGAAGTAGGATTTGTAGATTTAGTTTTCAGTTAGTATTTCAGTTCTACAACAGGTAACACATTTTTTATGGAAAACTTTGGGATTGTTTGATATTTCGCTTTAGACTTGCTTTCTCATATCCAAGAAATGTATTAGTGGTGCTCGTCTCTTAGGATGCAGTCTTGATGGAAAAATGAAAGCGCAGAAGAGATAGTGGGTCTCTTTTCCAAAAAAGCTAAAACCTTAACTTGTCGAAGATAGAACTATTTCCACAACTATATACAAGATCACACATTTTCAAAATATATATTATTAGATAAGCTAAATGGGATCATATCATCATATAAGTAGTGTTGATAGCTTGAAGTAGTTTTGATGACTTAATCTAGTAATAATGGTTGATTAAGATTGACCATGTTTGTATGTAGTGATTTATTGTTGATATTACCATACTCAATGGCAACTAACACATTATGTAGTATCTACTAACAAATAAAGTTGTCTACACTTGAATGTAGCCTTATTTTGTAAGAGGTTGACCCTATTAGCTCATTAAACTAGGGAAGAGGTTGACACTACTAACCCATTAAACTATGAAAACTATGTCACAACATTTTGGAACCTTTTTCATTTGGCTCCATTATTTTCTAGGGAGATGGTAGAGTTATTCATTTAGTTGGAGTGCAAATTCCTATATCAAAATTTTCTCTATCTATTTATGCTAAAATGTTTCTTTTTGAAATTGTTCATACTATCATTTAATATTATGTGGTTGAATTTCAAAAAAAATTAACAACAACAAACTGTATGTCAAATTATTTATAATTATATTACAAATTAAATAATAAATATTTTTTTCTTGTTTAACTATTCTCATGTCTTTAGCAAACTTTATAAGCATGCATTCAGCTGCATCACCTTGCTCTCACAATTTAACACTCTACTTGACACTCTCCAAAAATTCCACAACTAGCTCTCAATCTCTCTTCAACAATTCCACTGCAAATTCTGATATACGTTTGTATATATTTTGACGAGCTAACAAAGTATTCTAATATACGTTTGTTTATATTATGATGAGCTAACAAAGTAAGATTATATGTTGGGCATATTATTATGAGCTATCATAGTAAGATTATCTGTTGAGTTTAATTAACAATTTTAGGATATTATAAAAGTATTATAAAACTGAGGTGCAACTTACCAAAATAAACTGTTTATTGGGTAGAATCAAGTTTTTTTTTAACTATTTACTATAATTTGCATTTTTTATAGTTTTATTTTAAGGTTAGGGTGCATTTGTCCAAATTCATTTCATTGATTATTTTTCTAAGAAATATAAATGAGGCATGGCATATGTTTATCCATTCATTGCAATGATTCTTCTTTTTCAATTACAAATGAGACATGGTATAGGTTTATCTATTCAATTTTTGAACGGTAAACTTGTTTGTTGTTGTTCTATTCCAAAATTAATGAGCAAATAGTGATGAGTTTGTATATGCAATTTTTTTTTAATTATATAAAAATTCTATTTTATTACAAGATACATTTTTTTTCTTAAATATTTATTAAAATATTTAAAAAAACTAACCACTTATAAATTTGAAAATGTTAAATTAACATTTAATTCAAATAATATCAAATATAACCATTTGAAACTCTTATCACACTTTCTTTATATTAATTATGGCCTTCTTAGTTATTTTTAAATTTCAAACTTTTTAAATTAAAAAAATAAAATTATAAATTTAAATATGAGATAGAAAAATTATATTATATAAAAAAACAATATCGTCATTAACAATGTGAACAATACATAATGCATGCATTGTGGAATGTAAATAATATGTATTATGAGTAAAGTTGTTTTTGGGTGAAATGTCTAAGATTTTAGATTTTGATATAATATCAAAAAATCATAACCCTATGTTTTCAACATGATTTTTGATTAGATAAATATTTTTCATGTTGTTTTTCTCTAAAATAAAAGTAAAAGTAAAGAAAAAAGAAATAGTTGTGGGAATAATACTAAAGTGTGACTAAAGTCACATATCGTTTTTCTGTAAAATAAATAAAAATAAAAATAAGTTAATAAACGTAACACTTAATAGTCGTTAGAATAATACCATACTCTGACTACAATCACCACTTTATTATTATTATTCTATATAGCATCATCATTGATGTACTCTACCAAACCCTACGAATTGCCTTTACTCAAATTTAAAATTAATATTGCGAGTAAATCATTTAAAAGTTGATGATAAAGTAACATGTTTCCAAACATTTCAATTTCTTTTCTAATTCAAATTAAAAAACGCATATTAAACTGCGGGCCTTGGAGTTGTGGCGGGAAAAAAAAATCATTTTTAAACGATACATACTCCAAAGTCAAGTAGTGAGCGACAGGTGGCAAATGGAATGATTAGCTTATGTTATTGCAGTAAGTCTTCATAGAAAAAGTGTGGGTGGCAAATGGAATGATTAGCTTATGTTATTGCAGTAAGTCCTCATAAAAAAAGTGTGGGACGCGTGGCTTTATGTTGTGCCCCTAATGATATCCAGCTTGCAATCAAGTATTCATAGAAAATTGAGCACTGGTAGCAAATGGAATCCTTCTTTTACGTTGTATCCCTATTGAGCTGCAACTTGCAATCAAACATTCAATGAAAACTGAGAGACTGGTGGTATTGACATCCATCTTGCAGTCAGAGATGAATGGTATTGAGCTTGTAGTAGTATCCATAGAAAATTAAGAGGTGGTGAGAGATTGAATCATTAATCTTGTTCCAGCTTGCACTAATTACCCTCGTGTGCCCACCAGTTGGCGTCATTTCCATTGCCATGTTGGTCTGGAGACTAAGATGTTATGCTATATATAAATAAGATTTAGATTTCAGTTTGTGATACCTTCACTTACTTAATCTATCAACCTGTCCTTCACTTCTGTTTTGTATTTCTGTTGAATGGTAGATCTGTAAACTTCCACCGATTCCTCAATGGATTTGCCATCAACCTGCATGAACCCAAACAAGTACTACCATGATGTATTTATCAATCATCGTGGTCCCGATGTTAAAGAAACTTTGGCTACCCGTCTTTACTGTTAAAATAATATAACTACTCCTGCATGAGGAGTTAGCTAAAAATAGAGTCAATTAACTGAGTGATTGCATGATTATGTGTTAGCGTTGAGTCAAATCGAGTTAAGTGATAAATGACTTTGAGTGTGTGATTGCATGTCAAGATATTTTATGCAGTTAACTAGTCAAAAAGGTATAAATACCCTTCATCGAGTTCATTGTAATCATCATGTTTTTTGTGATCAAAAGAAGAACAGCAACTCGTGTTTTATGTGTGAATTTGTGTTTTGTCTCATTTTCCTTTCCAACAAATTGGTATAGAGTGAGAGAAAATAGATCAATAACAATCTATGTGAGAGGAGAGACTCGTGATTGACGCAAAAAAGCTTAGCAGAAAGCCGCATTAACAATCTCAAACTTACGTAGTTTCAGAAACATGTGGGTTAAACTTATTTTTCGTTGCGTTAAAGGACTAATGCTGGAGTTGTCGTGTAATGCACGAGTGCTCTCATCACAATAGACACTTAGCGTGTTCAAAGTCAACGAAAGGAGCATATTTTTTTTATGAGGTTGGTTTATATGGTGAAAAGATTCCCATAGTTGGTTTATATGGTGAAAAGGATTTATTTTAAAAGGTATTTTTTAATAAGAAAACAAAACTTGGGAAAGGATTTTGTAGAAAGTTTTTTTTTAGTTTTCTACTTGAGTCCATCAAGTACTCTTCTTAACCACACTACTTGACATGTTGCTGATGTTGTTGTTACATATTTTGCTTCTGCTGACAAAAGTTTCACAATGGGTTGCTTCTTAGATGCCCATGAAATCACACATGAACAAAGGTGGAACACAAAACCAAAAGTGCTCTTCCTATCATCCAAACTGCCTGCAAAATCATTATCTGTGTATCCAATCAAATCTTTCTTTTATGTGCTTGCATACATTATGCCACAATCTCTAGTTCCTGCTATGTATCTTAGAATTCATTTTCCTGCACTCCAATGTGTGTCTTTTGGAGTCTCCATAAATCTGGAAATCAAACTCACTCCTTGCATGATATTTGGTCTTGTAGCTATGAGATACATGAGGCTACCAACCAATATTTTGAATAAATTTGGATTGACATATGATCCTTCATCATCTTTGCTTAACTTTGTACTTGTTGCAACTGGTGTAGGGATAGGTTTGCAATTTTCCATCTTGAATCTTTTCAACAAACGTTTGGAATATTTATTTTGACATATAAAAATTCCTTTTTCAGATTGCTCAAATTCTATGCTAAGAAAATATTTCATGAGACCATGATCTGTCATCTCAAATTCTTTCATCATGGCTACTTTAAATTCATCTATGTCAAAGTCACTTGTAAAAATCATGTCATCAACATATAAGCAAACAATCAAAATCTATCCATGCTCATTTACCTTTGTGCACAAGGTAGGCTCAATGTTGCTTCTGCAAAATCCATTCTTGATCATGTAACTGTCAATTCTTCTATACCAATCTCTAGGAACTTGCTTCAGTCCATAGAGCGCTTTCTTCAACTTGTAAATTTTGTCTTCATTACTTTCAATTTCATATCCTGGAGGTTGTTGCACATAAGTTTCTTCTTCTATAATTCCATTTAAGAAGGCTGACTTCATGTCCATCTGATATACTTTCCATTTGTTTTGAGCTGTTATGGCTAGAACTGCTCTTATAGTATCTAATCTGGCTATTGGAGCAAACTTTTCTCCAAAGTCTATTCCTGGTTGCTGCTTTTTGCTACAAGTCTTGCTTTAAATCTGTCAATTTCACGTTTCTCACTCAACTTTGTCTTGTACACCCACTTCACACCAATGAGATTTTTTTCCTTTGGAAAATCAACCAAATCCCGTGTGTCATTCTTTTCAATAGATTCAATTTCTTCATCCATGGCTTGCACCCAATTTTCATCTTTGATTGCTTCTTCAAACAAAGAAGGTTGGAATGACAACGATGCAAAATTTGAACTAACATCCAAATCATCATAAATATCTTTCAAACTTCTCATCTTTCTCTTACCATTGCTTGATTCATCACCTAATCGATCGCTGGTAGAATCTTGATCTATTGATCTACATGAGGATCCATGTTGCTATGAAAATCTTGGAGTCCTTGTTGGTGTGTCTTTGTTTGGTGTCTTCACCTGTGATTCTTGCTACTCCTTTTCTGCTACATCATCTTCTTCTATCAGTGGCACTTGTGCATCAACTATTTTGTTTACAGTTCCATTCCATGACTCTTGTTCTTTGAACACAACATCTCTGCTAATTATGGTCTTCTTTGTGACAGGGTTATACAATTTGTAAGCTTTTGATTGCTCACTATAACCAGTGAATATGCATTTTTCACTTTTATCATCCAATTTTCCTCTTCACTCCTTAGGCACATGTGCATAAGCTACACATCCAAATACTCTGAGATGAGATACGCTGCAATACATACCTGACCATGCTTGTTCTGGTACTTTGTTCATCACACTCTTTGTAGGAGATTTGTTGATCACATAAATAGCACATGCAACTACTTCTGCCCAATACTCATTAGACAAGTTTTTGCCTTTCAACATGCTTCTTACCATGTTCATAATTGTCCTGTTCTTTCTCTTTGCTACACCATTCTGCTGCGGTGTGTACCTAGTTGTAAACTGTCTTCTGATCCCATGTTGTTTGCAGTAATCATGAAATACCTTTGAGTCATACTCTCCACCATGATCTAACCTCAATACCTTGATTTGTCGATCACTTTGGTTCTCTACTAAGGCTTTGAATTCCTTGAACTTTGCAATATTTTTAGACTTCTTCTTCAAGAAGTAAACCCAAGTCTTTCTGCCTCACTCATCAATGAAAGTGAGGAAGTAGCAACTTCCACCAATCGACTATGTCCTCATAGGTCAACACAAGTCTGTATGCACTAGCTCAAGAGGTTGTTTTGCTCTGTATGCAACTCCCTTTGGAAAAATTTCACAGTGTTGCTTTCCCAAGATGCAACACTCACAATTACTAGTAGTCTCTTTGATGGGAGGTAATCCTTTGACCATCTATCTCTGCTGCAACAATCTTAAACCAGAAAAGTGCAAGTGCCCAAATCGAAAGTGCTATAACCAATAATCATCAGAACATGCAACTGTAAAAGAATTCACCTGACCATTGTAATTCAAAATGAGAGGAAAGAGTCTATTCCTCATCATCTACACCTTTGCTATCAGTTACTTGCTTGGGGGCTTGTCATATATAAAACCTTCTTGAACTTCAAAGATAACTCTGTATCCTTTCTGTGTCAATTGACCAACACTTAAAAAATTATGTTTGAGACTAGGAACATAATATACCTCTGAGATTGTCTTCGACTCCCCCTGCTTAGTCAGAATGTTGACCACTCCTTTGCCATCTACTTCCATAGTCTTGTCATTCCCAACTTTACCTCTGTTGATCGAAGTTTGCAACCAAATCCTTGTTGTCTGTCATGTGGTTACTGCAACCACTGTCTAACAGCCACACACTAGTAGAAGGTTCATGCATGGTATTGAAAGCTAGGAACATGGAGTTAGTACTCTCTGTAGTGACATTAGCTCTCTGGTTCCCTTGATCAACAATTCTCTTCCTGCAATCACGAGCATAATGACCAAATTTATTGCAGTAATAACATTTACAAATGCCTTCTTTCACATAATTGTGACCTTTCCTGGACAAGTATGAACTAGAGAAGGGAGAATTGAAAATGCCATCCGAACCGCCTCTATCCACATCGTCATTTTCTCACCCAGATATGCTGAGTGTAAATGGTGTCTGGATGAGCTGCTCCTTATATTGAACAAGTCTGGGGATACCATATTTCCCATCTTTTATAAAGTGGATATTTCGAAGGTGCGATGGACTAAAAACCGGTATGCTAAAGCACTGAGTGATCATGAATGGAAAGGAAGATACGACCATCAAAGATTTGAGAATTGGAGAATTGCCCTCAACAAAGCTTCGTTAATAAACGACTTCGAACTCAAGGCTGACAATGAGTTGGAACTCTTAAATCTTCTTGTCGTTATTATTTATCTAACTGGTATTGCTATACACTTAATGTTTTGTTTATTTGGAGTGGATTTTACAATGATTTTATGTGCTTTGTTGGGAATTTCTAGGGATGAAGACAAGCTATTGGAGAAGGAAGACAAGCTATTGGAGGAGGTCGTGAAATGCGTGCTTAAAAAGTGTAGAAAGACACCGCTGCATGTCGCTGATTTTCCAGCTGGTCTGCAAGAAACAATAGAAGATTTTGAAAGGAGTGTGTTATGGCAGCAACAGAAGAATGACAAAGCTTGGGTGTTGGGGATTGTTGGCTTGGGCGGATTGGGCAAAACAACGCTAGCCAAAGAACTCTTCAACAGGAAGAGGAATGATTTCAACAAATCCTCTTTATTATATGATGTCAGAGATACAGCACGTCTAAGCTCTTTGAACTCCTTGTAGAGCAAACTTCTTGAGGATTTGACAAAGATGACTAAGCCAATAGATATCATTGAAAAAGGCATAGAAATTCTCAAACAACATCTTTCATCTGCACAAGCTTTAATAGTTTTAGATGATGTAGATGATGCATCTCAGTTACATGCATTATTGCCAGTGGAAAAAGTCCTCCATTCTGATAGCTTGATTTTGGTTACATCACGCTACAAGAATGTCCTCACAAGCTCAGCAATAGCAGAGTCATCAATATATCAGTTAACAAGCCTCCATGATCAATACTCTCGACAACTTTTCTGTTCGCATGCCTTCTTGCAGTCTTATCCACTGGTAAGATTCGGAAAACATATAGGCAAGTTTTGCAAAGCCTGCGATGGATTGCCTTTGTCTTTGAAGGTGTTTGGGGCACTTCTCTATGGAAAGAATTACCAATCTTACTGGAAAGGTCAATTGGATAAGCTTCGCGAAACCAAACCTCCCAATGATATTCTGGAGAGGCTTAAGATAAGTTACGATGCTCTGGACGAAGAAGAGGAAAGACAAATATTCTTAGACATTTCCTGTTATTTAATTGGGGAAGACAGGGATATGGCAATAAGAATATGGGATGGATCAGGCTGGAACAGTCTGGTGGGACTTGAAAATCTCTAGGACAAGTGCCTTGTTGAGGTCGTCGAAGATAATACCATAAAGATGCATGATCACCTGGGAGACATGGGAAGACATATTGCGGATCAGCAAAAGTCATGTGGAGTAATCTCGTATCATGAATGGCATGTGATGAAGGACATTCCTGAGTTGTGGTGGCAATATTCTATAAGTGCTTGAATTATTCATACAACTTTATGGTTTCTTTATTCAGCAAAAGCAAAAAAGAGGAATCTTGTTGCTTTGTTTAATTTGTTTTTTGCTTGTTTTTAATGAATGAACAGGTGATAACTGAGGTGCATAGAATTAAGACGGTTCATTGCTTCAAAAAGTACCAAGAAATTTACTTTGCGTAAAAAAGTACGAAGAATTTGATCGACCTTTCACCGTATCGTTTCAGTAAGTTACAACTTGTTGCAACTGAAGGTGATGATTTAAAAAGCATATTGAGTAGGGTTGAGTCACCAAATTTGATATGGCTACGCTGGAGTTACTGTCCTTAAAACTGCCTACCTCCCTGGCTTCTGATTCTGATGAAGAATGTAAGGGTTTTAGAAGTGAGCGAAAACAAATTGAATACACTATGGCGAGAAAAATATCAAGTGAAAGTTAACGTTGGTTCCTTCATTTGCATGTCTATTACTCTTATTATTTGCCACTCTATTTTATGGGAGATTATTGTTGCTATCGATATAGTAGTATAGGGTCGAGATATGGGGATGAAAATATCTTATATTTGACTATTGCATTGTAGGAACCTCTAGAGTTGTGGGAATTAACTATTCATTCTCCTAATTCTCTTCTTTTCAAGTTTCCAAAGTCCATTGGTCAGCTGAAGCACATAGAAAAGATTGTGGTGACCTCTAAAGGTCTCGAATTGTTACCAAAAGAATTTTGTGATATGCACTCCCTAAAATACCTCGATCTCTCAGGTTCCCACAGTTTGGAATACATGGAGCTCTTTGATTCCAAATGCTTGCAAATGCTTCCAGATTCTTTTGGGTGCTTAACAAATCTGCAACACCTTAATCTCTCTTACTCGGGTTTGCAAATGCAAGTTCCAAATTCTTTCGGGTGCTTAACAAATCTCATGCACCTTGATCTCCATTCTTCCATTCGTTTGCAAATGCAGCCAAATTGCTATGGCAATTTAATTCACCTTAAATAGAGAGTTGGCCGTATCAGATGAAACATTTGCAAATGTCCATTCTCTTGAATATTTGAATTTGAGTTTTGTTCGTATGGAAATGTTTCCTTGGCAAGTTACACATCAACAGTCCCTGATAGAATCACATCTGCAGGGTACAAATTTACAAGAATTGCCTGAGGATATTAGAAAGCTTAGGAATCTAGAAGTATTTTGTGTGGTAAGCCATTCCTTGAAAGAATTTCCATGTTCGCTGGGTCGCCTGAGCAAATTGAAGCACTTGGAGCTTGTCTATTGCAGGGAACTGAAATCTTTGCCCAATTCATTGGGAATGTTGGCTTAGCTGTCAGAATTGAAGATAGAAGAATGTGGAATAGAGTCCTTACTGGTAGAAATGATGAAGTTGAGCAACCTAGTAAAGTTAGAAGTAATAGGATGTCCGATTCACGACCTACCGTTGAAAGAGGGGATGGAAGGAGCAGTGTCCCGACTAGAATTCTTAGAGCTGGACCACACAAAAATATCAGAGATATCTTTGGTTGAGGGTGTTTGCCCCAACCTTAAACGTCTCATGGTCAGTGTTTGCAATGATCTTACAAACCTTCAAACACTATGCATCCATGAGTGTAAAGAGTTGGAGGAGCCGCTGTGTCTTGAAAGGTTAATATCTTTGAAGATGATCTCTTTGAGTGGTTTTGATAAGGTAAGGAAAATGTAAGGGATTCATAATCTTACAAACCTTCAACCACTACACATCTGGGAGTGTAAAGAGTTGGAGGAGTTGTCGTGTCTTGAAAGGTTAATATCTTTGAAGAAGATCAAGGTTAATATAATCAGATGCATTAACAGAAAATAAATACACAGTAATTGCATAATACTTCTCTTTATTGATATCTTCTAGTTTAATACAGACTCTATCCACCCTGCGCACACAGCTGCAGGGGTTTGCACACTCAGCTGCGGACTTCCACCCTAGGCCTCCGCGCACTCAACTGTAGAGCCTCTACCTATGCTAAGACCTGAAACACTTAGACTTCTCTACCAAGACTTCCAAAGCTTCCTTGTTCTTTCTAACTCTAACTGCCTAGAGCTTACTTACTTAGCTCTATTTTATACAATCCCATGGTCCGCAAACCATGGGTAGATCTTTACGGCCAACTTCACACTTTACAAAATAAGGGCAAACAACCCTTTATGACTCTTGACACTTTCAAACACCACAACCACAAAATGCAGAGACTTTACAACTTTATTACAAAATTGTCCCAAAACATGGGCTTTTAGCCCCAAAACGGCTCTTGGGGGAACCCGTTCCCAACATATGTAATTTACTTTCATTATGTGGAACTATTTAAATGATAAAGGATATGCTAAAAAGGATTACAATTTTCCAAGAAGAAGACTTTGCATTGTTATAAAGCAAAATTTTGTAATTCTAAAGATAGCTAATGATCATATTCTCTATTTGGTACATCATCTATTTACAAATAATTACATGAGATGTAGTAAATCTTGAATAGTGTAGCAAGAAAGTCTCAATTTGACTTTGCCTTAGTCAAATTGAAAAAATTCAAATTTCCACATCAACAAACAACTTGGAGGAAGTTAACATGTGTGACATGGCTCTTGTCACTCAGTTAGCTCAGTAATTTAAAGTTAGAGGGCTTGGAGTTCAGTTAAGCATGTGTAATTGCTAAATTTTAGTAATCCAATTCAGTTCTATCCAGTTGAGTTCAATTAAACTAGTTCTAACAATTGGAGGAACTAGTGGAAGATCAGTTGTGTAGTGGAACAACAATATAACTCAATGATCATCCAGTTAACTAATCAATGCACCTAAAATAACTAGTGCATGTAGAGAATTCTAGTTCCCAGCGATGGTGGAGATTTTAATGCAGTGTAACAAGCAGTTGTAAACTAGTTTGAGTGTACATGTGTTGCATGGATTCAGATGATCAAACCTTGGGAATTTCATAATCAATTGGAGGAAAATTCCTAAAAAATAGGAGCTAATTCTCTAGGATTTGCGCAAGGAAATAGGGGTTCAAGCAGAGGAAAAAATTGACTAAGTCCGGGTCATAGCTTCTCATTGAATAGAGAGATAGGTTATTCACATACATGTTGAGATCATGCAGAGCTAGCAATTGTAATACATGTTTATTGATCTTATTAATGCAAAGAGGCTTGAGGGGTTTTTCCTAGTTGGGTTCCTCCAAAAAAAAATATTGTGCATGTGCGTTATTTATTATTGCATGTTTATGATTGTTGTTATAAATTGTGAATTGAATTATGTAGAGCAATAGAGTAGAATTGTGTCTCTTGATTTAGATTAAAAATTCTTAATCAATTCCAATTCTATCACCAAATTTATACATGGTATCAGAGAAAGATTCACATTGGAATAGGAATTTTGAAGTTTTTTCTCAGGAGGTTCGTATTCGTATCTTTAGTGTAGTAGGATCTCTTCAAAGTTGGGAGAATGTCCTTCAATGGACTAGGACTAGAGTATTCCTTGGTAGGAAACTTGAATTTCAATGCATGGAAGGACCACATGGAGGTGGTGCTTGATGAAAATGGCTTGCTAGAATACATCAAGATAGATGTTGCAAATCCAACAGAATCTGATGCCCAAAACCTAGCCCAATGGAAGAAAGATGGAGCCAAGTTGAGGAGAATAATCTTGGAGGGAGTGTGAGACCACATTGTCTCAAATATCCATGGGAGAGAAACTCATTTCCCAATGTGTAATGCAGTGACAGAGTTTTTCAAGAATAGTAGTGATCATAGAAAACTGGACCTCAAAGATAAACTTCGAAACATCAAGATGCAGAAGAAAGATACTATTCCATAGTATCTCACCAGATTTACACAAGTTCAGGACGAGCTTGGAAGGGTTGGTGTGAATGTTGCAGAAAATGACTTGGTGAGCCTAACTCTTCTAGGCCTTCCCAAAAGCTAGCATAGCTACCGAGACTTGGTGAATGGGCTGGAGAAATTACCAAATTGGGAATGCTTATGGTCTGATTTGGTATAAGAAGAGATTAGGCAGAATACTGGATATGGAAGTTCATCCAAGGGTGAGGATAAAGAAAATTTTGCATTAGTTGGAAAGGGAAGGGAAAAGGGAATACATGTCAAACCAAACAAGAATCTAACTAAGGGGGCAAGAAGGAAGACTTTTCCAAAATAAAATGCTTCAATTGTCATGAATTCAGGCACTATTCTACGAAGTGTCCACATAAAAATTCTAGAAATAAGAACTCAACATGAGTAGAAGGTGAATTTTTGGCTTCATAGTTCGAGCTTTACTTCACCCTTATCGTGTGCATGACCAACACTATGATGGGGAGTGTGTGGTACTTGGACTCCGGCGCCTCGTTCCACATGATAGGGTGTAGAGATTTTTTTACAAACCTAAAGGAGAAAGACATCCATATGCATATTGAGCTTGGGGATGGTCGAAGGTACAGTGCTACCAGGATTGGTACAATAAGCTTTAAGAGGGAGTCAGGATCCCCTCTTCATCTTAAAGATGTCATGGTTGTTCCAGGCCTAAAGAAGAATCTCATGTTTTAGAAGTTTTGGACGATCGTGGTTATGATGTGATCTTCAGCAAAGGGAAAGAATTACTGATACACATAGCCACTTGAAAAGTGAAGAAAATTAGAGTTCATGTGAAGAACTTGTATAAAATTGATGTGGAAGATTGTGATACATTAAGCAGTAAGGCAGAGAAAGTGCAAAGTCATGATGTCGGTGAAATTTTCCAGAGGAGATTGTGCCATTTGCATCATGGCACCTTAAATATTATGCAACAAATAACCATTGGCCTCCCTAAAGGAGCACTTGAGCAACATGATTTTTGCAAAGATTGTACCTTGGAGAAGTATTTAAAATCCAGATTCCATGATCGAGATAGCAAAGCACATGCAGTCTTGGAAAGAGTCTGTTCTGATGTTTACGAACCTTTCTCGATAGCCTCCCTTCCTAAAGTAATGCAATAGGGTGAGATCCTCCATACAGATTTTCTCCTCCCCCACTGACTATGCTCTTATTCTTCTTCTTACATTATTAACCCTTCATAGCTAGAGTAAATGAACTTAAAGGCTAAGAACTCATGATATGAATACTCTAATGTACGGGCTTGATTCTTCCCCAGATCCTTTTCTTTGGCAGGAGAAGCACTATCGACATGCCATCCTGGATCGATTGATTGGGAAAGGATATCGACACGCCATCCTAGATCGATTGATTGGGAAAGGATATCGACACGCCATCCTAGATCGATTGATTGGGAAAGGATATCAACACGCCGTATCCTAGACTGGATAGATTGATTTGACTGGTGGGATCGGGCTTTACAAGAAGAGAATAAAGCCTGATCCGCCAGTCAAATCAATCTATCCAGTCCAGGAGATGGAGTGTTGATATCCTTTCCCAATCAATCTATCCAATATGGCATGTCGATAGTGCTTCTCCTGCCCAAGAAAATGATCTAGGCAAGAATCAAGCCCATACATTAGAGTATTCATAGCACAAGTTCTTAGCCTTTAAGTCCATTTACTCTAGCTATGAAGGGTTAATAAGGTAAGAAGAAGAATAAGAGCATAATTAGTGGGTAAGGAGACAATATGGATGGAGGATTTCACCCTACCTTATTACTTTAGGAAGGGAAGTACATTTACATTATAATTACGCTTCACTATTTCCTTTGAATTCCTTCAAACTAATTTTTCAAACCAAACTTATGCAAAATTTTAAAAAGACTACACACCTGTTTTAGCTTTGTAGGAGCTCGATACTGAAATGTTGTATCTCTGTAATTTTGGATCTGCAAGATATGAAATTTCATCCTATGGTAGCCCTCTGAGTTCTCATTCCAACCCCGCAAGTTTGATCAAGGTTGGATTCTCCATGAAATAGTTATTCCAAATCTCCCGCGATGACCTGATTATAGACTAATTCAGTAGAGCGAACTTGTACGAGGTGCCACGTGTCACTGTTTCGACCTTCGGACCTGAAACCAATACACAAAAAGCTAAGGACTGTCCTCTTTTTTTACCTTGTTACAAAATTTCAATATGATGCTCAAAGAGAAATTTATGGTGATTTTTCCCAGGTCACCTATTTGAGATATAATTCAAGAGCCTGTAAAAACCCTAACTTCCTTGGATCATATCTCTGAAAATATAGCAATACAATATCTTAAATTCATATTGGAGGTTCATCAATATTTAAACTCAAATGGGTTTAATTTTAGCTTATGAAACATCGTAGAAACAAAGTTATCGTGAAAATTCCATGATGACCTGTTTGAAGTAGCGAAACCCTAGAATCCAAAGCTCTGATACCAATTGTTATGTAACCAACTCACAAAATAGAAGAAAAGATAGAACAATGACTTCAAAATCAACCTCTTCGATGGGGAAACCTCCTTTACATTACACAAATGAACCATTCTTGGATGATGCAACTGACAAGACCTCCTTTCTATATATAGGAGTCTAAGGGGTCACAATATAGTCAAAGCTGACATAATAGTAATAATGTAAGGACACAACAATAACAATAGTGGGCTTCTATGGGATACAATAATAACAATATGGGGACAATATGGGAACAACAATTACAATAAAGGGTTACAATGACAATAATAGTAAGGGAATACACTAGTATTATAGGGACCTAACAAGTTTTGTGTTGTCCATCGTTCCACTAGTATCGACGCCATCTACTGTAGTCTGTAACATAGAATAAGTGGCCATTGAACACCACCAACAACCAACACAATCAGGAAGTCCTATGTGTTATGGGAGCCAGGGCAGGAGAAATAAAAATCAGTTGTAGATGTAGAAAAGTATATCATATTAACAAGAGGCAAATGAAGAAACTTTGAGCTTTCTAATGCAGTGGTTATGGTTGTTAGGGTAATGAAAGAAAGGGTTTCATAGGCAGCCCATGAAAGAGCATGGCCATGGAGAGACCATATCTGTTTACAAGTAAACTAATATGGATGTAGTTTATCATGAAGATTTTGATCAGGCATAAATGTTAAGCTCCTTCCCATCCCATCCATTCTTCCCAAGAATGGTCATCATCTCCCATCAAACCCTCCAAATAGTAATCAACATGATAATTTTGCTTATTTTCCTTTTCCAAATAGGGCATTACATCCTGGATATTCATCACAAACATGAAACATCAGAACCATGGGCATGCATAATAATCATATGTTTATTAAGTTATAAACTGAAAATCACAAATTATTATTTTTTCCCATAAACGAATCCATAAGAGGAGCCGAGGAACACTTCTAGACATTCATGAATGGTGTTCATGGCATCCATATTAAACCACTAGATAATAAAAAATTAGGAGTAAATCCAATCCAAGTGAAAAGTAAGACAGGGGTACTTAAACTAACTTCTAATCCAAGTGGAAAATAAGACAGAGCAATACTTAAACCAGACTAAGCAATCCCCGGGGGCTTACAAAAATTATTCATAGGTAGTCGAGTTACCTCATAAGCTTGATTGATATTGTGAAATTGAGTCCCATAGTTATTTCCTTTTCGAACATTAGGATTATACTGCAACCCAATTATATCAACATCAGAATTATACTGCAACCAAATTATATCAACATATGAGTTCAATATGATTTTCATGCAAAAAAAATTATTGAACATGGATCATGATTCTTGAAACATTTCTATGGCCTGTGAATGGTCAGAAGATATTTTTTCCTAAAAACCTGCTTCACCATAAAACTTTGGATTTCTAACTTCTATCTGAAGTATACCATGCCCTTTTGTTTTAGACATGGAATTACTGCTACTAAAAATATCTGAGGCTGAAAGTTTGGGAAATTATTTCAAGTGGGTACTTCCATACCTGCAACAGAAGGCGACAGTAGGCTTTCTTGAAATCTTTATCAGCAACCCCGAGGCTCAATCTCAGATCCTCATACTCCTCTTTCATCCCAAAAAAAGCAACATAGGTCATCATAGTTACATTGCTTATGCCTTCCAATTCTTCTTCTCTCCATTCTTTCTTCTTATGAATGAGTTAATGCTAGCACCAACCAACCTTCCAAGTTTGACCTACAAACATAATTGTAAGTCCAGATACAAACCGATATAATCCTCTAGATCCCTAAACGGGTGTAACGAAACCCACCTACTGACCTTCAGAAAATACAAAATAATTAGTAAGAATTGATGCAGATATGGGTCTCAAAGAACACTAGGAAAATAACATGAGAGGACCTATAAGGTAAGAATGCGTACATTAAGAGAAGATAACCTATCACTCTTCCTACTACCAAGGTATCTGTGGAACGAGCCATTGCAGCATAAGTGAAATCCAATTTTCTTCCTTCTCACCTTCGCTTTAACAAAATTCAAAATCGAAGTCTATTCAAGTGATGTGATGAATGTAGTGCAAGTCTCTTATGGCATGTAAATTAATGGAATGGACTAACTTGACACGTTGCCTACAACATGTATGATAGTGAGGTGAATTTCTGCCACATATGAACCGAAATAGAGGACAACCACTATAATTTTGAGATCTATTTTTACGCTTTACTTTGCCTCTTTCAAACGCTCTCAGAAATACTAACTCTTAAATTTTAGAGATAAGGTTGATTAAGACTTTATTCTTGAGATTATGCTTGCCAAGATTTTGAACAATGCTGTCCCAAGAAATAGAAGATTCTTTGAGTGAACATTATCCTACATTATTATGGCTAGCCAATGAGTAATGGAAAAATATGAAAAGAGGTTATGATTGTATTGTTTGTTGGACAAGTAATTCCCCAGAGGTTGATATCTACTTTGGTAATGTTTGTGGACGCATGTTGGAAGTTGTTTTGAACCACATGAATATGAAAACTCGAATTCCAGTTTGTGGAATGATCTCTCGCTATAATTAGGTGGTTATAAATGATGTATTGTTATACCTGGGGAGTTTATATGCAATAGCTTAGGTTGTTACAGTTTATTAATGTATATTATATATGTATGAGTAGGAGTGGAAGCAACGTTTTGGATTGAGAAACCTACTCAACTTGGTGGAGAAATGTGCCAACATGAAGGCTTCCTATGTGGGCAATACCTTCATTGCATGGTGAAGTTCTTTGAGGAGATGACACGGTAAATCAAGCAAGGAGAAATTAAATACAAGGAAGATGTTGTAGTGGCGTTGGACAGTTTTTTTAAAGCGGTCAATTCCATGTTTACTGGAGAGAATATTGGTAAACCTATCATTTATCTCAAGCCTCCACAACCCAAATAAATTATGCATGAAGGCATCACAATGAATTTTGGATGAATATGAGAGGGCATGTTTCTTGAAGAGGAGCATATCTACAATGCAGTCTTTTTTCTCAAGCCATTGCAATAAATTCTGATTGAGCATGAGAGGGTGTGTTTCTTGAAGTGATGGGAATGGTTAGAGGTTCTTACATATCTATAAGGGCTCTGCATTCATATTTCTCTTCACGACGCAAGCTCCTTTCACTTTTTATAAATGATAACTATTTGTGGATTTTGAATTTTGGTTTTAAATATTTTAAATTTTAGTTTTATTTATTAATTTTAATTTTTTATTATATTTATTTACAGATTAATGTATATATTTCTATGTAAATATTTCAAACTTATTTATTAATTTTAAATTTTATTATATTTATCTTAAATTAGAATATGTAATATTATTAATCTTATTTAAAATGTAATTAATTATTCCATATGAAATTTAAACATTTTAGAAAAAAAATTAATACATGATTTATTTATGCACAAATTTGATGCGTGGAAAACATGGTGTAATCAGATTTGCTGTGAATTTTTCTAGCCCTGGGTCATGGCCTGCTTGATGGTTAAAATGTCTGAACAGATGGAACGATAAGTTACAGGTTGTGCACATTTTTCTCTTCTAAAAAAAATCGCTTATTGTTTATTTGTCTTCTCTGAGATGGATGTTGTATGGAGGTTCATCAATATTTAAACTCAGATGGGTTTAATTTTAACTTATGAAACATCGTAGAAACAATGTTATCGTGAAAATTCCATGATGACCTATTTAGCGAAACCCTAGAATCCAAAGCTCTAATACCAATTGTTATGTAACCAACTCACAAAATAGAAGAAAAGATAGAACAATGACTTCAAAATAAACCTCTTCGATGGGGAAACCTCCTTTACATTACACAAATGAACCATTCTTGGATGATACAACTGACAATACCTCCTTTCTATATATAAGAGTCTAAGGGGTCACAATATATTCAAAGCCGACATAACAATAATAATGTAAGGACACAACAATAACAATAACAATAACAATCAAGAAGTCCTATGTGCTATGGGAGCCAAGGCAGGAGAAATAAGAATCAGTTGTAGATGTATAAAAGTATATCATATTTACAAGAGGCAAATGAAGAAACTTTAAGCTTTCTAATGCAGTGGTTAGGGTTGTTAGGGTAACAAAAGAAAGGGTTTCATAGGTAGCCCATGAACAGTGATGGCCACAGAGAGGCCATATTTGTTTACAAGTAAACTGATATGGATGCAGTTTATGATGAAGATTTGATCAGGCATAAATGTTAAGCTCCTTCCTATCCCATTCATTCTTCCCAATAATAGTCATCGTCTCTCATCAATCCCTCCACATAGTAATCAACATGATAGTTTTGATTAGTTTCCTTTTCCGAATAGGGCATTACATCTTGGATATTCATCACAAAAATGAAACATCAGAACCATGGGCATGCACAACAATCATATATTTATTAAATTATAAACTGAAAATCACAATTTATTATCTCTTCCCATAAACGAATCCTTAAGAGGAGCTGAGGAACACTTCTAGACATTCATGAATGGTGTTCATGGCATCCATATTAAACCACTAGATAGTAAAAGATTAGAGTAAATCCAATCCAAGTGAAAAATAAGACAGGGGGTACTTAAACTAACTTCCAATCCAAGTGGAAAATAAGACAGGGCAATACTTAAAACAGACTAAGCAATCCCCTAGGTCTTACAAAAATTATTCATAGGCAACCGAATTACCTCATAAGCTTGATTGATATTGTGAAATTGAGTCCCATAGTTATTTCCTTTTCAAACATTAGGATTATACTGCAACTCGATTATATCAACATCAGAGTTATAATGAAACCAAATTATCAACATATGGGTTCGATATGATTTTCATGCAAAACAAATTATTGAACATGGATCATGATTCTTAAAACATTTCTATGCCCTGTGAATGGTTAGAAGATATTTTTCCCTAAAAACATGATTCACCATAAAACTTTGGATTTCTAACTTTTGTTAGAAGTATGCCATGCCCTTTTGTTTTAATCATGGAATTACTGCTACTAAAAATATCTGAGGCTAAAATTTTGGGAAATTATTTCAAGCAGGTACTTCCATACCTACAATAGAAGGCGGTGGTAGGCTTTCTTGAAATCTTTCTCAGCAACCCCGAGGCTCAATCTCAGATCCTCATACTCCTCTTTCATCCCAGGGAAAGCAACATAGGTCATCATAGTTACATTGCTTATGCCTTCCTATTCTTCTTCTCTCCATTCTTTCTTCTTATGAATGAGTTACTGCTAGCATCAACCAGCCTTCCAAGTTTGACAGCCATGATATCTAACAAAATAACCCTGCTAACCTACAAACATAGTTGTAAGTCCAGATGCAAACCAATCTAATCCTCTAGATCCTTAGATGAGTGTAACGAAACCCAACTACTAACCTTCAGAAAATACAAAATAATTAGTAAGAATTGATGCAGATATGGGTCTCAAAGAACATGAGGAAAATAACATGAGAGGACCTATAAGGTAAGAATGCATACATTAAGAGAATATAACCTATCACTCTTCCTACTACCAAGGTATCTATGGAACGAGCCATTGCAGTAGAAGTGAAATCCAATTTTCTTCCTTCCCACCTTCGTTTCAACAAAATTCAAAATTGAAGTTGATTCAAGTGATGTGATGAATGTAGTGCAAGTGTCTTATGGCATGTAAATTAATGGAATGAGCTAAACTGACATGTTGCCTACCACATGTATGATAATGAGACGAATTTCTGCCACATATGAACCGAAATAGAGGACAAACACTATAATTTTGAGATCTACATTTACACTTTACTTTGCCTCTTTCAAACGCTCTCATAAATACTAACTCTTAAATTTTAGAGAGAAGGTTGATTGAAACTTGATTCTTGAGATTGTGTTGGCCAAGATTTTGAACAACGTTGTCCCAAGAAATAGAAGATTCTTTGAGTGACCATTATCCTACAGTATTATGGCTAGCTAATGAGTAATGGACAAATAAGAAAAGAGGATATGATTGTACTGTTTGTTGGACATGTACTTCCCCAGAGGTCGATATCTACTTTGGTAATGTTGGTGGAAGCATGTTGGAAGTTGTTTTGAACCACATCATTATGAAGGCTCGAATTCCAGTTTGTGGAATGATCTCTCGCTATAATTAGGTGGTTATAAATGATGTATTGTTATACCAGTGGAGTCTATATGCAATAGCTTAGGTTGTTACAGTTTATTAATGTATATTATACATGTGTGAGCAGGAATGGAAGCAGCGTTTTGGATTGGGAAACCTGCTCAACTTGGTGGGGAAATGTGCCAAAATGAAGGCTCCCTGTGTGGGAAATACCTTCATCTAATGCCAAAGTTCTTTGAGGAGATGACAGGGTACATCAAGCAAGGATAAAGTAAATACAAGGAAGATGTTATAGTGAGGGTGGACAGTATTTTGAAAGTTGTCAATTCCATGTTTAGTGGAGAGAATATTGGTAAACCTGTCATTTATCTCAAGCCTCCGCAACCCAAATAAATTCTGCATGAAGGCATCACAATGAATTTTGGATGAATATGAGAGGGCATGTTTCTTGAAGAGGATCATATCTACAATGGAGTGTTTTTTTCTCAAACAAGTGCAATAAATTTTGATTGAGCATGAGAGGGTGTGTTTCTTGAAGTGATGGGAATGGTTAGAGGTTTTTACATATCTATAAGGGATATGTAGTCATATTGCTCTTCATGACACAAGCTATTTTCACTTTTTATAAATGATAACTATTTGTGGATTTTGAATTTTGGTTTTAAATATTTTTTTTTGAAATTTTAGTTTTATTTATTAAATTTAATTTTTTATTATATTTATTTACACACTAATCTATATAATTTTATGTAAATATTTCAAATATATTTATTAATTTTAAATTTTATTATATTTATCTTAAATTAGACTATATATAATATTATTAATCTCATTTAAAATGTAATTAATAAGTCCATAAGAAATTTAAACATTTTAGAAAAAAAAAAATTAATAGATATTTTATTTATGCACAAATTTGATGCATGGAAAACATGATGTAATCAGATTTGTTGTGAATTTTCCTAATCCTGGGTCATGGCCTGCTTGATGGTTAAAATGTCCGAATAGATGGAACGATAAATTACAGGTAGTGCACACTTTTCTCTTCTAAAAAACGCTCATTTTTTTCATTTGTCTTCTCTAAAATGGATGTATCACAAGAAGCCGTGTCATGAAGCTATAATGCTCCCTGCAATGTAGGTGGCCATCATTGTATGTGGGGCTTCTAAGTCACAGAGTTATAAATAGAAATGGTGTTGTTTATTGAGGTGTCAATTTGTGTGGAGAGTTAAAAATTATCGGAATTTGGTTTATTGTTTTTTTTCTTAAATTTATATTAAGAGAGTTTGAATTGTGTTTTTGGAAAATAGATTTAGCATTTTTAAAAATTTCTAATGTATTCAAAATTTTAAAATCTAACCATTATAACTTGCATTTCCCAAAATATCTAAATTTTACCAAAATCATGCAAAAATTAAATTACAATATCAAAAAATTTGTAAAATTCAACTATGCTCCATTTATTAACTAAATACCAAATACATCTATTTCTTTTGTTTTGTTATCATACATTTTAGATTGAAATCTAATAACAATTTTTCTTTTTAATTATAATATTTTATTTTTATATTTTTAAATATTAAAAAAAAAAATTGAAAAAATATTTTATTCTTATGTTTTTAAATATAAAAATAATTTTAATATTTTACACAAATTTAAAAACATTTAAATTATGAATTAATAATTTTTTTTATTATTTTTTTTCATTTCTAATAGAAATTTCAATGTAATTGACCAAAAAATTTATAAAAAAAAAAACCAAAAGGTCCCGACATCATACTACTACAATCCATAATAAAAAGATATGTTGTGACTAGCACATTCACCTAAAGTCCGCGCATCATACAGCTACAATCCATAATAATAAAAAATGTATGTTGTGACTAATAATAAAAAATGTATATTGTGACTAGCATGTGAATGTGTGGGTGGAGTCCAAGGATACGAGGATTAATCGAGAATATTGTAATTTTGTTTTTAGTACCTATTGTGCAATTGGAATAAATAATGTCTGAATTTGAAGTTCAATGGTAACAGAAAAGCGTAGGGCCTAATTACATAGGTTCTGTTCCGTTATATTAAACGTTGATCCGGTGCTTACGGGTTATTTTAATTCAGACAATGTCATTAAATACATGCATTTATGTTTTTTTAATTATTTTATGTAAAATTTTGGGTAAAATTGTAAATTTATTTGAATACTAAATGGTTTTTTTTATATTAATTTGGTTAAAATTTTAGATTTAAAATTATTTAATTATAATACATATTATATATTTATTTAAATATTAAAATTTTTATCTCATCACAAAAATTAGTTATTTATAAGTTATTTTGTATTTTTTTTATTATTATCAATTAGTTAATATTTTTTATTTTATTTTTTTACATATATCAATATTTTTGAATTTTTTTAGCAAAGGTTCACTCAAGATTTGACATTTTGCTTCTCCTATCAACAAAAGTGGAACTATGAAATTTGGACAAATTAAGTATACCAATATTTTTGCCTTTTTATTAGTAAAGGTTCACTTAAGATTTCACATTTTGCTTCTCCCATCAACAAAAGTGGAACTATCAAATTTTGGACAAATTAAGTATATCAATATTTTTTACTTTTTTAGTAAAGGTTCACTCAAGATTTGACATTTTGCTTCTCCTATCAACAAAAGTGGAACCATCAAACTTGGACAAACAAGGACAAGGACAGAAAAAATTAATAATTAATTAATAAATGGAAAAGTGAAATTACTTTGTCATACAACAACTATTGAAGTAGAAAGTTGCTCTTAACAATAGAGTCTTCTCAAAAAAATTTCAAATAATCTTTTTCAATACTTATTCTATTAAAAATAAGAGCTTTTATATTTATTCATTTCATTTTTCTAAATGATTTTCTCAAATCTTTCACTGTTTGGGTGTACTTTGCACCTTTACGAACAATTACTAGTTTACTCTTGTTATTAATTATACATAGATACACTTTATTAATCACACATTTGTAAGAAAATATTTTCATACTATTAAAACACACAATTTGGTTAATATACATACATACATACATACATACATACATACATACATACATACATACATACATATATATATATATATATATATATATATATAAAGAAAAATATTGTATATATTGATAAGGTAAAGTATATACATTGTTCCTCATCTGTTTTTTCAGATTTTCTTTTCTAGACTTAAAAATAATTGAATGTTACCTTGCTGCCTAGATACCAAAAATTTAAGGGAGTAAAACCTTGTGTCTACATTTTTTTGCTCGACTTATAACAAAGAAGAAAAATACATAAATACATTAGAATGCTAAAAGGAGAGATTGGTTGTCAACAAGTCAATCTCCTCAGCATGTGAAAATTGATGGAGTCCAACAAAGCTTACCGAAAGTTGGAGAGCTTCCTTTGATAAACCACCTACTTCCATGTTGAGCTCATGTAAAATATGATAGAAACCGATTTGATACAAATAATTATGAACAACCTTGATCTCTGATAATAACACGTCAATGCCAATTATGCATACACTTTCCATATGGTTTGCCCAATTAATGACCAACTTTGATGGCATATGGTTTGCCCAATTAATGACCAACTTTGAATCTCCAATCACCTGGAGATTTCAAACACCTTTTTTCTAGGCCACTTCTAGTAGAACTCATAAGGCTACAAACTTGGCCTTGTTATTTTACCCCCTATGAGGGGCATATCATGCATATAAGAAATGGGAGTGACTTAAGTACAAGACTACCCGACACCACATTGTGGAGGATGGTCGTGGCTAGCACCATCAAAGAAACCCCAGGGAGAACCGAAATCAATTTCAAGAATACATAGGCTCCTTTGTTTGGGGAGGGGAGGGTTTTCCTTAAATTTCTAAGCCAAAGTGGACACCTTTTCAGCACATGCAGACAGGGGGATGAACTTGTCCTGAAAAACGACAAGATTTTATGATTTCCAAACAAAAGCAATAAATAGACAAGGTAGAACTTTAAAAGAAGAAACTTGTTTATTAGACCACCACATTTTAAAAGCATTAGCGAAAGCTAAGCCCATCCACCTTGAATTTGGATTAAATATTTCCACAAAAACTCACAAATCTGATATATATAATTTCATTTCATAAAAAGGTGAGGGTGGGACTCCTCTCATGCTTTGCATAGGGGAAATTGATTAAGACCAGACCAGTTACACCTTCTAAACTTGTCCCAGATGAGTAACGTGTCACTAAGAGCTATCCATGCAAAGAGTTTAGCCTTTAGAGGGTTGTTGGTTCCCCAGATATATCTCCACAACCAACTTCTTTCATCAATGAATTGTTATTCAAACCACACCTTATAACCCATCTTGGCAGTGAAAGATCTTGTGTGGTGACTTTTTGACCAAACAAGTAGGTTTGGAATATTGTCTCTGATATACAAATGATTCTCCACCAATAAGTTGATGTACCAATCCCATTCTATTGTTATTTTGCTCACTAGACTCATAGGTCTAGGGGGCTAGGCACTAGCATCTACTACAGTAGTAATATTCAGATGATCAAGAGAGGATAATAGAGGAGCAAAGAGGTTGTAATCATTAACTACACCATACCAAGGGTAACGTCCTATTCATATTTGATGGCCATCCCCTACACGCCACATGACCCAATTGTCAACCAGGGGAAAGGCTCTTACCACTGCTTTCCATATTATTGAGCCTTTGGAGGACTTATTTGGCACTATGAACCATTCCATAATTGATTCTCTAGGAAAATATTTAGCTTGCATTACTTTGTACCAAAATTAAAGACCTTGTGTTAATATCCATAGGTTATATATTATATATCTATAACTTAAAAAATAATCAAGGAAAATTTTAAGAATATTATATATTTATTTTAAGGTTTAAAAGCCTTGACGAATCTTACTAGTCCTTAATATTCAAATTGTAAAATGCTTGGATTTTCTTATAAAAATATTCAAATTTTTAATTATTTTATATAATATCTATAAAATATTGGTGATTTATAAGGTAAAATAATTTTGTAATATAAAGCTTGGGCGAATCAATTTCAGAAAAAGAATAGAGATTCATGAATATTTTTTCTAAAAAAAGCATGGAAAATTAGCCTACCTGCAAATATTAACCCCTAAAATTTTCCCTAAATCACACACACACATAATTTATTAAATGCCAAAATTTGAATGTGTGAGTATCTCAATATTCGTTAAAAATAATTTTAAAAAATAATTTTATCTTTAATGAATATTAGTGCCCACACAAAGATATATAATTCAAAACTAGTAAATATAAAAAATTATATTGAAAATTTTAAATTCAAATTTATTAAATTCAAATTAATTTTTAATATTTATTAAACTATGCCCCTGATTAGGGAAAGGGTGCACACTTAGTATTTACAACCTCGACCACAATGAAAAATCATATTATGGAGAGGAGGGGATGGTGACACAACTATCACCACACTCAATGAAGGGAGGAAGCATGATTGCCCCATCCTCCATTCAACAACTTGAATTAAATGAGAATCTGCTTAACATATATTAATGATGTTGTAATAAAGGATTTCAGTGGTCGATCTTAGAAATTTTCTCGATAGAAGCATGCTTAACAAACAAGCCCAATTTCATTCTATTTTAGTTTTCTCAGTTTCGATGTTTTTCATCAGAGTTCTTCCTATTACAAGGAGAATTACCACTTTCACTTTGCTATTTCTTATTTTTTGAAGGGGGCAGGTCTAGGTCCTCCTTATTCTGCATCCCTAGTTATCGTTTCTATCTTTTCACCCAGCAATTGACTTTTCATCAGAGTTCTTCCTATTACAAGGAGAATTACCACTTTCACTTTGCTATTTCTTATTTTTTGAAGGGGGCAGGTCTAGGTCCTCCTTATTCTGCATCCCTAGTTATCGTTTCTATCTTTTCACCCAGCAATTGACTTTATCACCTGCTTTTGTTTTCAAGAGACCCATTCACATGCAAATTGCGGGCAAATCTGCGAGGAAGGAAGGAGCAACCTACTGGCCGTGGTTGGGATCCTGGCAAAGGAATCAATTACATTAGTAAAAGAGGGACAGGTGGTAGAGGAATCATTATTTTATAAATTCCCATTGTATGCCCACCGGCTGGTTGTCGTTGGCATCCTATTTTCTAGGCTAGATGTAAGGCAACCCTTATCCCTATTGCAGGTTCTCGGGACCACCTCTTCGCCTCAGTTGAGATGGGGACCCATTCACTTTATCGCCTGCTTTTCTTTTCAAGGGACCCATTCACATGCAAATTGTGGGGGAGATCTGCGAGGAAGGAGCAATCTGCAAGTAATTCTATAAAAGCAAAAAGAGGGATAGGTGGCAGACTAATCATTACTTCACAAATTTCCATTGTGTGCCCACCAGCTGGCTGTCGCTGGCATCCTGTTTTGCAGACTAGATGTAAGTGCTATGGACTGTGAAATAGGTTTAGGTTTTCACTTGGGAAGGCCAAAATACTTTCTTTCTCTCAATCTATCCATCTCTGCTTCACTTCTGCCTGTATGTCTGTTTCAATGGCAAACCTGCAAACATCCACTGTGTTGTAGCTAAATGAACTCCAACTGGAACACCGCGATATGGACTTGGCTTTAAACCAAGTGAGAATTGAGACCCTTTTATATAAGAACAAAGAACAACTCTCACCAATATTCCCTACTAATTTGATAAAAGTTCCACTTTATTTTAAATCACTTACATAACTCTAAATTTTGTAGATTTTATTTTTAATTTATTTGTTTCTATATTATTTATCTATGCATATAACAGTGTACTGACAAAACTTGAGTGCCTATTATATATATATATTACTATCATATCTAGAAACATTGAGTTCACCACATGTACTCTTTAGATTATTGGCCAACAAAGTCATTATTTTTCTGAAACTATTTTAGTTTTCCCAATAATACGGAAAAGAAAAATATTATAACCATAATTCATATTTTCCTCGAAATTTCTTAACTTAAAAGAAAAATTCATCAAAACCATGAAAAAAATAAAAATAAAATCTACTAAACAATTAGATTCCCCTCACTATGCTCTGCCACCACCCAAACTTTAAATAATTGAATTTTTAAATAACAGTGGTTGAGATGGGGAATTTTCCAGGCATCACCTTGACTTTATCACTTGCTTTTCTTTTCAAGGGAATACATTGAACGATGAAAAATAAATAAATCTACTTCTTTCAATTAAATTTTTTTAACAATAATCTACTTCTTTCATAATTAGATTATGTTCACTATGCTCTTAGTGGTCCCGTCCCACCGCCCAAACATTAAATAATTGAATTTTGATTATGTTCACTATGCTCTTAGTGGTCCCATCCCACTGCCCAAACATTAAATAATTGAATTTTTAAACACCAGTGGTGTAGATAGGGAATTTTCCAGAGGACACCTTGACTTTATTTGCAAGGAAGGAAGGAGGAACCTGCTAAGTAACTCTATGAAGGCAAGAAGAGGGACAGGTGGCAGAGGAATCATTACTTTACAAATTCCCTTTGTATACCCACCAGCTGGCCGTCGCTAGCATCCTATTTTGTAGAGTAGATGTAAGGCAACCCTTTAAATAATTGAATTTTTAAACTCCAGTTGTTGAGATGGGGAAATTTCCAGCGACACCTTCACTTTATCACCCGCCTTTGTTTTCAAGGGAATACATTGAACAATGAAAAATAAATAAATCTACACCTTTCAATAAATAAATAAAATAATAATAATCACTTCTTTCATAATTAGGTTCGGTTCGCTCTGCTCTTATCCACGCAATTTAAACGCAAGTCGTTGAAATGGGGAATTTTCCACGCAACCCCTAACTTTTCTTTTCAAGGGACCCATTCACATGCAAGTTGCGGGGAGATCTACGAGGAATAAGGAGCAACCCGCTGGCCGTCGCTCGCATCCTACAAGAGGAATCATTACTTTACCAGAAAAGGGACAGGTGGCAGAGGAATCATTACTTTACAAATTCCCATTGTGTGCCCACTCGCTGACCGTCGCTGGCATCCTGTTTTGCAGGCTAGATGTAAACGTTGTGGACTGTGAAATAAGTTTAGGTTTTGACTGTGAAATACAGGAGCATCTTGGACAACTACATAGAGAGACAGCTAATTATTGTAACTTGCTTCTACCTGTTATCACGAATTATTTTTCTTATTTTATTTTAAATTTATAAATAAAAATAAAATATTGAATCGTAAATTGAATG
This sequence comes from Pinus tabuliformis, assembly GCA_031772625.1. Taxonomy (NCBI): domain Eukaryota; kingdom Viridiplantae; phylum Streptophyta; class Pinopsida; order Pinales; family Pinaceae; genus Pinus; species Pinus tabuliformis. The sequence goes on from CM062804.1 coordinate 1,254,481,067, forward strand.
GTATTTTAAATGGTATATAGCGTTTTTGGCTTTATTTATAATACTTTTATTTAATTCATGAAAAATTGTTAAGTTATAAAAGATTAGCTTATTTTTATTCATATAGATCATTTCATAATTCATATTAAATTATTATTAATTAATATTATTGTTTTTTAAATTTAATAATATTTTTTAATTTTTATTTTTGAATATATTATATGATGATAATTAACTTCTATTAAAATTAATGTGGTTTATTGGATTTTAAGAAAGTAAGATATTAATTCTGATTTTTTAATATTTTATTTCTACAATAAAAAAGAAGAGGAAGAAATGTTCCTAAATTACTATAATTTTGCTGACTTAACCAGTCAAGAAGGTTGGTAGGTGTTATGGGAATAATCCAACACTGGGTTTCACTTCAAAACTCATGATAATTGGTTCTTATCTTCGCACTGTTCATTTTCTTATTAGGATTGGTTAAGACACATAATTCTAGTTAGTAAGAGTGGGGTTAATTGCCTCATTATAATATCTCAACTTCTTTTTCCCCTCTAGCTCCTTATCATCCCACAACTTATCTTTAAATTTGGAAGTAATAGTATTTTTAATATTATCCTTATTCTCCAAGATGATGTCCTCTTTTATTCAATAATGGTCGAGCCAAGCCTGGGCATCCTTGTGCCATTCTCGCTTGAACTGGTGATGGGGTTTAAGATAAAGTTCCACTTTATCTTAAATCACTTTCATAGCTCTAAATTTTGTAGATTTTATTTTTAATTTATTTGTTTCTACATTATTTATCTATGCATATAAGAGACAAAACTTGCCTATTATATATATATATATGTGTGTGTGTGTGTGTGTGTATATATATATATATATATATATATATATATATATATATATAATGCTATCATATCTATAAACATTGAGTTCACCACATGTACTCTTTAGGTTAGCGGCCAACAAAGTCATTATTTTTCTGAAACTATTTTAGTTTTCCCAATAATACGGAAAAGAAAATTATGATAACCATGATTCATATTTTCCTCGAAATTTCTTAACTGCAAAGAAAAATTCATCAAAACCATGAAAAAAATAAAAATAAAATCTACTAAACAATTAGATTCCCCTCACTATGCCCCGCCACCGCCCAAACTTTAAATAATTGAATTTTTAAATAACAATGGTTGAGATGGGGAATTTTCCAGGCATCACCTTGACTTTATCACCTGCTTTTCATTTCAAGGGAATACATTGAACGATGAAAAATAAATAAATCTACTTCTTTCAATTAATTTTTTTTAATAATAATCTACTTCCTTCATAATTAGATTATGTTCACTATGCTCTTAATGGTCCCCTTCCACGGCCCAAACATTAAATAATTGAATTTTTAAACACCAGTGGTGTTGATAGGGAATTTTTGCGGGGACACCTTGACTTTATTTGTTAGAAAGGAAAAACCTGCTAAGTAACTCTATGAAAGCAAGAAGAGGAACAGGTGGCAGAGGAATCATTACTTTACAAATTCCCATTGTGTGCCCACCAACTGGCCGTTGCTGCCATCCTGTTTTGCAGACTGGATGCAAGGCAACACTTGTCCCAATTGCAGGTTCTCGGGGCCAGGCCTTCGCCTCCGTTTACATAGACGGAAGTTGGTGGGTAATACTAAAGTATTAATACTTTCCAGGCGACACCTAGCTTTATTGTTTGCTTTTCTTTTGGGACCCATTCACATGCAACCTGTTGGCCGTGGCTGGCATCCTGATAGAGGAATCATTACTTTACCAGAAGAGGGACAGCTAATTATTGTAACTTGCTTCTTTTTAAGGAAGAAAATCTGTTATCACGATTTTTTTTTTAAATAAAAATAAATAAAATAAAATATTGAATGGTAGAGTGAATGGTATTTTAAATGGTATATAGCATTTTTGGCTTTATTTACAATATTTTCAATTTAATTTATGAAAAAATGTTAAGTTATAAAAGATTAGCTTATTTTTATTCTTATAGATCATTTCATAATTCATATTACATTATTGTTAATTAATATTATTTATATTTAATTTAATTTAATAATTTAATTAATTAATTTTATTTTATTTATTAATAAGTATAAGATATTTATTATAATTTAAACACTTATATATATTATTAAAATATTTATCTAAAAAGTTTAAAATTAAAATGTTATATGTATTATAATTTAATATATTATATATTATTATTTTTTATGTGTGGTTTACAAACATGCTAGGGTTGGAATTTCAAAATGGACTCACCATTTAAATTTCACTGTTTTCACACCTTCCTGATATGTCTACACAATTTTAAAGAAGGATCTTGAAGGTTTTGTAATTTTTTAATTGTATTTGACAAGCAAATCACTCCCTGACTCACGTGCAATTTTTTTGTCAAATTCCATCCGTAATGGTCACTACATAGACAGATCCACCTAAAGGGATCACCTCTCATTGCCTCATTAGCAGAGCCTAACTCTGGGAACATCAAGAATAATTGACCCCGTGAACTCCCATTAGCAAAGTGCTTTAATGATGGAAACTAACCCCTTTTTTTCCTAAAAAAAACAAGTATTTTCATTCATAAATTGGATTTGAAAAAAAAACAACAACATCATTCTGTATATGAAAAAAAAACAACAACATCATTTAAAATGTAATAATTATATTATGTAAAAAACAATATCCACATACACAATGTGAACAATACATAAGAGTAAACAATATGGATTATGAGTATCATTGCTTTTGTGTGAAATGTTTAAAATTTTAAATTTTGATATCACATCAAAAGAATTGTGACTTACTCAAAAATAAAATAAAAATTATGGTTGTAGTAACAATCAAGACCATACTTTTAAACACAGATTTTAACTAAATAAAAAAATTTCATGTTTAAAAAAAAAAAAAAAAATAGAAAAAATAAAAATAGTGATGAAAATAATACTGTGACTAAAGTAAAATATAGTTTTTCTATAAAAATAAGAAGAAACGAAAATAAATCAATAGAAATAGTGATGGGAAACATATTATAAGATTACTTCTTTATTCCATACAGCATCATCACTTACATATTCCAACAAATCCTAGAAATTCCATTTACTCAAATTTAAAATTAATAAAAGTTGATGATAAAGTAATATATTTTCAAACATTTCAATTTCTTCCCTCTATTTAACCGGTCCTTGGATTTAGTGATGCCTGAGAACTTGCTCCGGTTACCGTTTTCTGGCTAAAAGTATTGGCACTCGACGATCTGGTCTTCTATATACCGTCCATCTGGCACGAAGAACGTGCAACTTACCAGCTAGCTTGTAATACTGTGTGCTGGTTAAATACTCAGGCTATCCAGGGCTTTAATGCGCCTGGTACACAACACGAGTAAACCCATACGACGGCTACCCTCCTGGGTTCCTATGCCCATTCTTACGGTGGAGATGAGACCTCCCAGATCGACGGTCGAAATCAATCGAGGTATGGGTGGTATGACTTAAGAGAATTTGCAAATTAAGTAACTCATATTAAACTGCAGGCGTTGGAGGTGTTTCAGGAAAAAAGGAATCATTTCTAAACGATACATACTCCAAAGTCAAGTAGCCAGCGACGGGTGGCAAAATTAGTTTATGTCATTGCCGTCAAAAATTCATTGAAAAGTGAGGGAAGCGTGGCTGTATGTTGTTGTTATTGCACTCAAGTATTCATAGAAAAGTGAAGAGTGGTTGTATTTTTAATTTTTAATAATGTTTGGTTTGCAATCAAGTATTTATAGAAAATTGAAAAGTAAGGAGTGGTTGTATTTTTAATTTTTAATAATGTCTGGTTTGCAATCAAGTATTTATAGAAAATTGAAAAGTAAGGAGTGGTTGTATTTTTAATTTTTAATAATGTCTAGTTTGCAATCAAGTATTTATAGAAAATTGAAAAGTAAAGAGTGGTTGTATTTTTAATTTTTAATAATGTCTAGTTTGCAATCAAATATTTATAGAAAATTGAAAAGTAATGGCAGATGAATTTCTTATTTTTATTTTTACATTGTACCCCTATTCAGTCAGATATATATTAAAAAATGAGACTAGTGATACTGAGATCCAGCTTGCAGTCATAGACTTTCTACACGTTTCTCTTTAGCCATCAAGCTCTGATTTATTGAAAACGAGGTGCATAGTAAACCCTCCGAACTTTGAACCATAATTGCTTTGAAAGGATGTTAAGGCGTGTAATAATCATTGGTAATAAGTATTGTGGGATGATATTTTTGGTAATTATTGGGATGACATTTTTTATTATATTTTACAGACTTGATGTTTACATTATATATATTAGGAATGGTAACTATATTAAAGTTAATTTAAATAAATTGGATTAGCTCATTCTATGTCAATTTTGGTAAAAGGAAAAGAATTCTAAGATATTAAGATATTTATACCATTATATATTTTAATTATTATATATATATATATATTAATTTTTAAAAATATTTAAATTTAATAAATTTTTATTTATAATAAGTATAAGATATTTATTATAATTTAAACGCTTATATATATTATTAAAATATTTATTAAAAAAGTTTAAAATTAAAATTTTACATGTATTATAATTTAATATATTATATATTATTATTTTTTATGTGTGGTTTATAAACATGCTAGGGTTGGAATTTCGAACTTAATCGCGAACTTCAACGAATATGTTCAGGTTCGACGGTTTTCGTTAGACGGGTTTGTTGATGGTTTTAGAGGATAACCAGGGGCCGCATACCGCATACCGCCTTTTAGCGATTGTTCCAGCCAAATTATTTTTTATAAACCATTGCTGGCTAGCGTTTTGGCACACATTGTCGGCTGAGCGTTTGTTTGTGCGGCTGTGCCATTTGTGGAGTTCAGTTTGCGACTTTGGGTTTGCAACTTTGCAGTTGCAGTTGCAGTCAGTTTACTGTTTGACAGTGTTTGAAGGTTTGAAGTTTGAAGACGTGCCTGAGGGCCGAGGCAGTGGGCAGTGTGCCGAGGCTTGCCGCGTGAGGACTGAGTCCTTGAGCAGTCGACGCAGAGTCCAGACCACCGACGCACCGCAGGCGGCGGCACCAGTGTCACAGTGTGCACGCAGTGACGGCGGACGCAGCACCTTCAAGTTCAGTGACCAGTCTAGTCTTCTCTGTTCAGAGTCCAGACTCCAGAGGTATTTACAATTTTAAGTTTTAACATTCACTCTCGAGTCTCACAGTCACTCCGAACTCGTCGTTTTTCTGCACATAAGTCTCGCGGGTTTTGCAGCTTTGCTATTTTTGGTTTTATTAGAGGGGTGCATGTCTGCTCACTCTGGTTGTCATCAGCCTGATTCCTTTGTGGTGGTATTTGGCTTGTTGATTGCGACTATTTTTTTGTCCAAGCAGAAGGTTCAAAACTTCAATCTCTGCAATTGCTTTGGTCTAGAGTCTAGACTCTAGCCTCCCTGGCCTGTCATAATCGCCTGTGCGCAGCCTCGCAGGCACTTGTGATTGGTGTGACGTGTCTATGACTCTACTTAATGTTACATTCTTTCTTTAAGTTTATACAGTGACATAACTCTGTTGTTGGCTTGTTGCTTGCTACCTTTTCGTGGTCCAAGCAGAAGGTTCAACTTCTACAATCGCTTTGGTCTAGCCTCGGCCCTCTTCGGCCTGTCATAAATTCATAATCACCTGTAGGCTGTAGTCTCAAGTTCTGGAACTTCATGGATTGCACTTCAGTGCTTAAAAGTTAACACTGAACAGTAACTCTGTATGCTTCTGTGACCTGTCTCAGCAATTTTCTTTCATTATCTATCCCGGAATCCGTGTTTTTGTAGCCTAAGATCCTCTGACTTGTACCTTAGTCAAACTTGAAACCTATATGGCTATATGTTAATGTAACTTGAGCACCCGAGGCCTAAATAGAGACGGTGGTAGATAATAACTTAACTTCCAGAGCTTGAATCCATTACCACCTATAGAAGAAGCAGACATGCGATGCCAAAACAGGTTGATGGTAATTATTGACCTCACCTCTGTAACTCTGTTCTGAATTCTGCATGAAAAGACATATAGCAACAGAATATTCCTGCATACTACCGTTCTAGCATCTCTGAAATGACAAAATACTGCCATCCAAAGGAGGGTTGGAACTTGGCACACAATGGCATATGGCCATTTGGCCCTGAAGTAGCGTCCAACATACATTAGAATTAATGGGATCCTATTGGACATTGCGAAGAAATAGTTTAATATAACTATTGGTTGAACTCATTCAGAAACCTTTGAAAGTTTTATATATCAAAGTTTAAACTAGTCCAACAGTCCAACTAGACCATCTATAGAAAGAAGCAGATAATGATGCCAAAACAAAGTGATAGTCGTCGGTTATATCACCTCAATTTCCCCCTAATTCTGCTCCTAAAAAGTACAGCCACAGAATGTTCTTGCAATTTACCTTTCTAGCATCTCCAAAATGGCAGAATACTGTCACCCAAAAAAGTCCAGATAACTATGATCTGCACATATCAACGATTCTACCCTAGGGCCTAATGTCATGTCCACACTATATTTGAAATTTTGAATTAATGAAATGCTCTTGGATATCACTGAGAAAGGGGTTAACAGTTATTTCTGCAACTCATCCAGAAACCTTGGAAAGTTCCATAACTTAGACCAGTCCACAATTGTGTATGCCTTTGAGAGTCCTATAGATGCAACTGTTTTCTGAATATCCTCAAGTAGAAATTAGAATTGCTCGCCAAAGGGGATGCTTGTAAGTTGTATCATTCCTCAGCATTCTAGATTATTTGTAAGTCAATAGTTCAACCTCTTGTCAAGCTTTGGATTTAAGGATGATCTTGATTAGGATGACAGGCTAAGTTGCTAACTTGCTGAAGAGTTTTTCCCATATTTTGAGTTTATTATTAGCTGAATTCTTCATATGTTTTCATGTAAAATACTGATATAATCATGGGCTAGTTCAACTGCCTTTGTACTTTTCATTAAATGATTTGCTTCAAGCAAGGCCCATTTAAATTTGTCTACGCGATGCTTGTAGGCTGTGAAACCCTGAAAACCAGTAGCTTGCCTACAATTTTCTGTTAATTAGGTTTTCTCCCAGGAAGTGCATGTCATGATGACTTCCAGATTAACATGTATTTTATGCACAACAGTCATATATTTATTAAATTATAAACTGAAAATCACAATTTATTATTTTTTCCCATAAACGAATCCTTAAGAGGAGCTGAGGAACACTTCTAGACATTCGTGAACGGTGTTCATGGCATCCATATTAAACCACTAGATAGTAAAAGATTAGAGTAAATCCAATCCAAGTGAAAAATAAGACAGGGGTACTTAAACTAACTTCCAATCCAAGTGGAAAATAAGACAGGGCAATACTTAAAACAGACTAAGCAATCCCCTGGGGCTTACAAAAATTATTCATAGGCAACTGAGTTACCTCATAAGCTTGATTGATGTTGTGAAATTGAGTCCCATAGTTATTTCCTTTTCAAACATTAGGATTATACTGCAACTCGATTATATCAACATCAGAGTTATAACGAAACGAAATTATATAAACATATGGGTTCGATATGATTTTCATGCAAAACAAATTATCGAACATGGATCATGATTCTTAAAACATTTCTATGCCCTGTGAATGGTTAGAAGATATTTTTCCCTAAAAACATGATTCACCATAAAACTTTGGATTTCATACTTCTGTCAGAAGTATACCATGCCATTTTGTTTTAATCATGGAATTACTGCTACTAAAAATATCTGAGGCTAAAATTTTGGGAAATTATTTCAAGCAGGTACTTCCATACTTGCAACAGAAGGCGACAGTAGGCTTTCTTGAAATCTTTCTCAGCAACCCCGAGGCTCAATCTCAGATCCTCATACTCCTCTTTCATCCCAGGGAAAGCAACATAGGTCATCATAGTTACATTTCTTATGCCTTCCTATTCTTCTTCTCTCCATTCTTTCTTCTTATGAATGAGTTACTGCTAGCATCAACCAGCCTTCCAAGTTTGACAGCCATGATATCTAACAAAATAACCCCGCTAACCTACAAACATAGTTGTAAGTCCAGATGCAAACCAATCTAATCCTCTAGATCCTTAGATGAGTGTAAGGAAACCCAACTACTAACCTTCAAAAAAATACAAAATAATTAGTAAGAATTGCAAAAAATACAAAATAATTAGTAAGAATTGATGCAGATATGGGTCTCAAAGAACATGAGGAAAATAACATGAGAGGACCTATAAGGTAAGAATGCATACGTTAAGAGAAGATAACCTATCACTCTTCCTACTACCAAGGTATCTATGGAACGAGCCATTACAGTAGAAGTGAAATCCAATTTTCTTCCTTCCCACCTTTGTTTCAAAAGAATTCAAAATTGAAGTCCATTCAAGTGATGTGATGAATGTAGTGCAAGTGTCTTATGGCATGTAAATTAATGGAATGAACTAACCTGACATGTTGCCTACCACATGTATGATAATGAGATGAATTTCTGCCACATATGAACCGAAATAGAGGACAACCACTATAATTTTGAGATCTACATTTACGCTTTACTTGGCCTCTTTCAAACGCTCTCATAAATACTAACTCTTAAATTTTATACTAACTCTTAAATTTTAGAGAAGGTTGATTAAGACTTGATTCTTGAGATTGTGTTGGCCAAGATTTTGAACAACATTGTCCCAAGAAATAGAAGATTCTTTGAGTGACCATTATCCTACAGTATTATGGCTAGCTAATGAGTAATGGACAAATATGAAAAGAGGATATGATTGTACTGTTTGTTGGACATGTACTTCCCCATAGGTCGATATCTACTTTGGTAATGTTGGTGGAAGCATGTTGGAAGTTGTTTTGAACCACATCACTGAGTGACCATTATCCTACAGTATTATGGCTAGCTAATGAGTAATGGACAAATATGAAAAGAGGATATGATTGTACTGTTTGTTGGACATGTACTTCCCCATAGGTCGATATCTACTTTGGTAATGTTGGTGGAAGCATGTTGGAAGTTGTTTTGAACCACATCAATATGAAGGCTCGAATTCCAGTTTGTGGAATGATCTCTCGCTATAATTAGGTGGTTATAAATGATGTATTGTTATACCAGTGGAGTCTATATGCCATAGCTTAGGTTGTTATAGTTTATTAATGTATATTATACATGTGTGAGTAGGAATGAAAGCAACGTTTTGGATTGGGAAACCTGCTCAACTTGGTGGGGAAAGGTGCCAAAATGAAGGCTTTCTGTGTGGGAAATACCTTCATCTAATGCCAAATTTGTTTGAGGAGATGAGAGGGTACATCAAGCAAGGATAAATTAAATACAAGGAAGATGTTATAGTGAGGTTGGACAATATTTTTAAAGGTGTCAATTCCATGTTTAGTGGAGAGAATATTGGTAAACCTGTCATTTATCTCAAGCCTCCGCAACCCAAATAAATTCTGCATGAAGGCATCACAATGAATTTTGGATGAATATGAGAGGGCATGTTTCTTGAAGAGGATCATATCTACAATGGAGTGTTTTTTCCTCAAACAAGTGAAATAAATTTTGATTGAGCATGAGAGGGTGTGTTTCTTGAAGTGATGGGAATGGTTAGAGGTTTTTACATATCTACAAGGGATATGTAGTCATATTGCTCTTCATGACACAAGCTATTTTCACTTTTTATAAATGATAACTATTTGTGGATTTTGAATTTTGGTTTTAAATATTTTTTTTGAAATTTTAGTTTTATTTATTAATTTTAATTTTTTATTATATTTATTTACACATTAATCTATATAATTTTATGTAAATATTTCAAATATATTTATTAATTTTAAATTTTATTATATTTATCTTAAATTAGACTATATATAATATTATTAATCTTATTTCAAATGTAATAAGTCCATAAGAAATTTCAACATTTTAGAAAAAAAAATAAGTCCATAAGAAATTTCAACATTTTAGAAAAAAAAAATTAATAGATATTTTATTTATGCGCAAATTTGATGCGTGGAAAACATGATGTAATCAGATTTGTTGTGAATTTTTCTAATCCTCGGTCATGCCCTGCTTGATGGTTAAAATGTCTGAATAGATGGAACGATAAATTATAGGTAGTGCACACTTTTCTCTTCTAAAAAACGCTCATTTTTTTCATTTGTCTTCTCTGAAATGGATGTATCACAAGAAGTCGTGTCATGAAGCTATAATGCTCCCTGCAATGTAGGTGGCCATCACTGTATATGGGGCTTCTAAGTCACAGAGTTATAAATAGAAATGGTGTTGTTTATTGAGGTGTCAATTTGTGTGGAGTTAAAAATTATCGGAATTTGGTTTATTGTTTTTTTCTTAAATTTATATTAAGAGAGTTTGAATTGTGTTTTTGGAAAATAAATTTAGCATTTTTAAAAAAATTTAATGTATTTAAAATTTTAAAATCTAACTATTATAATTTGCATTTCCCAAAATATCTGTTAAATTTTATCAAAATCATGCAAAAATTAAATTACAATATTAAAAAAATTGTAAAATTCAACTATGCTCCATTTATTAACTAAATATCAAATACATCTATTTCTTTTGTTTTGTTATCATACATTTTAGATTGAAATCTAATAATAATTTTTTTTTAATTATAATATTTTATTTTTATATTTTAAATATAAATAAATAAATAAATTAAAAAAATATTTTATTCTTATGTTTTTAGATATAAAAATAATTTTAACATTTTACACAAATTTAAAAACATTTAAATTATGAATTAATAATTTTTTATTTTTTTTTTCATTTCTAATAGAAATTTCAATGTAATTGACAAAAAAAATTATAAAAAAAAACCCGAAAGGTCCTCGCATCATACCACTACAATCCATAATAAAAAGAAATGTTGTGACTAGCAATTCACCTAAGGTCCCCGCATCTTACAGCTACAATCCATAATAATAAAAAATGTTGTGACTAGCTTGTGAATGTGTGGGTGGAGTCCAAAGTTTCCAAGATTAATCGAGAATATTGTAATTTTATTTTTTATTGCCTATTGTGTGTGCGTTTTGTAGTACCTCTTGAAGCAATTGGAATAAATAATGTCTGAATTTGAAGTTCAATGGTAACAGAAAAGCGTAGGGCCTAATTAGATTATGTTCACAAGTGGTCCGTCCCACCGCCCAAACATTAAATAATTGAATTTTCCAGGAGACACCCTGACTTTATCTGCGAGGAAGGAAGAAGGAACTTGCTAAGTAATTCTATGAAGGCAAGAAGAGGGACAAGTGACAGAGGAATCATTACTTTACAAATTTCCATTATATACCTACCAGCTGGCCCTCGCTAGCATCCTGTTTTGCAGACTAGATGTAAAACAATCCTTTAAATAATTAAATTTTTAAACTCTAGTTGTTGAGATGGGGAAATCTCCAACAACACCTTAGCCGTGTTTCTTTTCAAGGGAATACATTTAACAATAAAAAATAAATAAATCTACACCTTTCAATAAATAAATAAATAATAATAATCACTTTTTTCATAATTAGATTCGGTTCACTCTGCTCTTATCCACGCAATTTAAATGCAAGTCGTTGAAATGGGGAATTTTCCACGCACCCCTTACTTTTCATGGGACCCATTCACATGCAAGTTGCGGGGAGATCTGCGAGGAATAAGGAGCAACCCGCTGGCCGTCGCTGGCATCCGGCAAGAGGAATCATTACTTTACCATAAGAGGGACAAGTGGTAGAGGAATCATTACTTTACAAATTCCCATTGTGGGCCCACCCACTGGCCATCCTGTTTTGCAGTCTAGATGTAACCGCCGTGGACTGTGAAATAAGTTTAGGTTTTGACTGTGAAATACAGGAGCATCTTGGACAACCACATAGAGAGACAACTAATTAGTGTAACTTGCTTCTTTTTAACGCAGAAAACCTGTTATCACGAATTATTTTTCTTATTTTATTTTAAATTTATAAATAAAAATAAATAAAATAAGATACTGAATCGATAGCGTTTTTGGCTTTATTTATAATACTTTTAATTTAATTCATGATTAAGTTATAAAAGATTAGCTTATTTTTATTCTTATTGATTATTTCATAATTCATATTAAATTATTATTAATTAATATTATTGTTTTTTAAATTTAATGATATTTTTTAATTGTTATTTTTGAATATATTATATTATGATAATTAATTTTTATTAAAATTAATGTGGTTTATTGGATTTTAAGAAAGTAAAATATTAATTTTGATTTTCTAATATTTTATTTCTACGATAAAAAAGAAGAGGAAGAAATGTTCCTAAATTACCATAATTTTGATGACTTAACCAGTCAAGAAAGTTGGTAGGTGTTATGAGAATAATCCAACACTGGGTTTCACTTCAAAACTCATGATAATTGGTTTTTATCTTCCCACTGTTCATTTTTTGTTCATTTTTTATTAGGATTGGTTAAGACACATAATTCTAGTTAGTAAGAGTGGGGTTAATTGCCTCATTATAATATCTCAACTTCTTTTTCCCCTCTAGCTCCTTATCATCCCACAACTTATATTTAAAGTTGGAAGTAATAGTATTTTTAATATTATCCTTATTCTCCAAGATGATGTCCTCTTTTGCAAAATTTTAATTGTTTTTGACAAGCAAATCACTCCCTGACTCACGTGCAATTTTCTTGTCAAATTCCATCCTTAATGGTCACTACATAGACAGATCCACCTAAAAGGATCAACTCTCATTACTCCCATTAGCAAAGTGCTTTAATGATGGAAACTAACCCTTTTTTTTTCCTAGAAAAAAACAAGTATTTTCATTCATAAATTGGATTTGAACAAAAAACAACAACATCATTCTATATATGAAAAAAAACAACATCATCATTTAAAATGTAATAATTATATTATGTGAAAAACAATATCCACATATACAATGTGAACAATGCATAAGAGTAAACAATATAGATTATGAGTATCATTGTTTTTGTGTGAAATGTTTAAAATTTTAAATTTTGATATAACATCAAAAGAATTGTGACTTTACCTTTTGAATATGATTTTTGATTAAGATTAAATTTTTCTTTTATATAGCTTAGCTTTTCTCTGAGATAAAAAAATAAAATAAAAATTATGGTTGTAGTAACAATCAAGACCATATTTTTAAACATAGATTTTAACTATATAAAAAAATTTAATGTCTTTTTTCTTTAAAGAAATAAAAGTAAAGAAAATAAAGATAGTGGTGAAAATAATAGTATGACTAAAGTAAAATATCGTTTTTCTATAAAAATAAGAAGAAACCAACCAACATAAGTAAATAGAAATAGTGATTGGAATCATACTCTAAGATTACTTCTTTATTCTATACAACATCGTCACTTACATAGGGAGTTGTCTATAATGCGACTTTTTGAGATTCCGGTGACGGAATCCGGCGGAAGAAATTGAGATGAAATCATGATTTGTTGCAGTTAAAATGGTTTTTTAACTGCATATTCGGATTCAGCACCCTGAAAAACCCCTGGGACAGTTTCATTGTGCAGAAATTAGCTATCAAACTTGGATTCCAATAAATTACTGCCGGATTTTCACCGGAAAAAATCGCCGGAAAGGCTTTCAAAAAGTCGCGTTAAAGACTACTCCCTTACGTAGTCCAACAAATCCTAGAAATTCCATTTACTCAAATTTAAAATTAATATGATATATCATCCCAAAGTTGATGATAAAGTAATATATTTTCAAACATTTCAATTGCATTAAGGAACTCATATTAAACTGTAGGCGTTGGAGGTGTTTCAGGGAAAAAGAATCATTTTTAAACGATACATACTCCAAAGTCAAGTAGCCAGAGACGGGTGGCAAAATTAGTTTATGTCATTGCAGTCAAAAATTCATTGAAAAGTGAGAGAAGCGTGGCTGTATGTTGTTGTTATTATTGCGGTCAAGTATTCATAGAAAAGTGAGCAGTGGTTGTATTTTTAATTTTTAATAATGTCGAGTTTGTAATCAAGTATTCATAGAAAAGTGAGCAGTGGTTGTATTTTTAATTTTTAATAATGTCTAGTTTGCAATTAAGTATTTATAGAAAATTGAAAAGTAAGAAGCAGTTGTATTTTTTATTTTTAATAATGTCTAGTTTACAACCAATTATTTATAGAAAATTGAAAAGTAATGGCAAATGAATTTCTTATTTTTATTTGTACATTGTATCCCTATTCAATCAAATATTTATTGAAAAATGAGACTACTGATGCTGAGATCCAGCTTGCAGTCATAGACTTTCTACACGTCTCTCTTTAGCCATCAAGCTCTGATTTATTGAAAACGGACCCTCCGAAGTTTGAACCAGAATTGCTTTGCGACAAAAGGATGTTAGGGCCTGTAATAATCATTGGTAATAGGTATTATGGGATGTAATAATCATTGGTAATAGGTATTATGGGATGACATTTTTGGTAATCACTGGGATGACATTTTTTATTATATTTTACAGATATTTAATGTTTACATTATATATATTAGGAATGGTAACTATATTAAAGTTAATTTAGCTCATTCTAGGTCAATTCTGATAAGAGGAAAGAAATTCTATATCTTGATAGTTTAATTATATATATATATATTTAAAAATATTTAAATTTTATATATATATAAATATTTAAATTATATATATATATTTAAAAATATTTAAATTTAATAAATTTTTATTTATAATAAGTATAAGATATTTATTATAATTTAAACACATATATTATTAAAATATTTATCTAAAAAGTTAAAATTAAAATTTTATATGTATTATAATTTAATATATTATATATTATTATTTTTTATGTGTGGTTTACAAACATGTTAGGGTTGGAATTTCAAAATGGACTCACCATTTAAATTTCACAGTTTTCACACCTTCGTGATCTATCTTCACAATTTTAAAGAAGGAACTTGAAGGTTTTGCAAAATTTTAATTGTATTTGACAAGAAAATCACTCCTTGACTCACGTGCAATTTTCTTGTCAAATTCCATCCTTAATGGTCACTACATAGATAGATCCACGTAAATGGATCACCTCTCATTGCCTCATTAGCAGAGCCTAACCCTAGGAACATCAAGAATAATTGACCCCGTGAACTCCCATTAGCAAAGTGCTTTAACCATGGAAACTAACCCTTTTTTCCTAGAAAAACTGAAGTATTTTCATTCATAAATTGGATTTGAAAAAAAAACAACATCATTCTGTATATGCACGTATAGTGCATTCCTTGGGATTTTCTTCAATCCCACATGAGGTTAGTATGTTCAATCAATCAAACAAAAAGCCAACCCACATAACTAAAAAAGGCAGGCATGCCTCACAATGAAAAAACCCCAAAGGGGCCATAAAAAATATAGTCCAAAATGACTTCAAAGGGGCCATAAAAAATATCACCCAAAACTATTAAGGCCCCAACTAAACAAACATAAAGGCCTCCATGAATCACCCAATAAAAACCCACAACACAATCACTTCGGTGGGAAATAGTACAAAAGATCAGTGAACCCAAAACTATTAAGGCCCCAACTAAACAAACATAAAGGCCTCCATGAATCACCCAATAAAAACCCACAACACAATCACTTCGGTGGGAAATAGTACAAAAGATCAGTGAACTACCCCAACAGAACAAGTATAAAGACCTCCATGTAAAAAGTCACCCAATAAAACCCCACAACACAATCACTTAGGTAGGAAATAGTACAGAAGATCAATGAACGATCATGGTAACAGAGGACCAACATATAAAGAGGCACAAAACAAAGACATTTGCGACAAGAAACAACTACAATCGAGCCCACTCTCTCAACTCCCCACATGCACCCCCAAAAAATGACGCAACCTAAAGCAACACCATCCAACCCAAGTATTGGATGCAAATAAAGAATCACGAGAACTACCAAAGCCCACACAAAAAAAAAAAAAAAAAAAAAATCTAAAAAGACCAATCAACAAAAAAAATTGTCAAACTATAGCAAAGCTTTCCAAAAACCCTCTATCTAATTTTTATCATTCAATTAAACTAACCCTTAAAATTACATATTATATAATTCTTACCATTTTTAAATAAAAAAATTAATATTAAATATATCCCAATCCAATGCACTTCAACATATTACAAGTTTGGTATGCATTTAATGCTGAATTAATTTCCAACACAAAATAATACAAATATGTTTTAATTTAAATTAAATAACATTAATACAAATATATTTTAATTTAAATTAAATAACATGAAATTTGATGAAGGATATAATATATATGAAATATTTTATAAAATATAAAGCTATTAAATTAACCCTTAAAATTAAGCATCATATAATTATTAAATTAAAAAATTAATATGGTATGCATTTAATGCTGAATTAATTTCCAACACAAAAATAATACAAATATGTTTTAATTTAAATTAAATAACATTACAAATATGTTTTAATTTAAATTAAATAACATTAGTACAAATATATTTTAATTTAAATTAAATAACATGAAATTTGATGAAGGATATATTATATATGAAATATTTTATAAAATATAAAGCTATTAAATTAACCCTTAAAATTACGCATCATATAATTATTAAATTAAAAAATTAATATTAAATATATCCCAATCAAATGGACTTCAACATATTACAAGTTTGGTATGAATTTAAAGCTGAATTAATTTCCAACGCAAATACGTTTTAATTTAAATTAAATAACTTGAAATTTTATGAAGAATATAATATATATGGAATATTTTATAAAATATAAAGCTTGTGTACAGTTGTGGAGAATGTTGATGTGGATGTATTTGGATTTGGAGTTGAGTCGGTCAGTGGGAATGCCAATGTGTCTGGATTTGGACTTGAGCAGGTCAGCGGGGAATGCGTTTCCGGGAAGTTTACGGTGACCGAAAGATATGGCCACGTATAAATCACTGTTTCTTATGTCCTGAATTTCGGATTCCTTGAATTAACAATTGGATTTCTAATAAAGGCCGTGAAGAGTACTTCATTTGATTTCATGATCAATGATCCAGAAATATTGGGTATTTCTCTTAACCATTTTCGCTTTGTTTTTGGAGGTTTGGAACAACCTTCCAAGGTATTTCACGAAGGGTATCTGCGTTGAGTTCAGAGAGTCTAGCTAGGGTGGGGCGCACACTGTTTCTGGGTTCCAGAGAATTGCAGATCTAGAACTCAATATCAGCCATTTGAGAGCTGCGTTGATTTCAGAGAGTCTAGCTAGGGTGGGGCGCACACTGTTTCTGGGTTGCAGAGAATTGCAGATCTAGAACTCAATATGAACCATTTGGGAGCTGCAACTCTGGGAGAGCATGTCTATGCAGTGGCTAGGCCTATGGTCTGTCTAGAATCCAGGTTAGTTTTCAGAATTTTCGGAATCATATAAAAGTTATATTATGTTATAACAAGATAGTCCTTGAAGCCCAAGAAAAACACCCGTCACGGGAGAGATGTGAGCAGAAAGAGTGGTAAAATAAGTGCTATGATATTTTACATTCTCTTCAGCATTTGGTTTAGCTAAAGCTTGGTTAACTGGCACAATCTGTTATCATAATCACATAAAACCGTTAAACAATTTCGTACCTATTTTATTCGCGGACATTAGATGGCCTCAACTAAGACAGGAAAGCCCTACGAATTTATAATAACAGAGGTGTTGAAAGACACAATTTTTTCAATTAGTTTTGCAAACGACTATATGATCCCTCCAAACAACCAAGCTGGAAAGAAATTTTGATTATACAAGTTCTTAGACCATTGGACTGGTGATGTTTCAGAGTTTTAAATGGATTTTTAAATTAAAATAAAAATCTAGATATTTTTTTTCATTTTTATTTGTGGCTGAAGACTGTTGAGATCAATGAAAATGTCTAGAAAATTGAACCCATCAGATTTTTGGGATTTCTGAAGTTTGAGATCAATAAAAATGTCTAGAGAATTGAACCCATTAGATTTTTGGGATTTCTGAAGTTTCAGAGTATGATTTTCTGAACCCATGACTTTTCGGATTCCTGAGATTTCAGAGTATGACTTTTCTGATTCATAAGGTTTCAAAGTTTTTAATATAAAGCTTTTTCAAATTAATATAAAAATCCAGATAATTTTTTGTATTTGAGGTTGAAATACCGTTAAAATGCGTGAGAATGTCGAAATTACTGAGGGTGTAGAGAAAGTTAAACCCATAAACTCTTGGACTGGTAATGTTTCAGAGTTTTAAAAGTTTAGCTTTTCAAATTTTGCACGAAAATCAAGATATTTTTATTCCCATGCGGTTGAAGGACTCTGAGATCGGCGAGAGTGGACCAATTGATCTAACCTTATAATTATGTAATATAGAAATTTACAGTTTGTATCACTTCTCAATTTTGACTCTATAATTTGGGTTGTTTCACAACTTTTTTACAACTCAGATGGTTTCAAAATTCAAAATCTTTTTAGGATATTGTCATAATAAAACCCTACTCGATCATGAAATTTCAACTAATTTTTTTATCAAATTTCTGAACCAATGCATATCCCTTTATTACAAGATGATTAGGTTATTCAATCGGTGCTTGGATCCCTTTATTACAGGATTAGGTTATTCTAATATTATTCCGCCCTCTAAGACCAAAAAGAAATGGGTTTAATATATACTGGTGTTGCAAATTGGGTGAGTTTCATGACAATGTTTCTTTAAAATTTTTGAAAAAGAAAATCAAATGCTGAATATTTGCTTCCAAACGTTTGATTTAAACGAACTTTTACTTTTCCTATTACCAGTTTTAGAATTCAAAAAAATTATACAAAGCCCTGTCGCCTGTGAATTTCTGTAAAGCTTTTATAATCCGGAGAGTCTAAAAATCAATGGTTGGGCAAGGCAAATCAAATCAAGGGCTGGGCTACGCAATTTTTGCAGTGTTTACGCTATATCTATAGTCACAATTCAGTTTTTTTGAAAAAAAAAAAATTATTATGGAAAAGAAAGTAAATATATGAATAAGAGTAAATTTCAATCACTATACATGTGTTGGTAGTGTTCAGACTAGTCATTATCTGTCTGCTGACACAAATCTACTTAGACTTAAAATGTGATAACATCTTTGTTAATGGTAACCATGGTGAGGTCAAAATTTGGTATGGGATGTTATTGGTATTCATTGCAGAGAAAGCATGCAAAGCACCAAAAAGAGAGAACTCTCTTTCATCCAGGCTTGAAAAATCAAATTCTCCACCTAATAGCTCAGAGTTATTAAAATATTTGAGAGAATAACACTTTTTCAAATATGAAAATATTAAATTAACTTTTATTTTCATTTAATTCGAGTAATGTCAAACATAGTAATGTGAAACTCTTGTCACACTTTCTTTAATATTAATTATGATATTTTTAATTGATTTTAAATTTTAAAACTTCTTAAAGTTCAAAAACAATGTGAACCATACATAATAATGCATTATAGACTGTAAATAATATGGATTTTGAGTATCATTGTTTTTATATGATATGTGTAAGATTTTAGATTTTGATATAACATTAAAAGAATTATCATTTTATCTTTTCAACATGATTTTTGAGTAAGATAAATATATTTTTTATTTATTTAGCTTTTATCTGAAATAAAAGAAAATAGAAATTGTGGTTGGAGTGATACCAATAAAAACAATATTTTCAAACACAAATTTTAACTAGATAAATATTTTCCCGACATTTTTCTCAAAAAATAAAAGTTAAAAAATAAAGATAATGATTAGAATAATCCCATAGCCTGATTATGTAAAATATCATTTTCCTGTGAACAAAAATAAAATAAAATAAAAATAAATTAATAAAAATAAAAGTAAATTAATAAATATAATGATTAGAATATAAAATAAAAGTAAGTTAATAGAAATAAAAAAAAAGTTAAATTAATAAAAATAAAAATGAATTAATAAAAATAATAATCAGAATATAAAATAAAAGTAAATTAATAGAAATAAAAAAAAATTAATAAACATAATAGTTTGGAATAATAGCATAGTGTAACTAAGATTACTACTTTATTATTATTATTCCATATAATATATCACTTATGTACTGGAGCAAATCTTAAATATTACCTTTACTCAAATTTAAAATTAATATGGTCAATAAATCATTGAAAAGTTGATAACAAAGTAATATGTTTGAAAACATTTCAATTTCTTTTGTTAATGCAAATTAAAAAGGGCATATTAAACTGTGTGGGTGTTGGTGTTGTGGCAGGAAAAAGGAATCTTTTTAAAGGATACATATTCCAAAGTCAAGCATCGAGCGGCCGGTGGCAACGGAATATTATTGCAGTCAAATATTCATAAAAAAGTGAGGGACGGGTGGCTTTATGTTATGCTCCTAATAATAATATACAGGTTGCAATCAAGTATTCATAGAAAATTGAGGTCTTCGCAGATCGAATCTTTCCTTTACTCGACAAATTCCCACTGTGTGCCCACCAGCTGGCCGGCGCTGGCATCCTGTTTTGCAGACTAGATGTAAGTGCTGTGGACTGTGAAATAGGTTTAAATTTTGCTGGGAAGGGCCAAAATACTTTCCTTCACTTAATCCATCCATCTCTGCTTCACTTCTGCCTGTATCTCTGTTTCAATGGCAAACCTGCAAACATCCACGGTTCATCCCACCGAAGACACCCCCTCCACATCCGGTGGCTACTACTACGAGGTGTTTATCAGCCACCGTGGCCCGGACCTTAAAGACACCTTTGCCAGCCACGCTTACCATCGCCTTCTTTCTCATGGAGTGCGACCGTTTTTCGACAGGGAAGAATTGCGGAAGGGAGAGTCTTTATCTCCTCAGATTAAAGCCGCCATCAGAACCGCCGCTGCTCATATTGCCATCTTCTCTCCTGGATATGCCGATTCGAAGTGGTGTCTTGATGAACTTTCTCTTATATGCAAGTCTGGGGCTACTATAATCCCAGTCTTTCATAATGTGGAACCTTGTGAGCTTAGATGGACTAAGGGTGCTGAAGCCCTAACTGTGCATGAGCAGAAGGGAAGATATGCTGAAGCCCTAGCTGTGCATGAGCAGAAGGGAAGATACGAGCCCGAAAGGCTTGAAGATTGGAGAAAAGCTCTCAAAGACGTCTCGGAGATAAGCGGTTTTGAACTCAAAACCTACAATGGGTTGGAACTTGAACTCTTAGCCCTCTCTGTTCATATTATTAATCTAACTGGTATTGATATACATCTAATGTTTTTTTGGCTGTATTTTGAATTTACAGTGACGAGGGGAAGCTGTTGGATGATCTCGTGAAATGCGTCCTTAAAAAACTCAGACCAACAGGTTTGACTGTGGCAACATATCCAACAGGTCTTGAAGAGAAATTAACAGACTTTGAAAAGATCCTGTCATTGCAAGAGGGGCAGAGTGCAAAAGTAAAGGTGATGGGAATTGTGGGCATGGGTGGAATAGGCAAGACAACAGTAGCTAAAGAACTCTTCAATAAGAAGAGCTGCAATTTTGGTGAGTCCTGCTTCTTATTTGATGTTAGGGAGAATGCAAGTAGAGGGTCTTTAAATTCCTTGCAAGCCAAACTAATAAAAGACTTAGTTCGTAGAGATGTGCAGATAAATCACATTGATGAAGGCACAAAGGCGCTCAAAACCTATCTCAAAACTTCTCCCCACGCTCTAGTAGTTTTAGATGACGTAGATCATGCAGATCAGTTGAATGCTTTTAGGCCATTAAAGGACGTCCTTCGTTCGGATAGCCTAATTTTGGTTACATCTCGTTACAAGGATGTCCTCACAAGCTCAGGATTAGTAGGATCGTCATTAGTAGAATCGTCAATCTATAGAATGACTGGTCTCAATGAACAACACTCTCAAGAGCTCTTTTGCTCTTATGCCTTTTGCAATCCTCATTCGCCTTCAGAATTCAAAGATCTGGTAGATGAATTTTGTAGGGCCTGTGATGGATTGCCCTTGTCTTTGAAAGTCTTTGGCAGTTTTCTGTGTGGAGGGAGGGACAAATCTTATTGGGAAGGGCTACTGAATAAACTTAGCCAAATAAAACTTCCGAACGAGGTTCAGCAAACGCTCAAACTCAGTTACGATGCATTGGAGGAAGAGGAAAAGCAAATATTCTTAGAGATTGCCTGCTATTTCATTGGGGAAGACAGGGATATGGCAATAAGAATATGGGATGGATCAGGCTGGAACGGTCAGTCGGGCCTTGAAAATCTCCAGGACAGGTGCCTCGTTGACGTTGACACAGAAAATAATACCATAAAAATGCACGATCATCTTAGAGACCTGGGAAGACAAATTGTGGATCAGCAGAAGTCATGTGGAGTAATCCCATATCGTGAATGGCGTGTGACGAAGGACATTCCTGAGTTGTGGCGGCAATATTCTGTAAGTGCTTGAATTATTCATACAGCTTTATGGTTTCTTTATTCAGCAAAAGCAGAAAAGAGGAATCTTGTTGCTCTGTTTAATTTGTTTGTTGCTTGTTTTTAACGAATGAACAGGTAATAACTGAGGTGCGCGGAATTAGGACGGTTCATCGCCTCAATGCGTACCCAGGACTTTCAGCAGAAGGGTCGTCATGGTTGAAAAGTTGGTGTGAAGAGGTGTTCGGAAACTGCTTGAGGAAGTTGATCGATCCTTCACCGTATCGTTTCAGTAAGTTACAACTTGTTGCAACTGAAGGTGATTATTTAAAAAGCATATTGAATAGGGTTAAGTCGCCAGATTTGATATGGCTACGCTGGAGTGACTGTCCGGACAGCTGCCTGCCTCCCTGGCTTCTGAATCTGATGAAGAATGTAAGGGTCTTAGAAGTGAGCGGAAAGAAATTGGGTACACTATGGCGAACATCTCAGGTGAAAGTTAACGCTGATTCCTTCGTTTGCATGTCTATTATTCTTATTATTTGCCGCTCTATTTAATGAGATGAAAATATCTTATATTTCACTATTGCGTTGCAGGCACCTCTAGAGTTGCGGGAATTGACTATTCATTCTTCTCGTTCTCTTTTCAAGTTTCCAAAGTCCATTGGTCAGCTGAAGCACATAGAAAAGATTGTGGTTTACTCAGGTGTCGAATTGTTACCAGAAGAATTTTGTGATTTGCACTCCCTGAAATACCTCGATATGTCTGGTTCCGAACGCTTGAAAATGCTTCCAGATTCCTTTGGTTGCTTAACAAATCTCGTGCACCTTGATCTCAGTTCTTCCTCGAGTTTGCAAATGCTTCCAAATTCCTTCGGCAATTTAATTCGCCTCAAATATCTGAATCTCAACAGGTGCTCAGAGTTGACCATATCCAATGAAACATTTGCAAATGTCCGTTCTCTTGAAGAATTACATCTGCGGGGTACAAATTTACAAAAATTGCCTGAGGATATCAGAAACCTCAGGAATCTGGAAGTACTTACTGTGGGAAGCCATTCCTTGAAAGAACTGCCATGTTCGCTGGGTCACCTGAGCAGATTGAAGCACATGGAGCTCGTCTATTGCAGAGAACTGAAATCTTTGCCCGATTCGTTGGGACTGCTGACTCAGCTGTCAGAGTTGAAGATAGAGGAATGTGGAATAGAGTCCTTACCGGCAGAAATGGAGAAATTGAGCAACCTGGTAAAGTTAACAGTAAAATCCTGTCCGATACGCGAGCTGCCATTGAAAAGCGGGGTGGAAGGAGCACTGTCCCGACTGGAATACTTAGAGCTGGAGAGAACAGAAATATCGAAGATATGTTTGGTTGAGGGTGTTTGTCCCAGCCTTAAATTTCTCAATATCTTATATTGCAATGATCTGGTGGAGGTTGGAGCACTGCCACCAACACTCATAAAACTGTTGGTGCTTGGTTGTAATAAGTTGAGGAAAATAGAAGGGCTTTATAATCTTACGAACCTTCAAGAACTAGACATCACCTGGTGTAAAGAGTTGGAGGAGCTGCCGTGTCTTGAAAGGTTAATATCTTTGAAGACGATCCGGGTGTATGGCTGTCATAAGGTGAGGAAAATGGAAGGGCTTCATAATCTTACAAACCTTCAAGAACTAGAGATCTGGGGGTGTAAAGAGTTGGAGGAGCTGCCGTGTCTTGAAAGGTTAATATCTTTGAAGAAGATCACTCTGTATGATTGTGATAAGGTGAGGAAAATGGAAGGGCTTCATAATCTTACAAACCTTCAAGAACTACACCTCACGGGGTGTAAAGAGTTGGAGGAGCTGCCGTGTCTTGAAAGGTTAATATCTTTGAAGAACATCTATCTGAAGGGTTGTGATAAGGTGAGGAAAATGGAAGGGCTTCATAATCTTACAAACCTTCAAACACTAGAGATCCGGAGGTGTAAAGAGTTGGAGGAGCTGCCTTGTCGTCTTGAAAGGTTAATATCTTTGAAGAAGATCACTTTGTATGATTGTGATAAGGTGAGGAAAATGGAAGGGCTTCATAATCTTACAAACCTTCAAGAACTACACCTCACGGGGTGTAAAGAGTTGGAGGAGCTGCCGTGTCTTGAAAGGTTAATATCTTTGAAGAACATCTATCTGAAGGGTTGTGATAAGGTGAGGAAAATGAAAGGGCTTCATAATCTTACAAACCTTCAAGAACTATACATCGGGGATTGTAAAGAGTTGGAGGAGCTGCCGTGTCTTGAAAGGTTAATATCTTTGAAGATGATCACTTTGTATGATTGTGATAAGGTGAGGAAAATAGAAGGGCTTCATAATCTTACAAACCTTCAAGAACTATACATCGGGGATTGTAAAGAGTTGGAGGAGCTGCCGTGTCTTGAAAGGTTAATATCTTTGAAGAAGATCACTTTGAATAACTGTCATAAGGTGAGGAAAATGGAAGGGCTTCATAATCTTACAAACCTTCGAGAACTATGGATCTGGGGGTGTGAAGAGTTGGAGGAGCTGCCGTGTGTTGAAAGGTTAATATCTTTAAAGAAGATCAAGGTTGATAGGTGTCGTAAGTTAAAAAGAATAGAGGGCCTGGGGCAGCTGACACAGCTTCAAGAACTACACATCAACGAGTGTGAAGAGTTGGAGGAGCTGCCGTGTCTTGAAAGGTTAATATCTTTGAAGACGATTTACATTAATGACTGTCGTAAGTTAGAAAGAATAGAGGGCCTGGGGCAGCTGACACAGCTTGAACAGTGTTCGGTGGTTGTATATATAGACGGACAACGACAGAGAGAGCAGCAGCTGGATTGACGTACACCGTGGCTTCAACAGGTGGCGTGAAGTACACGGTGGCTTTATGCGATGTTATTGGTGATGAGGGTTGGAAATGTGCAATCTGTGTTGAAGTCTAACTTGTAATTATTGAAAAGCTTTATCTACGGGTGTAAAGAGTTGGAGCTGCCGTGTCTTGAAACGTTTAATATCTTTGAAGAATAGAGGGCCTGGGGCAGCTGACACAGCTTGAAGAGTGTAGCGTGGTTGTATATATAGAGGGACAACCACAGAGACAGCAGCAGCTGGATTGACGTACACCGTGGCTTTATGCGATGCACCAGCACCAGAAGAGTGTAGCGTGGTTGTATATATAGAGGGACAACCACAGAGACAGCAGCAGCTGGATTGACGTACACCGTGGCTTTATGCGATGCACCAGCACCAGAAGTTATTGGTGATGAGGGCTGGAAATGTGCAATCTGTGTGTTGAAGTCTCGATACAGCTAATTATTGTAACTTGTAATTATTGAAAAGCTTTATCACGAATTATTTTTCTTATTTATTTTTTATTTTAAATTTTAAAAAATAATAAATAAAATAATAAATAATAAACAGTAGATTGAATGGTATCTTAAATGTCGTATTCTTTTCTGCTTCATTCATCATACTTTCAAATTAATTTATGAAAAAATGTTAAATTATAAAATATTATCTTATTTTTATTTTTATAAATGATTTCATAATTCACATTAAATTTATTATTAATTATTATTGTTATTTTTTAAAATTCAATAATATATTTGATTTATTATTATTATTATTTTAATATATTATATTATGAAAAAATATTAAGTTAATTTATAATTTTTTATTATTATTTTTATTTCCGTATATAATTTAATAATTTACATTAAATTTATTATTAATTAATATTATTATTTTTTAAATTTAATACTATATTTTATTTCTTATTAAAATTTATGTTTTTATTTTTAAATATATTAGATGAAGATGATTAACTTCTACAAATACCAATGTGGTATGTTGGATCTTAAGAAAGTAAGAAATTAATTCATAATTTTTAATATTTTATTTTTATAATAAAAACAAAGGGGAATAAACGTTTTTAAATCACAATAGTTTTGTTTAATAAGTCAAGAAGGTTGGTAGTGTGACAAATGTTTTGGAAATGACAACCTTGTAATCCAAGATAATGTGCTTTTCATCTTTAACCCTTTTAGTATAAAAAATTCGACAAATTATTTCATCCCAAAGGTGTTATGGGAATAGACCAACACTTGGTTTCACTTCGAAGCTCATAAGAATTGATTCTTATCTTCGCAATGTTCATTTTCTTATTAGGATTGGTAAAAACAAACATAATTCTAGTTAGTAAGAGTGGGGTTCATTAACTCTTTATAATATCTCAACTTCTCTTTCCCCTTTAACTCCTCATCATCCCACAACTTATCCTTAAATTTGGAAGTAATAGTATTTTTAATATTATCCTTATTCTCCAAGATGATGTCCTCCTTTATCCGACAATGGTTGAGCCAAACCTGGACATCCTTGTGCCATGCTCGCTTGAGCCGGAGGTGGGGGTTTTTACTAGAGTTAGAAACAATTTTGGGGAACTTCTTGCCTTCCATGTTGTAAAACTTCTTCTTATACAACAGATACCTAAACATAGCCATGTTTTCAATGGGGAAAGACTAGCTTCAATCAAGAGGATATGATAGGGAGTATTTCATTTAATCTTAAGGTTGTAGGTTATAAATTTCTTTATCCAATCTTCATGATTCTCTAGATATACTACAACCCCAACCCTCACAACCATATAAAATAATAGGGTTGACAAGAGTCTCAAAGAGGAGTTCTTTTCTACTCCAAACCTAAAGGTCAATCGACTTACAATTGTTTTCAAGCTCATAATAAGTTTTCCATCCTCAAATAATCTTTTTCTCAATGTTATAATTCCAGTTGAGTTGATGATTAATGTCAATACCTAAATATTTGTATGAAGGAAACTTATGCAAGTAATCGTCTTGTCTGTATTAATAGTCATACCCATCCTGGAACAATGATCATGGAGGATTTTATGTTGCTTGTCGAGATCATGATGGATTTTGGTCAGGAGGAAGATATCATCAACATAAAGGAGAAGAGTAATGACCATACTAGCAAGCTTGGGGCCATTGCATCCCGTAGCTTCCAACCACTCTTTTAGCTCATCAATGTAAATGCCAAAAAAGGGTATGGGATAGGGGGCACCTTTGCATAACTTCGATATTGCATTTAATTTCTTTAGACCAACCCTTGGTGGTCTTAAGCTTAGCGACGACATTCTCGTATAGCCAAATCACAACAACCGTCAACTCAAGAGGAACCATTATCTATTCGAGTCTTTACCATAGCTTATCCCGAGGAACTTTGTCGAAAGATTTTGGAAATCAACAAAACAACGATGATAATACTATATTTTTATTTGAAAATAAAATATAATTTTATGAAATTTTGTATATATATGTATGAACAATTCTTTGAACTGATATTTTCTATGACTACATTAGTTCATTTATTCATATTAATTGATTTTTTAATAAAATATTATTCGACATTATTTTAGTTTTTCTTTTCTTTTTTATTAGTTAATTTAATAATACAAAAAAAAATTATAATTCAAAACATAAAAAAGTATTAACATTATTAGAAAAAAAAAAAAAAAAATAATATACAAAGGGCTGCCACATTTTCAAATAAAACAAAACTCTACACAATCAATTAAACAAGTGGGATAACTACATAGCAACATAGTCCCTGCCTCTTTTGGTATTTATCGGTATGCTAGCATTGTTGAGGAAGTACAAGGTCCACGTTTTGTCATTATTTGAAAATAGTTTTTTCTGTGTTGCACCTCCTGTTTCTGTAAGTTACTATGACAAATACTAATTGCAGAGCCCTCTACACCTTCTTCATTTGTTTACAACTAGTAATTATTACAAAATGATTTAGAGTAAATGTTATTAAGCGCTCAAACGATGTCTTGATTACATGTCGATTCGCCCAATAAATGGCGAAAAAAATACATTTACCGATAGGGGAGATTTTATTAATCATAGGATTAAGCCTTAATTAATTTTTTAATATGCATTAATCCACGCCATGGGAGGTTGATTGAGTTTATGTGACATTTCATCGAATCGTTGCCGCAAAATAGGAAAATATGTGTGTCAACTAACGTGAAAATTGACGGTTTACACTTTTTAATTAACCTGAGTTAGCAGTAGCCATTGTGGCAAGCATAGTGTGTAAAGTGATGACATATCGCTCTAAAATAAGGAAACATGGTAGTTGCAATATCTAATTTATGCATGTTGATATGGCCAAAATAGGTGACATGTGGCAGTACAAAGCTTGAGGTGTCGAGTGGAGCATAATACCCACATTAGGCTTAGTGATTCATTTCTCGACGCGTATTCATAGTGTATCACTTAGAATTGGCAGGGAACATGGCCTAATAGAAGTTGTGAGACAAAGATCTTTATGTCATTTAACATAAGCATTAATGCTAGTCCTTTTCCAATTAATACATGTCATTGTGTGGTCTATATTGTTTGTCCATGTTAGCAGCTAGAACAACTCATCATAAAACACTAAGTTCAAGGATTAACAGAAAAAATAAATGTCTTATGTTATATAACAAAAGCGAATTCCCATTGTGGCATAACATGAATGTTAATCCTTGCAATTAAAGAATTAATCTATGCACTTTAAGTATTAACATCAGTAATTAAGGGTAATCAAATTTATTATGGTTAATGCGTATATTGGACGCCATTGCACATTTAAATGGAACTAATTGTCACATTTGTTCAACGAAGACTCAGGTGTTAGATGTATTTTCAGACCTTAATGGAAATTCATAAACATTTGTACTATAGTAATGGTGAAATGATCATGTATTTATGGCTTAAGAAAATGAAAACCTATTAAATTTTGATAATGATTCTTTTTTATTCATGTTGCATAGTTGTCGCATTGTTACATTGTTTAGGCCAAAGACACAGAAAGATCTAGGCTAAATAAACTCGAATTTGCAAAAGATACAAAGAACAATAATCCAATGCAAGTCATTTTACTGTCACTATTGTATTAAAAGCAAAAAGCAGCAGTAAGAAGAAATCGTAGTGGGTTCTTCTCATTTAAATGATCTCCAAGTCAAAATGAATGAGAGAACATAAGCTAATGAAATGTGTACTCTTGTTCAAAATCCAAAATTGAAATGGAAAATCAAGCCTAAGTATTATTGTTTTAGTGCTACAGGAAGAAGCATTGGACAACCTACATCAAGAAATAAACCGAGAATCACTACGACACCAAAGGCCCAAGTTCAACACACAAAAGGGCATGAAATAAAAATTTCAATTGACCACTGTGAGAAACTCGTAGCTTATAGATGTACACTTTATGGCAAGAACATTTAAGGTACCCCATCTTATATTCTTAGTCATCAAATTGTTGTGAATGAGGATGACAAAGAAGCTGAGAGACCTTTGTAATGAAATAGGAAAAGAGGTATGTGACTATGGTTGTAGCTTATCCAATACTCAAAGATAGCAATAATAAAAGGTAACACATTATGGAGTGGGGTGACAATAGCTCCAAAATTTCTTTCAAGAAATATGTAAGTATGTCTAAAGTAAAAGTTTTAATCTCATATTTTTGTTTACTTAACTCATATATATAGTAAGTTAATGTTTAGAGAGAAATAAAACAACAAATGCCCATATGAGAAAACGTTTTAGAAGGAATGGAATAAAGGTGGTCACCTTAGGAAGATTGTCTTAAAACCTACTTGAAAATACTTAATTAAATTCCAAAGCCTTCCATCGACAATTAAGCCAATGTTCAAAAAGTGTCATCTAACACAAGCCATCCATATAGACATAACAATCAACTTAACCAATAGGATGATGCCAAAATCATTATGTAGTTGCATAAAATATTTAATTTACTTTCATTATGTGGAACTATTTAAAGGATAAATGATATGCTAAAAATGATTACAATTTTTCGAGAAGAAGACTTTGCATTGTTATAAAGCCGAATTTTGAAATTTTGAAGACTACACAAGCTAATGGTCAGATTCTCTATCTGGTACACCATCTGTTTACAAAGAATTATATGAGATATAGTAAATGTTGAATAGTGTAGCAAGAAAGTCTCAATTTGACTTTGCCTTAGTTAAATTGAAAAAAATTGAATTTCCACACCAGCAGACAACTTGGAGGCAGTTAACTTGGGTGACATGGCTCTTGTCACTCAGTTAGCTCAGTAAATTCAAGTTAGAGGGCTTGAGTTCAGTTAAGCATGTGTGATTGATAAATTATAGTAATCCAATTCAGTTATATCTAGTTGAGTTAAGTTAAACTAGTTTTAAAAGTTGTAGGAACTAGTGGAAGGTCAGTTGTGCAGTGGGACAATAGTCTAACTCAATGATCATCTAGTTAACTGATCAATCAGGCTAAAATAACTAATGCATGCAGAGAATTTGAGTTCCCAACTATGGTGGAGATTCCAGGGCAGTGTAACAAAAAGTTGTAAACTATTTTGAGTGTACATGTGTTGCATGGAGTCAGATGATAAAACCTTGGGAATTGCACAATCAATTGGAGGAAAATTCCTAAAACATAGGGGCTAATTCTCTAGGATTTGCGCAAGGAATAGGGGCTCAAGCAAAGGCAACAATTGACTAAGTTTGGGTCAGAGATTCTCATTGAGTAGAGAGATAGGTTATTCACTTGTAGGTTGAGCTCAGACATAGCCAGAAATTGTAATACATCTCTATTCATATGATTAATGCAAAGAGGCTTGAGGGTTTTTTCCCAGTTGGGTTCCTTCAAGAAAAAAATATTGTGCATGTTACTTATAATTGTATGTTTGCGATTGTTTTTCTAAATTGTGAATTGAATTCCGCAGAGCAGTAGAGTATAATTGTGTTTCTTGATTTAGATTAAAATTTCTTGAGCAGTTGCAATTCTATCACCAAATTTCTACATGGTATCAAAGCATGATTCACATTAGAACATGAATTTCTAAGTGTTTTCTCAGGATGTTCAAATTTGCAGCTTCAGTGTAGCAGGATCTCTTCAGAGTTGGGAGAATGGCCTTCAATGGAATGAGACTAAAGTATGCCTTGAAAGGCAGCTTGAATTTCATTTCATGGAAGGATCGCATGGAGGTAGTTCTTGATGACAACGACTTACTAGAATACATCAAGACAAATGTTGTAAAACTGACAGAATCTGATGCCTAGAACCTAGCCCAATGAAAGAAATATGTATCCAAGGTGAGGAGAATAATATTGGAGGGAGTGTGAGACCGCATTGTATCAAATCTCCATGGGAGAGAAACTCCTTTCACAATGTGGAAGGCACTTACTGATTTTTTCGAGAATAATAGTCATCATAGAAAATTGGCCCTCAAAGACAAACTTCGAAACATCATGATGCAGAAGAATGATAATATTATGCAGTATCTCACAAGATTTATACAAGTTCGGGACGATCTTGGATGGGCTAGTGTGAATGTTGCAAAAGATGACCTAGTGAGCCTAGCTCTCATAGGCCTTCCCAAAAGCTGGCATAGCTACCAGGATTCGGTGAACGAGAGGGAGAAATTACCAAATTGGGAACTCTTGTGGTCCGATTTGGTACAAGAAGAGTTTAGGCAGAATACCAGAGATGGAAGTTCATCCAAGGGCAAGGATGAAGAAGCTTTTTCATTGGTTGGAAAGGGAAAAAAGGTTGAAGGGAAGAAATCTCAAACCAAACAAGAATCTAACCAAGGGGCAAGAAGAAATACTTTTCTAACATAAAATGCTTCAATTGTCATGAATTTATGCACCATGCTATGAAGTGTCCACACAAAAATTCTAGCAAGAAGAACTCAGTAGGAGCAGTAGGTGAAGCTTTGACTTCACAGTTCGAGTTTGACTTCACCCTTATCGTATGCATGGTCAGCACTATGATGGGGGGTGTGTGGTAATTGGACTCCGATGCCTCGTTCCACATGACAGGGTGTAGAGATTTTTTCAATGACCTAGAGGAAAAAGATATCCATATGCATATTGAGCTTGGGGACAACATAGGGTCCAATGCTACTGGGATCCCCTCTTCGCCTCAAAGATTTCATGTTTTTTCCAAGCCTAAAGAAGAAACTCATATTTGTAGTAGTTTTAGAAGACTATGGTTATGATGTGATCTTCAACAAAGGGAAAGCATTCTTGAGACGCATAGCCACTGGAAAGGTGAAGTAGATCAAAGTTCGTGTGAAGAACCTATATAAACTTGATGTGGAATATTGTGCTGGATTAAGAAGTAAGACAGAGAAAGTGAAAAGTTGCAATGTTGGTGAATTTTGGCACAGGAGATTGAGCCATTTGCATCATGGCACCTTAAAGATTATGCAACAAATAACCACTAGCCTCCCTAAAGGAGCACTTGAGCATTGGGAATTTTGCAAAAGTTATACCTTAGGGAAGTAAGTAAAATCCACATTCCATTACTGAGACAACAAAGCACATGCACTCTTGGAAAGATTCCACTTTGATGTTTGTGGAAATTTCTCGACAACCTCCATTGCCAGACATAAATATTTTGTTATTTTTATTGATGATTTCTCAAGGAAATGTTCGATCTTCTTCATGTGAAAAAAGGACGAGGCATTCTCAAAGTTTGTATAATTCAAGGCACTAGTTGAGAAAGAGATCGATAAGAAGGTGACAGTTCTCAGGAGCGATAATGAAGGTGAGTATGTTCCGAATGACTTCAAATATTTCTGTGCAAAAGAAGACATTCGAAGAGAGATGACAACACCCCAAAACTCACAATAGAATGTGGTAGTTGAGACTAAGAACCATAGAATTGTTGGAGAAACAAGAGTTATGCTACATGACCAAGGCTTACCATTGCATTCATGTGCAGAGACATGTAACACAACAATCTACTTGGCATAGAACCAGAGTCCTCATTAGATTCTTGGTATGATTACATTGGAGGAGGCTTTATTGGGGAGAAATTTAGATGTATCTCACTTTAGGATTTTTGGAGCCTTTGTTTACTGCCATGTCTCCAAAGATTGAAGGAAGAAGCTTGAGCTGAAAATAGAGTTGGGAGTTTTTGTGGGTTAGAACGAAACTCTACAAAACTATTGGGTGTACCGACCTTCCCTCAGAATGACAGTTGTGCGATGAGATGTAAATTTTGATGAGGAGAAAGCGATGTAGTGCTCACTTGAGAGGGAGCTTTAGATACCACAAGAAGAAGAGATTTTAGCTCCAAAGGAGGAGCCTCAAGAAGTTGCGGAGCAGCCAAAAATAGAGGAGAAGAAGGTGGAGACATCCACTCAAGCAGAACCATCCAAAGAAGGCAAAAAAAACCAAGGAAGCTGATAGATTAGCGCAAGATGTTGTTAAAAAATTTCAACTATGGTCAAATTCCACTTTGGATAGCTCACTTGATGGAGATAATGATTGCATTTAATTCCTCTTTTCGAGTTGCAGTCACTCACATAGAATCTCATCCATGCAGCTAGAGCCTTCCAGTTGCACGGATAACTCTCCATACATGCGATTGGGGGTTTAAGGTTTCTGCAGTCCAGATCTGACCCTAGTCGCTCGCATGCTAGGATTAAGGGAGTGACTGGGAATCTATAGTCGCTCGCATGACACCCTCCTCCATGTAACCAAGACCTTAAAGATGGAATCTCAATCTTCCGAAGATTTCACTGAGTGATTGCAGGGTTTGGAAATTGGTTGCAGACAATAACAGTTGATTACAGACTTCATAATCATATTTTTGAGTATATGTTTTGTTGGGTTCATTTATGGTTGTTTTTTATGGTTAGTTGCATATATGTATATATGGATCATTTTACTCTCTTTTTCTGAATCATTTGATGACGATCTAATAAGAAGAAGAATTTGAAAGGGGTTTACCCATAGTGGGTTTTTCTCTGGTCTTTGACCAATCGTGGTGTCTCTATGTGTGAATGATTTCCTTCTATTGTTCCTTTATGTTTCGATGCATTGATGATGATGATATTGTTGTTTCTACATAGTTGCATATGATAATGAATAATGATGTAATATGAATAATGTTATGATGTTATGGGGTGAACTTAATGTGTTAATAAGGAAATGCAATTATCAAAACAAAAAACAATATAACCCTATGAAAAGTTAACATGGTATCAAAGTTGGGATGAAGAAAAGTCATGGAGATCACCCCCATTGAGACACTTTCGATGGAAGCAAGAGAATATGGAGGAGACCTACAATAATTCTAAGGTTTGAAGATAACCTTAGGCAATTTGTGTATTAGGGTGTGATGGATATCATGAGGTAAGAGTTTGAGATAAACCATGATTTATGGAAATATTTGAGATATTAAATCTAGAAACCATAGCATGGTCAAAGTAAAGATGCTCAAGCACTCGGGACAAATTTGATGAAGCCCTAGATGGGATAGTCTCTAGTAGGCTTGGTTGTTGATAAAGTTAATTGAAATAGTAAATACATCAATTGGACTATGGATAGTGATGGCTCTTAAAGGCTAGTTCAAGAAGGAGAGGATCACCTCTCATTGAAGATAAGTTCTTTTCGATTTATGATGCTTATTTATGTCCTTACTTTTGTTTAGACTTATTGATCTGATTATTGTTTTGATAATTATTTATACTTCCATCATGTATATTTAAGTATATGGATGTTTCTAACCTCCTTAATGAGATGTGATAAGTGGATCCTTATTAAGGATCATTTGAGATGCAAAAAAGATGGCTAGAGTTGGAAAATGTAAAGAGGCACTTGATGAAAAGATGACAAAGTGATACAAGCTTCCTATGTCAAATGAAAAGATACACAAGTATTTGAATACTACAAGGTATGCATGGTATATTGTTTCAATGTTATGTTTCAGCTGTAATATTCGATAGAAATGAAAGCCCTAAGGTATGATTAGAATGTCTCCTTCTCAAATTGTTCATGCATGCATATGAAAGAAATTTGGATCCATACTTGATATTGAACAAGTATCTTACCTTCTAGACATGATGAACTTCTTGATTCTATGAGACTACTTAAAATTTGATCTTTGATATAGTGGCATACTTGATGTTTGACTTACATCTATCATTTTTTGGTATCTTGATCCCATGAAGAAGGCTAGCACCTTGATTCTAATAGATGGTAACTTGATGCTACTAATATTGTTTGTGAAAAGAATGATAGCTGTGATGATAGAAATATAACAATGATGTTGATATTCAGGATCTTTTGTTGACCATGGTTATGTTTTCATGTGCTTAGTAATTATGGATTATGGTAAAATTGAATGCCCTGAATTGATTGAGCTATGTGACAAAGAAGTAATGCATGTGATCATGATTCTTGAAGTATGCTCCTATTAGCTATTTGACAAAAACCATTGATGAAATATTGATGTCATGATTCCATGATGAAGTAGTTGTTAACATGATAAATATATGTGATATAATATGAATTTATGATCTAACAGATATGCTAATGCATGATATGATCATAGACAGGTTGATGGCATGAATGAGGATGACAGAAGTGGATTCCCATTCATAGGGAGAACCTCTCCATAAGATCCCTTCTCCTATTTTCATTTGCATTATATACTCTTTACTATTGAAGTATAATTTATGGGCATGAATAGACAAATATATGACAATATTGATTTGCAACAAAGTTCTGATATGAGGTGAGAGAGTTTTCTATTACTCTAAGCCTAAGTCGGATGGAAGAAATCCTACAGGTGCGACTATAGCCTCCCAACTACACGGAAGCAAGCTAAAGGGTGCGATTGAGGCACTGAGATAGTTCTAGGTAGATCTGACCACATTCGCTCACTTACAGTGCTTCAGAGAGCGACTAACAAGCCACAGTTGCTTGCATAACATCTTGAAGGGTGTGACTGTAGTATCCTGACCACACAAAGGAAGGCCTATGGGTGCGACTATGCCTGTAGGACACAAAATTGAGGTTTTGTGCATGATATTATATGTTCACCTAAAAGATGTCTATCCTACAGATGTGGAGTAGAAAAAAGAAAGATACGTGAGTTGTAAAGTTTGAATTTTTACTATAATATGAATATATAGATTGAACTTGTGTT
Source organism: Pinus tabuliformis (assembly GCA_031772625.1). Taxonomy (NCBI): domain Eukaryota; kingdom Viridiplantae; phylum Streptophyta; class Pinopsida; order Pinales; family Pinaceae; genus Pinus; species Pinus tabuliformis. The sequence goes on from CM062804.1 coordinate 1,254,517,494, forward strand.
TACAGGTGTCCAGGACATGCATATAGATATGTCATTATGATTTATCTATTGAAGTTTGTGCTACAAGAGTTTGACATGATTTCGCTGATTGATATAGATGATCAGTGTTTGGAATCTTAACATGATACTTGATAATGACTTAGAACTTTGCCTTGATGTTGAGATATGTTTTGGACTATAGATATCACTATGATAGTGAATATGGGATCTGACCTGATGACCAATGATTTGATTTGATGACTGATGATTTTCCTTGATGACAATGCTATGTGGGAATGATGAATTTCAGTGACTAATATTGGTATTCGATAATGGTTTTGTATTGGACTCCTCATTCTTAGCACATTGGTTGAAGTCTTGATAGTTGTGTTTTAGTATGAAGTAATCTCTCGATAAGTGGATGGAATTTGCATGACTTATTCTTAGTGTATGCATTTGCATCTAGTGACTTACATTATGAGCATACTATTTGGAAATGACTACTTATTGACATAGATAAATTCATAACTTGACATTTGGATGAATTTTGGGTTGATATTGCTTACGACAACTTGTTGGCACGATAATAGATGAAGTAATGACTTGATGAGAGCTCTACTTGTCACTTGGTCTAAAGAATGTGATAGTATGATGAATTTGATATTAGTTTTGATCTGGCTTCTAAACTTTGATGAGAAGACTTATTTGATTTGATTGTACAATATTTATTTATGTGAGACTGAGCATATTGGTTTCGAAAAGTTTTATGTTTGTAGAGAGCTTTAAATGGAGCTAGCTCCATGATCCAGATATGTCTGCATTGTCTGTTATCCGGTGAAGCCAAGAAGATGTGTTCATCCAAACCTCTAATTCAAGAAGTGTTCCAAGGTATGGCTTTGGTTTTGGTTTTATATACTGATGGTCTACTTCATGAGGATTACTGAGTTCAAGAATGATCTCCTATCTATTGGAGAAGTCATTGGTGGCAGGGAGCTTACTCTTATCGCACTTGAAGGCCTTACAAGAGAATGAGATTTGTTCAACACTACCATCCTCAACAATGATAAGATTCAGTGATTTGATGAATTATTGGTTAGATGCACTCAAGAAGAAATAAGGATGATGGAAAGAGACAAGCCCTCAAATGGAAACAATCCTACGCCTTCCTTGATCATTCTAAAAGGAGGAACAATGATGGTCCAAGGAATCGAGGACAACAGTTCAAGCAAGGATTCAAAGAAGGAAGAAAAGGAATATGCTTAAATTATAACAAGTTTGGCCACTTCACTAGAGAGTGTCCTCACAAGAAGGATACTCCAAGAGATGATGACAACCATAACAACAACTTCAAGGGAAATGACAATCAAAGGAACAACAGATTCAATAACAAAGGAAAGAGAAATGCTCCCACTACTTGAAATGGGAATGGTCGTCCTCCCAAGAAGTCGAGAAACTCTAGGTATGAATAAGTTAATGTTGTAAAGCACAAATAATTTTATCTTATTTCTTCCCTCACCACTGCCTCTCATTTGGATACATTGGATCATTGGTTGATTGATAGTGGTGCCTCAAGGCACTTCACTGGGTACAAAGAATCTCTCTCTAACTTGACTGAAAAGAAGATGAATATGGAGATTATATTTAGGGATAATGCCACTGATCCCATAAAAGGAATTGGGATTGTTACTCTCCACTTAAATCAAGGTCAAACTCTTCATTTACAATAAGTACTATATGTACCTGATTTGAAAAATAACTTGGTCTCAAGGTGATATTCATTGATAAAAAAAATTTGTTTGGAAAAGGAACCCAAGATATGCATTCACTCTTGGATTCAGGTTTGAAGGTCTCTATTAGGTTGGAGGAAGTTCGTTGGGAGCAATGACTTGTGATACTTCTCTTCAATCCGAATTATGGCACTGAAGATTTTCTCACCTTCATTTCAAAGCCTTACCTAATGTAAGTAAGATGGTCATAGGTATGCCTGAATTCAACTTAAATTATGAAGGTGTTTGTCAGGGATGTGAAGCTGGAAAATATACAAGGGGACCATTCCCCTCAAGTGAAACTCAAACCACCGATATTATTCAATTGGTCCATTATGATCTATCAGGTATGTTGCTCGTGACATCTTTGGGTGGATATTTGTACTATGTTATTTTTGTGGATGACTTCTCTCACAAATCATGGATCTATTTCTTAAAGAAGAAGGATGAAGTATTCAAATGGTTCCACTCTTTCAAAGCCTTGGTCGAGAATCAAATAGGGAAGAAGATCAAAATATTGAGGATTGATAATGGGACAAAATATGAGTCAAATGAATTCAAAGACTATTGTAGAGAAGATGGAAATAGAGGAATACCATTACTGCATATACTCCTGAAAAAAATGGTGTTTCCGAAAGGAAGAATCATACTTTCATAAAATCCATCTGTGCTAGGCTTCATGATCAAGGTCTTTCGAAATTCTTATGGGGAGTTTCCAACACTGTTGTGTATATCCAAAACAGATGCCCACATCAAGCTTTGGACTTCAAGTCACCCAAGAAAGTTTTCACTAGTAAGAAACATGATGTTTCTCATTTTAGAATTTTTGGTTCTCAAGGATGGAGCCTACACTAAATGGATGTCAAAACTTCCTTCTTGCATGCTTCACTTAAAGAGGAAGTCTATGTGGAACAACCCGAGCGGTTAAAAGTTCAAAATAGAGAGACACATGTATGCAGGTTGAATAAATCCCTCTATGGGTTGAATCAACCCCCTAGGGCTTGGTATGATAGGATTAATAGCTATCTTATGAAGCTGGTATTTACAAGGAGAAATCCTGACCCGAACCTATACTTCAAGGTTGAAAAGGAAAAACCTTTCATTTTGGTTCTTTTGTGTCGATGGTCTCTTTATGAAAGGTGATGACACTCTCATTTATCAATGCAAGAGGGAGTTGGTTTCCTAATTCGAGATGAAGGACCTAGGATTGACGCATTACATCCTAGGGCTAGAGAATTGACAAAAACCAGGTGAGATTTCTCTTTCTCAAGGAAAATACATTGTGAAGCTACTTGAGAGATGTGGAATGGTGGATTGCAAGTCCGTGACTATTCCGATGGAACTCAAATTTAAGAAGCTATGTGGAAGTATTGTTGGACCCGGATTAGTGAACTCTTCCGAGTATCATCAACTTGTGGGGGCCCCGATGTTATTGGTCATCTCCCATCCTGGCATATATTTCGTTGTGAACACGTTGAGTCAATTTATGGTTGATCCTCATCACGTTCATTGGATTGCTACTAAGAGTCTCTTGAGATATCTACAGGGCACAATCCATTATGAACTGAGATACACTGCTGGAAACTTGAGGCTACATGGATATTTAGATGTTGACTAGGCTGGAAGTGTGGTGGATCGTAAGAGCACATATGGGTGTTTATTCTCTTTGGGTTTTGCTTCTATATCTTGCATGAGTAGGAAGCAAAAATCGATTGCACTAAGCACCGCTGAGGACGAATACATTGTTGAGAGTATGGCCTATTGTGAAGTATTTTGTTTGAGGAAGCTCTTCAATGAGCTATTTGAGAATGTGTTGGATACCACCATGATCTACTGCGACAAACATAGTGGGATTCACCTATTAGAGAATCATGTGTTCCATGATTGCTCCAAGCACATTGATATTAGGTACCACTTTATCAAATATATGGTACAACGAGGAGCAATACGGCTCCAACACATCAGGACGAATGAGCAGGACACAAACATTCTCACAATGCCTTTGAGAAAGGTCAAATTATTAACCTTCTGAGAGAGACTTGGAGTCATGGAATGACCCTCCTATGAGGGTCTCATATGAGTTGGACATAGAGCTCTGGGAGCTCTTGGGGGGTTGGGGTACTTCTTGGAGCTATGAGCAACCATAGGGTGAGTTTTTCACCTTCCCCTAATGGTGCTCTTGATACAATGTGAGTGGTTCACCTTCCCTTGTGATACCCCATTATGGTTGACATGTGTATAGGATGAGTGGTTCACCTTCCTTTACCCGAACACATGTATGTAGGGTGAGTGGTTCACCCCTATGATTGACATATGCATAGGATGAGTGGTTCACCTTCTCCTATGGAATATGAGCAGGACGAGTGGTTCACCTTCTCCTTTAAATTTCCTAGCACGCATCCTACCCATAGAGTCTGGGACTCATGGGAAGTACCTCTCATCTAGCTAATGAGTTGGGAAAAGATGGTTAGGGACCATAACACTACTGATGGATGCATCGTGTACTGGCATACTCCCTATGACTAGGATGCATGGTGTTCAACAACTTGATCTAAGATCAAGGAATAAAGTTTATTAGTGGAGAGTGGTATGATCTTATAACTCACTCTCGATCACTTCTTATTCATTATTACTTCATGGCTCAATAGAGCAGAGCAAAGAAGTGCACAACATAGCAGGGCAGTGATGACAGGGATGGTATAGGGATGACATAATGGCATGATGATGACAAATGGATTCACATATGGAATTCTCCCTAGTTGAGAGGGAGTGTTAAAATTGGTAACTAGGGCCAAATTCCACCTTAGGATAGCCCATATGATGGAGATGATTATTACATTGGATTCCTCTTTTTGAGAGGTCCAATTTTGATATAAAGATCATCTCATTCTGACAAGAAGAAATGGAATTTTGAATTTATTCTCTCTCATGCACAAATTTTCAAGGTCAGCCTTATTCAAATGTAGGCTCATAAACCCAATAGATGTGTCTCCTCACCCTCAACAAAGTGCATAAATAGGAGTGACCTCTCTCCTCATTCAGACATCACTCATCTCATCACATATCTCTCTCTCTCCTCTCTTAATTGGTTCTTACATATTGGAGGAAGCCCTCTCTATTTCACATGTGTGAAAGGAGGACAAATTTCTAGGTTAGTTTGCTGGCCAAAAATTTCAGGAAATAGGACAATGTTGACCAACATTTACTTGTGTGATTTTGACCAGCGTTGACTTCGTTCTAGTGGGAAACATTTTGATTTTTGGAGGCTGCATTGATTGGCACATTTTTCGAGGTGATTGGGATAGGTTGACTAAGTTGACTTCAGATTTGACTGCATAATTTACAACACAATTTTCTCTCTCCTTTGAATGGTTTGACTGATATTTGGGCTAACTTTGACCCTCTTGGAAGGATGAATTTATCTGCTTTAGACCAAGCTACTTGGAGGACATTTTGGATTTTTTTTTACCACCGTTGACTTTCTGGTTAGGGTTGCAGTTGACTTTTGATTTGATACGATTGTTTTGGGCAAGTTAATTTGACATTTTTACTCTCTCTTTGCTAAACTATTGAAGAATAATAAAAATATTTGATCAAAGGGTTTCCCCATATTGGGGTTTTTCCCAGGCATCTGCCACATCTTGTGTCCTCTTGTCTTGGGTTGTCTTCTGTACATGTTTTTATGTTCTATCTGCATTTACTGTTGATGTGTTTAAGTTAATGTGATTTTTACTGGATATAATTGGAAATTGTCATTGGGTTGATAAGAAATTTTGAAGTAAATTGTGCTAAAGCATAGAACATACCATTGTTATCTCAAATTAACAAAAAGTCTCCACCATTATCTGTCCTCAACACCTTAATATTCTTCTTTATCTAATTTTCCACTAGAGCCTTAAATTCTTTAAACCTGTCAAAGACTTCATATTTCTTCCTAAGAAAATATATCCATGTATTCCTCAAGAAGTCATTTATAAATGAGACATAGTACACAGACTTACCCAGTGATGTAACCGACAAAGGTCAAAACACATCATTGTGCACAAGCTCTAATATCCCTTTAGCCATCTTAGCACCCAAGGGGAAATTCACTCGATTCTTCTTCCCATTTACACAATGTCATAAAAATAAAAATCCATAGAGAAATTAGACATACCTTCTACCATACCATTAACATGCAATATTCAAAGGCATTTCTCTCTAGTATGTCCAAGCCTTTGATGCCATAGCATGGTCTTTTCTCCAGAGACCACTAGATTTTCTACTCCACTTTCAGGAACCAAAAGATTGTTGCACCTATCAATAATAGTGTTATCCAGAAGCTTGTACAGAGTTCCAATCCGAACTCCCTACATCAATACCAGTGCTCCCTGAACCATCTTACATGTATATTTCTCAAACATTGTTTTTACTCTTGTATCATCCATCTTACTTACAAAAATAAAATTTTTGGCAAATGCAGATATATGCAAAACATCAGGAAGTGTTCTAATCCTTCCACCTTGCAAAGTCAGCTTGACTTTTCCACATCTAATGATTCTGGCCTTCCTGTCATGTCCCAGGAAGACATCACCACCATTGTATTTATCGTACTCACAGAACCACTCCCTATGGGGATTAAAGTGGAAGGATGCACCTGAGTCAATCAACCATGGCTCATGATCTACATGTGCACTTGAAGAATAAAGCAAGTACACATCCCCACCTTCATCTGAGGTGGTTTTCCTCTATGTAGAAGGAGCATCATCCGATCCCTTTCCTTTCTTAGGAGCCTTAAATTTACAATTTTTTTTGTAGTGCCCTTCTTTTCCACATTTCTAGCATACCTTTATAGGTTTTTCCTGGAGATTTAGATCTCCCACTTGAGGAATTATTTCTGTTTCTGTTCTAGGACCGTCCTCTTATAGACAAGGCATCCCCATTCTAGCTCTCCATATTTTTCTGTCTTATCTCCTCTGACAACAAGAATGAGACTATTTCATCAAAATTCAAGGTAGTTTTATTGCTACCTATTGCAACAACCATACTATCCCATGAATATGGTATAGAACATAGCAAACTCATGCACTTATCTTCGTCTAAAATTTTAACATCAACATATGACAAGTGACTTACCACAATATTAAATCCATTCAGATGCTCTGTCACCGTGTCTCCATCCTTCATCCTTTGGTTATACAACTTTTCCCACAATAACAGTTTGTTCACCAAAGACTTATAATGGTACAAAGTACTTAAATTGTCCCAAAAGCCTTCATCGTAGCTTACCTTGATACATTAAAAAATACTAAATCTAAGAGACACAATCGTATTGTGCTCTGCACCTTTCGATCTAACCACGCCCAGTACCAAGGTCTACAACAATCCATTGACCTCGATCCACCAACAAATCCTCCATCTTGAGCTTCCACAAATAAAAAATCTGACCATTAAATTTCTTGATCTCTATATTTCTAGTGTTTGTCATCTTCTTTCACTGCAAGAATCGATCTCGCATATCTCCCACTGAAGAGGGTCTACCATAGGCCCGAGAAAACCCCTCAATAACAAAGGCGTCCCCTTGAAGCCAAAACTGTTCTAATACCAAATGTAGGTTTTAACCCTGCACTTAAATTACCTACAAATGTAGGTTACAATATATATATATACATGCCGAAGCATTCATAAACCCCAATCCATAACCTTGTATTAGAACATAGCCACAGTTCCCTTGATCGGATCTACAAAATACCATGGGCTAAAAACCATCATGTCCAAAACCATGTGCAAAACCGATGCACAAAACCATGAGTACGTCCGCCTAGCATTTGTGGGTCCACCCCGATCCTTGGGTCTGCCCAACTATTATTGGGTCCACATAAAAATAAAATTTCCTCAGGCACTGCCCTAGGCCCTGTGCAAAGGGGGCTACCACCCCCCTGGAACTCCCCCAATAGAACACACACCCAACAAATTTGAATCTAAAGCACTCCACAAAAACTCACAAACAGGAGATATATAAGTGCATCTCATAAAAAGTTGAGAGTGGGACTCCTCCTATGCTTTGCACAGGGGACACCGATTGGGACCAAATCAATGGTACCTTCTAAGCGTGTCTCGGGAGAGTAAATTGTCAATGAGAGCTAGCCATGCAGAGAATTTGGCCTTTAGAGGGGCGTTGGATCACCGTATATATCTCCACAACCAAATTCTTTCCTTACTAAAATATTCTTCAAACCACACCTTATAACCTAACTTGGTAGTGCAAGCTCATGTGTGGGGATTTTTTTACCAATTTACACATGATTATCCACCAACAAGTTGATGTATCGAGCTCATTCTACTACTATTTCGCCTGCTAGACCCAAGTTTGTAGCTGACTTCAATCCACTCCAGGTTTTATGTCCAAGGGGCTAGGCACTAGCATCTATTAGAGTAGTAATATTCAAATGATCAAGAGAGGATAATAGAGGATCAAAGAGGTTGTAATAATTACTCACACCATACTAGGGGTTACGTCCTATTTTTATATGATGGCCATCCCCTACACGCCACGAAATCCATTTTCCAACCAGGGGAAAGGGTCTTACCATTGCTTTCCAAACTATTGAGTCTTTAGAGAACTTATTTGGTACTTTCAACAATTCCACAAGTAATTCCCTAAGAAAATATTTAGCTTGCATTACTTTGTATCATAACGCAAGACCTAATTTCCATAGGCTATATATATATATATATATATATATATATATATATATATATATATATATATATAACTTACAAAATCAAATATTTCTATATGAGAGTTTTTTTTTAATGTAAAAAACTATATGTGTGTGTGTGTGTGTGTGTGTTAATATTCATTAAAAAGTATTTTTACTTTTTAATGAATATTAATGCATGTGCACACATATATAATTCAAATGTATTAAATAAAAGAAATACTGAAATTTTTAAATTCAAATTTATTGAATTTAAAATTATTAAATAAAAAATAATTGTTAATATTAGTTAAACAATGTCTCTTATTGGGGTGAGGGTCCACACTTAGTATTTATGACCTTGACCACAATGAACAATCATATTATGGAGAAGAGGGGGCGATGCCACAATCGTCACCACACTCAATGGAGGAAGGAGGCATGACCATCCCATCCTCCATTTGGTAGCCCAGTTTAAATGAGAATCCTGTACATGTGGATTAATGATGCTGCAATTAAGGATTTGGGTGGTTGATCTTCTAAAGTTTCTCGATAGAAGCATGCTTAACACACAAGCCAAGTTTCATTCTATTTTAGTTTTCACGCTGATGCATTGAATGTTGGTGCTTTTCATTGGAGTTCTTGCCTAATATAAGGAGAATTACCACTATCTCTTTATTGTTTCTTATTCTTTGGAGGGGGCAGGTCCAATTCCTTTGGATCTGGCCTCCCTCGCTACCATTTCTATTTGGACTCTTTCATCCTCCTTTGGTCACATTTGGTGCTTTTGAGTCGGTCCACTGATAAAAGTAGCTTTAGAGGGAGGTGTTTTTCTTTTAGTAGCAACACGGAGGAGGTTAGGAGGTATGCATTTGTAACCTAATTCTTAGTATGCTTAGCTCGAGAGGGAATCCTTCATGGTGGCAGGCACTTGCAAGTATATAGTTCTCATTTTAGAACTCTGATTTTCGTATTTTATTTACTCAGTGGTATTTTGCACAAAGAGTTGGATGGGTGGACTATTTTGGTATTAATATAGTTGGTATTTTAGCATCTCAATTTTTCTTTTGGAGCATATTTTTAGTCTCTACTAGCCTATCCCCTACAATGATTTTAAGCCCTATGTTGCTTTCACTGTCTCTCACCACAACACTGTCCATCCTCTCAAGTTTAGTTGGCAATGTAGCTTTCATTGTCTTTATCATTCACTTGATGAACTCATCCCTCTCACTCCCTCCATTTCCCTCTTCATCGTCCCTCTCCTAATTACATGACAGAGAGCCTCGAGTTGTAGAAGCTTAGCTGGCTCAGTGGAAGGGAGTGCTCACACTCGCCTCTGTGCCCATAACGATACTAGGTGTTATCAGAACTGGACCCTTGAACTTGTTGATAAGGAATTGAGAAAACACATGTTAAAGTTGATGCAAACCAAGACTAGTATACTAATGTTGAAATCTTCACTTCGGTGCCCGAATGGGTGCCTAATCATACCCGGGGAAGCTAGAACCAATGTTTGTGCACAATTGAGCTATATTGGAACATTAAATCATTGCTCAACAAGGTCCTTTTGGAACACAATGAAGCCAAGAGCGAGATTGTGTTGTAGCTTAATGAACTCTTGCTAGAGCACCATGATATGGACTTGGAAATAGAGACATGGCCTTGGGCCTAGCGAGAATTGAGGCCCTCTTATACAAGGGCAAAGAACCAGCCTTACTAGTATTCCTTATTGATCTAATAGAGGTTTCCACTTTATCTTGAGTCACCTACATGGTTCTAAATTTTGTACATTTTGTTTTTGATCTAGTTGTTTCTATATTATTTATTTAAACATATAATAATACTAATGCTCACAAAGTTTAATTGCCTATATATATATTATCATATTAAAAAACATTGAGTTCACAAAATATAATCTTCATGTTATAGGGCAAATAAAGTCATTATTTTTCTAAAGCTATTTTAGTTTTCCCAATAATAATTAAAAAATTATGATAACCATGATTCATGTTTTCCTCGAAATTTATCAACCTCAAAGAAAAATTCATCAAAACCATGAAAAAAAAATCTACTAGATTTTCTTAACTATGCTCTTATTTGTCCCGTCCCACAACCCAAACTTTAAATAATTGAATTTTTAAACACCAGTGGTTGATATGGGGAATTTTCTGGCCATCACCTTGACTTTATCACCTGCTTTTATTTTCCAGGAAATACATTGAACAATGAAAATTAAATAAATCTACTCCTTCCAATTAAAAAAATTAATAATAATCTACTTCTTTCATAAATAGATTATGTTCACTATGCTCTTAGTGGTCCCATCCCACAACCCAAACTTTAAATATTTGAATTTTCCTAGCGACACCTTGACTTTATCACCCACCTTTCTTTTCAAGGGAATACATTGAACAATGAAAAATAAATAAATAAAATAATAATATCTACTTCTTTCATAATTAGATTCTGTTCACTATGCTATTATCCATGTGATTTAAACACCAGTCATTGAGATGGGGTATTTTCCATGCACTACCTAACTTTATCGCCTGCTTTTATTTTCAAGGTACCCGTTCACATGCAAATTGTGGGGGAGATCTGCAAGGGAGGAAGGAGCAACCTACAAAGTAATTCTATGAAAGCAAAAAGAGGGATAGGTGGCAGACTAATCATTACTTTACAGATACCCATTATGTGCCCACCAGTTGCCGATCGCTGGCATCCTGTTTTGTGGACTGTGAAATAGGTTTAGATTTTTTCTTAGGAGGGCCAAAATACTTTGCTTCACTCAATTTATCCATCTCTACTTCACTTATGCCTGTATCTATGCTTCAATGGAAAACCTACAAACATCCACCGTTCATCCCTCCATCGACACCCCTTCCACATCCGGTGGCTACTACTACGATGTGTTTATCAGCCACCGCGGCCCAGACCTTAAAAAAACCTTTGCCAGCCACGCCTACCATCGCCTTGTTTCTCATGGATTGCGACCATTTTTCAATAGGGAAGAATTGCGGGAGGGAGAGTGGTTACATCCTCAAATTGAAGGCGCCATCAGAACCGCCCCTGCTCATATCATCATCTTCTCTCCTCGATATGCCAAGTCGAAGTGGTGTCTCCATGAGCTTTCTCTTATATGCAAGTCTGGGGCTACTATAATCCCAGTCTTTTATAATGTGGAACCTTCTAATCTTAGATGGACAAGGTGGTATGTTCAAGCCCTAACTGTGCATGAGCAGAAGGGCAAATACGACCCCAGAACCCTTGAAGATTGGAGAAAAGCTCTCAAAGACGTCTTGGACAGAAGCGGTTTTGAACTCAAAACCTACAATGGGTTGGAACTTGGAACTCTTAGCCCTATCTGCTCATATCATTAGTCCAAATGGTATTGATATACATCTAATGTTTTGTTGGCTATATTTTGAATTTACAGTGATGAGGGGAAGCTGTTAGATGATCTCGTGAAATGTGTCCTTAAAAAGGTCAGAAAAACAAGTTTGGCGGTGGCAAGATATCCAACCAGTCTTGAAGGGAAAGTAGCAGAGTTTGAAAAGATCCTGTCATTACAAGAGGGTCAGAGTGGAAAAGTGAAGGTGATGGGTATTATGGGCATTGGTGGAATAAGCAAGACAACACTAGCCAAAGAACTCTTCAATATAAAGAGTTCCAATTTTGGTGAGTCCTGCTTATTATTTGATGTTAGGGAGAATGCAAGTAGAAGGTCTCTAAATTCCTTGCAAACCAAACTAATAAAAGAATTAGTTCATATAGAGGTGCGGATAGATCACATTGATGAAGGCACAGAGGTGCTCAAAACCTCAAAAATTCTCCATACGCTTTAGTGGTTATAGATGATGTAGATCATGCAGATTAGTTGAATGCCTTTTTGCCATTAAAGGATGGCCTTCGTTCTGATAGCCTAATTTTGGTTACATCACGTTACAAGGATGTCCTCATAAGCTCAGGACTAGTAGAATCGTCAATCTATAGATTGATTGGTCTCAATGAACAACACTCTCAACAACTCTTTTGCTCTTATGCCTTTTGCAATCCTCATTCGTCTTCAGGATTCAAAGATCTAGTAGATGAATTTTATAGGGCATGTGATGGAATGCCCTTGTCTTTGAAAGTCTTTGGCGGTCTGCTGTGTGGAAGGAGGGACAAATCGTATTGGGAAGGGCTATTGAATAAACTTCGCCAAATAAAACTTCCAAAAGAGATTCAACAAAGACTCAAACTCAATTACAATGCATTGGAGGAAGAGGAAAAGCAAATATTCTTAGACATTTCCTTTTATTTCATTGGGGAAAACAAGGATATGATGATAAGAATATGGGATGGATTAGGCTACAACGCTCTGGTGGGCCTTGCAAATCACCAGGACAGGTGCCTAGTTGAGGTTGACACAGAAAATAATACCATAAAAATGCACGATCACCTGAGAGACCTGGGAAGAAAGATTGCAAATGAGCCAAAGTCATGTGGAGTAATCCCACATTGTGAATGGCGTGTGATGAAGGACATTCCTGAGTTTTGGCGGCAATATTCTGTAAGTGCTTGAATTATTCGTACAACTTTATGGTTTCTTTATTCAGCAAAAGCAAAAAAGAGGAATCTTGTTGCTCTGTTTAATTTGTTCATTGCTTGTTTTTAATGAATGAACAAGTAATAACTGAGGTGTGTGGAATTAGGATGATTCATCGCCTCAAAAAGTACGAACAACTTTTATTCGCCTCAGAAAGCACAAACAACTATTCATCATGGTGTGAAGAGGTGTCACCGTATCGTTTCAATCTTGTTGCAACTAAAGGTGATGATTTAAAAAGCATATTGAGTAGGGTTGAGTTGCAAAATTTGATATGGCTACGCTAGAGTGACTGTCCATACAACTGCCTGCCTCCCTGGCTTCTAATTCTAATGAAGAATGTAAGGGTCTTAGAAGTGAGCGGAAAGAAATTGGGTACACTATGGCGAACAAAATCTCAGGTGAAAGTTAACGCTGGTTCCTTCGTTTGCATGTCTATTATTCTTATTATTTGTTGCTCTATTTTATGGGAGATTATTGTTGCTATCGATATAGTAGTACAGTGTCGGGATATGGGGATGATAATATCTTATATTTTACTATTGCGTTGCAGGCACCTCTAAAGTTGTGGGAATTGACTATTAATTGTCCTCATTCTCCTCTTTTCGAGTTTCCAAAGTCCATTGGTCAGCTGAAGCACATAGAAAATATTGTGGTTCACTCTACCATTGGCCTCAAATTGTTACCAAAAGAATTTTGTGATTTGCACTCCCTGAAATACCTCGATCTCTCTAGTTCCCAAAGCTTGCAAATGCTTCCAGATTCCTTTGGGTGCTTAACAAATCTCCAACACCTTAATCTCTCTCACACTAGATTGCAAATGCTTCCAGATTCCTTTGGTTGCTTAACAAATCTCCAACACCTTAATCTCTCTCACACTAGATTGTAAATGCTTCCAGATTCCTTTGGGTGCTTAACAAATCTCCAACACCTTAATCTCTCTCACACTAGATTGCAAATTCTTCCATATTCCTTTGGTTGCTTAACAAATCTCGTGCACCTTGATCTCCATTCTTCCTCTCATTTGCAAATGTTGCCAAATTCTTTCGGGAATTTAATTCGCCTTAAATATCTGAATCTCTAGAAACTCCAGGGGTGCAGAGAGTTGACCATATCGTATGAAACATTTGCAAATGTCCGTTCGAATTTGAGATGTCATCGTATGGAAATGTTGCATTGGCAAGTTACACATCAATAGTCCCTGGAAGGATTACATCTGTGGTGTACAAGTTTACAAGAATTTCCTGAGGATATCATAACCTTAGGAATTTGGAAGTATTTTATGTGGGAAGTGATTGCTTGAAAGAACTGCCATGTTCACTCATTCACGTGAGCAGACTGAAGCACTTGGAGTTCTATGGATACAAAGAACTGAAATCTTTTCCCGATTCGTTGGGATTGCTGACTCAGATGTCAGAGTTGAAAATAGAAGAATGTGGAATAGAGTCCTTATCGACAAAAATGGAGAAATTGAGCAACCTGGTAAAGTTAACAGTAAAATCCTGTCTAATACGCGAGTTGCCATTGAAAATGGGGGTGGAAGGAGCACTGTCCCGACTGGACTACTTATAGCTGCAGAGAATAGAAATATCGAAGATATCTTTGGTTGAGGGTGTTTGTCCCAACCTTAAACATCTCAAAGTCTATGGTTGCAATGATATGGTGGAGGTTGGAGCACTGCCGCTGACACTCATTGATCCAAAATGGATCTTGGATAGACTTCTAAGTCTAAAGTGTTCCTCACAGAGGAAAATGAAAGTCCAAGGATGCTCCTAGAAATAGTCCCATTACAGAGATCTTTTCATTCTGAATCTATTGCAACTTGAATGGGCTAAAACGGACTTCGGATGATGGAGTTATCGCAAAAAGAAGCTTGCCTTTGTTCCTTTGAAAAGGAGGCAAATTCTTCCAAAAATGGCATAAAAGGCCTTATAAAGGAAAATCGCATCGGAAGGGTTAAGCGGAGGACTTAAGGCAAGGGCGGAAGGAACCCCCTTCTGTGACCTCCGACTTATCGCATCGAAGGTAGGCCTTCGCCCGATATCGGGACTCCAAGCATAGCGACATGCGACTGGGCGATATGCAATATGAAATGGAGCGATTGCGATATCGGTGTCGGTGTATGCCATGGTATAAGGGAAGAACCCCTGGGCAATAGCGAATGCGATATGCCAATAGCGACGTGCGATCTGAGCCGTCGGATCGGGAAAAGGGATCAATGGTCAAGATTTGATCAGTGATCAGCAATCAATGATCCCCAATGCTAGGGCCAATGCGATTGCAATAAGCGATAAACGGCCGAACCCGACGGGATTATAAACTCGATTGCATAAAATTTGAAATCCAATTTTTCGAGATTTCAATGTATTCCCATGTATTGAGGTTCTTAGACCTCCTGCCTATGCGATGTGATATGCCAACTAAAGGCGGACCCGATAGGGTTTATAAGGGCGATTCTATAATGTTTGAAGTCCGGATTTCGCACCTGATAGTGTATTTTCGGTAAAACTCTGTGTATTGGAATTTTGTTCCAATTTCGGGTTTTACTTGAAGGAAGGCCTCGATTCCTTTGTAACTACCCTTGATCATTGTACCATGCTACAAGTGGGTGTTTTATAGACAATGATGCATTTGTAATGTAGAGAGAGCCACAGAGCCATAGAGATAGATGGCTAGTCGAAGAGATAAGGAGAAGAAGAAGCCGCAGAGCCACAGAGGAATGATTACACGCAAAGAAACGGCTGGGGAAGCCAAAGAGCTAGAATGATGCCTCAAGAAAGCCAGAGAGCTCAATTAACGAGGTAGCGGGAAGCGCAGGTAGCTGAGGGAGTTTTTGGAGTCACTTGGAGGTCGAGCGAAAAACCAGAGAGCTGAAAGTTGCTGAGACAGTCGCTTGGAGGTCGAGCGAACTGCTGATAGCTCACAGAGCCAGAGCCAAGAGCCAAGAGCCAAGAGCCAGAGCCAAGAGCCAAGAACCAGAGCTAGAGCCAAGATCTAGAGCTAAGAGCTAGAGCCAAGAGCCAGAGCTAGAGCCAAGAGCCAGAGCCGAGAGCCGAGAGCCAGAGCAAGAGCCAGAGCCAAAGCCAAGAGCCAAAGCCGAGAGCTAGAGTGAGAGCGAGAGCCAGATCCATGAGCCAGAACTGAGAGCCAGAGAGAGAGACAGAGCTAGAGCCAAAACCAGAGCCAGAGCCGAGAGCTAGAGCGAGAGCCAAAGCCAAAAAGCCTGAGAGCTTCAGAGCCAGGGATAAGATGGTGTTCTAAGCCCATTATGTTCTATGTAAACCAGTGGTGTTGAGCATGGAGCTTGTAAAATAACTTATGCCATAATCCCAGAGAGCCTAGTTGAGTTGACTAGAGCTCACAGAGACGTAGCCCAAGAGTTTTGGGTGAACTCCTAATTAAATTGTTGTCTTATGTGTTTGTTATTTGCTGTATTGTTTTACTGTTACATGTATTCACATAACAATAGAACTTAAGGCATTTGAACAGTTTAAAAATAAACATAATCATACACCTATTTTCAAGCATATTATTAATTCCGCAATTGGTTAATCATAAGGTCTTGGGAATATTTAAGCTTTTGAAGTGGGAGAGGTTCTTGTAAGCTTGACAAGAAGCCTTTAGGTCCCCATTTTCAGATTAGGTGGTATCAAAGCCTGAGATTTATTAACCCCACCTTCAGGAAGGTGATATCAAAGTTGGTTATACTAGAGCAAGTGGTATCATGAAGCAGAATGCTTGATTGACATAGCAAAGGATTGCGTGTCTGAAAGGTGTTTGGGTAGTCAAGGATTGATTGTTTGATTGATTGTATGCTTGTTTGCAGACTAACTATTGTTTGAGTTTGCAGAGGTGAAGGGAAAGCTATTGATAACTCTGTCTAATAAGGTCAAGAAGGAAGAAGGACTGAAGGCATTCTTCTTATCCCAAAGGACCTCAAGGCAATCCTTGAAGCACAAGAGGTTTGTTGCAAAAGGTTGCTTGAATAAGCTCTTTGTTAATCTTGTTTGAAGTTCTTTTATTCATTTGCATAATGACAACTTCTACAAGTGGATCCTCAAATTCCTCCTTCATCACAAGATTCTTTGATGGAGACATGAAGCAAGACTTGTTCGTCATGATGGACAAGGTGAGAGAAATGTATGAGGATGGAAAGAAGAGGAACATACTTAGAGAATAGTTGAATTCCGTGGAGGAGGAGAAGTGGTTGCTTTC
This sequence comes from Pinus tabuliformis, assembly GCA_031772625.1. Lineage (NCBI taxonomy): Eukaryota > Viridiplantae > Streptophyta > Pinopsida > Pinales > Pinaceae > Pinus > Pinus tabuliformis. The sequence continues at coordinate 1,254,534,722 of CM062804.1, forward strand.
TCACAAATTGCAGGAAATGGAGAGGCAACTTCATATTTCAAATATGAACGTGAAAAGGATGCATGAGTTGGAGACACAACTCTTTGTTGCCAAAGAAGCCTTAGTCAAGTATCAGCTTGAAGAAGAGGTAAACCATTCCAGTTTGTCTTCAAATTCTTCTAAGAATGCTTATATTGGTTCTTTTGAAAAGCATACCAGAGGCATAGGTTCCAAGCTAATGTCCAAGATGGGCTATGAGGGAAAAGGATTGGGTAAACATGCACAAGGTATTGTTGAGCCAATAATGGTTGAGGAAATGCCTAAGTATTTGGGTCTTGTCTATGGACAGTCTTATGGAGGAAGTTCAAAAGCTACCATGAAGGCCATTGAAACAGTTCCAAGAAGGAGTTTCATTTCAAGTCTTCTACCTCAAAAGTGTAAAGATTGTATTTAGGAGGAATGCAATAGCTTGAAACATCATTTGCAGGATAGAGGTGTTCAGAAGCATACACTTGAACCAGGGAGTTGTGGAAACTCTGAAAGCCTTGAAGAGATTGATGGTTTTCCAAAGGGAGCCACTTCTTCATTTGATTCCCTCCTCATGAAGGCAATAAAGGTGAAAGAGAAAGGTATAAATATGGTTCTAATCATATTCCTTTTGATTTTGCAAGGCATGATAAATTTCCACATAAGTATGGGAAAAGAATTGCATGTTCCTTTTGTGGTTTGGATAACCATCATGTTTCTAGATGTTGGAAGAGGATAGCCACATGCAGGAAAATTTTGAAGGAAAGGAAGCAAGAAGCCAAAGGTCTATTGGACAAGGAAAATCATGCTGTCAAGAGGATGTGCATGTGTTGCACTTACTTCCATAAGAAAGGACATCTTGCTGAAAAGTGTTGGACTCTGAATCCAAAAATACTTCCACAAAAGTTGAAGAAGGTGGAAAGAGAAGATGGCAGAAATGGAAAGGAAGTTTCCATGATTGATGTGTTTCAGGATGATTCGCATGTTGATGCTGATGTGCAGACAAAGGTAGCACCTTTGAAATGGATTGGTAAGAAATGGTTAGAGTTCTTATCCAATTAAGATTGCATGTCTATTGATGCATCTCTTTGCATTTCTTTGTTAATGGAATGCAAGTTGAAGGTTTTTACCAAGAAGGTGAATGGAAAAAGTTAAGTATGAGACTCACTTTATTGCTGCAACATTATATTTCATTTCAGCTTTGAAAGTACAATGTGCTTAAGCGAAAGTTGAAAGATGAAATGCATGCATGAGCTTGATGTGCATGAACACAGGGATGCTGATGATTTCCTTGTTTTTGAACATGTGTGTGTGATTAACTTGAAGAGTTGATTGATTTGTTGTAACATGCATGTAATGTTGACTTGGGAAAAGTTAACTTGGTCTCCAAGATGGAAATAATGATGAAGTGTTTCATCTTTTGAAAAAGAGTCCTAATGGTATTTTTCTACATGCTTGACTTGAAGGGTCATTTGTTTTAAAGGAATGTTTTGTGGGCTTGTTATCTAGTCCATCATTTGTATGCAGATGTAAGACATGGAGGTGTTCATAAGCTGTGAAATCTATTTATTTTGTTGAAGCAGGAGCTTAGGCCATCCAGTTGTTGTGTGTATTTTTGTTGTTGTTAACAGTTGTTGTTGACAACTTGTCAAACAGGTACAAATGAGAATTTTGTGAAGCAAATTTGCTTCACATTTGTTTGAGCTACCTTGGATCAATGATCAAGGCAAAGAAGTTCAAACTACCTTATGTAACCTTCTCAACAGGAGTTTTTCATGAAGACAGGAGGAAGACAACTCTTCCCAGGAGGACCAGCACATCTAGGAAGGAAAGTGGTCAAAGACTTTGGTTCAGAGGCACTATGCAGAGGAAAGTGTATGGAGGCTGAAAGAAGAGGGTGAGGTACTCTTATTTACTGTTCAGATCAGTATATCAGTCTTTTGGAGACCAAAAGTTCTTTTAGTGGGAAGGCATGATCCAAAATGGATCTTGGATAGACTTCTAAGTCTAAAGTGTTCCTCATAGAGGAAAATGAAAGTCCAAGGATGCTCCTGGAAATAGTCCCATTGCATAGATATTTTCATTCTGAATCTACTGCAACTTGAATGGGCTAAAACGGACTTCAGATGATGAAGTTATCACAAAAAGAAGCTTGCCTTTGTTCCTTTGAAAAGGAGGCAAATTCTTCCAAAAATGGCATAAAAGGCCTTATAAAGGAAAATCGCATTGGAAGGGTTAAGCGGAATACTTAAGGCAAGGGTGGAAGGAACCACCGACTGTGACCTCCGACTTATTGCATCGGAGGTAGGCCTTCGTCCGATATCGGGACCCCAGGCATAGCGACATGCAACTAGGCGATATGCGATATGCGATGGAGCGATTGCGATATCAGCGTTGGCGGATCGGCGTCGGAATATGCCATGGTATAAAGGAAGAACCCCTAGGCCATAGCGAATGCGATATGCCGATAACGACGTGCGATCTTAGCCGTCGGATCGGGAAAAGGGATCAACAATCAGGATTTGATCGGTGATCCCCGATGCCGAGGCCAATGCGATTGCGATAAGCGATAAAGGGCTGGATCTGATAGGATTATAGAACCGATTGCATAAAATTTGAAATCCGGTTTTTCGGGATTTCAATGTATTCCCATGTATTGAGGGTTTTAGACCTCCCGCCTATGTGATGCGATATGCCGACTAAAGGCAGACCCGATAGGGTTTATAGGGGTGATTCTATAATGTTTGAAGTCTAGATTTCGCACCCGATAGTGTATTTCCGGTAAAACTATGTGTATTGGAATAATGTTCCATTTTTGGGTTTTTCCTGAAGGAAGGCCCCAATTCCTTTGTAACTGTCCCTGATCGTTGTACCATGCTGTAAGTGGGCGTTTTATAGACAGTGATGCATTTGTAACGCATAGAGAGCCACAGAGCCACAGAGCCAGATGGCTAGTCGAAGAGACAAGGAGCAGAAGAAGTCGCAGAGTCGTAGAGGAATGATTACACGCAGAGAAACGGCTGGGGAAGCCGCAGATCCAGAAGGATGCCTCAAGAAAGCCAAAGAGCTCAATTGATGAGGTAGTGGGAAGCACATGCAGCTGAGGGAGTTTTTGGAGTCGCTTGCAGGTCAAGCGAAAAACCAGAGAGCTGAAAGTTGTTGAGACAACTGCTTGGAGGTCGAGCGAATTGTTGATAGCTCACAGAGCCAGAGCCAAGAGCTAGAGCCAAGAGCCAAGAGCCAGAGCTAGAGCCAAGAGCAAAAGCTGAGAGCCAGAGCAAGAACTAGAGCCAGAGCCAAGAGCCAGAGCCAGAGCTAGAGCCAGAGCCAGAGCTAGAGCCAGAGCTAGAGCCAGAGCCATGAGCCAGAGCTGAGAGCCAGAGCCAGAGCCAGAGCCAGAGCCAGAGCCAGAGCTAGAGCTAGAGCCAGAGCCAAAGCGAAAGCTAGAGCCAGAGCGAGAGCCAAAGCTAGAAAGTCTGAGAGCTTCAGAGCCAGGGATAAGATGGTGTTATAAGCCCATTGTGTTCTGTGTAAACCAGTGGAGTTGAGCGTGGAGCTTGTAAAAGAACTTATGCCATAATCCCAAAGAGCCTAGTTGAGTTGACTAGAGCTCACGGAGACGTAGCCCAAGAGTTTTGGGTGAACTCCTAATTAAATTGCTGTCTTATGTGTTTGTTATTTGCTGCACTGTTTTACTGTTACATGTATTCACATATCAGCATAAACAACAGAACTTAAGGCATTTGAACAGTTTAAAAGTAAACATAAGCATACACCTATTTTCAAGCACATTATTAATTCTGCAATTGGTTAATCACAAGGTCTTGGGAATATTTAAGCTTTGGAAGTGGGAGAGGTTCTTGTAAGCTTGACAAGAAGCCTTTAGGTCCCCATTTTCATATCACTCATAAGGATTTCATTGGATCGTTGTGATAAGGTGAGGGAAATGGAAGGGCTTTATAATCTTACAAACCTTCAAGAACTATGGATCTAGTGGTGTAAAGAGTTGGAGGATCTGCCGACTTTGGAAAGGTTAATATCTTTGAAGACGATCTCTTTGAGGGGTTGTGATAAGGTGACAAAAATGGAACGACTTCATAATCTTACAAACCTTAAAAAAATAGAGATCTGGGGGTTTAAAAAGCTGGAGGAGCTGCCCTGTCTTGAAAGGTTAATATCTTTGAAGAAAATCTCTTTGAGGGGTTGTGATGAGGTGAGGAAAATGGAAGGGCTTCATAATCTTACAAACCTTCGAGAACTACACATCTGGGATTGTAAAGAGTTGGAGGAGCTGTCGTGTCTTGAAAGGTTAATATCTTTGAAGACGATCAAGGTTGATATGTGTTGTAAGTTAAAAAAAATAGAGGGTCTGGGGTAGCTGACACAACTTGAAGAGTGTAGCGTGGTTGTATACGATGCACTAGAAGAGATTGATGTTGAGATTGTTGATGAGTACCGGAAATGTGCAATCTGCGGAAAGTACCTTAGTATCTCGGACAACCATAGAGACAACAACACTCACTTGAAGTACACGATGGCTTTATGCAATGCACCAGCACCAGCAGCTCGCTTGAAGTACACCGTGGCTTTATGTGATGCATCAGTGGTGATTGGTGATGAGTACTAGAAATGTGCATTCCCAGAGAGCAGCATTTGTGTTGAAGTCTCAGAGATAGCTAATTATTGCAACTTGTTTCTTTTTAAGTTTTTAACGTAGAAAATGCTTTATCACGAATTATTTTTCGTATTTTTTATTTTAAATTTAAAAAATAAAATAATGAACCGTAGATAGAATGGTATTTTAAATGTCATGTAGTGTCTTCTGCTTCATTCAAAATACTTTTAATTTAATTTATGATGATTATCCTATTTCTATTTCTATAGATGATTTCATAATTCACATTAAATTTATTATTAATTAATATTTTTATTTTTTAAATTCAATAACATATTTGATTTCTTATTAATTTTTTTTAATATATTATATTATGAAAACTGTTAATCTATAAAAAAAAAAAAAAAAAAAAAATAAAATAAAATAAAATAAAATAAAATAAAAAATATTATCTTATTTTTATTTCCGTAGATAATTTAATAATTGACATTAAATTTATTATTTTTTAATTTAATAATATATTTTATTTCTTATTAAAATTTACTTTTTATTTTAAATATATTATATGATGATGATTAACTTCTACAAACACCAATGTGGTATGTTGGATCTTAAGAAAGTAAGAAATTAATTTATAATCTTTAATATTTTATTTCTATAATAAAAAAGAAGGGGAATAAAGTTTCTAAATCACAATAGTTTTGTTTAATAAGTCGAGAAGGTTGGTAGTGTGACAAATGTTTTGGAAATGAGAACAAATGTGAGTAACAACCTTGTAATCCAAAATAATGTGCTTTTGATCTTTAACCCTTTTAGTATAAAAACTGTGACAAATTCTTTCATCCCAAGGTGTTATGGGAATATACCAACACCTGGTTTCACTTCGAAGCTCATAAGAATTGGTTCTTATCTTCGCAATATTCATTTTCTTATTAGGATCGGTAAAGACAAACATAATTCTAGTTAGCAAGATTGGGGTTCATTACCTCTTTATAATATCTCAACTTCCTTTTCCCCTTTAGCTCCTCATCGTCCCACAACTTATCCTTAAATTTAGAAGTAATAGTATTTTTAATATTATCCTTATTCTCCAAGATGATGTCCTCCTTTTTTCGACAATGGTCAAGCCAAACTTGGATATCCTTGTGCCATTCTCGCTTGAGCCTGAGGTGGGGGTTTTGACTAGAGTTAGAAACAATTTTGGGGAACTTCTTAGCTTCCATGTTGTAAAACTTCTTCTTATACAACATATACCTAAACATAGCCATGTTTTTAATGGGGGAAAGGCTAGCTTCAATGAAGAGGATAGGATATGGAGTATTTCCTTTAATCTTAAGCTTGTAGGCTATAAATTTCTTAATTCAATCTTCCTTCATGATTCTCTAGATATACTACAACCCCAAACTTCACAACCATATAAAATAATAGGGCTGACAAGAGTCTCAAAGAGGAGTTATTTTTTACTCCAAACCTAAAGGTCAATCAACTTACAATTGTTTTTAAGCTCATAATAAGTTTTCCATCCTCTAATAATCTTTTTCTCAATGTTATAATTCCAGTTGAGTTGATGATTAATGTCAATACCTAAATATTTGTATGAAGAAAACTTATTCGAGTAATTGTTATCGTAAATGAAATTATCATGATTGATCTTTTTGGGTTTAAAGTTTAGAAACCTTGGCGAATCTCACTAGTAAAATTATTCAAATTTCTAATAATTTTATATAATCTCTATATAAAATTTTGGCAATTTTTAAGGTAAAATGATTTTATACTATAAAATTTGGACGAATACTTTTTTAGAAAAAATGAAAATTAACGAATCTTCTTTTTGGAAAAAAACATGGAAAATTTTCCACTTGCGAATATTAGCCCCCCAAATTTTCCCTGCCCATCTTGTAGCAATGATCATGGAGGATTTTATGTTGCTTATCGAGATCATGATGACTTCTGCTAGGAGGATGATATCATCAACATAAAGAAGAAGAGTAATGACCATACTCGCAAGCTTGGGGGCATTGCACCCCGTAGCTTCCAAAAATTCTTCTAGCTTATCAATGTAAATGCCATGGGTATGGGATAGGGGGCACCCTTGCATAATGTTGATATTACATTTAATTTGTTTAGACCAACCCTTGGTGGTCTTAAGCTTAGAGACAACATTGTCGTATAGCCAAATCACAACAGCCGTCAACTCGAGAGGAACCATTATCTATTCGAATGTTTACCATATCTTATCCCGAGGAACTCTGTTGAAACTTTTCGAAAGTGAACAAAACAATGACAATAAGACTATATTTTTATTTGAAAATAATTTATAATTTTATGCAATTTTGCATATATATAAACAATTCTCTGAACTAATATTTTCTATGACTACATTAGTTCATTTATTCATATTAATTTATTTTTTTAATAAAATATTATTTTACACATTATTTTAGTTTTTTTTTTCTTATAATAATACAAAAAAATCATAATTCAAAACATAAAAAATTATTAACATTATTAGAAAAAAGAAAAAAAAGAAACAAGAAGTAATATAGATAGGTCTGTCATATTTTCATATAGAACAAAACTCTACACAATCAATTAAAGAAGTGGGATAACTACATAGCAACATAGTCCCTGCCTCTTTTGGTAGTTATCGGTATGCTAGCATGACTGAGTAAGTGTAGCATCCACGTTTTGTCCTTAATTGAAAATGGATTTTTTACATGGTGCACCTCTTGTTTCCACAATCTACTATGACAAATATTGATTGCAGAGCCCTCTACACCTTCTTCATTTGTTTACAACTAGTAATTATTACATAATGCTTTATGGTAAATGCTATTAAGCACTCAAAAGATGTCTTGGTCACATGTCGATTCGCCCAATAAATGTCGAAAAAATTTACTTTTACTGCTATGGGAGATTTTATTAATCATAGGATTAAGCCTTAATTAATTGTTTGATATGCATTAATCCACATTGTGGGAGGTTGATTGAGTTTATGTGTCATTTTTCCAAATCGCTGTCGCAAAACAGTAAAATATGTGTGTCAACTAACGTGAAAATTGACAATTTACACTTTTTAATTAACTCGAGTTAGCAGTAGCCATTGTGGAAAGCATAGTGTGCAAAGTGATGACATATCACTCCAAAATAAGGAAACATGGTAGTTGCAATACATGATTTATGCATGTTGATATGGCCAAAATAAGTGACATGTGGTAATACAAATCTTGAGGTTTCGGTTGGAGTATAGTACCCACATTAGGCTTAGTGATTCATTTCTCGATGCAAATTCATAGTGTATCATTTAGAATTGGTGGGGAGCATGGCCTAATAGAAGTTGCGAGATGAGGATCTTTATTTCATTTAACATAAGCATTAATGCTAGTCCTTTTCCAATTAACACATGTCACTGTGTGTTCTATATCATTTGTCCATGTTAGCAGCTAGAACAACTCATCATAGAGCGCTAAATTCAAGGATTAACAGAAAAAATAAATGTCTTATGTTATATAACGAGAGTGACTTCCTATCGTGGAACAACATTAATGTTAATCTTACAATTAAAGAATTAATCCATGCATTTTAAGTATTAACATCAGTAATTAAGGTAATCAAATTTATTATGGTTAATGCGTATATTGGAGGTCATTTCACATTTAAATGGAATTAACCGTCACATTTTTTCAACGAAGAGTCAGGTGTTAGACATATTTTCAGACCTTAATGGAAAGTCATAAACATTTGTACCAGAGTAATGGTGAAATGATAATGTATTTATGGCTTAAGCAAATGAAACCTTATTAAATTTTGATAATGATTCTTTTTTATTCATGTTGCATAGTTCTCGCATTGTTGCATTGATTAGGCCAAAGACATGGAAAGATCTAGGCTAAATAGGCTCAAAGACACAAAAGATACAAAGAATACCAATCCAATGAAAGTTATTTTAATGTTATTGTTGTATTGAAAGCAACAATTGGTAGTAAGAAGAAATTTTAGTGGGTTCTTCTCATTTAAATGCTCTCCAAGTCAAAATAAATGAGAGAACACAAGCTAATGAAATATGCACTCTTGTTCAGAATCCAAAATTGAAATGGAAGATGAAGCCCAAGTATTATTGTTTCAGTGCTACAAGAAGAAGCATTGGACAACCTACATCAAGAAATAAATCAACAATCATTATGACACCAAAGGCCCAAGTTCAACATACAAAAGGGTATGAAATAAAAATTTCAATCGAGAATTGAGAGAAACTCATAGCTTATAGATGTACACTTTATGAAAAGAGCATTTAAGGTACTCCATCTTATCTGCTTAGTCATCAACTTGTTGTGAATGAGGATGACAAAGAAGCCGAGATACCTCTATAATGAAATAGGAAAAAAGGTATGTGACTGTGATTATAGCTTATCCAATACTCAAAGCTAGCAATAATAAAAGGTAACACATTATGGAATGGGGTGACAATAGCTCCAATTTTTTTTCAAGAAATATGTAAGTATGTCTAAAGTAAAAGTTTTAATCTCATATTTTTGTTTACTTAGCTCATATATATAAGTTAATGTTTAGAGAAAAATAAAAGAACAAATGCCCATATGAGAAAAGATGTTAGAAGCAAGGGAATAAAGGTGGTCACCTCAGGAAGACTGTCTTAAAATCTACTTGAAAATACTTAAGTAAATCCTAAATTCTTTCGTCAACAATTAAGCACTCAGTGGAAACCAATGTTCAAAAAGTGTCATCTGTCACAAGCGATCCATATAGACATAAAAATTAATTTAACTAAAAGGATGATGCCAAAATCAATATGTAGTTGCATAAAATATTTAATTTACTTTCATTATGTGGAACTAGTTAAAGGATAAAGGATATGCTAAAAAGGATTACAATTTTCTAAGAAGAAGGCTTTGCCTTGTTATAAAGCGAAATTTTAAAATTATGAGGACTACACGAGCTAATGATCAAATTCTCTATCTGGTACACCATCTATTTACAAAGAATTACATGAGATGTAGTAAATGTTGAATAGTGTAGCATGAAAGTCTTAATTTGAATTTGCCTTAGTCAAATTGACAAAATTTGAATTTCCACATCAACAAACAACTTGGAGGCAGTTAACTTGTGTGACATGGCTCTTGCCACTCAATTAGCTCAGTAAATTCAAGTTAAAGGGCTTGGAGTTTAGTTAAGCATGTGTGATTGCTAAATTTTAGTAATCCAATTTAGTTATATCTAGTTGAGTTCAGTTAAACTAGTTCTAACAGTTGGAGGAACTAGTGGAAGGTCAGTTGTGCAATGGGACAATAGTCTAACTCAGTGATCATCTAGTTAACTGATCAATCAGCCTAAAATAACTAGTGCATGAAGAGAATTCGAGTTCCCATCTATGGTGGAGATTCCAAGGCAGCATAACCAGCAGTTGTAAACTAGTTTGAGTGTACATGTGTTGCGTGGAGTTATATGATCAAACCTTGGGAATTGTGCAATCAATTGGAGGAAAATTACTAAAAAATAGGGGTTAATTCTCTAGGATTTGTGCAAGGAAATAGAGGCTCAAGCAAAGGCAAAAATTGACTATCTAGATCAAAGCTTCTCATTAAGCATAGAGATAGGTTATTCACTTGCATTTTGAGATCAGATAAATCTAGCAATTGTAATAACCCTCTATTCATTTGATTAATAAAAAGTGACTTGAGGGGGTTTTCCCAGTTGGGTTCCTCCAAAATAAAAATATTTTGCATGTGTGTTATTTATTAATGTTTGTGATTGTTGTTCTAAATTGTGAATTGAATTCCACAGAGCAGTAGAGTAGAATTTCATCTCTTGATTTAGATTAAAATTTCTCGAGAAGTTGCAATTATATCACAAAATTTATACATGGTATCAGAGTAGGATTCACATTAGAACAAGAATTTCAAAGTTGTTTCTCAAGAGGTTCGAATTTGCAGCTTCAATTTAGCATGATCTCTTCAAAGTTGAGAGAATGGACTTCAATGGACTGAGACTAGAGTATGCCTTAGAAGGAAAATTTAATTTCATTGCATGGAAGTATCACATGGAGGCGGTGCTTGATGACAATGGCTTGGTAGAATACATCAAGACAGATGTTGCAAAATCAGCCAAATCAGAAGCCCAAAACCTAGCCCAATGGAAGAAATATGTAGCTAAGGCGAGGAGAATAATCTTGGAGGGAGTGCGAGGCTACATTGTCTCAAATATCCATGGGAGAGAAACTCCTTTCGCAATGTGGAAGGCAATGGAAGAGATGTTTAAGAATAATAGTGATCATAGAAAACTGGACCTCAAAGACAAACTTCGAAACATCAAGATGCAAAAGAATGATACTATTCCTCGGTATCTCACCACATTTACACAAGTTCGGGACAAGCTTGGTGGGGTTGGTGTGAATGTTGCAGAAGATGACCTGGTGAGCCTAGCTCTTCTAGGCCTTCCCAAAAGATGGCATAGCTACCAGGAATTGGTGAACGAGAGGGATAAATTACCGAATTAGGAACACTTGTGGTCCGATTTGGTACAAGAAGAGATTAGGAAAAATACCAAAGATGGAAGTTCATCCAAGGGTGAGGATGAAGAAAATTTTGCATTGGTTGGAAAGGGAAAGAAGGGAAAAGGGAATAAATCTAAAACCAAATAAGAATCTAACAAGGGGGAAAGAAGAAATACTTGTCCAAAATAAAATGCTTCAATTTTCATGAATTTGGGCACTATGCTACGAAGCTTCCACACAAAAAGTCTAGCAAGAAGAACTCAACAGGACCAGTAGTTGAAGCTTTGGCCTCATATTTTGAGCTTGAATTCACCCTTATCATATGCATGGATATCATTGTGATGGAGAGTGTGTGGTACTTGGAATACGGTGCCTTTTTCCACATGACATGGTGTAGAGATTTTTTCAGTGACGTAGAGGAGAAAGATCTCCATATGCATATTAAGCTTGGGGACAATGAAAGGTATAGTGCTATCGGTATTGGTATATTAACATTTAAGAGGGAGTAGGAATCCCCTCTTCACCTCAAATATATCATGGTTGTTCCAGGCCTAAAAAAGAATCTCATAGTTTTAATAGTTTTGGAAGACCGTGGTTATGATGTGATCTTCAGCAAAGGGAAAGCAGACTTGAGACGCATAGACACTGGACAGGTGAAAAATATCGAAGTTCATGTGAAGAACCTTTATACACTTGATGTGGAAGATTGTGTTGCATTAAGAAGTCAGGTAGAGAAAGTGAAAATTCGCAATGTCGGTGATCTTTGGCACGAGAGATTGTGACATTTGCATCATGATGCCTTAAAGATTATGTAGAAAATAACCACTCGCCTCCCTAAAGGAGAATTTGAGCAATAGGATTTCTGCAAAGGTTATACCTTGGGGAATTATGTAAAATCCACATTCCATGATCGAGAATGTTTGTGGACCTTTCTCGATAGCCTCCATTACCAGACAGAATATTTTGTTATTTTTATTGATGGTTTCTCAAGCAAGTGTTGGATATTTTTCATGCAAAAGAAGGATGAGACATTCTCAAAGTTTGTAGAATTCAAGGCGGTGAGTATGTTTTGAATGAATTCAAATATTTCGATGCAAAATAAGGCATTCAAACAGAGCTGACAACACCCCAAAACCCACAGAAAAATGGGGTAGTTGAGAGAAAGAACCGTAGCATTATTGGAGAAAAGAGAATTATGCTACATGACTAAGACCTACCACTACATTTCTGTGCATAGACATGTAACACAACAATCTACTTGCAGAACCAAAGTCATCATCGGATTCTTGGTATGATTACACCGGAGGAGGCTTTATCGGGGAGAAAGTCAGATGTGTCTCACTTCAGGATTTTTGGAGCCTCTATTTACTGCAAGGTCTCCAAATATTCAAGGAAGAAGCTTCAGCCAACAATATAGTTGGGAGTTTTTATGTGTTAGACCAAAACTCCACACAACTTCTAGGTGTACTTACCTTCTGTTGGATAGGTAAATCCCCTCTGCGGACAGAGGCGATCCCACTAGCTTAAAACAGAACTAGCCACAATCGATTCATGCTGCCACGCAAGTTCCTAGTTGTACACTAAAAGTGAATTAAGAAGACCAACCTGGAATCCAACGCTATAGTCAAAGCAAAGTTGGTATTCCCACTCCCTCGCTCCAGCAGGTCACAATCCTTGCGATCCTTGCAAACGGACACCTGCACATGCAAAGGAAGAAACAGATACAAGCATAAAATCCACCAAGGCACAACTATATTTCAGTCATAAAGGAAATAAATCAAACATCACTATAATAGACAATGAGATTGGAACTATAATAGCAGTCGTTCATTAATGAATAATAGACAGGAAAAGTTACAACCAAGGTTCTGACGTTGAACCTCTCCTCTGGCTGGGTGAGCAATTATATGTGTCTTGCAATGTACCTCCTCTCTGGCAGCATAACCTCTCTATGCTTCACTATCACTCACGACAAGCGTAACCACAACTAGCATTCCTCCAAGAACTCAAAAACTCCAGAACTCCCCTGTCTAATGCATGAGGACAGATATTTATAGATGGAGAAGGGATAAAGATTCGATGAACCAGGACACCCATTGTGGATTGGCATTATCTCTGAAAAGCCACTGTGGATAGATGTCAAGGATAGATGATGACTCTCGACCTCTATCCGGTGGATTTTACCCTCAAAAGACTTCGTGATCTGAAGGGAAAAAGCAGATGGGCGAGCGTTTAGCAAAAATCATTACCAAATTGGGCTGGCGCGGGTGTTGTTCTGTGACAGAGCGCCAATGGTCGCGCCCTCTTTTGAGGATCTCAGTGATTGGCGCGGGTAAGATACTGTGGACTTGCGCCAATGGAAAAAGAGTACTTTCCAGGGATAATTTGCAGAAGGTGTCTTCAGGGAACATGAAGTACATACTCAGGGGAACATAATGCAAGTGTTTTTGGGTTATGTCACCGCTCACAGGTCCCAGAATGCGACCTCCAATGTATGGAAACGGGGCGATAGGGACGGTGACCAATGGTGACAAATTACTGTGTAACAGATGCCCCCTAAAGCATGAAGTCCGAGAGGTAGAGAGGGGTGAAATACTTTACAAGAACACACAAGAACACATATAGCTGCCGCCGAGGATCTGTATTGAGAGACACGACTGATAGTTCAATTACATGATGTACGTGGTATGGTCGCAGCCATCCATAAGAGAGTACATAAATAATCTAGATCCATAGTATGGACGCAGCCATCTGGTTAGGATCAACGAATTGAATCAGGTATGGTCACAGCCATCCAGTGAATGAGTCATGTATCAAGAATCACGCCTGGATTACAACAGACATAATCCAGGGTCTTGCGCTCCATCTCGACCCGAACAAGAGTACAAGTTCAAGCATGTGAACATGTAAGCTGAAGTCGAACATGCATGAACATCGTCTGATTACCAGTCAATATTGGAAACTGTTAACAGACGCGAGAGGTACCATCAATAATGACAATGGCCCTCAAGGTACTATAGGTACAATCTACGGCGTGTGAATTAGTGATCTGAAGTCGAACACCCGTAGAATCATTCGATCGGAGGCCAATGATGAAAACCTCACGTCGAACACGAAGAACCTGCCATTAAGGCATGCAGGCTCCAAGGCACCGGCAGGGAGTCTCTAGATCAGCTTCCTGGATAATGAGCTGAAGTCGACAGGAAGTGACCTTGATCGAAGGTGGGCCATAATGTTTCCCACATCATCGACACGAGACAAAGAGATAATGTTGTGAATCAAGATTGTACGAACTATCAGAGGGAGGTTGTTTCTTTGCAGAGGTCAACTTCTCTTGAACATATCGACGGCACATTAATGGAATTGGCAGTATTTGACATCAATGTATCAAAGGTCATGATGACGAGGCAATGAGTAAATGAGAGGTCAAATAGGGTACCCAAGGCCATGGAAGCAAGTGAAAAATTTGAGATGAGATATCCCCACCCTGGACACGAGAGTAGAAAAGTGCCATGTTCAAGAGCGACATACTGCCGACACGATAACAATTATGGTTCAAAAATTTTCTTTTCCCCCACCATTTCTGGCGAGTACCCCAGTTATTTTTAACAAGCTTGATGGGGATAGCATATGCTTGTGGTGTGTCATTTCGACAAAATCCGATGTCATCAGGTTTTAACGAGTCTGACAAAGGAAGAACTCGGCGTCTTTTCATGTTTAGAGAGTTTGAAAAGACAACAGAAAAGGAAACTCCAGGGGTATCCTTTTTCGTAAAGTTGTGTCTCTCGGGCCCGAAAAAGTATAAAATAATGCCCGAAAGAACCGCCCGACCATTATGATCGAGGAGTACTTTTCATAAATAGTGATTTCGACTTGAAAAAGTAAAAAAGCATTCAAAATCACGTCATTTCGTAACCATTAACGAGTTTGAAACGACAAAAACCCGGTAATCTTTTTATGTTTTAACGGTCGACAAAAAGAACTTAAAACGACTGCCCCTTATTAACGTTTAACGAGTCAAGAGGAGCGACTCGGCAATCTTTTCCTCTTTAAATGGTCAGAAAAGAGCTAAAAGCAGACCTCCATTTTTATTCTCTTTAACGAGTCAAAAAGGGAAAAATACTCGGCAATCTTTTCATTTTTTACGAGTCAGAAAAGAGCTTAAAAGGAGACTCGTCCTGGAGGAACGAGTGGTATAAAGGGTAGCAACTGGTTCCGGTAATGGTGGAACTGCTCAAAACATGTAATGGTCAAGAGGCTGGCCAATAAAACCACTCATCGCTGCGGTTCCTCAGGAAAGGATAAACAATCAAGTGAGAGCATATGATCGGCCAAAGAGATGGTGGCGATGGAATGAAACAACCAAGGCTCATCTAGCAGAATTTAGAAGATAAAAGGCAATCACGGGATGTAAATCAGGTATGGGTTCATTTTTACACAAGCTTGAACCATGGGGAACTTTGCTTGAATTCGGTTTCATGTTTACACAAGCTTGAAACGAAAAACTATGCTTGCTATGAATTTGCATGCCCCCAATATGATAATGCAAATCGAGGTACATGCCCCCCAAGCTTCATGGCATTCACAGAGTGGATGGAATGAAGGTTTACTTGGAAAGACTCGATTTTGAAAAGGAGGATGCATGCCCCCCGGGCTTCAGTCACGCGCCCGGGTCAGCTGCCGTCAATAGGATGACGGACTGGATGTTGAGGCATTTCCCGTGGAAATAAGACCATTTAGGAATGGTAGGTGACTATATGTGAAGTGTGAACCGGGGAACGAAAGTTGGTCTACGATCCTGATCGTCCTTCCTTCGTGCGGAAAACACATCACTCTGAAGAGTGAGGACACAATTGCACGTATGCGATAAATATAGTCTCGTCCAAGGAGTAAATTGTAATCTAACGGACCTTGGACTACCATGACGCCCATTTGAACGGTCTTCCCTTCTAATGTGATAGGTACATTGGGAAGAATTCCTAAAGGTCGAGTGGTTTCTCGATGAAAACCTGTAAGGTTTCTCATCTCAGGCAGAAGCAATGGCGAACCAAGTGCTTCCCAAGCTGTTGAAGAAAGGATGCTAACAGGAGATCCCTCATCAATAATGGTACCGGCCATAACCATTCAGTAGACTTGGACTATAATTCGAAATGGTATGGAAGCTGGTAACCGAGGATTGCCTAGTTGATCCCAATTGAAGGAAACAACTAGGTTGCTTGAAGGTGGGACCGGATAAACGGCCGGATATGACTCTGATGAACTTCCTTCCTGCTGCGAAGGAATGAGAGGGATTCTCACTTGATCATTAGAATCTATGTTTATGAATAGAATTTGGACGGTGTGGTCTTCATTCTTTACAGTGATAATATCATCTGAGGATGGAACTTCTGAAGGCAAAACCGGGTCAACTGTCATCTGGACCTTTTGAAAGACCGGGTCAACTGTCATCTGGACCTTTGGACTTTCGTTAATATCATCTGAGGATGGAACTTCTGAAGGAAAAACCGGGTCAACTGTCATCTGGACCTTTTGAAAGACCGGGTCAACTGTCATCTGGACCTTTGGACTTTCGTTTGGTTTGGATTCAGATGGCTCATCCTTGATGATAAACACTCCCGGAACAAAGTGGTGCATAGATGATGAACGTAAATCAACACTCTTTCCGACCAGGGACTGGTCTGGAACAGGCTGAGCACAGCCAGGTTCGGGAAGAGAAGGCTGGACCAAAGAGGAATCATGCTTGATCTCTTGGTTAGCGGAGAAATGATCTGCAGTTGCAAAAAGATGCTGATATCCAGCGGGTAGTTGGGGTAAGGGAGCTGACAGACTTTCCAAAAGACGGGAGGCTTCATCCATAAGTGGACAAAGGTGAAGGAGATGATTACCTTCACAAAGTCGACAAGGGAAACGAACCTTCCCTTTTCCCTTACCAGCTGATAAGGTATCGTCAATCTGCGATGACGAGGGGCGAGTCGGGTCACGGGACCATATATCTAGGACCCTGGGAATACCAGGACAATCAGTAAGAAAATGGTCCTCCTTGCATAATTGACAAGGAAACTTAGCCTTCCGCGGAGGAGCAGAAGGTGGCTCTACTTCAGGTATACTCGGGGTAGATGCGACCTTTCCCTTGGGAGACTTCTTCTGTTTGGTCTTCTTCTTCTTTTCCTTCTTAGCCACCTAGGTACTGGCGGAACTTTCACCAGGTGAAGTAGAAGATGAGGACGCAGCAATAGGCGAAGAAGGGGAGGGGTCCACCTTGGAATCAACATGATGTTGTTCGGGTGGAGGAGGTGGTGGTGGAACAGGAGTTATCACATTCGAGACCACCGAGTTTGAAAACAACCATACGGGCAAACCGATGGTTAACCCAGGCAAAGACAAAGTTGCGATATACTGAACACTGACATTTCCAACAGAAGGAAATGGACTAGGGTTTCCATCAGGGGGAACACCTTGGCCGGTGGGCTCAGGGAAGGATGCCATTGAGCGAGAAAGAATCCTACTCAAGCTAACGCAAACAAAATCTAATTGGGTAAATGTTATCATGGCCAATAAATTTTAAGACGCAAAGGCACGACTTGACCTTTTCATGTTTTAAGAGTCGAGAAAAGGACAAAAGATGACTCTAGTCTCCTTCGAATGTTTAATGAGCACGAAGTGACAAGACGCTCACAGGCACCTTTTCTTTTAGGGAGTCCGAAAAGGATCAAAAGTGACTACTCTGGAGACTCTAGGCAAAAGGTTTACCAAACAATCCGTAAAACTGCTTATACACCTTGGAAATCAGATGAAAACCAAGGACTTCCCGTACTGCAGTCAATCTTCCTGAATGCTGTGTTCAGTGCACTACGGCTTGTAAGGCGGCAGACTCGGCTTCCTATGGATAAAGGATGATAGCCTAGTGGGGTCTCCCGTATATACGCGACGGTACGTGGGAGCTCAGTCTGTATTGGCACCTATCGTTTCACCGTGGAGGAATCACCCAACCACTCAACGGTAAGCTACCAGGTTTAAAGACGCCGAAACACGTCTCTAACCTAGACCTCTAGAATATTTGCGTTATGTTCCAATGCGTTGTTATGTTCATTGAGTTTATTTTAAAGTTTATCTTCAATTATGTTTCAGTTTTTTGGTCCTACCGTATGTGATATCTCAAAAGCTTCTTAGATGCAAACTACATGCCAAAACTATACCATTTCATTCAATGAATTCTATCTACAGGAGGGTTGAGATCTTTACACAAACGAAATGACCACTCAGCAAACTGCAAAGATCCTAATGCAGCTAATAACAAGAAATGAAAATTTTTCTTTTTCTTTTTAATGGCAACAAATAACAATAAACGCTAGCTAATATGATGCAAAAGATCTTTTGTTTTTCTTTCCTTTAAGATGGCATGATGCATTTAAACAAATCTTAAGAGATATTCATAAGTGTACACAATCCAAGTTCACTCAATGAAATAGAACCAATTCTGAAACACCAAAATGAACTATGCAAGCAAGGAAAAACACAAAGACTTTCAATGAACCATGTAATCTAAGTTCAAATGAAGTCGAGCAAAATCCAAAGAGGCTAGAAGTGAATCACCCAAAGCATAGAAGACCAAGCTTTAACAAACCACTAGATAGGTGCGGAACACAACCAACAAGTTGACTGGAATAAAGGTAAAACCAGTAAAACAGAGGTTCAACACACTTCCAGAGGCTGTAAGAGATATAAAAAGATAAAAATCTGAGTTGAAAGAGCTTCCAACCAACACACAGGCAAAATTCACAGGGCTGGCGCGACTATCAGCCTGCAACTTGCGCTACCAAAGGATTGGCGCGGGTTGCTGTTGGGCAACATGCGCCAACTAGCGCGAATGTCAGAGTAAAAACCGCGCCAACTAAGCTTGCCGGCTAAAAAAATAAATAACACGACCCCAGGTCGGGCCGACAGTGTTCAGATGGATCAAACAGTAAATAACAATCTCAAAACTGACCCAGAAAGCTCATTCACTCAAGCAAGCAAGAGAAAATTAACATGCAAGACAAACTCCAAATAGCTTGTCCCCAGTGGAGTCGCCAAATTGTTGGATAGGTAAATCCCCTCTGCGGACAGAGGCGATCCCACTAGCTTAAAACAGAACTAGCCACAATCGATTCACGCTGCCACGCAAGTTCCTAGTTGTACACTAAAAGTGAATTAAGAAGACCAACCTGGAATCCAACGCTATAGTCGAAGCAGAGTTGGTATTCCCGCTCCCTCGCTCCAGCAGGTCACAATCCTTGCGATCCTTGCAAACGGACACCTGCACATGCAAAGGAAGAAACATATACAAGCATAAAATCCACCAAGGCACAACTATATTTCAGTCAGAAAGGAAATAAATCAAACATCACTATAATAGACAATGAGATTGGAACTATAATAGCAGTCGTTCATTAATGAATAATAGACAGGAAAAGTTACAACCAAGGTTCTGACGTTGAACCTCTCCTCTGGCTGGGTGAGCAACTATATGTGTCTTGCAATGTACCTCCTCTCCGGCAGCATAACCTCTCTATGCTTCACTATCACTCACGACAAGCGTAACCACAACTAGCATTCCTCCAAGAACTAAAAAACTCCAGAACTCCTCTGTCTAATGCATGAGGACATATATTTATAGATGGAGAAGGGAGAAAGATTCGATGAACCAGGACACCCATTGTGGATTGGCATTATCTCTGAAAAGCCACTGTGGATAGATGTCAAGGATAGATGATGACTCTCGACCTCTATCCGGTGGATTTTACCCTCAAAAGACTTCGTGATCTGAAGGGAAAAAGCAGATGGGCATGCGTTTAGCAAAAATCATTACCAAATTGGGCTGGCGCGGGTGTTGTTCCGTGACAGAGCGCCAATGGTCGCGCCCTCTTTTGAGGATCTCAGTGATTGGCGCGGGTAAGATACTGTGGACTTGCGCCAATGGAAAAAGAGTACTTTCCAGGGATAATTTGCAGAAGGTGTCTTCAGGGAACATGAAGTACATACTCAGGGGAACATAATGCAAGTGTTTTTGGGTTATGTCACTGCTCACAGGTCCCGGAATGCGACCTCCAATGTATGGAAACGGGGTGATAGGGAAGGTGACCAATGGTGACAAATTACTGTGTAACACCTTCCTTCAGAATGATAGTTGTGCAAAGGGATGTAAAGTTTGATGAGGAGAAATCGATGTAGTGCTCTCTTAAGAGGTAGCTTTAGATCCCACAAGAAGAGGATATTTTAGCTCCAAAGGATCAGCCTCAGCAAGTTGTGAAGCAACCAACAATAGAGGAGGAGAGAGTGGAGACATTCACTCAAGCAAAACAATCCAGAGAAGATAGAAAAAGAACTAGGGAATTTGATAGATTGGCGTAGGATGTGAGGGAGAATGTGGGAGCTCATCCAAATTTGGGCAGGAAAATGAGGTCACCTTAGAGGTAGACTCGCTACATGGCTCTAATGACTGAGCTTGTAGATAGTGAGCCATCCTCTTTCAAGGAAGACATTAAGAAACCTGTTTGGATTTATGTAATGGTAGAAGAATATGAATCCATTTTAAAGAACATTGTTTGGGAAGTGGTCCCAAGACAAGCAGATAAATTATTTGTGGGTTCAAGATGGATATTCAAGGTTAAGCATGTAGTAGAAGGAAGCATAGAGAAGTATAAGGCCAAATTTGTTACCAAAGGATTCTCTCAAGTTGAGGGAATTGACTATGAGGGAACCTTTTCTCCCGTAGCAAGGCATTCATCCATTAGATCATTTTTTGCATTGGCTATGCAGATGGGGTGGAAGATCCACCAAATGGATGTAATTTTTTTTTTTATCAATGGTGTTATTGAGGAGGAGTTGTACATCGAGACTAGAAGGTTTTGAGACATTTGATCAGGAGCCTCATGTGTGCAGACTCAAGTGAGCATTGTACAATCTCAAATAGACACCCTAAGGTCGGTACACCATGATCGACAATTATCTCACTGGTTTGGGCTTTACCAAAAGTGAAGTGGATGCAAACCTTTATCATATTTTGGTAGAAGGTAATTGTTTATCATTGTTTTATATGTTGATGATTTAATATTAATAGGTGATGACTAGTTTATTAGCGATTGCAAGGAGGACCTTGCAAGGGAATTTGAGATGAAGGACATGGGTCTTTTTACCCACCATTTTGTGCGTGATATCCCTAGAATGTTTTTTTCTATAATATAGTCCTCAGTCGGAAGCCAACAACCCCTTATAACCACCAACTAGCTCGTTGTGCCACTCCTCTGCCACCTGAGCCAACCATATGGTCCCTCACCCATCTGTCATGATTGTATGTTTGAAGGTGGTCCTCCCAAACCTAAAGGTACACCTTGGCATTTGGTAAGTGAGTATTGTAGTTTACTTATCATGGCAACTTTTGGGCATGGATTAATGGGGGGATTCAGTGGAAAGTGTGGGCTAGGTCTATGCTCTTGTCCCCTAGACCTATTTTGGATGTTAACCATGGACCCTAGTCCCGTGGGATCTCTTTTACTGACCTTTGGGATTTAGGGATGATACTTCATGGGAAACCCTAATTTTGGTAGCATGGTCGCGCTCCCTCATCCACATATATCACTTCCCTTTCACTCATTATATGAGATTATTATTGTTATCGATACAAAATAAAATAATGAACTTTAGATTGAATGTTATTTTAAATGTCATGTAGTGCTTTCTACTTCATTCATAATACTTTCAATTTAATTTATGAAAAAATGTTAAGCTATAAAACATCATCCTATTTCTATTTGTATAGATGATTTCATAATTCACATTAAATTTATTATTAATTAATATTGTTATTTTTTAAATTCAATAATATATTTGATTTCTTCTTAAAAATTATTTTTTATTTTTAAATATATTATATTATGAAGGAATATTAATCTATAAAATAATCTGATTTTTGTTTCGGTAGATAATTTCATAATTCACATTAAATTTATTATTTTTGAAATTTAGTAATATATTTTATTTCTTTTTAAAAATATATTATTATTTTTAAATATATTAGATGATGATGATTAACTTCTACAAAGACCAATGTGGTCTGCTGGATCTTAAGAAAGTGAGAGATTAATTCATAATTTTTAATATTTTATTTCTATAATAAAAAAGAAGGGGAATAAACATTCCTAAATGACAGTAGATTTCTTAACAGGTCGATAAGGTTGGTAGTGTGACAAATGTTTTAGAAATGGGAATAAATGTGAGTAAGAACCCGGTAATCCAAGAGAAAGTGATTTTCACCTTCAACCCTCCTAGTATAAAAAAGGTGACAAATTCGTTCATCCCAAAGTGTTATGGGAATAAACCAACACCTAGTTTCACTTTGAATCACATGAGAATTGTTTCTTATCTTCACAATGTTCATTTTCTTATTAGGATTGGCCAAGGCAAACATAATTCTAGCTATTGAGAGAGGGGTTGATTATCTCCTTATAACATATCAACTTTCTTTTCCCCTCGATATCCTTACCATCCCACAACTTATCCTTAAATTTGGAAGTAATGGTATTTTTAATATTATCCTTATTCTCCAAGATGATGTCATCCTTTATCTGACAACGATGAAGCCAAGCCTAGACATCCTTGTGCCAATCTCGCTGGAGCTGGAGGTTGAAGTTTTGACTACATTTAGAAGAAATTTTGGGGAACTTCTTGGCTTCCATGTTGTAAAACTTCTTATTATACAACAGATACCTAAACATAGCCATGTTTTCAATGGGGGAAAGGCCAACTTCAGTCAAGAGGATAGGATAGGGAGTATCCCCTTTAATCTTAATTTTGTAGGTTATAAATTTCTTAATTCAATCTTCCTTCATGATTCTCTAGATATACTACAACCCCAAACCTCACTACCATATAAAATAATAGTGCTGACAAGATTCTCAAAGAGGAGTTATTTTTTACTCCAAACCTAAAGGTCAATCGAATTACAATTGTTTTCATGCTCATAATAAGTTTTCCATCCTCCAATAATCTTTTTCTTAATGTTATAAGTCCAATTGAGTTGATGATTAATGTCAATACCTAAATATTTGTAAGAAGAAAACTTATCCAAGTAATTGTTATCATAAATGAAATTATCATGATTGATCTTTTTGGATTTAATTATCATGACTTTAGTCTTGTCTGTATTAAGGGTCATACCCATCCTGGAGTAATGATCATGAAAGATTTTATGTTTCTTGTCGAGATCATGATGGCTTCTGGATAGGAGGAAGATATCATCAACATAAGGGAGAAGAGTAATGACCATACTAGCAAGCTTGGGGCCATTGCATCCTGTAGCTTCTAAACACTCTTCTAGCTTATCAATGTAAATGCTAAAAAGGGTATGGGATAGAGGGCACCTTTTAATAATGCCGATATTGCCTTTAATTTCTTTAGACCAACCCTTGGTTGTCTTAAGCTTAGCGACAAAATTCTCGTATAGCCAAATCACAGCAATCCTCAACTCGAGAGAAATCATTATCTATTCGAGTCTTTACCATAGCTTATCTCGAGGAACTTTGTCGAAAGATTTTCGAAAATCAACAAAACAATGATGATAATAGTATATTTTTATTTTAAAATAATATATAATTTTATGCAATTATATATATCTATATATATATATATATATATATATATATATATATATATATATATATATATATATATATATATAAACAATTCTCTGAACTGATATTTTCTATGACTACATTAGTTCATTTATTCATATTAATTGATCTTTTTAATAGAATATTATTTTACACATTATTTTAGTTTTTCTTTTATTTTATATTATAATAATACAAAAAAAGAATTCATAATTCAAAACATAAAAAAAATATTAACATTATGTTGTAGCGGCTACAATCACCCTCCAAAATTTTGCCTTAGCTTCATTTTGGAGCCTCCCTACCAACCATCCTTAGTAGCATGTCTTGCACTATCTAGGTACATATGATTTAGTTGAGTTTCAATGGCTTATCAACTTGTGTTTGCTAGCTTGTTTTCCTTCCACCCGCAAGCTGACATCCTGAAACTTGGTCATTTTCTGGTTGTTGTACCCACTTGGGAAATTGTGCAGATCTAGAGGGGAACTAGCCTTATTCTCAACAATTGTGCAGAACTTCAAGGCAGCTTGCTACTCTCCAAAAATGCTCAGAGAAAGCAAGCAACCTTCCCTCTAAAAATTGCACAGAGCAAACCATCACTGGGCTCGATCTCAAAATTTTTACAGATCTGGCTCATAGCCTTGGCTTCAGTCCAGAAATTGCGCAGAGCCTGAGGGGCAACTAGAGCCACTCAACCTAGAAACTATGCAGAAGTCACTCCAAGGCTTGCAGTCAATTGCATGTGCTCCCAAGTTGATCGGTTCCCTCCGGGACTAAGAAATCTTGATTTGCATGCATGGGTTGCAAAAAAAACAAAAAGAAAAAAAGCATCCCTAGATTTTAGGGATCCATTTTTAGTAGCTGGAGGTTACATGCAAAAGTCGTTTTAGAAACCTCCTGCCAAGTGTCACTTTTTACTAGATTTGTGGCATGCATGTCATAAGCCTCGATATTATCAAACTTTTTTTTCGACGCTTCAGAGCTCATTCTTCATTTCGATCTTGGAGCTCTAGCATCCCACATCGCATCTAGGAGCATGCAGCACACTCAACTCAGCTTTTTCTAGGTAAGTCTGCTTTTCATGTATTTTTCTGCTTTTCTGTCGCTTTTTGTATTTCAATTTGTGTGAGTGTTGTTTTCTTGTTTTTGTTGAATGCTTGTTGTCGTTTTAATGCATGTTAGCTTGTAGAAGCATTGTTTCAAGTTTTCCATTACATCTCACTACTGTCGCATGCATGACATTGTTTTTTCACTAACGGTTGTCGTTGCGGCGTCTCGCTTCACACACATACTTGTCTTCCCATTTACTAAATCTTGCACTCACTGTTTGCATGCATGATCATTCACTCTTGTTTGCACTCAAATTCAAACATGCATTTAGCCTTTACATGTTTTGAGTCGCCCGTCGGCGGGTCTGGGATGCCTTGACCTGGACCTTGCCTTTCCCAGCTTGCATTGCACATTTATGAGAGTGAAGGATCTGCCTTCCTCATAGGAATTGCGAGAGCTTGCCCAACAATGGCATCCTAATCTTTCTCTGTGCAATTTTGAGAGGAAGTACCACGTTGGCCCCTGGAATTGCAGAGATGTAGTTTGACCGGGTTGCAGTCAAGTTGACTGAAACTGCACAATGCACAGTTTCAATCCTCAACAGGCCAAGATGGATTGTGCTCTGTGCAGTTTCAGTAGTCATTCACCTCACTGACAGTATAGACTGTGTTCTGCATAGTTCTCAAAGTCAGTTTCCCAGACTTCAGGTGAAAATTGCGCAAACCTTCCAGTCAGTCCTTAAGTTGCTTTTGGTTTTCAACTGAAAGATTTTTTTACATGAGTTTTTGTCTATCTCCAGGTATCACAGGTGTTTGTCCATTTCTCAGTAATACAGGTACAATGGCTTCCAAGAGAGCAGGGTCAAAGGACACCGTTGACAGTGCAACTAGAGATGCAGTCGAGAAAGTGTCTATGGGCTTGCCCATCTATGAAGAAACTAAGTTGTTCATAGACAAGGAGATCAAGATGAAACGGAAGGACATCAATGAAACATTTTCAGGCAGATTTGAGGAGAATTTGGAGTATCCTAGAGTCTATGTAAACATACACAAGTCTGGCTTGTACTAGATTGCATGCAGCCATCCCGCGTTTCAATGTGCGGACATGATCCACTGGATTGTCTCGCATACTAATACAAAGAAAATGGTGTTGAGCAGTGTCAGTAGAAGAGAACTTTCTACCTTCAGGGAAAAGGAATTTTAGGCGATGTATCACTTTTTGCAGCCGGTGATCATGATGGATACACCCTTCACCAGACCCAACAGTAGTGCAATATCAAGAGACATCTTGAAGAGCTATGTGAAAGAGCCATCTATGTTCAGGACAACACCCATCCAAGTGTACAAGACAAGGATACTGTGGAAGGCATATTAGCTTCTAGTCATCTTCGCATGCTGCTTATATGGCCAAGAGAGTACATAAACATTCCCACAGAGTTGGATGATTGTGTTGGATCAGCTGTTGAACAAAGGAAGACCTTTTAACTGGTTCGACATGTTAGCTCTTAGGTTGAAGGAACAAGTAACAGAAGCCTGACATCCGTCCAAGGGTCAACATGAAAAGGTTTTCATGTCCACTTACATACTTGATGCAGTCTGTGTCTGTCAGTAGTTCCCAAGCTTGGGTTGGGCATGGAGACCTTCATAAACCTATGTGCACACTTATTGCAGATTATTCTCCAGATGCAGCTTTTGTGGAGTTATAATACAACTATCAGACCACTTCGTCACCCCGGTGTACAGAATGATCTTTGAGCAAGAACCGCCTTTCATGTTGTAAGAAAATATGGAGGAATTAATTTACATAACAGATTAGTATGCCTCACCCCTTGGCACCTTCATCCGAGTGTACAACACAGAGAAGGTTCCTCATGTTTTTATCTAAGTTTTCCATGGATAAGCTAGTCATGCAATAGGTTTCATATCATATCTCAACATGGTTGTTAGTGAGACTGCATAGGAAGAGGAAGGCACCTTGGCTTGCTCTTCCTTTGCAAATCGGGAAGTGTGAGATCCATAATCTCAAACATGCTGAGGCCGAGATGAAGGAATTCAAGAGGTTCACCTTTGGCACCAAAAGTTTCAATCCATATGACCCGCATTTCTTAGTGAAGGAACACTTTGCGAGAGTGTATCATCCTTGGATCCACGGGACGTGTCATTGGCCTGAGGAAGACCCATGGAGATACTACTATCACTTCTCAAGGCTCAATGAATCGGTCAACACGGATGTAGAATGGTTAGTAGTACAAAATGCAACAACATCTCAGAGAGTAGCACCATCAGTAGTAGTAGAAGGCAACAAACCTATGCTTGATAAAGGCAAGAGGAAGGTTGCTGACATCACGTAGGTGGATCAAAGCTGCAAGTTCAAAGAAAATCCACTTGTGCTAAAGGAATCTTTGGAGATTGAGGCAAAGAGGTGACAAGAGGATCACACAAAGGAAAAGGGAGAAGCAAAAGCTAGAGGAAGCAAAAAAGGAGTTGTAGGAGTTGAAGCAGTAAGTCAGGGAAGAACAAGAGTTGCGCAGAAGAGAGAAGGAAGCATAGCAAGGACATGAACAATAGGAGGTGAAGCATGCACAATTGATGAAACTATGCCTATACAAGTTATTGATTCATTCGAATAGCTAACACATGGCAGATAAGGTGAGCAGTCGCAGGAGCAGGACTTTTCTCAAAAGATTGAATAGATGTTGTAGCAGATGGACATGATATGATTCAACTCAAGTTAGATCAGGACACTGATCTCATGCCTCAGTACCAAGAGGTAACCCCACCAACTTCACCAGATTCGGAAGTAGAGCAAGTCCCAACCGATCAAGGAGACACTGAAATCCTTGAGGAAGTGGATGTTTACAACATATCTTTCGACGAGTCACAACATAGAGTTGTGCAGTCGCACAAAGTGTCCACTCCAGATGTTCATGTATCTCCAACGCAGTTTGAAGAGTGAGTGATCTTGTACGATGTGCGTAGACATTCTGCCACATTGGCTAAGGCATATGCCAAAGCCACCAGCTCGAGTGTTAAATTCTTGATAGCTGAAAATGAGTGCATGGCTAAGGATCTACAAGTGGCCAAGTAGGGAGAAGAAGAAGTTACAACATTCGGCAGAGTAGAGTTGAGGAAAGTGATACTTGATGAAGTATCATCTCTCAAGAAAGTCATGCGGAAGTTGTACTTCAGGTTCGTCACTGTGCATAAGTTAGTTTTCCATCTTAACGGTTGGTAGAAACGTTGTGCTAAGAGAGCACACATCTTGTCAAACGTACACACTATTTTCAATCACATGAAAATATGGACAATGAGTTACAAATGATCCCCATTGCACTTGCCAAAGATGATGAATCCAAAGGTGTTTGAGTTGAAGGCACGCATCCGGAGTCAGATCCAAAACTATGAGGAACTCCCGCATCTCATCACCAGCTTGCAAGCTTCACATGCACGAGTGTTCAGGAGCATGGACGTCATTGTCCATGCACATGAGATCCCATCCATTGGCACACTCATTGAGGCAAAGGCAAAGAGCCAAATCCGACTAGAGCTGGACATGTACATCGATCAGTTGATGCACATAGTCACCAGCGCAGACTTGCAGATGAGCATAAAGACTATGCACCAGTATGTTGCTGGTCCAGCTGCACTCAAGACTATGATGTGCATACTATCCGACGAGTTGGATAGAGGTGTAAAATTAGTGTACCCGGATGCAACAGAGGCACGAGTTCAATTTTAGAAGGATGTCACCACAGAGCATACGAACACCATAACGGAATACCAAGCTTGACATCAGTTCGCCACCGTCAATCATCGAGAGGATATCAAAGAGTTAGTCTTCCCACAACTGTTCGAGTCTTAGTGATGTCTTTCATGGCTTACTCAAGCCCATTTTTGTCTCACATGGGTATATGTGTAGATTGCAATGTAAACATGTTGTAAAAGTGAAATACCAAGTCTCAATAGTAGAATGTAATAGTCATGTGTAAGTTGAAGAGTCATGAGGGCAGTTGAAGAGTCATAAAGGGGAATGTCAAGGGTCACCCCACCCTTTTCTATTTATAGAACCTCATAACTCATTGTACAAGCTTTTGGGAGCCAAGATTTCTATAGGTATAATTTATAGAAATCTTGGAGTGCATTGTAACGAGCCTTGGCTTCTCCATAGTGCAGAGCTAGTACATCTCTTTGGAGGAGCAAGCGGTAGTGACTGTAATGTTTCGCTATTGGGGCTAGTGGAAGTCATGGTTGTATGTATGATTGGATATTTCATTCTTTTAATATAACAGAGCCAACATGTTTCATGCATAAATTGTTATTGTAGTTCAACTATCCTGGTTACTTTAATGATGCATGTAGTTGTAATTTACACATGTATGTATGGACTATTCTGTATGTGTTTGCATGAATCTTATCGAAGTGTGTTGTTGGTATAATCCATCACTTTGGATCATAGTCTATCTTGATTTCCATCTTGTGATCTCTTTCTACTCATGTGTTCCCCTTCAAGCCACGTGCTATCACAGGTTTCTAAGGGGCGCACTCACTCCCCCTTCTATGTGTTAGAGCCTTTCATGCACCTTCCTTGACTTGCTGCAAGGTCACACCCTTGCTACCAACAAGGAAATCTTACTTATCTATGCACACAACCATAGTGAAGGCAATACCATACTACCCATTATTGGGACTCCTACTCCAAACGGTCTGAGGTCTAGTTGGGACTTCCTACCTGGGAGATCCCCTAACATGTTGGTGGGTCCAGCACCATCATTACATTATTAGAAAAAAGAAAAAAAAATTAATATAGACAGGCTTGTTACACTTCAGATAAAACAAAACTCTGCACAATCAATTAAACAAAACATATTTTGCCACAAAATAGTAAAATATGTGTGTCAACTAACGTGAAAATTGACAGTTTACACTTTTTAATTAACCTGAGTTAACAGTGGCCATAGTGGCAAGTAAAATATGTGTGTCAACTAACATGAAAATTGACGGTTTACACTTTTTAATTAACCTGAGTTAGTAGTAGCCATTATGGAAAGCATAATGTGTAGAGTGATGACATATCACTCCAAAATAAGGAAACATGGTAGTTGCAATACATGATTTATGCATTTTGATATGGCCAAAATAGATGACATGTGGCAGTACAAAGCTTGAGGTGTTAGGTAACATATAGTACCCACATCATGCTTAGTGATTTGTTTCTTGACACGAATTCATAGTGTATCATTTAAAATTGGTGGGGAGCATGGCATAATAGAAGCTATGAGACGAGTATCTTTATGTCATTTAATAATCCAAATTTAAATAGGAACACAACAAATTACAGATATAACAATACACACAGAGATGTAGTGGAAATAAAACTTCATTTCATTAATATCAAAGAACTGAAATATGCTTACATACAGAATGGAAATAAACTACCTCGGACGATGGTAGCTTATCTCTGAGAAGAGATGTAGTGGCTACATGCCTCTGAACTGTGTTACAATGAGGCTTGAAGGCCTATTTATTATTGAGAAACAATGGAAAACTCTAAACATCCAAAAACCTAACCCTAGGAGATGAAACATGAAACTATGGGCCCCGTTGGGGTAAGTTGGTACATCAACTTCTGGGGTCGTAACTTTGGCATATGATCTTCGTTTGACGCACACGATACCTCGTTAGAAAGATCTATCCGATGAATACAACAAATGATAATGAATACCAAGTTGAAAACTCATCTTTATCACCAATGGTTTTCCCAAAAAAGGTCATTTATGGCCTCAAAACAGCTCCGGAAGTTTAGGACCCAAAAACTGCCAAAAATAGTAAACTATGCTACAATTAAGGAAACTGAAAAACTGAAAGAAACAATGGTGGGGGTCCAAGTGGAATAGGCGGGTGGCCACCAATATCCACCTGGATTATTCCTCCCCCCTTAGGAAGAAATGGTCCCCATTGCATTGTGTTCCTCCACGAGATGAGGAAACTTCTGCTAAACTTGGTCCCTGGTGAGCGACTTGCCCTGGTGAAGGAGTTGGCCTGCTTTGACAACTCGATATAGTTGGATCCTTTGTTGTAGGGTTTTCTTGATCTTGTGTCCATGATCCGAATAGTTTAGGCTTGTTCCATGCAATCTGAGTTTAACTCTGTTGGTGTGAGTTTTTCTACAATGTTGGATGTGTCCAACAATGGTGGAAAGTAAGGCCGAAGGTGGTCCACATTGAACACTGGGTGTAGACCAAGGAATGGTGGAATATTGAGCTTGAAGACATTGTCCCCTACTGCCTTGGTGATGGTTTATGGCGCATATTAGAGTGGGTGAAGCTTGCGGTGGGCCCCAACGAGGTGCTCCTTCTGCAAATGTGGCCAAACTTTGTTGCCCACCTGGAACTTGTTTGGCACACAATGCTGATCATGCCTCTACTTATACTTAGAATTGGCATATGTGATGAATGTGCTCAATGAAGTTGTTTGCCTTGTCGGCTTCGGACTAGACATGAGCCGAATCTACCTGAGTAGTTGCAAATGGTATGGCCACATCAATGGGACATAGTGGTTGGAATCCCAAGCCCACCTAAAAAGGGTTGTGTCTAGTCGAGTTGTGGAGAGCCCGGTTATAGATGTGCTTGACATAGGGGAGGCTCTCATCCCATGTGCATGGATGATTTGAGTTGTACATGTGTAGAATGTGTACGATCATCTTGTTGACGACCTCTGTCTAGCCATCAGTTCATGCACATCCTTGGGTTTCCTTTATAACCTTGTTCATTATCACATTGCATATTTGGATGCATTGTATATTTCCCAAAAATGGGACCAATACTTTATTCAATAGTGAATATTATTAATTTCACCTTTTGGTTTGCCATCACATTGCTTTTTCAAACATTATAATTTGGCTCCTTGTAATGTTGCTAATGTTGCAAATGTTGTAACTATGAGATACATAGTCTTAAGCCTGCAATTGTATAGTTTCCACACTCAAATTTATAAGTAATGGGGCTTTAGTGCTAGTGAGTCAATATTGCAAGATGTTGTAAAAGATTTGAACTTAGATTGGCCTTTCATCAATGTGGCTTCCTTTACCGTAATGTTTTGTACCATTCTTCATAGGGTGATATCAACACCATATTATGATATTCAATGCGCAAATTTGTGGTATATTTTTCCTTAGAAAGATCTCCAACACACCCTTTATCATGTCCTTTATTGCTCATATTACATACAAACAACCTCTAAATATTTTGATAACACCATACTTGTGTGGTATGATTGATACATCGACCTACGTTTGTTGCCTCACATGCATGGATTTATCATTATTATATTAGTTGAATTAGATCTTTCATGTGCACTCTATCGCATCCCTTGTGTGTCCACTATATCATTCTTTTATTTCACCTGGCATAGTCTTCATGATCTGGTCGCATTCTTGAAATGGTAATTTTGCATTAATTACAATTTGTCCATTGTATGATTTTTATAATGTTCCTTAATCCTACCACTGTATGCAATCTTTGAACAGATTCACTCCAATGGTGAGTTCAATCTTTGTATGTGACCTTGGGTATGAGTTCAATCTTTGGATGTGACGGGTGCTCACATAGCTAAGACAACCTAAACACACAAAGACAAACCTTCGAAATCACCAGAACGAGATCTCAAGCATTACAAAGCAATCATCATGCCAAAGACGACAGTTGGTAGAGCAAGCAAAAGGGCGAAAAAGACTCTGACAAAGCTCAAGGAATGAGCTCAAGTGTTTGCAACCATTAAAGGAAAAACCAAGGAAGGCTCTGAAATTTGAATGCAATCCAAAATTTTGGAAGGTGTTGCAGTCGCTACAACACTTGGAGACACACTAGTTGAATACCAACTTCTCTATTTTGATATGTTTATAGTGCATGGCATTGGTCCTTCAAGGAGTATTGATTCATCATGCAAATAACTTCACCTTCTCCACTTACCCCATGGATAGACATGGTTTGCCTTGTACCAACTCAGTTGAGCACAACATAAAATTAGCTTGATCACAGTGTTTCAAATAGGGAAGAGTAATTTGTCTCATGAGGTTAATATTTTCAGAGTATAGTTTTTCATCCATGGTTTTTCCCTACCGCCAACAGGCCTGGATAATACCCTGATGAAGTCACGCAGGAACACAAGCATTTCTCCACTGCCAGCGAGCCTGGACAGTACCCCGGTGGAGTTGCCTCCTTCACCTCTCTGCGTAGGAAGGCTATCTCTTCTTTCACCTTTTTTATTTTGAAACAGAATTGTGCATAGGCACTTATTTATTTTTGGGGAAGAAGAGGGATCCTGACTTATTGAGAACAAGAGAGGTTGTTCCTTTAGAGAAGCATGTAAATACCTTTGATTCAGATTTTCTCATTTAGATTTTCCCCTTCTCCATTTCTAGTAGTTGGATAAGCTTGAACACACTATATCAGAAAACTAAGTGTAGGCATGAGGTTTCCGAGACTGGAAATAGGTTCATGGTTTGAACAAAACTCTCCTTACAGACGGATCATATTTTCCATCAAGACTTCATCAGTCAAAAGTTACAAACAAGGACAAAGAAGACGAACACAGGACTGGCGAAGTGTTGCAGTGTCACAAGACTCTTTGAACTTCAGCCACATACACATTCAGAAGCCCGAATGTAGTGTGGAACAAAACTTATTTACAAAGAAAACAATAGAATAGTAAAGTAAAGAAAAACAACAAGCAAACAAAAGAACAAGCAATGAAAATAATATGTACATAGCACGGGGCGTGACCCCAGATCATTGGAAATAACATTTTAAGTCTTGACCATGACAGGGAGGGTGTCAATATTCCTGTCAAGTGATTGAAGACGATACATGTGTTGGCAAAGCTTCTCATGGATGGTAAATGGGCCAATCCACAAGTATTGAAACTTTGCGTGCTTTCATTTATCCTCGTGGGTTTGTCCCAGTTTAAGACTAAGTCACCCACAATTAAGCTGGTACTCCCTGCAAAATTTTTGTCGAACCATCTCTTGATACGGTTCTAGTGAAGTGTGAATTTTTCTTTTGCTTTCATCCTTTCTTCATGTAGCTTGTGCAGTGTGTCCATCCTACATTGAGCTAATAGACACAACTTTCCTTGGGATTCTTGGGACAACTGGAGAGTAGTGAAGTAGATGTTCGGCGGAAGGATGGATTCTTTTCCATATACCAAGAAGTAGGGGGAGGTATTTAGAAAAGGCTTAGGTGTGAGTCGGTAAGCCCATAAAGAATTCACTAGAGAGGAGTGCCAGTTTTGTTGTTCAGAGTAAATGGTATTTTTGACAATGTGGATGAGGTTCTTGTTTGTAGACTCAAGAAGACCATTTCCTTGCAGGTAGTAGTTAGCTAAATATTTCAACACAACAACATTTTACAATGCAAATTCATAAAGATTTAATGAAGAAAAGTACATTGCATTGTCAAAAACAAGTGATACAGGAACGCCAAACCTGGAGATGTTGTTCTATTGTAGGAAGCTGATGACTTCCTATTCGTTGACTTATTTCAGTGGAGCTGCTTTTGTCCACCACGTGAAATAATTTGTAGCAGTCAGAATATAGTGGTGCTTCTTTGACGAAT
Source organism: Pinus tabuliformis (assembly GCA_031772625.1). NCBI lineage: Eukaryota > Viridiplantae > Streptophyta > Pinopsida > Pinales > Pinaceae > Pinus > Pinus tabuliformis. Next base: position 1,254,569,158 of record CM062804.1, read on the forward strand.
GTGGGAGAATCTCCCCAATGATATCCAAGCCCTATTGTTGGACTGGTTCTTGCACTGCAACAGGTTGCAACGAGGTTCTTGACCTTCAGTTTTTGTCGATACATCTCTAAAAGCCCAGACACTTGCAGGCATAGGCATGTGAATCCTTGAACAATGTTAGCCAATAGAAGTTGACGTGCATGACCTTGTGCAATGTTGTGTTACCTGCGAAGTGTCCCCCAGCTGGTTCGTCATGGAGATCACGTAACACATTTTCTTAATCCTGTGCCTCCAGGCACCTAAGCAATATACCATTGTGATGATTTATGTAAATCACTCCATGCATCAACTGATAAGACAAAGTTCTGAGTTGGAGTGCCCTCTTTTGCCGCATATAAAAAAGAGAGGGCATGGTGCCATGCTCTAGGAACTGGTTCACTTCTGTGTACCAAGAGGTTTTGTGCGAAGTGGGAGGAGTTTGCTCAACATTATACATTTGTATTTCTTACTCCCAGCCTGCGAGCTCTTCTCTTTCCTCTTGCACGTACACTGCTTCCGCTGCTAGTCTGCAAAGACTATGACCCTGGCTTGATTTCAAGGTCGTAATCTTGTATTCGTATCATCCAATTCACCCTCCTTTTACAAAGATCTAGTTGAACAAGCAGTGCTCTAAATACTGGGTGTGAGACAAAGACAATGCAATGATTCTTCAAGAGGTAGGATCTGAAATGATTCACCACCTTGTACACTGAATATGCTTGTTTGTCCACAGAGGGATAGTTGAGTTTAGGTCCCTGCAGGCTCACACTCATGAAGGACATGGGTCGTTCATTGTTCAACTTGGCCTTCTAAGTGAGCACAACAGCGAGTGAAGTGTCAGAAGCAAAAGTGTAGAGAATGAAATATTTGTTGAAGTTTGGGTTGTAGAGTGCAAGCGCCTTTGCTATAGCTTTCTTAATATGGATGAACACGTCCTTTTCCTTATCCCCCAAACTGTAAATTGCGTACTTCTTGATCATATCTTGGATGGGCTTGACAATCTCCACATAATCAGAGATGAAACTTATGAAGAAGTTGATCTTCCCTAAGAAAAATTGCATAGCTTTCTGGTTCACGGGGTAAGGAATATGCGTGATGGTCCAAACTCTATCTCAATCTACCTTGATCCCGCTTTTGGCAATGATGTGTCCAAGCAAGTTACCATCGGACATTGTGAAGATGCTCGTCTTGGGATTCAAGGATATCCCGTATTTTCGACATCTCTCGAAAATTTTCTTGAGATGGCCCAGGTGGTCTGACAGCTATCTAGAGGATATTGTCACATCATCAAGGTAGACCTCTACACTCTGTCTGATGAGCCCACAGAATGCAATATCCATTGTGCACTGGAATGTTGCGCCTGCGTTCACCAGCCCAATTGGCATTCTTCGGAAAGTGAATGTACCCTACTTGGTACAGAACGTTGTCTTGAGTTTGTCAGGTTATGCTACTAGAACCTGGTTATATCCTGAAAAGTCGTCAAGAAAAGAAAACATCTTTGCACTAGATACTATCTATGGTATATTCTTCATGGACAACTGGGTAGTTGTCCTTGTCCGAGGTGCGGTTGAGATTTCGAAAATCTATGCACATGCAAATATCCCCGGACTTGTTCCTAACAGGAACCAGATTGGAAACCCACGTGGCATCTGCAGCTACATTACGCATTCTTGGTACAAAAATAATATTAAAAGCTTGGAATTGAGAAATGATTCACCATACCTCTTGTTGATAACTCTTAAGACGGGATGACACATAGTGTATAGTGTTACGTACCTAATGCACCATGATCTCTTAGTAACTTACAACTTTTAGCACAACAACGTTGAGGCTAATGGCTTTCTGTAATCCGAAGACGAGTGCTTCATACTTTGCGGTGTTGTTTTTGCACTCGAACTCCAAGTGGCTAGAGATTAAGTGTTTCCTCTGCAGCGGGTCTGTTAAAAAACTTTGCAGCAGGTTTGTTAAAATACAACTGACTCCAGAGTCATCCTACATCTTGGATCTGTCAAAGTACATGGCCCACATGTCATCTGTACAAGGACCACTTGTTGCACTAGTACTACTATCACTACTACTACTACTGTTACAAACTACTATACATGTTTCAATTTTTCCAGTTGGAAGGAGACCCAACTGTGTGTCTAGTGGGGTAGGGGATGGCTCTGCAAGATACCACCCCAACTGTGTTTCGAGAAAGAAATTGTCGAACATAAGATCTATGAAATCCAACGACTTGTTTTTTCCATCAAAGGGAGTCACATTGTGTTTCATATATCTTTCTAACAACACCCAAAACTAATTGTTTTTACCCCTATACAGAAGCCATAAGTGTGATCATTCGATAGTAAAGTATCCTTGCAGCTTGTTGGATGAGTCTCTGCTTAGTGGTATGTCATATGCTTCTTTGATGTCCACAATAACAATTTTAATGCACTGATGAACTCGTCCGTTAGACGATAACTAGATGATCACATCTTTGATTTCACCAATGGCTGGTACACATGTTCTATCTAGTTCGATGATCTACGCATTTGTGCTACTCCATTGTGCATTGATCTTCTTAGCAATGGAGAGCAACATGACATTGGCTGATGCACCATAATCAACCAAAAAATTGTGGACATTGAAATTCAATATTTCAAATGATAACAGGAAAGGTGGGCAGAGTGAGTTCACCTCCTCCATACAGAGCATGTTGAGGATAGATGTGAGTGTTTCAGGAGGCTTACTTGATCCCTTGTTGGAAGGGGTAGAATCATCTGTAGATTTTTTCCCAAGTGCGCACAAAAGAAAGCCCTGCAGACTCATGATTTTGGTTAACTCATACAGAGATATGTTGGCTTGAGTCTTCTTCATGTCCTCTACAATGTTGTAATCTAGAGCGGGAAGACTCACCGAGGTTGTTTCTGAATGTTGTTCATGATGGAACAAACATTATGAGTCATTTGTGTTCTTGTCAAGGTTCAACACTAGGTTGGATCTCTGCCATGATTTGGCTGGATAGTTGTTGTTGTTGCCTGGAGCTGCATTCTTCTTCAGCGGGTGCATGGAAGGCCCACTGCTCACGGTTGTCTCACTCGTTTGTTGTTTGAGTTCAGCAACTTCGGTAGTCAGTGACTTGAGGAGACGAGTAAGGCTATCAATGTCACTTGCTTCCTTTTCCTTAGCCTTACTCACAGAGGCCTGATACCTCTTGCCCATGTCCTTAGAGTCCTTAGTTGATTCGTCATTTGCAATGACTCCAATAGCACGCAGGTCTTTCTCCATTATAATAGCCTCTTCACAATTTTTTGTCAGGGTTTGTCTTGCATTTTGTGTAATACGGGTCGGCAAGGCGGACGTGTAGTAGTCAATGGTGATGGAGTCATGAGGTTTGGTGTCTACTGAGAACTTGTTGTTCAGAATGACTTTAAACCTTTGATTGAAATATTTGACTTTATCTTTCTACTCCATCTTAAGACTACCCAACTCCTTGAGCAACATGACGAGGGTCTTGTCTTCAGCAAACTTCTCAAGGAACATTCTCTTGAACACCCCCACAGTTTTGGATGGTATTTTGTGGAAGGCTATGGTACCATAATGCTGCTCTGCCATCCAAGGTACATGGAAATAATCTGCATGCAACATCGTCATAGCGTACCTCAAGAGTCTACAAATATAGGTAGAACGTGTTGAAGTGGTCTTCTGCCTTCACTGTCTTGTTAGGGTCATACTTCATTAAAATATTCTCTTCATGTCTTGGCATCTTGTACAAGACACCTAGGGGTGCCAATGGGCCCTGGGTAATCCATTCTAGGTTTTTCTCTGTTGTGCTATCCTTTTCTTGATCCTCATCCTCTTCTTCTGAATCTAATGGTTCTACCTCTGAATCTGTTGGTTCAGCATTGACTCCACCTCCTCTGCTTCCTTCCCCTTCGCCTCCTGCGCCAGAACTTGAGCCCAAGTGTAAGAGGTTGTCTTCTTCTTCCTTTCAAAATATTGGAGTTTCCTCTTCTTTTTCCATAGCTCCTACCACCTATTCAAGAGTGGCGAAGACTGTTTCTTCCACAGATGAGACTACCACTCCTATGGGAGTAGTATTTTGATTCCTCTGTGAATATGGAAGAGTGTACACTCCTGGAATTATTCCAACAGATTTATAAAATTGACAAGTGATGGGATGGAAAGCGTGGATATGCTGATACAAGATTTCACATTCGGGTCTTGGAGGTGATAACTGACCAACTTCAGAATTGCATGTAGGGGAGAGGGAGTGTGTGTTACTTCCTTGGCCAAATGATGGATGAGTGGGGTTAGTGGGACAACCAGCCATAAAATGCTGGTGGCCCTCCTTCTATCACCAGAAATGTTGACAATGTTGGACCCGCCAACATTCATGGGATATCCCCGGTATGATGTCCCAACTAGATCTCACACTATTTGGTGTAGGAGTCCCATCTGGTATGATGGATTGATTGCCATAGTCTTAGAGATTTTCCTTAGCTCTTATTGTTCAACACATGAGAGTGTTATCCTTGTATCTTCAAAAAGTGAGGTGAGTATGCTTGGTGAGTGCGTAATGTAACTTGTGTCCAGGTTCTCTTACTATAAAGGGAGAGAGTAAAGTAAGCCTCTAAATGAGAGGTAGTAGTATGACCCAGGAAGAGACACACGTGGACTAGAAAGCATGTGTCCAGCATCCAACGAAGTAGTCCAAAATGGATGTGGCAATTGTTAAAATCGAAGTGCAAGGGAAAACACGTACACCATCCAACAGAGTAGTCTGCATGGAGGTGAAAGTCATTATAACTAGTACAAGACATGATAAAGCAATACAACACATCTTCAATAATGTAAGTACTAAAACAACCAAATTAGTTCAACTATCTTAGTACAGGTTAAATAAACATGCATTACAAATGTTTAAAGAGTAGTCTTACAAACATCTACAAAACATGTGTGAAAACATGTTGGCCTCAACAAGCTTCTGAATTAAGAAAAACTCTCAAGATATATTTGTACACCATACATCACTAGTCCCAGTAATGGGACATTAGATCCACTCCTCGCTCCTCAAAGAATAGATTGAAAACTCTCAAGGCTAACTGGGAGGAGCCAAGGTGAAAAGTATTTTCTCATACAATGGGAGGGACATATATAGCCAAGGGTGATGCTTGGCCCTTGTGACCCTTGGACTATCCTCATGACCATTCAACTTCCTATGACTTTTAAACTAGCATGACTCTTCAACTTCTTGTGTGTGTCCATTGTACTTTCACTTTACATTACATTCAGATACACCATATATACACAACTCGAGCTAAAACTATTGACATGTACTGGCTGACTGTGGCATCCATGTCAAGATGTTACGCTGCTAAGCGATGGATGTACTCTCGAGTTTGTTTGTCTTCTCCTCTGCATGGATTAGTGTTGTGGGGTCTTCAATGGTCTTGGTCTTGCAAGATGGTTTAATACATGTGTTCCTTTCGCTTGTTGCTCTATGCACTTTGTTCATCCATCCAACTGCAAGTATGTCTTCTAGCATGTTCGCTTCTTCTTCATCCTATTCATCGTCTCGCCATGATCTATCAGTGTACATGTTCCTGCAATTTAGTCATGACAGGACGACATCAAATCCAAAATCTCTTAGTATAACATGATGCATTATTTTTCTTGTTTCAGGCTCGAGACAGATGACAGGTTGGGAAAGGGCCTAGCAATTACGCAGTATGTAGTTCCAGGTGACAAGGAGGGAGGACTAGTCACTGAGACTGCATAGAGCGCAATTCAGGCTTGGACAAGGAACTTCAGGGCATAGTCTCTGAAATTTGAATGCAATCGAAAATTTTGGAGAGTGTTGCAACCGCTACAACAGAGTCCTTGAAGTCCAAAAATACACCCTTCATGGGAGAGATGTTAGCAAAAACAGTGGTATCATAAGTGTTATGATATTTTACATACTATTGAGCATTTGGTTTAGCTCAAGCTTGGTTAATTGGCACAATGTCGTATTCATATAAAAATTCATAATCACATGAAATTGTTAAACAATTTCACACATAGTTTATTCACGGAAATTAGATGGCCTCAACTACGATATTGGGAGCACACAATATCAATTTTAAGTGAAACAATTTGAGTTGGATTCAGATCACTAAGATCTATCCAATCGTATAGGTTTCGAGCATTTTTTAGCACTTTGAATTTTGAGCACTAAACTGATCCCTTGGATCACTCCTCCCCATTGGAAGCTTTTGGACCTCAAAAATACTACTTTTAGTCAACAAATAAATGAGGGTACAATTCCCTCACCCTTCCAACCTCAATCCCTTTAGCTTTTCTTGGAGTTGTTCCTTTGAGACCAACACGAAGGTACTCCACATTCCCTCGTTTCGAAGTTCTTGTCCTTCTCTCAAAGGATGGTATCCTATTGCAATTATTCAATATATTTTGGTGAGAAATATTCTATTGAAGGAATTTGAACATGCTCTCCTTGGTCATCAATCAAAGGAGGCTCATATAGTCTCGAATTCTCAACATTAACAACTACATACATTTGCATATAAGGAGGCAAATCCGAAAGGAAGACATTGTTACCAATATTTTCTAGAATCCTAAAAGGTCCATACCTTATTGCTTTTAGCTTTTTCCTTCTCCTTTAAGCCTCTCTTTGCTAATGTAAAGCCAAAATTCATCTCCAACTTGGAAAGTGTGGTCAACATTATGTTTATCATGCCTTGTATTGTACTTGGCTTGGCTCTTTTCCAACTATTCTTGAACCATTTGATGTACCAATTGAACTTGCTCAATGAACTTCTTGGCCTTATCAGTGTCACTATGACCATCAATAGAAACATCCCTAAAGACAAAATCTAAAAGATATTTTGGTAAGTAACCAAAACATGCCTCAAATGGAGATGTTTGAGTCAATGAATTCTTTGCTCAGTTATAAGAATGTTGAATGTAGTGTAAGTGTTCATCCCAAAGCTTGGGATGTTTGCTGCAATAACCTCAAAGAAGATGTACTACCATTTTGTTCACCACTTTTGTTTGACCATTGATTTTTGGATGGAATGTTGTGCTCTTTTTCAACTTGGTGTCCATGAGTGCCCATAAGCTTGACCAAAAGTTCTCAAAAAATCGAGAATCTCTATTAGAAATAATGGATTTGGGTAACCCAAAATGTACCCATACATGTTGAAACAACATTTGTGTAGTTTGTTAAGCTATAACCTGCTTCTTACAAGGCATCAAAATACACATCTTGTTGAAATGATCCACCACAACATATTTAAGATAATCATGATTTTTTTAGACATAGGCAACCCTCCTACAAAGTATATAGAGACACTTTCCCAAGGATGAAAAGGAACTGGAAGTGGAGTATACAATCCTAACTTTCTATTTTTAGGCTTACTTGTAGCACATAAATAACATCCTCTTATATATCGTGATACACTTTCATTCATTCTAAGCCAATAACAATACCTTTGTAATTGTGCCACTGTCTTTCCTACACCAAAATGACCAGCAATAAGAGAAGTATGCACTTCCCTTATGATGTTGACTCTTTCACCTTGTGGAATGCATAGCTTCCCAAGATGATACAAAATTTTATCATGCACATGGTAATCCAATTCCACTACTTGGTTGCCTTGACACAAAGTTGCATATACATCTTTAAAGTATTCGTCTAAAGCATATTGTTCAACATAGCTCTCACGCATGATATAATTATGCTTAAGAATAACTGAAGCACTAACCAATGGTTTAGAAGGAATGTCAACAACCTTGTTATAGATACATTTCTTATACCTTATGACCAAGTGGAATTGTTGCAAGAAACCCATCCATCTGAAGTGCCTCACTTACCGTATCTTAGTTTGTGATTGCAAGTATTACAATGGTTGATGATCAGTGTGAATGATAGTTTCCTTTCCCAACAAATAGTGTTTCCACTTTTTCACACTTTGCCCCAATGCATACAATTCATTGTCATAAGTAGGATAGTTAACTACTGCACCATTAAGAGTTACGTAATGGCAACATATGGGCTTACCATGTTGCATCAAGACTACTCCCATGACATAGTCACTTGCATCTATTTGCATCTCAAATTGGTTTCTTAAATCAGGAAGTGCAAGAAATGGAGTTGTACTGAATCTCTCCTTCAATGCATCGAAATCTTTTTCTTGCTTTCCTCCTCACTGAAAAACTTTCTTCATGCTTTTCAATGCATGTGATGGAGCTTCAATTGAAGAAAATTTATAAATAAACATTCTCCAATGCTCCCAAAAAGCTTCTCACCTCAGTTACATTAGTGGGCTTAGGCCAATCAAAAATGACTCTGACCTTTGAGGGATCTATCTTTTGTTCACCCCCTCCAACAATATGTCCCAAACAAACTAATGAGGTCTTTCCAAACTCACATTTAGACATCTTTAAAAACAAATATTATTTATTCAAGACATCTAAGACTTGTTTAACCTTGCTTAATATCAATATTTCATCTAAGTAGACAATTACAAAATCATCAAGAAAATACCTTAAGACATCATTAATAAATCATATGAATGTCGCAGGAGAATTACGAAGCCCAAATGGAATAACCAACCATTCAAACAAACCTTGCTTTGTTTTGAAAGTTATCTTCCATGTGTCTCCTTCAGCAATCCTAATATGATGATAACCACTTCTCAAGTTCAACTTAGTGAAATACACATCTTTCAATTGATCAAGCAAATCATCAATTCGAGGAAGAGGGTAATGATTCTTTACCGTTATCTCGTTCAAGGCTCTGAAATATACACACATGTGCCATGTACCATATTTATTTTGTACTAACACAATTGGTGACCCGCATGGCGTTGTTCTTGGTTTGATGACCCCTTTGTCAAGCTAATCTTGTATTTGTCTTTCAATATTTTCATTCTCCATAACTGACATCCTGTGCATGCCAATGTTTGGAAGAGGAAAATCTTGCTGCAATTAGATCTCATGTTGGATACCTCTTTTAGGAGGCAATCCTTTGGGCTCCTGAAACATCTCATCATATGTGTTAACAACCACATACAAATCAGATTTTAACTTTGCATCACATCCTTGGAAAGCTTCATTTTCAAAATTCTCTTTGGGTTTTATCATCAAGAGTACAAAGTTATTACTAGCATTGACTAACCTCTTCATTTGTCTAGCATTTACAAGTGACAAATTCAACTTCTTGTTATGTGCTCTAACAATGTACTCAACTCCATTTTTAAACAAGTGATATTTTTTCTCATGGCGATGAAAGATGGATCTCGTATCATATAGATATGGGCTTCCCAAAACAATGAATACCACAAATATCAATTGGAATGACATCAAGTTATACCTCATCTATAAAGTTTTTAGTGATGGAAAATCTTAATTTACATCTTTTTGTCACATGCAATTTTGACTTGTCACATATCCAACCTAAAGGATATGGTTTAGGATGAGGATATGTTTCCAAATTCAATTTCTTGACAGTGTCTTTAGAAATGATTTTTGCTTGTGAACCACTATCAAACAATGTATCTATCTTGGTATGTTTTGAAATGACTCTAATGTGGAAAAGCTCTATTCTTTCCTTTTCATGTTGAGTTTCATTGAGGCTACTACTTGAAGAACTATTACTTTCAATAGAGTCCTTACCTTTGAATCTCATTGTTGTGATATTTGTTTCATCCCCAGAATTAGATCCTAAATCATGTTGTGTAGTTGCAACAATATTTTGCTTCCCTCTGTTGTTAAACTTTTTGGGTCTCATTTCAGGATGAATTTTCCAGCAATGGTCTTCATCATGTCCTTCTTTTGAACGATGTTTACAGGTGACGTTTCTCCTTCTTTCTTGACTGAAGCATTATTCTTGCCTTTTCCTTTGAATTTCCACTTTCCTTTGTCACCATTCTTGAATGGATTTTTGCTACCCACTTGAGGAACATTCTTCCCTCTTGCTTCTAAATGAGTTACATGTACACAAACTTCATCTAGTTTTGTAGGATTAAACATGAGAATTGTGTGTCTCAAATAACTATGCAATCCTCCAATATATTTGAGAAAAGTATCTTGAAAAGATAAATCTATGCCCAAATTCAAAGCCCTTTTTCTAAATTCTTGTGTATAGCTTTGAACATTTTTCCCCTTAGCTTGTCTAAGTTTTTTCCAACCCATAATACCTTTCTGCATGTATGCTAAAGGATAAAATTGCCTTCTTATTACAATAAAAAAATCGTTCCAAGATGATAAAACCTTACCTTATTTCTTCATGTCCTCTTGAGTTTTGGCTTCCCACCAAATTAGTGTTGCGCCTTCCAATCTAACAGAAGCAAGCTGAATCTTGGTTTCTGTAATATTCCTAATGGAAGATTTTCAGTGATAGCAAAGACAAACCATAACATTCACAATGAAATTTTATTCAGTAAGGAACATGCAAACAAAAATTTCTCATAAACACCCAAATGGCCAATTTTTATTAATCAAATATGCTGTAGTACAAAAAAGTTGGATGAGGTGCACCTGGGATTGCACAAGGCAAGCTACAACCCTTAGGGGAATGATACAAAAGTTCCCAGTTGTTGTGACTTTGTTGCTCCCAAAAAACTGCGTTGTCCCCTCAAAACTACATTGATTGCTCACTTTAGGCTCTAATTTAGCCCCTAAAAAAAAACCAGAAATTTCTGCAACTTTGGGGATGTACTCCTCTCCAAAAACCCGGAAAAACTCTGAAAGGGTTTTCCCTAGTTTTGACCTGCCAATTTTTACCCCTTGGGGATTGGCCCTCCTCCAACACTAGAGCTCACTGCTTGTAATTGGAACTATTGTAACTTGCTACCACAAAGCCATGAAACCTCCCCAAATCAAACTTCCAATAATCTCTCCATAACCTATCTTCCCAATCCTCTCGTTAAGCCTCCAACCAAGTGACCCCCACTAGTGACTGCGCAGTCCTGAGTGATGGTGGCATAAGCCCTTTGGCCAATAGCTCGACCTGGTTATTTGACTGGCCTTCCTGCTGAAATTTCTCCTCTACGAAGTGGCAACTCGATGTGGATACCTCGAGCAACCTTCACAACTGAATTCCTTGACTCTCCTGCTCCACCAAACATGCAGTCTCCCCCACTTCATCCCAATTACTCCTAAATTGTATCCTTGCTAGCCAAGAGAGAGTTCTCCTATGTTGGGTGATCTTATATTTGTTTCCAATGGGAAGGGAAGCCCTCGTAGGGTGGCACTCAAAGTCCACCGAAGAGAGGGATGAGCTTCACTCCTTGGGAAGCTCTTTAGCTGAACAACACTTGTAACTTAGCTAAACAACCAAAGCAACAATGAAATTCTCAAATTATCAAAAGGCCCCAAATGTTGCTCACTTCCTCCTATTTATGCTTGCTCCCTTGGGCCTCACATGGGTCCCATCAAATATTTCGATCCCCCCATAGGAAAATCAAACTACCTTCATGGGGTGCGTATTTTGGGTGGGTTAGTGGCCCCCATAATCCACTAAAAGGCACATCGACCGCCTTTCTCCTAAGTTCTCCCATCAAATTTTCCTAAAGCGAAAAATAAAAAAATTACCAAAATTGATTTTCTCCTCACCTTGGGAAAATAATTAGGAAGGGACATTACAGTCCTCCCCTCCCGGATGTTGCTTGTCCTCAAGCAACTGTAAAACTGGATGCTGCAAGATTTGTTCACTTTCCCACGTGGCATCCTCTCCTTGCAGATCCTTCCATTTGACCAAGTACTCCCTGATCACCTTGTTCCTCAACTTCTTCTCCCGGGTCTCCAATACGATCTCAGGTGTCAAAACCAAGTGCCCCTCATCATCCAAGGGAGGCAACTCAACTGTTGTTGTAATATGTTGCCCCAATGCCTTCTTTAGGCATGAAACATGGAACACATTATGAATCCAACTCTCCTTTGATAGCTCTAATTCATAGGCAACCTCTTCAACCTTCTAGACCACCTTATATGACCCATAAAACTGTGGGAGAAGCTTCTATGCTCCTTTCTTCTTGAGCAAAGATTGCATGTATGGATGCAAGTGTAAGTAGACCATGTCGCCTACCTCAAAGTGTCTCTCCACCCTACTTTTATCAGCATATACCTTTTTTTGATTCTGGGCCACTTGCAAGTTGTTCTTGAGAGCTCGGAGAATCTCTTGGCTCTCTTGAACCCAATCCTTTGCCCCTGGGGCCCTACTATCTCCAAACACCATGCTAGAAAAATAAAGTGCATCATACCCATAAAGTGCTCGGAAAGGGGTCATATCGATGGACATGTGATAAGTTGTGTTGTAACAAAACTCCCCGAGGTGTAGCCACTTGAACCATGTTCTTTGATGTCAATTCACGTAGTTGCGCAGGTACCCTTCCAACCACTTTTTCATGATCTCCGTCTGCTCATCAGTTTGGGTATGATACCTAGTGCTGGGTGTAAGTTCTGTACCCACTAACTAGAACAACTCCTGCCAAAAAGCCCCCATAAATGTGTTTTCCTTGTCACTCCCAATAGTTTTGGGGAGACCATGCAACTAGAAAACCTCCTGAAAGAACAACTCGGCCACCTGGTAAGCTGAAGATCTCCATGAAATAACAAATAAGTGGGCGAACTTGGTCATTATGTCGACCACCACATAGCTGCAGTCCTGCCCCTGTGCTGTCGAAAGTCCCGTGATGAAATCCATGGATATACTCTCCTACTTCCTCTCCGAAATGGGGAGTGACTCTAGAAAACCGGCCAAGTGACTCAGCTCCACCCTGTTTCTCTGGCAATCCACACACTCCCTCACATGTTTCAACACATCCCCTTTAAGTCCCCACTAGGAAAACCTCTCCCTGACATCACAATATGTCCTGAGGAAACCCGGGTTCCTTGCTAGCAGAGAATCATGGGTTTCCTACATGATCCTCTCCTTTAGGTGAGATCCTGGCACTAAATAGATCCGGTCCTTGTAGTAGATCACATCATCCATCACCCGGAATCGGTCATCTCGGTACATGCCATCCAAAATGACGCATTCCTGCCTATCCTTAGAGTACTCAACCAATAGTTGAACCTTCTAATCCTGTGTGACATACATCAAAGATAGAGCTACGGGTCTCCTAGAGAGGGCATCAACTACCGTGTTGTGTTTTCCCTTCACATACTCTATCTCAAAGTCATAAGCTTGGACCTTACTCACCCATTTATTTTGCCTTTCCTTTAAGGATTGCTGCTCAAGGAGGAAGTGAAGACTGTTGTGATTCGTCTTCACTTGAATCCGTTTCCCACTAAATACTATCTGAATTTGGCCAATGCATGCATCACTATTAACATCTCCTTGTCGTACACAGAGTACAACCGCTCGTGAGGATGCAATTTCCTACTCTCAAATGCAATAGGATGGCCCCCTGTGTCAAAAAAACCTTTATCCCTTCACCAGATGCATCGGACTCCAGCACAAATGACCGCATGAAATCCGGCAAGGCTAAGACTAGACAGCTTCTCATGACCCTCTTGAGGTCAGTGAAATCCGTAAGAGGTGTTGCAAGTAGTGAGATCTCTCTCACAAATCTCTGGTATTACGTACAAATGCCGCGGAAATCCCTCAGCTTCATTACGTTCCTGCGTGTGGGCAACTGTAGAATTTCCCGAATCTTCTCCTGATGCACCTTCACTCCATCCTCCCTAATGACATTCCCTAAGTACAACATCTATGTTACCCCAAACTCACAGTTGGACAACTTCACATACAGTTGCTGCTCCTCTAGTATGCAAAGCACCTCCTCCAAATGTTGAAGATGCTCCTCCCATGTTCTGCTATAAATGAGTATGACATCGAAGAAAAATAGAACAAAGAGTCTCAGCTATCTACGGAACATGATATTCATACAGGACTTGAATGTGGCTGGTGCATTGGTTAGCCCAAAGGGGATCACCAAGAATTCAAAGCGTCTGTAACTGCAAAGGAAAGAATTCTTTGGGATATCATGCTCGCTCAAGTGAATCTGGTGGTACCCTAAGCGCAGATCTATCTTAGAGAAGTATTTAGCTCCCCTAAGCTTGTCCATCAACTCATCTATGCAGGGGATGGGGTACATATTCTTCAACGTCTTCTTATTGAAAGCCCAGTAGTCTATGCACATGTGCAGCGTCCCATCTTTCTTCTTCACCATCACCACGGAAGAAGCAAATGGACTCAAGCTAGCCCTGATGTTCCCCAACCTCAACAACTCCTGAATGGCTTGCTCTATCTCATCCTTATAGGCCTTCGGTGCATATAAGGGGTGGTGATGACTACGTTCAGCCCCTCCTCTAGCTTAATGGTGTGCTCAAATCCACAGTATGGAGGTCTATCTAGTGGGACATCCCCAAAAACCTGCTCGTGCTTCTCTAACAAGGCTAGTATATCTGGATGTATGACCTATGTCTTTATCCCCAACTCTGAAATCCGTAGCTCAACTGTCCACTCCACATCTCCATGGTGCAGATATGCCTCCATTCGGTGGGCTGAAAATATCAGAGGGGGATAAGAGTGCATTCCCCTCGGTATTACCAGCTTCCCATCCGGACCCTAGAACTCCATCTCGAGCTTCTGCCAATCTGTCGTGACCTTCCCCAATGCATACAACCACTAGACACCCAAGACCACATTGGTGTCTGGGACAACAACCATGAAGAAATGGTTAGTGAGTGAGTAGTTCCCCATCTTCAAGGTCAACCTGGATACATACTTGGTACACTTGATGGTCCAGTCTCCAGGTACCAATACTGAGAACCCCTCAAATGTAGTTGTCTGGATGCCCTTATGCTCCACCATCTAGGAATGAATGAAATTATGGGTGGCCCCATTGTCAACCAGGACTAACACATGTTGTCCCTGTACAATCTCCCTTGTCCAAAGCATCAAATACTTCGGCACACCCCGAAGTGAAGCGAGGACTCGCCCGGTTGGGACAAACAACCCTCCTCTAAGTGGTGGTGCTGGTGGCCCTCCTACTGATGGTCCCCCCTCATCTCCCAACTCCTCTCCTACCTCGGCCTCCTCCTCCTCATTCTCACTATCTGAGAACACCTCGATGAAATGGGCTTTGCCCTTGGTGCACTTGTACCCTGGTGCCTAAGGATCCTAGCATGTGAAGCAAAACCTCCTCCTCGTAAGGTCCCTCTGGGTGTCATCATCCAACTGGCTACTCCATCTCCCTATGGTGGCTTTGCATCTCTGTTCCTCAGTGGGGCTGTGGGTCTTGTAGGAACAAAAGCCTAGTCCTTGGGCACCGCATCAATCATGTCTTGGGTCCTAGAAATGGTATCATGTAGTGATGTGGGCTTGTAAGCCCTCACCCAACCATGCAGAGGATCAACGAGCTTATGCACAAACAACATGATCAGTCATGCCTCTGAAATATTTGTCACCATCACTACAAGTCTTTAGAACTCTGTAATGTAGAACTTTGTGCTGCCAATCTGTCTCAAGTGGGCCAACTCTCAGAAGTGTAGCTTCGGATCCTTCCTTTCAAACCTCTCCAACAGTCTCTTGGTGAACTCTGTATAACTGGTCATGTGAAGGTGCCCCAATGTAATCAGCCCATGATACCACCACTCTCGGGCATCACCCTCCAATTGAAGGGTGGCAAATCGTATGGCATCATCTTCCCTCATGGGATTCAGGTGAAAGTATGTATCAAGTTTTTGGATCCACACCCTAGATGAGCTCTTTGCTGACCCATCGAAATTTGGGAGTATAATCTTCCCCGATAGCTTCTGCAAATCTTTGTTGGATGCTCCTCCCCTATAGTGGCCTCCAACCCCATTAGCGTGCCTCTCCTTGAGGTGGATGTACTCTCCAAAAGACATCACCCTCTTTATCCGACCATCCAACCCCTCATACTCATCAATGCTTGATGGAACAAAATGTACCAAATCCGCAATTAGGTCTGGCGATCTCTCTAGCTCAGCCTCCTCCATGAAATGAGGGATTATGGGGCAGTCAAATTTCCCATGCTGTGGGGTGTGTTGAGTCTGATAGGTATGACTGCCTCCTCCCATTTCTGGAACCCCCTTCACCTTGAGGTTCTCCCTCCGGCCTTCCACCCATTTGTAGGCCCAACGCCTGCTGCATCATTTCCATCATCAACTTCCCTTCCCTCATCATCTGTTGGTTTGTCCTAAACAACTATTCTAAGACCTGGTACGTGTTCCTCTTCCTGGGTTTCTCATTCTACTCCTGGTTCTCCATCCGACCTCTGATGTTTTCCACTTCAGTGTCTAAAAATGGGCCTGGCCCCTCTTTTCTACCTTGACCCCTACCTCTGCCTCTACCACAACCTCTCTAGAAAACTAGTCCTTGGTATCTCGGTGGTATCACCCGATCTTGTCCCCCACTATGGCCAAGAAAATGCTCTGGTACCACTGTAATATTCCTAATGGAATATTTTCAGTAATAACAAAGACAAACCATAACATTCACAATGAAATTTTATTCAGTAAGGAACATGTAAACAAAAATTTCTCATAAACACTCAAATGGCAAATTTTTATTAATCAAATATGCTTGAGTACAAAGAAGTTGGATGAGGTGCACCTGGGCTTGCACAAGGCAATCTACAAGCCTCAGGTGAATGATACAAAAGTGCCTACTGTTGTGACTTTGTTGCTCCCAGAAAACTACGTTGTCCCTTAAAAACTACACTGCTAGCTGACTTCAGGCTCTGATTTATCCCCTCAAAACAACCCAGAAATTTTTGCAACTTTGGGGATGTACTCCTCTCCAGGAACCCAGAAAAACCCAAAGAGGGTTTTCCCTAGTTTTGACTTGCCAATTTCAACCCCTTAGGGATTGACCCTCCTCCAACACTGGAACTCACTGCTTGTAACTGGAACTGCTGTAACTTGCTGCCACAAAGCCAGGAAACCTCCCCAAATCAGACTCCCAACAATCTCTCCACAACCCATCTCCCCA
Source organism: Pinus tabuliformis (assembly GCA_031772625.1). Classification (NCBI taxonomy): domain Eukaryota; kingdom Viridiplantae; phylum Streptophyta; class Pinopsida; order Pinales; family Pinaceae; genus Pinus; species Pinus tabuliformis. The sequence continues at coordinate 1,254,586,124 of CM062804.1, forward strand.
ATCCTCCAGTTAAGCCTCCAACCAAGAGACCCTTGCTAGTGATTGCACAGTCCTGAGTGAGGATGACGCAGGCCCTTCGACCGGCAGCTCTGCCTGGGTATTTGAATAGCTTTCTTGCTACAATTTCTCCTCTACGAAGTAGCAACTCGATGTGGATATCTCTAGCAAACTTCACAACTGAATTCCTTGACTGTCTTGCTCCACCAAACACGCAATCTCCACCACTGCTCCCAAATTCCATCCTCACTGGTCAATGTAGCATTCTCTTCTGCTGGGAGATCTTCTCTTTGTTTCCAATGGGAAGGGAAACCCTCCTAGGGTGGCACTCGAAGTCCATCGAAGAGAGGGATGAGCTTCACTCCTTGTGAAGATCTTGTGCTAAACAACACTTGTAGCTTAGCTAAACAACCAAAGCAACAATGAAATTCTCAAATTATCAAAAGGCCCCAAATGTTTCTCACTTCCTCCTATTTATGCTTGCTCCCTTGGGCCCCACATGGATCCCATCAAATATTTCGATCCCCACATAGGAAAATCAAACTATCTTCATGGGGTGCTTATTTTGGGTGGGTGAGTGGCCCCCACAATCCACTAAAAGGCACATCGACCCCCTTTCTCCTAAGTTCTACCATCAAATTTTCCTAAAGACAAAAATAACAAAATTGCCAAAATTGGTTTTCTCCTCACCTTGGGAAAATAATTAGGAAGGGACATTACATTTTCATCATATTTGATTCTTTTTATTTTGTAATACACTTCAATGTGACGAACCTAATTATCCAATCTCTTTCCATTTACCTCTCCATTGTACATAGGCAACTCAAACTTAATATCAAGCTTACACAAAGCAGTTTTACCATGACCCCTTGGGGAATTTGGAGGTGTTTGTGAAAGGATAGAAGAAGTTAAAGATGAGGACAAGGATCGAGGTGAAGGTGGTGGTTTGTCACCATTCTCTTTATTCCCTTTTGGAGGCTTGTCTCCTTTTCCTCCATCTCCTTTTGGAGGCTTTGAGCTCTCTCCATACAATATGGAATTCCTCTCCTCGTAAAGAACCTTAACAATCTCAGACGTCTCAATTAATTATTTTCTAAAAATTTTCTCATCTTCAAACATCCCTTCAGGACCTTCTTCATGTGCCATGACTATTGAAGCTTGAGGTGTGTTTGTTCTCCTTGAAACAATTCGAGATCTTGGCTCTACAAGTTCTCATTCTCCTCTTTTGAGCTTCAACCTTGTAAGCATCAGAAGAAAACTTTCAAACAAATCAAACCTTCACAATAACATGTTTCTATGATAACAAAATGATCTGAATATGTAAACTTGAAGATTTTTAACAATTTCCAAGTGAAATTTATATGTGTTTTGGGTAGAGGATCAATTTAATAAACATATAAAACAAGTGAATTTAACCATAATTTACAACCAAACAAAGACAAAATAAGCATATCTGAAACACATAACACAAAACATGATAAAGGAGTTCACCCCTAGGCTACATCTCCTGGTCCAACTTCCAATGCAGGGCCTCTTTCATTAAGTGATAAAAAGTGTGTTTACATGTTTTTAAATATCTCAAACAGAAAAACTGATGTCTCCAATGGATCCAACACTGTAAAAAACACCCATTTTGGTTCTTTTTGCACCTCATTTGGCCAAAAATTGAGTAAGTTATGTTTGTTTCTATTTTTTGCTCAATTACATAGCTAATCATCTTCCAATTCAGCCTAAACCTGGCTTGTGCACCCCAAACTCGGAACCGGCATGTAATTTTGGCCTACAATCTCACCCAAATTGTAGGACAATTAGTCCGCCCATTAAACTCCCAGTCCTGAACATTTCGGTCATGTGGCGCTCATACAACCTCATAGGGGGCCGAGATTCTAGAGCCTAACTCCGAGCCCCTTTCCCATTGCGGTATGGTCGCATGGGCACACATGTGTTTGGCACTGGTCCCCTAGGGGCTAGCCCCTCCACGCCCACACTCCTGGTTCTGTGAGGGTCATGTGTCATGGGGCTGGCCCCTTTTAATTATCTACCCGCTATCTTCGATTGGCTCTGGTGTATGGTTTATGGGAGGGTGCCATGACCATGGGGTTGGGGCTAAGCCCTAGCCCTTGGTCATGCCCCCTGGTTCCGAGGGCGCGGGGATCAGGGCTAAGGCTTAGCCCTGACCCTAAAAACCAACATACAATGCGTTAAAATTTAAATTCCACCCAGATCCATAGCCTATCAAGAAACATGTGCATGGCACGTTGATGTGGTCTTGTGGTGTTTGTTTCCAGGTCATGGGTTCGATCCCTTGGAGGTCAGTTTTGACCCAAAAAGAAATTAATGCCCTGTCTGGAGGCCACGTGGCAACTAGTCATTGGCCCACATGGCCCTCCTTCATTGTCCCAAAAATGAACCTCAACCAATCAAATTGCACCTTCACGAACCAATAAACAAGTGACACTTGTCAACATACAATTGGCCGAATTATACACAGTCATATGCCAGTCACTTGCATAGTCACTGTACAGACTACTGACAATAAGAACACGATATCGGCAACATACGATATCGATTTTGAGTGAATCGAGTTGTGTTGGATTCAGATAGTGGATATCTATCCAATCATACAGGTTTCGAGCATTTTTTAGCACTGAATTTTGAGCACTAAACTAATCCCTTGGATCATATATCCACATTTGCACAAATTGTTCTAAGTAAGAATGCGGTTCCACCATACAAGCTAGCAAAATAGGATGGTTTTTAAAGGAGCAGGTGATTTCTAGAATGCTTTGAGCTAGGATCGTGGGGCCTATTCGAAACCTTGGTGAGAGAAGTGTATATAACATTTTACAACCACCACCGAGTGATTCTGAAGACTATCATCCCATATGATGGAATCTCCACCTATTCTTTGACATAATCTTGCATCCCTTAATCTGTTTGTGAAAGCATTCCAAATCTTGGCGAAATGTTCTGTCAAGACGAGCTATGATGCCTCCCTCCATGTCAGATGTATCCCATGCCACCCATTTATCACCTATCCCAATAAGAAAATACCTCGTTGATGTAAAGCTTCCAAGATTTTCAATGGGAGTCCATAATTCGAGTTGAAACCCATCATACCGTTTCTTCTAATCATGATCTCGTTTCCACCTCTAAATTCCCATCTGATGCGGTGCGAAAAGAGTAATTTTGTTTTCTGAAACTCCTCGAAATGTATGAGCCTTTTTTTATGCCTATTTCTCCCTTGCGAAACCAGTCTGAAAACAACTTACCTCTTAGATATATACTAATGAAGATCTTATGCATGATGCCTTCACAGAACAAAGCTCTCCACAAGGATTTTATGAGAGATTTCCCAAATATTTTGGCATTGAGGATACCCCATCCATCAATATCCCATGGTCTCGTGATGTCGTCCCATTTTATTAGGTGAAATTTTCCTCTACTTTCTGATCCCGACCACAGAATGTGTGCCATGACAAATTTTATCTCATTGCATACACGAGTAGGTAATTAAAAAAGGTGCATCCAATATATGGCCAGTTGTTTAAAAACTGATTGAACCGGAGTGAATCTACCTCCCAAGGAGAGAGATTGGTGTGTCCAACATCCTAGTTTTTCCCTGAATTTTTGCAGCAACCAAGACCAATCTTGTTCCCGAAAATTATTTGGCTTCAACTTATATCCTAGGTATGTGAAACCATCTTGAAGCGGTTTGAAATCTACCCGAAATGTATCCCCAATGTCTATAATCTCATTGATATTGTCATGTGAATGTATAAGAGCCGACTTATGTCCATTGGGGATCAATCCAGATGCAAAACCAAAATGATGAAATATGTGAAATAAAGTTCCCCATTCAACAACAGATAACATACCAAAGGTCAATATATCATCAATGAAAAATAAGTGGGTATTACAAACCTCATTGTTCATCTGAATACCCCTTAAGTAACCACCTGCTTTTGCCAGGTTTATCTTTTTACTTATCCATTCATGTAGGCCTAGGTAAACCTATTGTGAAGTTAAATTTATTTATTACCTGTTGTTAAAGGCATTAATGTATGTTGCAAAGGAAACAGTTCCAAACTGGCAACATCTAAATCACATAACATATCACATCTTTTTTAATGTATCTTGTTCTTCCATATGCTAGGTATGGGATTTCTTTTGCAATATGTGGTGCAATTGCTAATATATATTCTACATGAGGAATCTACATATACTATCAATATTGTTAATATTCATCATGTTACTTGTGGGAATTGAATGGATGTAGAGGATTTCATTCCTTTCTCCAAATCACCTAGAATAACCTCAATTGACTAATTTAATTGTGTGTATATATAGATATATATATATATATATATATATAAATTCTATTTTCCTAAAAAATACACTTTCTTTTTTTAGTTATTAAAATATTTAAGAAGAATAATAACTTCTCAAATATGAAAATGTTAAATTAACTTTCATTTAATTATAATAATATCAAATATAGCAATTTGAAACTCTTATCACACTTTCCTTAATACTAATTATGACATTCTTAGTTGTTTCTAAATTTTAAAACTTCTTAAATTTCAAAAATAAAATTAGAAATTTAAATTTAAAATAAAACAATTGTATAATATAAAAAACAATATCCACGTACACAATATGAACAATACATAATGTATTGTAGAATATACAATATCCACATACACAATGTGAACAAGCATTATAGAAGGTAAATAATATGGATTCTGAGTATCATTGTTTTTGTGTGAATTATATAAGACTCTATATTTTGATAATAACATCAAAAGAATTACGACCTTATCCTTTCAACTTGATTTTTGAGTAAGATAAATATTTCTTTTATTTAACTTTTATCCAAGATAAAAGAAAATAGAAATTGTTGTTGGAGTAGCACCAATCATGACCATATTTTCAAAGACACATTTTAACTAGATAATATTTTTCATTTTGTTTTTCTTTGAAGAAATAAAAGTAAAGAAAATAGAGATAGGATTACCACTTTATTATTATTATTCCATATAGCATCATCACTTATGTACTCCAGCAAACCCTATAAATTCCCTTTACTCAAATTTAAAATTAATATTGTCAATAAATCATCCAAAAGTTGATGATAAAGTAATATGTTTCCAAACATTTCAATTTCTTTTCTTAATGCAAATTAGAAAACGCAAATGGAATGATTGGATTATGTTATTGCAATCAAGTATTGATAGAAAAGTGTGGGATGTGTGGCTTTACGTTGTACTCCTAATGATGTCCAGCTTGCAATCAAGTATTCATAGAAAATTGAGGATAAATCGCAATCAAGTATTCATAGAGAATTGAGGAGTGGTCGCAAAATATCATGTGATAGAATTCCCTACCTTTATTATTATTTCATTACTTTATTTTGTATGGTCCAAAGAGAAGATTCCTTCTTGGAAGATCTTAATGATTATGTGTTTTATTGCTTCTCAAAATAATAGAAATAAAAGCAAGTGATAGACTTTGGTCTTCTTGGCCCCACCACTCAGACTTTTAATTATTAACTGACTCGTTCACACTTCTATGTTGAGTTAAATTTGGATTGTATTTTATAGACATATTTAATGTTTACATTACACATATGGGGATGGTTACATATTAAGGTTACTTTAAATGAATTGGATTTCTCCTTATATGTTTAATTCTCATATATGAGGAAATGAATTTTAAGATATCAAAGTATTTATATAAGTCTATTTTTTAATTATTATATTATTTTAATTATTAAAGTATTTAAATTTAATATTTGTTTATTAATTTATATTAAATATTTATTATAATTTTAAAAATTGCTTTAAATTAGTTTTATAATTTTAAATATTACTTTAAATTAGCTATGTGATTAGTTTTGGTGTTGTTTGATTTGAGAACATGGAGATATTTTTTTTGGAATAGATTAATACAACTAATAAATCTTCTTGAAAAATTGACTTAATTTTGTATTGTAGAGAAGATATCCTAAATATCAATAGTGAATTACATTAAAGGAATCACAAAAAAAAATCACCTCCTGGATTCCCAAATTCACAATTTGCCTTAAACCCTGATATAAGACATGTTTCAGCGAAATTGACTTGCCAGTCATTAACTTGCTCCATACTATTGATATTTAATATTTACCTCCAGCATATATCCAAATTATAAAAAATTTACATTTGATTCTAGATTCAAATAGATGGCAAAATAATTTAACCATATATATAATATCCAACATACCAAGTGATAAAAATTTCCTTGTCAAATTCCAACTTCGTTGGAATTCCCCACCTTCATTATTATTTCATTACTTTATTTTGTACCACCCAAATAGAAGATTCCTTCTTGGAAGACCTTAACCACTCATAATTTAATGTGTCCGTGCTTGTTTGTTTCTCAAAAGAAAAGAAATAAACATAAGTGATGGATTTTGGTCTTAGAGTTTTCATTATTAACTTTATACTCAATCACACTACTTTTTTGAGGAAGAAAAGAAATAAACACCCATTAAGCCCACTATCATAGAAATTGTAGGATGGTTGGTCAACCCATTAAGCCCATTTCTCTAAAATTTCGGTCATGTGGCGCACATTGAACGCATAGGGGATGATATTATAGGGCCTAACTTCGAGCCCCTTTTTTGCTGTGGTATGGTTGCATGGGCGCATATGTGTCCTAGGCTAGTGCCCTATGGTCTGTCCCCCTCTGTGCCTGCACGCCTGGTTCTATGAGGGGTCATGTGACCTGGGGCCGCCTCTTAGGGGCTGACCCCTTTTCATTATCCGCTCGCGGTCTTGGATTCACTCTGGTGTATGGTTTATACAAGGGCGTTGTGACCATGGGGATGGGGCTAAGCCCTGTCCCTTGGTCCCGCCCCTTGGTTCCAAGGGCGTGGGGACCAGGGCTAGGGCTTAGCCCTGGCCCCAACTGCCAACATAGAATTCGTTAAAATTTAAATGCCACCCCAATCCATAGCCTATTGAGAAACATGTGCATGGCACGTTGGTGTGGGCCTATGGTGTTTGCTGCCAAGTCACAGGTTCGATCCCTTGGAGGTTAGTTTGGAGCCAAACAAATATTAATGCCTTGTTTGGAGGCCAGGTGGCAGCCAACCATTGGCCCACGTGGCCCTCCTTCATTGGCCGAAAAATGAACCTCAAGCAATAAAATTACACCTTCATGAACCAATAAACAAGTGAAACTTATCAACATACAATTGGCCGAATTATACACAGACATCTGCCCAGTCACTTGCCTAGTCAGTGTGTGGACTGCTGACTAGGTGTACTTGCAACTTCAATTTTTGAAGTTTTAGTTGTTTAAAAAATCGACCAAAACACGATATCGGGAGCATGCAATATCAGTTTTGAGTGAAACGAGTTGCGTTGGATTCAAATCACTAAGACCTATCCAATCATATAGGTTTTGAGCATTTTTTAGCATTAAATTGATCGCTTGGGTCACTCCTCCCCATTGGAAGCTTTTGGACCTCCAAAAGACTACTTTCAGTCAACAAATAGATGAGGGTGCAGGTTCCTCACCCTTCCAACCTCAATCCATTTATCTTTGCTTGGATTTGTGCCTTTGAGACCAACACGAAGGTACTCCACATTACCTTGTTTTGAGGTTCTTGTCCTTCTATAAAGGATGGTATCTTGTTGCAATTCTTCAATGAATTTTGGTGAGAAATATTCTATTGATGGAATTTGAACATGCTCTCCTTAATCATCAATCAAAGGAGGCTCATATAGTCTCAAATTCGCAACATTAATAAATGCATACATTTTCATATAAGGAGGCGAATCCAAACCAAAGGCATTGTTACCAATATTTTTTAGAATCTTAAAAGGTTCATACCTTATTGGTTTCAACTTTTTACCTTCTCCTTTAAGCCTCTCTTTGCTAATGTAAAGCCAAACTTCATCTCCAACTTGGAAACTATGGTCAACACGATGCTTATCATGCCTTGTCTTGTACTTAACTTGGCTCTTTTCTAACTGTTCTTGAACCATTTGATGCACCAATTGAACTTGCTCAATGAACCACTTGGACTTATCAAAACATGCCTCAAATGGATATGTTTGAGTCGATGAATTCTTTTCTCGATTAGAAGCATGTTGAATGTAGTGTAAGTTTTCATCCCAATGCTTGGGATGTTTTCTGCAATAATCTCGAAGAAGATGTACTATGTTATGTTCACCATGTCTGTTTGACCATCTATTTTTGGATGAAACGTTGTGCTATTTTTCAACTTGGTGTCCATGAGTGCCCATAAGCTTGAACAAAAGTTCCCGAAAAATCGAGAATCTCGATCAGAAATAATGGATTTGGGCAACCGAAAATGTATCCATAAATGTTGAAACAACATTTCTGTAGTTTGTTCAGCTGTAACTTGCTTCTTACAAGGCATAAAATTACACATCTTGTTGAAACGATCCATCACAACATATTTAAGATAATCATGATTCTTTTTAGACATAGGAAATCCTCCTACAAAGTCCATAATGACACTTTCCCAAGGACACAAAGGAACTAGAAGTGGAGTATACAATCCTAACTTTCTATTGTTAGGCTTACTTGTAGCACATAAATAACATCCTCTTATATATCGTGATACACTTTCATTCATTCTTGGCCAATAACAATATCTTTGTAATTGTGCCACTGTCTTGCCTACACCAAAATGGCCAGCGATAAGAGAAGTATGCATTTCCCTTATGATGTTGATTCTTTCATCCTATGGAATGCATAACTTGCCAAGATGATATAAAAGTTTATCATGCACATGTGAATCCAATTCCACTACTTGGTTGTCTTGACACAAAGTTGCATATACATCTTTAAATTCTTCATCTAAAGCATATTGTTCAACATAGCTCTCATGCATTATAGAATTATGCTTAAGAATAACTGAAGCACTAACAATTGGTTTAGAAAGCATGTCAACAACCTTGTTATAGATACCTTTCTTATACCTTATCACCAAACATAATTTTTGCAAGAAACCCATCCATCTAAAGTGCCTCACTTGCTTTAGCTTAGTTTGTGATTGAAAGTATTAAAATGGTTGATGATCAGTGTGAATGATAGTTTCCTTTCCCATAAAATAGTGTTTCCACTTTTTCACACTTTGTACCAATGCATAAAATTCCTTGTCATAAGTAGGATAGTTAACTATTGCACCATTAAAAGTTTCATAATGGTAACATATGGGCTTACCATGTTGCATCAAGACCGCTCCCATGGCATAGTCACTTGAATCTATTTGTATCTCAAATGGTTGTCTTAAATCAGGAAGTGAAAGAAATGGAGTTGTACTGATTCTCTCCTTCAATGCATCAAAATATTTTTGTTGCTTTCCTCCCCATTAAAAAACTTGCTTATTGCTTGTCAAGGCATGTAATGGAGCTGCAATTGAAGAAAAGTTAGAAATAAAATTTCTCTAAATCTCCCAAAAAGCTTCTCACCTCAGTTGCATTAGTGGGCTTAGGCCAATAAACAATGACTTTTACCTTTGAGGGATCTATTTTCTATTCACCCCCTCCAACAATATGTCCCAAATAAACTAATGAGGTCTTCCAAACTCACATTTAGACATCTTTAAAAACAAATATTCTTTCTTCAAGACATCTAAGACATGTTTCACATGCCTGACATGTTCTTCACGAGACTTGCTGAATATCAATATTTCATTAAAGTAGACAATTATAAAATCATCAAGAAAAGGCCTTAAGGCCTCATTCATAACTCACATGAACGTTGCAGGTGCATTACAAAGCCTAAATGGCATAACCAACAATTCAAACAAACCTTTCTTTGTTTTGAAAGCTATCTTCCATGTGTCTCCTTCAGCAATCTTAATATGATGATAACCACTTCTCAAGTCCAACTTAGTGAAATACACAACATATTTCAATTAATCAAGAAAATCATCAATTTGAGGAAGAGGGCAATGATTCCTTACCGTTAACTTGTTCAAGGCTCTGAAATATTCACACATGCACCATGTACCAATTTTCTTTGGTACTAACACAATTGTTGACCCACATGGCGATGTGCTTGGTTTGATGACCCCTTTGTCAAGCAAATCTTGTATTTGTCTTTAATCTTTGCATTCTCCATAACTGACATCCCGTGCATGCCAATGTTTGGAAGAGGACAATATTGTTGCAATTGGATCTCATGTTGGATACCTCTTTTAGGAGGCAATCCTAATTTGCAAGGGAGCAGATTAGTAATGCTGTGCTAATTCCCCATTCAGAATAAAACCCAAGATGCTCATCATTTTCTTATCAAGTCCTTAAGGATTCAATATTTTTGCTTAATTAACTGATTCCCATGAGAGTTTCTTATGTAAATGTTAGAAAAAATTTAACATAAAACATATGCTGAACAATAGCAAAATAACATGAAAGAACATCAAAATACAACACACAACAAGCACATGATAAAGGAGTTTACCCTTCTTGGGCTACGTCTCCTTGGTCCAACTTCCAATGGCTTGGGCCTCTCTATTATGCTCAAATTACAACAAAATTGTGTTTACAATGCTCAGATGCCTCTAAAACCTGTCTCAATGAGTTCAGAATACTAAAAAATGGCCATCTAGCCTCTTTTCGTATCCCATTTGGATAAGAACTGAAGATGTTATGACTTCTCCTAGTTCTCCCATTATTTGTTCCACAAAATGCTCCAAATCCGACCAAAAACCACATTTCCGCTCCAAAATCCGCAGACGGAGCGAGAAATTTGCCACACCGCGAACCATAACCTGTCGATCTTATCTCAAATCGCAATCGACGAGTGTTTGCAAGCGAAAGGTCTTGTTAACACAACAAAATTTTGTGATTGAGATATCGACGGACCTGACGGGAACTTAAACTATTACATATAAAATCCAATGTCTGGGGTCTTATCACTCATCACAATCGGCGCAGGAAAATAATCAGCAATATGACGGACCCGCAGGGACATTAAACTGCAACATATGAATTATTGGATCTAGGAACCCAATTGCAAATTGCAATCGACGCTTTCAATTGGCAGATACCAAAACCTATACCACTGCGATATCAGCGGACCCGCCAAGCTATGAAATATAGTGTATAACATATCATGTCTGGGGACAAATCACAATCGACGTTATCGGCGGTGAAAAACACACACACACACATATTGGTGGGTACTGGGTGCAATATGCGATTGCGATATATCACATCGCAACCCTGACTGTGTCGGGGGCCGATTCTTAACATTATGCAATACGCGATTGTGATCGCATCGCATTGCAACATGCTCTGCGTCGGGGGCCGATTATTTAACCCGAACCAATTACCACTGCAATATGCGATATGTGAGGGCCAATGGCGAGCTGCCACTTGGTGCCTCCTCATTCGCTGAAGACCTTGCCACATCATCCCAATCCTGCCATGCAAACAAGTCAAACTTGAACTTTGACTTGCTCTAACTTCTGCATATGGACTCGGATTTGAGTGTCATTCACACCGTTGGATTCAGAATGACAAGCTCTTCAATCTAAAGTTGATAGTGAAAAGATTCTAACACTTTGATTTTTTAGCATAATTCTGAGCACCTGATCACTCTTCCCCACTGGAAGCCTTTTGGACCCAAAAATATTTATATTTAGTTATTGAACAGATGACAGTACTAGTCCCTCACCTTCCCCACTTCAATCCATTTGGACTTTGATGGATGTGTTCCTTTGAGAATCACGATCACTTACAATAGAAGTAGGCAATCGAAAATGAACCCATACATTTTGAAAGAAAAGTTGAGCTATTTGTTCAGGAGTAATTTTCTTTCTACAAGGCATTAATATGCACATCTTGCTGAACCTATCCACAACTACATACAAATAATCATGACCTTCCCTTGTTAAGGGAAGACCTCCTACAAAATCCATAGAAACACTCTCCCATGGACGTGAAGGTACTGGAAGTGGTGTGTAAAATCCTAGCTTCCTATTACTAGGTTTACTGACTACACACAATGAAAAACCTCTGACAAAACATGACACACTTTCAAGCCTATGAGGCCAATAAAAATACCTCTAAAGATTTTCCATTGTTTTACTTACACCGAAATGTCCAGCAATAAGAGAAGTGTGCGCTTCCCTTGTGACATTTACTCTCTCTCCTCGTGGAACACAAAGTTTTCCCAAATGATACAACAGATTATCATGCACATGGTAGTCTAATTCCTCAACTTGGTGGCCTTGACTCAGATTTAAATATACCTCTTAAAAGTTAGCATCATGTGCATATTTCTCAACATAACTTTCAGGGAAAACATAATGACTCTTGAGTAAAATGGTTGCATTAACAATCATTCTAGAAATCATATCATCAACTCTGTTATAAATACTTTTTAGGTACCTCATTACCAAGTGGAATTGCTATAAAATTCCCATCCAATGAAAGTGCCTTGATTGCTGCAATTTTGTTTGATATTGCAGATATTGCAAAGGTTGATGATCGGTGTGAATAATGGTTTTCCCATCAAGTAATGCTTCCATTTCTTCACACTTTTCACCAATGCATAAAGCTCTTTATCATATGTAGGATAATTAATAACAACACCATTACACATTTCAGAATGAAATGAAATGAGCTTACCATGTTGTAAAAGAACTACACCCATGGCATAGTCACTTGCATCTATTTGTATTTCAAATCCGACGATGCTAAAACTGGCACTGAACTGATCTTTTGTCTTAAAGCATCAAATGATTTTTTCTATTTTCCTCTCCAATGGAGGACAACCTTCACGCTGGTCAAAGCATGTAGTGGAGCTGCTATGGAAGAGAAATTGGCAATGAACTTCCTCCAATACTGTGTTGCTCCCAGAAAACTCCTTACTTTTGTGACTGATTTGGGTATTGGCCAATTCACAATGACCAAAACTTTAGAGGGGTCAATATTCAACTCACCTCCTCCAACTATATGGCCCAAATAAACTAAGGAAATTTTCCCGAATTCACATTTAGAAACCTTCAGAAATAACTGTTCTTTTCTCATGACATCCAAAACTTTCTTCACATGCTTGACATGCTCTTCTCGTGATTTGTTGAATATCAAAATATCATCTAAATAAACAATTACAAACTCATCAAGTAAGGATCTTGAAACATCATTCATAACTCTCATGAATGCAGCTGGAGTGTTGCAAAGACCGAAAGGCATAACCAACCACTCAAACAATTCCTGTTTGGTTTTAAAAGAAATCTTCCAAATATCCTCCTTAGCTATTCTAACTTGATGATATCCACTTCTCAAGTCTAATTTAGTGAAATATTTTTTATTCTTTAACTGATCTAGAAAATCATCTATTTTGGGAAGTGGGTATCGATTCTTTATGGTAATTTTATTCAAAGTTCAATAATCTACACACATGCGCCAGGCTCCATCTTTCATGGGTAGCAAAACAATTGGTGAACCACATGGCGAAGTAGAGGGATGAATTACACCTTTATCTAACAATTCTTGAACTTGTTTCTTAATTTCTAAACTTTCCAAAATTGACATTCGATACATATCGATATTTGCGAGTGGATAGTCTTGTTGTAGTTGAATTTCGTGCTGAATCCCCCTTTTTGGTGGCAATCCCTTTGGTTCTTGAAACATGTCTTCATATTGATTGACCACATCAACCAATTCAGCCTTTATCTTCATGTCACAGTGTGAAAAGGATTCATGCTCTGTGTCATTCTTCTGCTTGATCATAAGGAGCACGAGACTCTTGCTGGAATTGACCAGTCGCTTCATTTTCCCTGCGCTTGCCAAAGACAGATTAAGATTTTTATGATGGTATCTCACAATATAATCCACTCCGTCTTTGAACAAATGATATTCGTTCTCATATATATGGAAAACAACTTTCCTATCATATAAATATGAGCTTCCCAAGACAATCCCAAAAATATCCAATGGCACAACGTCTAATTCAACTTCATCAACGAAATTAGCAATGATTGCAAACCTGAAAATGCATTTCCGTGTGAACTGAAAATTGGCATCCTTGGTTATCCAACCCAATGGATATGGTTTATAACAAGGCACGGTTTCCAAATTCAACTTCTTGACCAAGTCTATAGAAATTAAATTTGCTTGGGATCCACTACTAAACAACGTATCAATTTTGGTGTTTTTGGAAATAACATGGATATGGAACAACTCTATTATGTTTTCCTCATTTGAAACGTTATTGGAGTTATTTGTTGCACTGGTGCTTGCCACAGCTTCCTATTTTCTTGTCTTTTCCACGACTTTCCCTTTAGTGATTGTGGCTGCAATCTTCGTTTCATCACCTGAGTCAGAACCCAAGTCTTGATGTGCAGCAACATTTGTCCTCTATTTCCCTTTATTATTATATTTCTTCGGTCATAATTCTAGATGAAGCTTCCAACAATGCACTTCATTGTGGCCCTCTTTGGAATAATTCTTGCACATAGTTTTTGGTCAATTTAGTGTGTCCTAAATTGCTATATTAATTATCAATCCGGGATTCGTAAGCTGACGAAGTGTGGCGCACTATATGTGCAAGATAACCTAGTTCTTACTTTTGTCGTTTTTGATTTTTTATGTTGTTTGGGGGTTTTTATCTTTGTTTATGGAATTCCTATTCCTAAGTTTCTAGAAGGCAAGTATGGTTATAGGTTTTTAAGGCAATTATGTCCTCTATAAGGGTTTCCAAAACTTAACACTTCAGAAGGTTTTAGAATACACTAGTGATGAAAGGAATACTTGAATCAAGAATGAAAAGATGCTGCTATTTAAAACAAGTAAATAATGAACTACTGAACATGAAACTATTGTCTCTGCTGCTGTCTAAGAAATGAAACAGAAAAATGATTTAAGCTACTGCACTTAAAGAAATTAAAATTTGCAAGGAAAGTAAAACTAAAATCAAATTATACATCCATAATTCGATCCCTCGCCAGTAGTCTAGCTATGGCTTTCGGAGGTAATCATCAATGTCATGAACAACCTGATATCTAATTTGCAGAAAAGTAAAACTAAAATCAAACTACACATTCATAATTCGATCCCTCGCCAGTAGTCCAGCTATGGCTTTCGGAGGTAACTGTCAATGATATGAGCAATTTAATATCTAGTTGCAGAAAAGTAAAACTAAAATCAAACTACACATTCATAATTCGATCCCTCACCAGTAGTCCAGCTATGGCTTTCGGAGGTAACCGTCAATGATATGAGCAATTTAATATCTAGTTGCAGAAAAGTAAAACTAAAATCAAACTACACATTCATAATTCGATCCCTCACCAGTAGTCCAACTATGGCTTTCGGAGGTAACCGTCAATGATATGAGAAATTTAATATCTAAGATAACTAATAAAGCAAGGAAATGATACTGAAATCAACAAAACAAAACTAGAATTAAAAACTAGGAAAAAGCAAAGTCAGCAGAGAATTAATCCCATGTCATTAGTCATTGTGAAAATTATATGCAGATGCCCGGGCTGCCTACTCTATCCTGAAACATACATGCACACACTGATCAGCGTTATACAAAGCTTGTAAAATCATGAACAAAAGTGAAATGTTAGAAATATACACAAGTGAATAACTATAAAACATATGCAGTGAAAATAAAGAAACGATGCATAAAGACTATACAGCAACAATGGAAACGAAACCTCAGTGTGCAGGGGCCCTCTGCACAACCTCGGCCAACAGGCTATCAATCCAAAATTACGTTCACGCAAGCATGTAGAACAGAGTCTTCTTATATATATCTCAAAACACAGTTACAACAATAAAACTAGTGTCACGGCACAGTGAGTTCTTAACAGCAAAAATTACATTCAAAAAGGCTAGCTATTATGCGTATAGGAACGCGTTATTTATAACAAAGGTTACATAACTGTTTTTCTTGGAAAACTACGTGAACAGAGGACACGTGAAAAACAACGTCCATGGATTTAGCATCATGGTCGCCGAGATTACACAATCTTATTGAAAGCGGCTGTTGGATCCACATCGTGGTCAGCCTACAGGTGTCAGCGTGCCTCCAAAGATCTAGAAACGGTCACAAAAATCTTCACGTGTTTGAAAATGGAGTCTTGTTGCCGTAGGACTCTCCTGTTTGACCACCGCTTGACCACCGTTGACCACGGCCTTCTTTGATGAATCCAGCTGGACCAATGGGACCTGATCCATGTCCAGGTCATTTCCAACTTGCCCATGTGGCTTGCTTTGCCTCGTGACACCTGCAACCTGTAGTTTAACAAAAACGGTTGCGGAAAGTTGAACCAGCTGCAGAAAGTGGCCGCATTCCGCAACTTATAAGAAAAAATCTAATTCAAACAAAAACACAAGGTCATAGTTAAAAAACCACTTAATATGCTCTTTTATGACTAATATGTAATGATATTGATAGCTTAGGAGGTCCAGGTAAATGGAAAGAAGCTAGAAAAATGTGTAGGAAAGATGCAAGTTTAGGGCTCAACACATAGTTTCTCCCCTTCTTTCTTAATAGAAGAATTTTTATTCTGCTTTCATTTTAATTTCTTCCCTTTCTCACCACTCTGGAATGACTTCTTCTTACCTTATTCTTGTACAGTTTTCCCTCTTGCTTCGAGGTGTGTATCTTGAACATAGACCTCATCAAGATTCGTGAGACTAAACATAAGAATGGTATGTCGAAGATAGCTATGCAAACCTCCTATGTATTTTAGCAAGGTATCTTGTGACTATAAGTCTACTCGTAGCATAAGAGCTCTTCTCCTAAGCTCTTGAGTATACTCTTGCACATTTTGACCTTTTAATTGTATGAAATTTTTCCAATTCATGATAGCTTTTTTCACGTGAGCTAAAGGGTAGAATTTTCTTTTTATAATGACAATGAAATCAGGCCAAGTAATAGAGATCTTACCATGTTTTTCGATATCGTCTTGAGTCCTTTCTTCCCACCAAATGAGTGTTGCACCCTCCATTCTCAATGAAGCCAACTAAATTTTTATATCATCCTCTTGAAGGTTCTGAATTCTACAATACACCTTCAAATGATGAATCCAGTTATCCAACTTCTCTGCATTCATTCACCACTGTACATAGGCAACTCAAATTTAACATCAAGCTTTAGAAAAGGTGATTTACTAGTTCCTTTTGTAGAATGATGATGAGTATGAGTATGGGTTGCCATAGTGGACGAGGGTGAAGATGCTTGTGAAGTACAAGATGAAGAAGATGGTGGCGATGGTGGAGGTTTGTCTCCATTCCCATTACCTCCTCCTGAAGAGCCTTCTCCTTTGGGAGGTTTGGAACTTTCTCCTTGAAATTTGATTCTTTCTGAAGGTCTTCTCATTCTCTGTCATGATAGGTTCTCCTTCATGAGACATGATCTCTCGAGACTCAACTGCAAGTTATGCAACTTGAGGATGTACTGGTGTACAAGACTTTGGCAACCTTGCTCTTCTTCCACTTGACCCAATTTCAGGGCTTTCAACCAACTTTCCTTCACCTCTTTTGAACTTTAACCTTGTAAGCATGACATAAACTTGCAAACAATCAAATCCTTCTTTCACAAAGCAAATCTAGTAAGCAAAACCAGTGCTCTGATACCAACTTGATCTGAAATGGAGAAGATTAGTAATGTTGTGCTAATTCCCCATCCAGAATAAAACCCAATATGCTTATCATTTTCTTATCAAGTGCTCAAGGATTCAATACTTTTGCTTAATTAACTGATATTCATGAGAGTTTCTTATGTAAATGTTAGAAATTTTTTAACATAAAACATATGCTGAAGAATAACAAAATAATAGAAAATAACATCAAAATACAACACACAACAAGAACATGATAAAGGAGTTTGTAGGTTTTAACCCCGTATAGAAATTACCTGCATACGAATTCTAAAAACATAAAATAAACAATGGAGAGAGAATAACACATAAAACAAATATAAATAGAGATTTTCCCATGGATCCTAAAACCGAGACTACTAGATTGATTTTCCATTATGATCCTTTCAATGTTACAGTACATATACATACATGCCGAAGCATCCATAAACCCCAATCCATTAACCCTGGATTAGAACATAACCGTAGTTCCCTTGACTGGATCTACAAAATACCATGGACTAAAAACCATCGTGCGCAAAAATATGTGTGAAATCCATGCACAAAACCATAGGTAGGTTTGCCCACCTAATATAGGGGCTAGTCGTGGAAAGAATATAACAAAACCCAACGTTCTCCCACTTGTTGTTTTCTTTCCACAGGGGGCCATAGGAGAGATTAGTCATTTATCTAGCCTTGCAATGCCCATTGTTTCTCCACACCAAGAGAACTTCTCAGAGCTCACATATTTTGTCAATGCATCTGCAGTATTCTTCAAAGTGTCCACCTTTACCAGCAACACCTTTTTGTCTTTTACCATTTCCCTCACAAAGTGATACTGAACATAAATGTTCTTTGTCTTTGGATGATAAGCAGGATTCTTTACCAAGAAAATTTCACTTTGGTTGTCACAGCCTATCCTTACATCTCGTTGTACTAACCCCATACTTGAACACAATCTCTGCAACCAAACTACTTCCTTGCTTGCATGAGTGGTTGCCATGTAATGTGCCTTTGTAGTTGACAGTGCCACTACAAATTGTCTCTTACTCATCCAACTGACTGCACCTCCAAATAGGTTAAACACATACCCACTTGTAGATCTTCTCCGATCTAGATTTCCAACCTAGTCTGCATCAAGAAAGCCACGGATATTCAAAACTCTATCCAATCCTGGTATTCCTTGGTAGCACAAACCATAATCACTAGTGCCACGCAAATACCTGAAAACGCACTTCACTGTTGTCTAATGCTCCTTCCCTGATTTTGACACAAACCTGCTCAATAATCCCACTACATGTGCAATGTCTGGTCTAGTGCAGACCATTGCATACATCAAACTTTTGACTACACTTGCATATGGAACACAGGACATGTCCTCTTCCTCTTCTTGTGTTTTGGGACACTATTGAGTAGATACCTTTACACCTACAAGAATAAGAACCTTCACTGGTTTACTATCCTACATATTAAACCTCTGCATTATTGTCTCAACATACTTCCTATGGTTTAACCAGAGCTTCCTCTTTGCCTGATCTCTCTAAATTTCTATTCCCAAAATATAGTTTGCAGCACCAATATCTTTCATGTCGAATTTGGAGGACAATTGGGTCCTCAAATCCTGGATAATTTCTTTGTCATTTCCAACCAGCAACATATCATCCACATACAAGACCAGATAAATAACACGGTGACCAATTAATTTAAAATACACACAGCGATCTTCTTTTCTTCTGGTGAAGCCAAGTCCCCGTATAAATGTATCAAATTTCTGATACCACATCATTGATGACTGTTTTAACCCATACAGAGACTTTTTTAACTTGCATACCAGTTATTTCTTACCCTTCACCGCAAAGCCTTCAGGTTGCTTCATGTAGATCTCTTCTTCCAGATCCCCGTGAAGAAATTTTGTCTTCATATCCACCTGTTCTACCTCAAAATCAAAAGCAGTAGCAACAGATAAAAGTAATCTAATAGAAGCTACCTTGGCAACAGGAGAAAAAATATCACCAAAATCAATTCCCTGCACCTGGGAATAACCTTTTGCTACCAACCGAGCTTTATATTTCTCCACTTTTCCTTATGAATTTGTCTTCTTCTTGAACACCCATTTACTGCCAATGGGTTTCCTTCTCGCTGGTAACTCCACCAGATCCCAAGCCTAATTTTTGTGCAAAGATGCCATTTCATCAACCATGGCCTCTTTCTAGAGTTTTCCATCCTTTGAATCTACTGCTTCCTTCACAGTTCTGGGATCATCATCATCAATCGATAAAGAAAAATTTGAATAGAAAGAAGATGGACTATACCTTTCTGGATGCCTTCTTTCTCGAACTGATCTTCTCACAACCAGAGTTCGTGGCTCTGCATCTTATAATTCCTCTAAAGCTGTAGAGTCCGATTCTTCCTCCTTTAGCTCAAACTCTATCTTCTCAGGTTCCTTTGATGGGACTTCATGTTTAATAACATCCTTCACCTCTCTAAACACCACATCTCAGCTGTACACAACCTTCCTTGCTACTGGGTTCCAAAGCTTATAGACTTTTAAACCATCCTTATACCCAATAAAAATGCACTTTTCAGATTTACTATCCAACTTTCTTCTTTTCTCCTTTGGAACATGTATATATGCATCACATCCAAATACCCTCAAATCTGAAAGAAAGGGTTTCTTGCCATTCCATCCCTCTTGTAGAGTCTTATCCTCCAACGCCAATGAAGGTGATATGTTGACCAGGTAACATGTAATCTCCACCGCCTCTACCCATAATTCTTGTTCTAACCCAACACCATTGAGCATGCTTCTTGCCCTTTCCATCAACATCTTGTTAATTCTTTGTGCAACTCTATTTTGTTTAGGTGTGTATGGAGTAGTCTTCTGCCATGCTATACCATACTTCTTACAAAATTCTTCAAATTCCTTCTTGCAAAATTCTCCACCATTATCTGTCCTCGACACCTTTATCTTCTTCTCTGTCCGGTTTTCCACCAAAGCCTTAAATTCTTTAAACCTGTCAAAGACTTCAAATTTCTTCTTAAGGAAATATATCCATGTATTCCTTGAGAAGCCATCTATAAATGATACATAGTACACAAAATTACTGAGTGATGGAACTGACACAGGTCCAAACACATCACTGTGCACAAACTATAATATCTGTTTCACCCTCTTACCACCAAAGGGGAAACTCACCTGATTCTGCTTCCCATATACACAATTTTCATAGAAATCAAAATCCAAAGAGCTATTAGACATACCTTCTACCATACCTTTACCATGAAGTATTCAAAGGCCATTCCCTCCAATATGTCCAAGCCTTTGATGCCATAGCATGGTCTTTTCTCTAGAGACCACTAGATTTTCTGCTCCACTTTCAGGAACAACAGAATTGTTGCACCCATCAATAACAGTGCTACCTTGCAGCTTGTACAAAGTTCCAATCTAAACTCCCCGCATCAAAACCAGTGCTCCCCAAACCATCTTGTAGGTATCTTTTTCGAACACTGTTTTTACACCTGTATCATCCAACTTGCTTACAAAAATTAGATTTCTAGCTAATGCAGGAATATGCGGAACACCCGGAAGTGTTCTAATCCTTCCACCTTGCAACTTCAACTTGAATTTTCTGTGACCAACGATTCTAGCCTTCCTGTCATCCCCTAAGAAGACATCATCACCATCATATTTCTCATACTCACAGAACCACTCTCTATGGGGAGTGAAGTGAAAGGATGCACCTGAGTCAATCAACCATGCCTCATGTTCTACATGTGTACTTGAGGAAGAAGCCAAGTACACATCCCCATCTTCATTTGAAGTGGTTTTTGCCTCTACAGAAGGAGCATCATCAAATCCCTTTCCTTTCTCAGGAGCTTTAGATTTACAGTCCCCTTTGTAGTGCCCTTCCTTTTTGCATTTCCAACACACCTTTCAGGCTTTCTTGGAGATTTAAATCTCCCTCTAGATTTAGATCTCCCACTCGAGGACTTATTTTTGTTTCTGTTCTGGGACCGTCCTCGTACAGATAAGGCATCACCATTCTGGCTCTCCATATTTTTCCATCTCATCTCCTCCGTTAGCAAGGATGAGACTATTTCATCAAACTGCAAGGCAGTTACATTGCTACATATTGCAATAACTAGACCATCCTATGAATCTAGTAGAGAACACAACAAACTGATGTACTTATCTTCATATGAATTTTTAATATCAATAGATAATAACTGGCTTACCACAATATTAAATGTGTTCATATGCTCCGTCACCGAGTCTCCGTATTTCACCTTTAGGTAATACAACTTTTTTCATAGGAATAGTTTATTCACCAAAGACTTATATTGGGACAAATTCCCTAACTTGTCCCACAAAGCATTCGTCGTAGCTTCCCATGATACATTCAGTAATACTGAATCTGAGACACACAATCGTATTGTCCTTTTTGCCTTCCAATCCAACTTCTTCCATTCTTCATCAAACACTCCCATTGGTTTAGTACCTGGATATACTGCGATCCACTAATCTTTATCCACCAACAAATCCTCCATCTTGAGTTTCCACAACTCAAAACTGTGACCATTAAATTTATCAATCTCTATATTTCCACTACTCGCCATCTTCTTTCACCACCAGAATCGATCTCGCAGATCTCCCACTGAACAGGGTCTACCATAGGCCTGAGCGAAACCCCTCAGCAACAAAGGCGCCTCCTTGAAGCCAAAACAACTCTGATACCACATGTAAGTTTTAACCCCATACAAAAATTACCTGCATACAAATTCTAAAAACATAAAATAAACAATGGTGAGAGCATAACACATAAAACAAATATACACAAAGATTTCCCCTGGATCCAAAAACCAGGACTACCAGATTGACTACCTGGGACTACCCTGGGCTAGAGAATAACTGTAGTTCCCTTGATCAGATCTACAAGATACCATGGACCGAAAACCATTGCGCCCAAAACCATGTGCGAAATCCATGCACAAAACCATAGGTAGGTCCGTTCACCTAATATAGGCTAGTCATAGAAAGAATATAACACAACCCAATAGAGTTCACCCTTCTTGGGCTACGTCTCCTTGGTCCAACTTCCAATGGATTGGGCCTCTCTATTATGATCAAATTACAACAAAAATGTGTTTACAATGCTCAGATGCCTCTGAAACCTATCTCAATGAGTTCAGAATACTAAAAAATGGCTATCTATTCTCTTTTTTCATCCCATTTGGATAAGAACTAAAGAAGTTATGACTTCTCCTAGTTCTCCCACTATTTATTCCACAAAATGCTCCAAATCCAACCAAAAATCACATTTCCGCTCCAAAATCCGATGACAGAGTGAGCCATAACTTATCGGTCGTATCGCAAATCGCAATCGGCGAGTGTTTGTGGGTGGAAGGTCTTGTTAACACAATAGAACATTGCGATTGCGATATTGGTGAACCCAATGGGAACTTAAACTGTTACATATAAAATCTTGCGTCCGGGGTCTTATCGCTCATCGTAATTGGCAATCGATGCAGTAACATAATCAGAAATATGGCAGACCCACCGATACATTAAACTGCAACATATGAATTATCGCATCCGGGGCAAATTGCAATTGGCGATTTCCATCGATGGCTACCAAAACCCATAGCACTGTGATATTAGTGGACCCATTAGGCTATGAAATATAGTGTATAAAATATCGCATCTGGGGACAAATCACAATCGGCATTATCGGCAGTCACACACACATATATCGGCGAGTATCAGGTGCGATATGCGATTGCGATATATCACATCGCAACCTTGATTATATCAGGGGCCGATTATTTAACCCGAGCCACTTACCACTGCGATATGAGATATGTGAGGGCCATTGGCGGGCTACCACTTGGCGCCTCCTCATTCACTAAAGACCTTACCACATCATCCTAATCCTGCCATTTAGACAATTCAAACTTAAACTTTGACTTGCTCTAACTTCTGCATATGAACTCAGATTTGAGTGATGTTCACACCATTGGATTTAGAATGACGAGCTCTTCAATCTGAAGCTAAATTTGACAAGATTCTGACACTTTGATCTTTGAGCATAATTCTGAGCACCTGATCAAATCCTTTGGGCTCCTAAAGAATCTCATCATATGTGTTAAAAACCTCATACAAATCAGATTTTAACTTTGCATCACATCCTTGGAAAGATTCATTTTCAACATTCTCTTTGGGTTTTATCATCAAGAGTACAAAGTTCTTACTAGCATTGACTAACCTCTTCATTTGTCTATAATTTACAAGTGATAAATGCAACTTCTTGTTATGTGCTCTAACAATGTACTCAACTCCATTTTTAAACAAGTGATATTTGTTCTCATGACGATGAAAGATGACCCTCCTATCATACATATATGGGCTCCCAAAACAATAACACAAATATCAAGTGGAATGAAATCAAGTTATACCTCATCTATAAAATTTGCAGTGATGGCAAATATTAATTTACATCTTTTTGTCACATGAAATTTTGCATTGTCACATATATGTTTCCAAATTCAATTTCTTGACAGTGCCTTCAAAAATGAGGTTTGCTTGTGAACCACTATCAAACAGTGTATCTATGTTGGTATGTTTTGAAATGAATCTAATATGGAAAAGCTATATTCTTATTGGATAAAATTTCCTTCCTATTGCAACAAAAAAATCATTCCAAGAGGATAAAACCTTACCATGTTTCTTCATGTCCTCTTGATTTTTGGCTTCCCACCAAATTAGTGTTTCACCTTCCAATCTAAGAGAAGCAAGTTAAATCTTGGTTTCATCATCTTTGATTCTTTGTATCCTACAATACACTTCAATCTGACGAACCCAATTATCCAATCTTTATGCATTTAACTCTCCATTGTACATAGGAAATTCAAAATTAATATCAAGCTTAAGCAAACGATTTTTACCATGACCCCTTGGGGAATTTGGAGGTGTTTGTGAAAGGGTAGAAGAAGTTAAATATGAGGATGAGGATGAGGATGGAGGTCAAGGTGGTGGTTTGTCACCATTCCCTCCATTCCCTTTTGGAGGCTTGTATCCTTTTCCTCCATTTCATTTTGGAGGCTTTGAGCTCTCTCCATACAATTTGGAATTCCTCTCCTCATAAAGAACCTTAACCATCTCAGACATCTCAAAGAATTAATTTCTAAAAATTTTCTCATCTTCAGACATCCCTTCAAGACCTTCTTCATGTGCCATGGCTATTGAACCTTGAGGTGTGTTTGTTCTCCTTGAAACAATTTGAGATCTTGGCTCTACAAGTTCTCATTCTCCTCTTTTGAGCTTCAACCTTGTACGCATCAAAAGAACACTTGAAAACAAATCAAACCCTCACAATAACCTATTTCTACGATACCAAAATGATCTGAATATGTAAACTTGAAGATTTTTAACAATTTGCATGTGAAATTTATATGTGTTTTGGGTACAAGCTCAATTTACTAAACACATAAAACAAGTGAATTTAACCACAATTTATATCCAAACAAAGACAAAATAAGCATATCTGAAACACATAACACAAAACATGATAAAGGACTTCACCCCTGGACTACATCTCCTGGTCCAGCTTCCAATGTAGGCCTCTTTCATTAAGTTCTCAAAAGTGTGTTTACATGTTTTTAAATATTTCAAACAGAAAAATTGATGTCTCCAATGGATCCAACACTGTAAAAAATGCCCTTTTTGGTTCTTTCTGCACCTCATTTGGCCAATAATTAACCAAGTTATGCTTGTTTATAATTTTTGCTCAATTACATAGTTAATCATCCTCCAATTCGGCCCAAACCTGGCTTGTACGCCCCAAACTCGAAATCGGCGAGCGATTAAGGCCAACAATCTCGCCCAATGGGTGAAATTGTAGGACAGCCAGTCCACCCATTAATCTCCCTGTACCGAAAATTTCGGTCATGTGACGCACATACAACCGCATAAGTGTCTGATATTCTAGGGCCTAAATCCGAGCCCCTTTTCCGTGAGGGGTCAAGTGACCCGGGGCTGGCTCCTTTTCAATATCTGCCCGTGGTCTTGGATTGGCTATGGTGTATGGTTTATGGGAGGGCGTTGTGACCATGAGGTTGGGGCTAAGCCCTGGCCCTTGGTCCCGCCCCTTGGTTCTGAGGGCGGAGAGACTGGGGCTGGGGCTTAGCCCCAACCCCAACCTCCAACATACAATGTGTTAAAATTTAAATTCCACCCAGATCCATAACCTCTTAAGAAACATGTGCATGGCATGTTGGTGTGGGCCTATGGTGTTTGTTGCTAGGTCGCGGGTTCAATCCCTTGGAGGTCAATTTTGACCCAAAAAATTTAATGCCTTGTTTGGAGGCCACATGGTAGTCACCCATTGGTCCAGGTGGCCCTCCTTCATTGGTCCAAAAAAGAACCTCAATCAATCAAATTGTGCCTTCATGAACCAATAAACAAGTGAAACTTGTCAACATATAATTGGCCAAATTATACACAATCATCTGCCCAGTCACCTGCCTAGTCAGCATACAAACTGTTGACTGGGTGTACTTGCAAATTCAATTTTTAAAATTTTAGTTGTTTAGCAAATCGATCAGAACATGATATCGGGAGCATATGATATCGATTTTGAGTGAATCGAGTTGCGTTGGATTCAGATTGTCGGGATCTATCCAATCATACAAGTTTCAAGCATTTTTTAGCACTATGAATTTTGAGCAGTAAACTTATCCCTTGGATCATATATCCACATTTGCACAAATTGTTCCAAGTAAGAATGCAGCTCCATCATACAAGCCAGCAAAATATGATGCTTTCTAAAGGAGTAGGTGATTTCTAGAATGCTTTGAACCAGGATCGTGGGGTATATTCGAAACCTTTGTGAGAGAAGTGTCTATAACATTTTTCCACCACCATCGAGTGATTCTGAAGACTGTCATGCCATTTGAGGGAGTCTCCACCTGTTCTTCAACATAATCCTACATCCCTCAATATATTTGCAAAAGAATTCCAAATCTGGGCGAAATGTTCTGTCAAGCCGAGCTATGTTGCCTCCCTCCACGTCAGATGTACCCCATGCCACTCATTTATCACCCATCCCAATAAGAAAATACCTCATTGATGTCAAGCTTGCAATACATTCATTGGGAGTCTATAATCTGAGTCGAAACCCATGATACTGTCTCTTCTAATCATGATCTAGTTGCCACCTCCAAATGGCCATCTGATGCACTGTAGAAAGAGTAATTTTGTTTTCTAGAAACTCCTCCAAATGTATGAGCCTTTTTTGATGCCTATTTATCCCCTGCGAAACCAGTCCAAAAACAACTTACCTTTTAGATATTTTCCAATGAAGATCTTATGCATAATGCCTTCACCGAACAAAGCTCTGCACAAGGATTTTATAAGGAGATATTTCCCAAATATTTTGGCATTGAGGATACCCCATACATCAATATCTCGTGATCTGGTGACGTCATCCCATTTTATCAGGTGGAATTTTCCTCTACCTTCCGATCCTAAGCACAGAAAGTGTGCCATTACATATTGTATCTCGTTGCATATACGAGCAGGTAATGCAAAAAGGTGCATCCAATAGATGGCCATCTGTTGAAGAACTGACTGAATCAAAGTGAATCTACCTCCCAAGGAGAGAGATTGGTGTGTCCAACACCCCAATTTTTCCCTGAATTTTTGTAGCAGCCAAGACCAATTATGGACCTGGAAATTATTTGGCTTCAACTTATATCCTAGGTATGTGAAACCATATTGAAGAGGTTCAAAAGCTACCCCAAATGTATCCCCAATGTTTATAATCTCATTGATATTGTCATGTGAATGTATAAGAGACGACTTATGTCCAATGGGGATCAAGCCAAACCAAAACGATGAAATATGTTAAATAAACACAAAAAATAAGTGGGTAATACAAACCTCATTGTTCATCTAGATACCCCTGAAGTAACCAGCCGCTTTTGCCAGGTTTATCTTTCTACTTCTCCATTCATGCAGGCTTAAGTAAACCTATTGTAAAGTTAAATTTATTTATTACCTATTGTTAAAGGCATTAATTTATGTAGCAAAGGAAACAGTTCCAAATTGGCAACATCTAAATCACATAACATATCATATCTTTTTTAATTTATGTTATTCTTCCATATGCTAAGTATGGGGTTTCTTTTGCAATATGTGGTGCAATTGCTAATATATATTCTGCATGAGGAATATACATATACTATCATATTGTTAATATTCATCATGTTACTTGTGGGAATTGAATATGGGTGAAGAAAATTTCATTCCTTTCTCCAAATCACCCAAAATAACCGCAATTAACTAATATATATATATATATATATATATATATATATATATATATATATATATATATATATATATATATATATATTCTATTTTCCTAAAAAAAATACATTTTTTTAGTTATTAAAATATTTAAGAGGAATAATAACTTCTCAAATATAAAAATGTTAAATTAACTTTCATTTAATTATAATAATGTCAAAAATAACAATTTGAAACTCTTATCACAGTTTCTTTAATACTAATTATGACATTTTTAGTTGCTTTTAAATTTTAAAACTTATTCCATTTCAAAAGTAAAATTAGAAATTTAAATTTAAAATAAATAAATAAATATATTATATAAAAACAATATCCATATACACAATATGATCCATACATAATGCATTGTGTAATATACAATATCCACATAGACAATGTGAACAAGCATTATAAAATGTAAATGATATGGATTGTGAGTATCATTGGTTTTGTGTGAAATATGTAAGATTTTAGATTTTTATATAACATCAAAAGAACTCTGAACTTATCTTTTCAACATGATTTTTGAGTAAGATAAATATTTCTTTTATTTAGTTTTTATCCAAGATAAAAGAAAATAGAAATTGTGGTTGGAGTAGTACCAATTATGACCGTATTTTCAAACAGAAATTTTAACTAGATAAATATTTTTCATTTTGTTTTTCTCTAATGAAATAAAAGTAAAGAAAATAGAGATATTGGTTGGAATAAATATCGTTTTCCTGTGAAAAAAAAAATTAAAAGTAAATTAATAGAGATAATAGTTGGAATAATACCATAATGTGAATAGGATTACCACTTTATTATTATTATTATTATTATTCCATATAGCATCATCACTTATGTGCTCCAGCAACCCCTACCAATTCCCTTTACTCAAATTTAAAATTAATATTGCCAATAAATCATCCAAAAGTTGATGATAAAGTAATATGTTTCCAAACATTTCAATTTAATTTCTTAATTCAAATTAAAAAATGCAAATGGCAATATTACTTTATGTTATTGTAGTCAAGTATTCATAGAAAAGTGAGGGACGTGTGGATGTTGTGCTCCTAATGATGTCCAGCTTGCAATCAAGTATTCATAGAAAATTGAGGGGTGGTGGCAGATGGAATCTTTGCTTTTACATTGTACCCCTATTGAGCTACAACTTGCAGTCAAATATTCATTGACAAATGAGAGACTGGTGGTATTGAGATCCACCTTGCAGTCAGAGACTGGTGGTATTGAGTTCCAGCTCGTAACCAAGTATTCATAGAAAATTGAGAGGCAGTAACAGATTGAATCATTAATATCGTTGTGTATTGCTATTGGGTTCCAGCTTGCACCAATTACAATCGTGTGCCCACCAGCTGGCGCCATTGCCATTGCCATTTTGGTGTAGAGACTAATGATCTGGTGGAGGTTGGAGCTCTCCCACCGACACTCGTAAAGCTTTATTTGTATACCTGTGACAAACTGAGGAAAATGGAAGGGCTTTATAATTTTACAATTTTTTTTAGAAATAGATAATTCCTACACAATTGAAGTAACAATGCACATATTTATCTCATTAACCATGTATAAAAAGATTATGGGTCAACTTTAACTTGAGAAAAAAAAAATTACACATCTTATTGTAAAATTGACCATTTTGCTAAATAAGATTTGCTTATATATTAATTTTCCATCTAATTGGAATATGAACTTATTAAAGTTGGAATAATCTAAAATCTCTAGGAAATTGGTGGGTGGGGAGCCACGTTTCACGAATCCAATTTAACTTGAGAAAAAAAAGAATTACACATCTTATGGTAAAATGGACTATTTTGCTAAATAAAATTAGAATTGAAATAATCTCAATTCCCTAGGAAATTGACACGGAGCCACATGATACAAATATAATTTTTTAAATTTATTAGAAGTCAATGGAACCTAACAAACTCTGTCCGTTGATAAACATTAAGACTAAGCATTCGTTGAGCATTGACCATGTTTCTATATAGTGATTTATTGTTGACCTTATCACACTCAATGGCCACTAATACATAGTATAGTATCTACTAACAAATATTGTTGTCCATGGTTGAATGTAGCCTTATTTTGTAGGAGGTTGACTCTACTAACCCATTAAACTTGAAAAATTATGGCACAACCTTTTGGAACATTTTTCATTTGGCTCCATTGTTTTCTAAAGTAGATGGTAGAGTTACTCATTTCGTTGGAGTGTGTTGTAGCATTTTTTGGTTTTGGTAAGTTAGCATCAATTAGTCAATATATATATATATATATATATATATATATATATATATATATATATATATATATATATATATATATATACAAGAAAATTTTAAGTTAGGATATGGACGAAAAGAATATTGAAACAAAAAATGTTAGGGATATTATGATGAATGAGTCCATATCAAATACAATGTTAGAATAGATGCCCTAAAAAAGGAAGGCAAAAATAAAATGTTAGATTAGAAAGAAAAGAAAACATAATAAATTTTGAAAGTGTTGCAAATCCAAATGCCACTACTCTTAGTCAGGTTTATTTTTTCAAATAAAAGTTGTGTGCGGATTGTTTAAATGCCACGCTAGTTCATACAATCCAATTATACAATTTAATAATGATTGGATTTGATTTAAATTGTTTGTCAATAGGTAGCAAATAAAATTGGCTCAACAATTTAATCAGAGCCAATGGAAGTAATAAGGGATAGAAGTAGATTAAACATTAAAAGGAAAATGTTGAGTTGCTAGTCTAAATGCACTCGAGTGACTAAGATTGAAAAAATGTTAGGAAAGTAAGGATAGGTAGAGAAATGAAATACAATTGGAGCATGAAAGGATTTTTATCCTAATTTATAACATTGGAAATATGTGCATATGGTGATTAGTTTTAATTAACCATAAATTTTAAATATTAATGTTATTTTGTAAATATTCAAACTTTATCCATTCATTCACCGCGACACCCCACACATGTCACAACCATCATAGCTTTTGACCTCACCATCACTTTCCACCTCACGGTATTAAAAATCATTCATTTCATTCTTCATCTCGCACACTCCATTGAGATCTGACGGCCTACATCACTCCTCGGCCCTCCTTTGTCATCTGAACTTTATCGGCGGGGAGGGGTCCGAAGTCGGTAGTTTTGGAAACCGCCCTCTGAAACTGTTTGTCCCCCATCCTAGTTATTCGGGACTTAAAATATCAAAACAGCTTACCACCTAAATTTACTCCTGAACACGTTTTTTCATTCAACAATTTACCACCGCTCCTACGTCATCTTCCACATCTGCTCCCATGTCACTTCCTCTGTCCAATCAGCTGCCGCATATTTTCCTATTATCCATTTAGTTCCCCACCCCTCACGCATCAATATTTTATTGATATATTTATCAGCCCCGTTGGAGAATTAATCACGATTTAACCATTTATTAATGAACCCACTCCATTTTATTCATTATAAGCCCTATTTTTCATAAAAACTATTACAAAGTGCATTCCCATAATTCACTGGATACTTGTAGCTTGTAGCCAAAACGACAGATTCATCATTCAACCAAATTTTCAATTCTGTGCAGAAGCAAGCCGACATCTAGGTCCACCTAATCCATTTTTAGTTATACTATTTTTTTGTTATCACTGTCTTTCAGACCAATTATTCCCATTTCCATCACTTTCAGCTTGCAATTCAATTAACAAGATGCCTCCTAAGAGAAAGGAAGTCGCAAAAATTCCAAATCCTCTCATCCATCCACAAGTTGACTTCCATCAAACTCCCTTGGTTGACAAAGACTATAAAATCAATGAGTCTTTGTCTTAATTCGATTTGTTTGAAATCTACTGCTGGATGGAGGACCAATTAGTCGATCAAACAGATGAAATAGGACTTTGGGATTCCCACCTTCCTCATTACATCTTCCCTCAGATACACAGAGCACCTGAATTTATCAAGAAATGCCATGAATCCTATGACCCCAGTCAAAGAGCTATCATCTCACCTACAGGAGAAATCTTGTGCTCCATCAATGTTCAATCCATTGAACAGATGTTGCAGGCCCCAACTATTGTGCCAACCCATCCTTTTTCCCATGAAATCTTAACAAAAGCCTATCAAAATATAGACTTCACTAAAAGAACTCAAACTCTAGAACTTTTCCTAGCTGTAGATAGCCCTTTGCCTAAAAGAAACCCTCCCTATGATTCATCTATATTCCTAGACAAAACCAAGCATATTATCACCATTCTCTCTTACCTCCTTGGTTACTCAAATTGCCAGCTTCTGAGGACCCCATGACTAAAGAGATTGAAGAAAACGAGACTCAGAAATCTGACATGATGAAGCTCATCATGGAACAAAATCTGTAAATAAAACAGATGGAGGAACAAATGGAAAGACATGTCAAAGAGAAAGAGGAAGCTGTGAAAAAGGCCAATATTCCAATGGATGTGGTTCCTCTAGTAGCAGTCCCTATGACAACAGTTTCTACCTTAGGAACAACAACAACCACAGGTACAACAGAAGGAGCTGAACAACTTGTTGAAGCTGTTCAGAACCTTTCTATTCAGTCAGAGGAAATCAAGAAGTTGCAAGATCAGCTGAAGACACTACAACATTTGAAAGCAGTTGTAGAAAGCTCACACACAGTTGAGTTGCAAAGGGATGGAGGTCGAATTGAGGTATTGCAGAAAGAAGTCAAAGACTCTTACCTTGGAAATACACTGGGTTTAGTAAAGGAGATTTTATGGGGAGAGATTACTAAATCAATCAAAGATAGTTGGCCTTACATCAGAATAATCTTTGATCAAAAGAAATTGTTGGAAAGAGCTCAAGAAGTTGTTGAAACTATCTCAAAAGAACTTGAGGACATGCCAGAAATAGCCACTGAAATAATCAATTTTCTAAATTCTAAAGACGACTATGAGCTTGAAGAATTAGGTATCAATGACAGGACATCATCCATACTGGAAGTGAAGAAAATTATTACAAAGAAAAATCTCACTCTTCAGTTGGAGGAAAAGTGCAGCAGTGTTAATGTCATAGTTCAACATTTTTTCAACAGGTTGGAACCCTTGACTAGTAAGGGTTTTCCCTCAATATTTGTAATTAATGATAAGTTAATGCTTATTGAATACTATGTCCACAAGATTACAAAGGTCAGGGCCAGTGCATCTATAGTTTCAAATATAGAGGGTACAGTAACACCAAGGCTTGTGCTGAATGCACTCAAAGATACCTTTTTCGTCCTTAATGAAATAAGGCATATATTTTTAGTAAAACCCACTTTTACTAAATACACAAAAATCGATGAAGTTTACAGAATCCTAACTAAGTTATCTATCCCAGATAAAAAATGTTGGGAACAGTTAACTAATTTACTCGATTGAAATAGATCATAAGCTTTTAGAAATTTGAGGAACAGTAATCAACAGATCATCAGAATTTAAATTTTTGGGGAACAATCATCAACAGTTCAACAACAAAATAGTGACAGATCGACTATCAGTTCATTTTCCTGATTTTGTATTAAGCTATTTTTGTAAATTTGTTTAAGATATTTTCTTAGCTCTAAACTTGTATAAATAACTCTCTTTCACGAGTTATTAAGGGTTGCACCCTTGAAGAAACATTTGTAAGCACTAAATGTACTCATCTTTTTCTTAATCATTAATAGAAAGGCAAAGGATTTTAAATTTTGATTCATACAGTTTCGTGTTTCCTATAAGTTTTTCTAGTTTTTATTCACTGTGTTTCTTCATATTCTTCAGTTTTACAAAGATAACCAGGTAGGAGTAATTGTGTCTCAATTACTCCTATAAGCTTTCTGAAGTGAACATGTTTAAAGACAATGAATTATATAATCTGTTTGTTTAAGTAATTCCCTCTAAATCATAAAATCATCAGTATCTGTGTAATCTTGAGCGTATTATGTTAAACTTTTCTGAACATTGTTTGAAGGTTTTCTTACTTATGGCTATTCAATTTTCTATTTGAAAAATGTAATAGTCATATCATCTTTCTACTTCTGCTCATCACCAGACAAACTAAATCACTATGTGGATTTTAATAGCAGCCCTTTGTTTAAATATTAATATTATTCAAAAGGTTAGGCATCACTGTTTTAAATCTGTTCCGTATATTGGTCCTCCAAAATTAAAAAAAAAAAACCCTCCAAAACAAATATCTTAGATTCCCTGGCATGATAGCTGACCATTATCATCTCAGAGATACAACATCAATCTGGCGCCACTGTCAGGGACTCAAATTTGATTAGTTTTCTTGGGTCAATGATATAAATCCTATTCCTTTAAAGGTGACTAAAGGTCTAGATAGGTCAAAATCCTTCGCCTGGCGACTCCACTATGCCAAACTAACACCTTTTAAGCACACTAGATCCCATTCTAAATCTGACACTGTTAGTCCTCTGTCAGATCCATAAACACTTGTGAGAAAGGCCAGTTCTAAAAGAAAACATCCACCATCCTCTTCCATTTTAGCCTTGCAATCTAAAGATATATTACAATTTGATCCCTATAGTAACATTCCATCCAATCCAGATTACTCTCACTTATCAGCTAGGGTTGCTGAACTTTTAGATAGGGGAGTTGATTTCAAATCATCTTTCCTTATTCATTCACTTGAATCCCATCCAAAACCTCCATTTCTATCAGGATCACCTAAATCTAAGTTTGACCTAGCTGTTCATTTACCTGAATATAAACCTACAGACATCATATCCCCCACTACTTATTCATTCCATTTCACTTTTGAACAACTTGAATCTTCTACTTCTAAACAACCTGAAGGGACCTTTGCTATATATTCAAATCCACTCTTTGAAACAAAAGAGGATATTCATTCTCAGGTCCACAAGTTAGTTATTAAGACTCCTTTAAAATATTTTAGGATGTCTCCTCCTTCTTTATCCCCTCCTTCTTCACCCCCACATAGTAATACACCCCATCTATCACTATCTTCCTCTTCTTTATCATCATCTTCACAAACATCTCATACATCATCTTCTACTATGGCTTCCAACCCATTGTATAGGCAAGATATGCAGCTTTAGTTTTACCTCCAACCCTTGATGCTTTCCCCAATGGATATTTAAAACACATTCCTAGATATAATGGAGAAACTGGTCCCTCAACTGAGGACCATCTTCAAGCATTTCTAGACTTTGCAGATAACATGAACATAGAACAAGGGAATGTTTACATGAGGTTGTTTGTTCAGTCTCTTGAGGGAAATGTGAGAACTTGGTTTAGGTAGTTACCTGCAAATTCCATTAGAAATTGGGAAGAGCTAACAAATATATTCAAAAATAAATGGGGAGTGAAGAAAGATGCTCTTTACTTTTTTACTGAGTTTGAAGAACTTAAAAGAAACTTTCGTGAACCTATCTCTGATTTTATCAAAAGGTTCAACAAACTTTATCATAAGATGCCCCCTGATTGCAAACCCCCTATAGCAGCAACCAAATCTAGGTTTTCAAAAGCTTTTGAAGATGATTTTGCTGTAATGTTAAGAGAAAGAACTTTAAGGGCTCTTGAAGACATGAAAACTAATGCTTTAGAGGTGGAAGCAAATAGGGTTGCCTCAGCCACTTTAAAAGCTAAAGAGGAAAAGGCCCAAAGAAAACTTAAATCTAGTCAAGAGGCCTCTACTTCTTCAAAGACTAAAACTGAAGATTCTAAAATAGATGAGATCACTTCACTTCTTAGAAATGTATCCAATAGAATTTCCAAGATTGAGACTCAACCTAGAATAGTTCAACAAATAGTCACTCGACCCCAAAATCAAAATCAAGGTCAATACAAAAGAAATCCACAATTACAAATTCTTCAAAGGCCTAGTAATGATCAGTAGGTTCCAACTCCTTTACTAATAGATGATCAACATTTTGATGACAATACTATGACTATCACTGAAGATATTAACAATATGGATACCTCTTCTGGTTAGACAATTATTTTTCCTCTCTCACAAAAAAAGTAGGTTCAAGAAGATCAAGAGTCCTCATAGGTTTCCAAATACCAAGCCTTCTCTGAATTCCTAATTGCAGAGCTAAACAAAAGATATGATCTTAGACCTAGACCTAGCCCTGGAAGACTTCCTAAGGAAACTGCAACAATTGAACCTCGTACCAAAGCTGATAAAACTTAGACAACTATTATTCGACCATTAAATCAGTCAACTGATATAGCCCAAATTGAAAAAACTATCTTAATTGCATTTAATGTTGAAAAGAAGTTAGAAATAGTTAAAATCCCTATACCAATTTCAGAACTTTCCAAAAACCCTAGATATAAAAATCAAGTCTCCAAATGGATACAAAACACCTCTGTTGATGTTGAAAGTGATGTGATTAGCCTTCAAGATGAAAAACCAGCACTTGTTTTTGGTTCTAGCTCAGATATGATAGATGAAATAATACCTCCTTTCTATGTGACTCTAAAGACAATTGATTCAATGTTATACAACTGTATGCTTGATTCTAGAGCATCACATAATCTCATGCCAAAAACTATCATGGATCATTTAAATCTTGACATGACTAGATCCTATCATGATTTGTACACCTTTGATTCAAAAAGGGTGCCTTGTCTAGGACTGATTAAGGATTTAGTAGTCACTCTTGCCCAAATCCTAGTAAAAAGTGTAGTGTTAGATATAGTTGGCATAGATATCCCTCCCAAATTTGGAATGCTCCTTTCAATGCTTGTTGTGCCAAATTAGGGGGAACTCTTCATATGGACATGTCTTATGCCACTATTCCAGTTTATGGAGGAGAACAACTTAGGTTGTATAGAGAGGTAAGATTTGTGCATAGTATATGCAAAACAAATCAAACAAGGAACCATCCCATTTATGCAATTGATCAAGATTTTGGATGTTTTCAACTCTCTTCAAACCAAACACATGAATCTCAAGTAAAAATTGAAGATGTAATTGAAAGCCTTATACCAAAGCAAACTGATGTATGGAAACTATTCTTTGATGGTTCTTGTAAAAAGGATGGAGCAGGGGTTGGGGTAGTATTAATATCACTAGAAAAAGAAAACATTACATAATGATGTAAACTTGATTTTGAAGTTACAAATAATGTAGCATAATATGAAGCTTTCCTTCTAGGAATGCAACTCGCCAAAAGTTTAAAGGTACAAAATCTGAGTGTTTTCACTGACTCAGAGCTCATTTGTTAACAAGTTAGAAATCTTTTCCAAACAAAACATTCTAGGCTTAGATCTTATCGAAATAAGTTTTGGG
Source organism: Pinus tabuliformis (assembly GCA_031772625.1). Taxonomy (NCBI): domain Eukaryota; kingdom Viridiplantae; phylum Streptophyta; class Pinopsida; order Pinales; family Pinaceae; genus Pinus; species Pinus tabuliformis. Next base: position 1,254,623,366 of record CM062804.1, read on the forward strand.
ACTTAGTTGAAAATTCCTTTAATTCTTTTAATTTGACTTATATCCCAAGAGATGAGAATATTTATGTTGATTCCCTAGTTGTTTCTCCTAGTTCATTTAAAATTCCCCGATCAAACTAATGTGCTCTATCAAATACAAGTCAAATACAGGCCATCCATCCCAGATAATCTCAAATACTGGCAGATATTTGAAGATGATGAACAACTAAAATATTTTCTACAGGTTGTAGATGAATTTTCAGTTCTACAAATTGATGAAGATAGAACAGAAACAAATGAAAACCCAAATAAAAATGATAGTTCGAATTTCAATTCAAAAATTGCCAATTATGATATCATTCAATTGTCTAACAATTTTATTCCCAAAGGCCTCATTCCTTTAGAGATTTTATTTGATCAAAATGATGTCCTCAGAAACCCACATTCCATTTGTCCACAAGATGATATACAGGAAGTAAATATTGGATCAAATGATGAGGTGAAGAACATCAACATCTGTGCGTCTTTAGACCCCGAGATCAAAGCTCAATATCTTAACTTACTTCAAAAATATAAGGATGTTTTTGCCTAGACCTATGCTGATCTAAAGACTTATGATACATCATTGATACAACATAATATTCCTTTAAAACCAGAAGTTAAACCTTATCAACAAAAACTTAGGAGGATTAATCCAGTTCCTCTACCAACTGTAGAAAAGGAAATTAAGAAAATGTTAGATGCCCAAATTATTCTGCCTCTTAGATGCTCTAATTTGGTTTCCAATCTAGTTCCTGTTAGAAAGAAGAATGGGGAAATCAGACTTTGTGTGGACTTTAGGAATTTGAATAAAGCATCATTAAAATATAGCTATCCTTTACCCAAAAATGGATCAATTACTTTAGATGGTTTTAGGATCACAAAGACTTTCTATGCTTGATGGCTTTTCAGGTTACAATCAGATAAATGTTGATCTAGCAAACAAAGAGAAGACAACTTTTACTACACCCTGGGGTACATTTATGTATTCTAGAATGCCCTTTGGCTTATTCAATGCTAGAGCAACGTTTCATAGAGCTATGGACATAGGTTTTGTGGGTAAGGTAAACAAATTTGTAGTCATTTATCTTGATGACATAACTGTTTTTCTAATTATGATTAGAAACATCTGAAGCACTTGAGGAAGGTTTTTGATAGGTGTAGGAAATTCAGAATATCCCTGAATCCTAAAAGGTCTCTGTTTGCTACCAAAAAAGGAAAACTGCTAGGCCATATAATCTGAAAGGAATGAGTGGTGATTGATCCTAAACATGTATCTTCTATAAAATCATTGTCTTTACCTAGAAATAAGAAATAGATTCAAGCTTTTCTAGGCAAGATTAATTTTTTGAGAAGATTCATCCCAAATTATGCTAAAATTGTAAAAGACATAACTGATATGCTCTGAAAGGATCATCAAGTTAAATAGACTATATCTTCCAGGTATGCATTTGATCAGATCAAGAAAGCTATCTCTGAAGCTCCAACCTTGGCCAGTCCTGATTATACCAAACCATTCGGTAAATTTTCCTTTGCCTCTGAAACAACCCTTGCTATTTTTTTATTACAAAAGAATGAAGATTCCCATGACCAACCTATAGCCTTTTTCAGTAAGGTTATGAGAGATTTCGATCTTAAGTATGACATAATTGATAAGTAAGCCTATGCCCTTATACAAGCCCTCAAATCATTCAGGATGTATGTCTTACATTCACCTATTACTCCTTATGTTCCTAATAGTGCTGTAAAAATTGTTTTAACCCAACCAAACATTGATGGGAAGAGAGTTAGATGGATCACTCAAATACTGGAGTTTGATTTAACTATCAAAACCACAAAGCTAGTAAAGGGTCAAGGATTAGCTAATCTTCTAGCTGAATCCAACTGTAAAGTGTTGGGCATTACCTCTATTTTGGAAATACAAGGGAAGAATACACAAGAACCTTCTTTCCATGTAGAATGAGAGAATCCATAAGAACCTTCCCAAAATTTGAATGAGGAGAATAAAAAAGAACATTCCCATCATCCTGAAGAAAAGAATCCACAAGAACCTTTACCTTCAGATCAGACCATCTCTCTACACATTGATGAGAAATTCCTTTTATCAAATTGGTATCAAGATATTGTAAATTTCTTGATCCATTTTGAATTTCCAACATCATTCTCCAAAAGTCAATGTAAAAATCTCAAATTGAAAGTAGTCAAGTACTATACCATAAATGCAAATCTATAGTGGAAGGACCCACTAAATATCTTGTTATTATGTTTAACAGAATCAGAGACTGAAGGAATCATTGATTAATTTCACACGAGATTTTGTGGACGATATTATGCTTGGAGAGAAACAACATATAAGATATTAAGGGTAGGATTTTATTGGCCAACATTGTTCTTACAAGTAGGATCAAAAGTCAGAAGTTGTGTTCCTTGTCAGATGTTTCCTGGTAAGCAAAAACTAGTAGCTCTTCCACTCATACTTACAATAGTCTTAGCACCTTTTCTCCAATGGGGATTAGATTTTATTGGAGAGATTCATCCCACTTCAATAAATCAACATAGATGGATCCTCACTGCAACAGACTACTTTACTAAATGGGTCGAAGCAATTCTGGTAAGAAATGCTACTGATTCAGTAGTAATTAAATTCATTGAAGAAAACATTTTTTCTAGATTTGGTTGCCCAACCCAAATTGTTATTGATAATGCCACAACATTTTCTAGTGTTAAAATGATTGAGTTTTTCCATAAATATCAGATTATGCTACATCATTCAACTCCATATTATCCTCAAGGTGATGGTCTTGCATAATCATCCAATAAAAGTCTGGTAAAGGTGATCAAAAAGACTTTAGCAGACTATAAAAAGAGCTGGGACTCTCATCTAATTTATGCAGTCTGGAAAAAAATGATTACTCCAAATAGATCTACTGGAAAATCTCCTTTTCAATTAGTTTATGGGAAAGATGCAATTTTCCCTACCAACTTGGCCTTCCCTATTTTAAATTTTCTGCAGGATTCAACCGATGAACCTGATAATTTTTCGAGAAGGATAAATCAAATTATTAAACTGAATGAAAACAAAGATGAAGTTCAATACAAATTGAAAAAGTATCAGAATAAGATGAAGATCTTGTTTGACATAAGAGATAGGGAGAGTGACTTCAAGGAAGGTGATCTAGCTCTAAGATGGGATTCCAGAAGAGAAGACAAAGGAAAACATGGGAAGTTTGAAAACCTATGCTTTGGACCTTTAGCTATTACTGAAGTAAAGGGAAACAACACTTTTGTGCTACAAAATCTAGGGGGACTATATTCCACATATCTTGTTAATGGAAGGTTTCTCAAGCATTACATTCAGTACTGAGAAGTTGAAGTAGATTTCAATGCTACCATTGTAAAAAGTCCGGTTTATTTTATTCTTCTTTTCAACTGTTAGTGTGAGTATCTCACAGCTAAGACTCCATAGCCCGAGGAGAAGGCATCTGGATCTACAAGTTCTCTGCATTCTACAGGAGAAAGCAGTCCCTAGTCGGAGCCAATGTTGTAGCATTTTTTGGTTTTGGTAAGTTAGCATCAATTAGTCAAATATATATATATATATATATCTATATATTGCAATAAAATGTTAAGTTAGGATATGGACAAAAAGAATATTGAAACAAAAAATGCTAGGGATATTATGATGAATAAGTCCATATCAAATAAAATGTTAGAATAGATGCCCTAAAAAAGGAAGGAAAAAATAAACTGTTAGATTAGAAAGAAAAGAAAACATAATAAATTCTTAAAGTGCTGCAAATCCAAATGCCACTACTCTTAATCAAGTTATTTTTGCAAATAAAAGTTGTGTGCATATTGTTTAAATTCCACACTAGTTCATACAATCCAATTGTATAGTTTAATCATGATTGGATTTGATTTAAATTGTTTGTCAATAGGTAGCAAATAAAATTGGCTCAGCAGTTTAATTTGAGCCAATGGAAGCAATAAGGGATAGAAGTAGATTAAACATTAAAAGGAAAATGTTGAGTTGCTAGTCTAAATGCACTCGGGTGACTAAGATTGAAAAAATGTTCGGAAAGTAAGGGTAGGTAGAGAAATGAAATACAATTGGAGCATGAAAGGATTTTTATCCTAAGTTATAACATTGGAAATATGTGCATATGGTGATTGGTTTTAATTAACTATAAATTGAGGGTTTGAGAAAAATTCAGTAACTTGGCGAAAATTTGAAAATGTCACAGTTTCGTCAATATTGCTCAGAATTCTTATTATGACCTGTTTTTGGAAATGGAACAACCCTTCTGCATCTGCCCATGTGATAGAAATTTTGATCCAGGCACTAGAATTCCAGATCTGCACTGCAACTTTCCCGCCGTCACCCACAATTTCTTAAAAAAGAGCTGATTTTAAATCAACGATATCTTCCTCATCCGGACTCCGATTCGCCTGATTGTTTTTTTGAAATCAGGTGTTTTGTCACAAGGATTCTAGATATACAATTAGATCTTACAGATCTAGCACCAGGACGTCCAGATCTGCGCCGAAAATTCGCTGGCCCTAAAAATTCTCTGCAACCCCACTGATTTTTAGATCAGCGATATCTCCTTCATCCGGACTCCGATTCAACCGATTTTTTTTTTGAAATCGGCTATTTTTTCACAAGGAATACAGATCTGCAATTAGATTCTGCAGATCTTGCACCAAAACATACAGATCTGATCTGCAAATTCGCCACCCAAAAAATCCCTGCAAAAATAAAAAAAATTCTCCACGGTTTGCCCAAGAAAGTGCTCTGATACCAATTGTTGTAGCTCTGATACCAATTGTTGTAGATCTAACCCAAGAATATTATAGATCTGATATGAAATAGCTCTGATACCAATTGTTGTAGATCTAACCCAGAAATACTATAGATTAGATACGAAAATATAAGATAATGCAAAGAAAACCAGAAATAATATGAAGTGATTCTTTATTGATCAAACCCTTAAGGTAGGGCAACACCATACATTCACTCCTTAAGGAAGGAGAACACTCCACAAGCCATATTCCTGTTCATACAATAATACTTCTCTTCATATTCATCCATGTGGAGTCTCTAGCCTTTATATAGGCCTCATACATACAATACCATGTATCATTACCATGGTTCCTTCATACCATCAAACTAATACCATGGGCCCATTACATTATTATTAACTACTTGTGGTCCCTTACATGACATGGGTTAACCACCTTATTTATTACTATGGCCCATTCCATTATTACATTATTACCTTGGGTACCTCCCTTGGTACCCCATATTATCCCCCCTAGGTATATAACAACTTGTGAGTGGTATTCCAGTATAGTTCATTTCTTATTGAAGATAGAAGTCCCTCCAGGGCTTAGCTTAGGTCAGGCCAGGACCATTAAGCTCAGAGTAGCTAAGTTTTTTATAAATAAGAACGTGCTTTATTGGAGGGACCCATCTAGAATCCTCTTGAGATGTTTAGACAAAGATCAACCTGAGGAAGTTATGCACCAGTTTCATTCTAGCATCTGTGGAGGGCATCATTATTGGAAAATCATAGCCCACAAGATCCTAAGGGCTGGGTATTATTGGCCTTCTCTGTTCTCTGATGTGTTTTCATTTGTGAAATCTTGCGACAAATGCAAAAGTTTTATAGGAAGACAACATTTGAAATCTCTACCCTTGAAGCCCATACACACCAATGGTCCCTTCTAGTAGTGGGGTTTAAATTTCATAGGGGAGATTAATCCACATTCCAGTGGCCAACACAAGTGGATTTTAGTAGCCATTGACTATTCTACCAAACGGATTGAAGCTATATCCACTAAGAAGGCTGATCACCAAGTTGTCATGAAATTCCTAACTGAGAATATTTTCACTATATTTGGATGCCCAACTAAGCTAGTCACCGATAATGTAGTAGCTTTCAGAGCGACAAAATTGGTGGACATGTGTGAATCAATGGGCATTCAATTGGTACATTCTACCTCATACTATCCTCAAGGCAATGGCTTGGAAGAATCGTCAAATAAGAGCCTGGTAAGAATAATAAAAAAACTGTTGGAAGACAACAAAAGGAGCTGGGATTCCAAGTTGAAGTTTGCACTGTGGGCTGACAGAGTTACCACCAAGAAATCCATAGGGAACTCTCCATTCAAGTTGTTGTATGGTACTGAAGTTGTTTTTCCTATCCAATTGACCCTCCATGTAGCCAATTTCTTGTAAGAGGAGCTGGATGAACGAGAAGACATGACAAGGAGGATGAGTGACTTGGTTGAAGTCTAGCAGATCGGGGAATAACTAATTGAGAAGTCAGCAATGCATCAAAAGAAGATTAAGGAAGTCTTTGATAAAAAGGAAAAGATGGACAATTTTTAGGTTGGTGATTGGGTCCTCAAGTGGGACGCGTTCAAGGAAAAGAAGGGTAATCACGACAAATTTGATGCCTTGTGGATAGGACCTTTTGTCATTACTCAGGCTCACACAAACAACACCTTTGTCCTTCACAATCTAGAGGGGAAAATGTTTTCGATGGCCCAATCAATGGGCATTTTCTCAAGCTTTATTTTGTTTAAGGTTGTAAAGGCCTTAGCTTTGTAAATATGTTTTTGTCTCAGTTTTTGTTTTTATGCAGAATTGACTCCATGCGCAATGGAACACTAGGAGAAAGATTTTATTTTGGTTTTACTGGAAAGGCAATGATCTACAGTTCTTGAAACTTCACAGGGAGGCTTTCATCCCCAGAAGGAGCCAGTGTTAGCCCTGAGGTGCAGCACTGCTAGTTTGAAGATTAGAGGAAGAAGATGGTTTGCTTTGCTGTCTTGGGAAGGGCCCCACATGGGCCATCACTCCACTCTCCCCACTCTTCCACTTACATTCTATCCCTCTCATATCTTAATCTAACCCTCACTTCATAACGAAACCCTCTTCTACGTTAGCCGTAAATAAATTAACCCAAAACCCAGAAAAACCTTATCTTTCTGCCCATCCGCTCCCTCTGCACGTTTCTCGAGGACATCCTATACCTTCGTGTCCCTCCACCGACGGTCTTCCCCCGCAGATCTGATGGCCCACGTTTTACCTGATCGACGAGACATGCTCGATCGACCTCCACCATTAGATCACTCCTGCTAGATCTAACAACTGTCGCTCTTATCGCACGGGCAACTAGCAAGATGAGTAACTACCCGATAAAGGTGGTTTCTCTCTCTCCTCCTCCACTACATGGTGTGCAATGAGTGGCATCGGGTGGACTCCACCCTTTACCACTTACCACTCGATAAGCGCCCGATAAAAACTGTAACCACCCAAACCAAACCACACCCCCTCCAGGTGCTATCGTCGGAGCACCTCCTTTGCCGGATAGCTGTCTGATCTGTCCACCGAGATCGAATGGCTTGGACTTTTCCGCTCCCACGAAAGACCACAAACCTCATGCAATTGATCTCCTCCATCCATTTCTTCCGATCCAACGGCCCTCGTTCATGATCACTCCCGCTTTTCCTTTGCCACCATGCCATTACTCTGTCCTTCCGATTCAATTCATACAACAACTACCTGCTTGTCCTCAGCCATCCTGCCATTACTCTGTTCTTCCTAATTAGCACGTCCAGCTGCCCATGCACCTCATACTCTACTTCCTACCAGTTACCCGAGGAGGAAGGTGGTTGACTCTGTCAGTATAGTGACAGTCAGGCCGCTGAACTGAATTAACAGGGAGTATGGCCGAACGAGGAAGGACACAACATGATACAAGCAAACAGAATTAAATAGTCATGGAGCCTCACTGGCACAATCAAGCCAGCCACCTAACAGGGCAACATTGTACCAGAAGTAATTATCGTTTTCGTAATGGAAGGAGAACCGTGTCCTCATACGTAATCAGGAAGTTAAAGCCAAAGGGGGTAGGTTAGGATAGCTGGACACCTCTGAAAGCTAAAGAGCATTGTAAAGGGCCTATAAAGGCTAGAAACTAAATGTAAGAAGGGTTCAACTTCTAGAGACTATAGAGACTTTTCTACTAAAGCTTCTCATCTTCATTCATCAGTAATACAAGCTTCTTTTGCTGTCATATGTTCAATATCCCAATTTCTCTTATGTTCTAAGCTTGCACTTGAACAGGCCATTCAGGTTTCTTTTGTGTCTAATGCCAAATAATTGTCACCTTATCTCTGTGTTGATATATTAGATTTGCAAGTTTCATTTACTTTCTATCACTGGCCATCATATGTTTATGTATGTATCTTCTGGTATGGTTCGTATTCTCCATTCATGCACCTAATTTACAAACTATTGAGCATTGGTGGTCTAAAGCCTTGTAGGATGAGGGTGTTCATGCATGTCTTGAGTAATAACATAGTCAAAATGGTTATCTGGCTTGATCCAAACCAGCTTCTATTCCGATAGTTCTGAGAATAATATCGAAGATTATATGTTACCAGGCATCTCTGAGCCACAACCATAGGAGAGTTTCCTGGAGCGATAATAGAACCTCTTGTCCCAATTTGAGATGATAGACCATGGGATCCAAAAGTGTACCCACACGCATTCAAAGAAGAGTTTAGTAGTGGCTTCTGCTATGATATTATTCTTGCAGGCCGCCATAATGGCCATTTTCGAGAATTTGTCAACAACCGCAAAAACACAGTCATTGCCATGCTTAGTAGAAGGAAGGCCCGACATGTAATCCATGGAAATGGATTCCCAAGGTTGACTAGGGGTAGGAAATGAAGTATAGAGGCCTTGCTTCTTGATGGTCAGTTTGGAAATGGCACAAGCAGTGCATGATCTGATGTACTTCCCGACATGTTGTCAAAGATTTGGCCAGTAGAATTACTTCTGCAGTGCTGCCACTGTTTTCTCGACCTTGAAATGTCTTTCGACCCGACTGTAGTGTGCTTCCAAAATCATCTTGGCACGCTCACTTGAAGGAACACAAAGTTGTCCTAGTTGGCATAATAATGCATCTTAGAGGTGAACATCTGGCACTCGCTGACCCTCCAAGGGTGTCTGGTATGTGTGGCTGAATTTTGGGTCGCTTTTGTAGAGAAGTGGCCAATCAGAAGTCTTGTTCCCACAAGAGTTGAACGTGGTGGTTAACACCATGATCGGGGATTGGTTGAGGCAGTCTGCAACATTATTGGTGCTGCCCTTGTACTTGATATTCAAATGAATTTGTTGTAGGTATGTGGACCACTTCTGATGGCGATCACTCAACAACTTCCCTTGCGTCTATATGAACTGCAAGGTTTGGTGGTCTGTGTGGATGATTGTTTCCTTCCCAAAAATGTAATGCTTCCATTGTCTGCAGGCTTGTACAATGGAATAAATCTCTTTGTCATAAGTGGGATACTCCCGAACTGTGTCTTAAAGTGTCTCACTATGATATGCCACTGGATGCCCCTGTTGGGTAAGGACCGCCCCAATAGCATAGTCAGAGGCATCTATCTTGATCTCAAATGGTTTTTGTAAGTCTGGTAATGTGAGCACTGGTGCAGAGTAGAGGCGATGTTTCAACTCTAAAAACGCCTTCTATTGAGATTTAAATGAAAGGAATTTTTCTTTTTGCTCCTCCCTTGGTGACTTGACTCAAGGGCCAAGTGATATGAGAGAACCCCAACATGAACCTGCAGTAGAAATTGGCAAGACCTAGAAAGCTACGGAGCTTTGTCAGAGTGATTGGGGTTGGCCAATCTCGAATGACTTAGATATTGGCTAGATCCACATGCACCCATCGTTCATCAATAATGTATCCCATATACTAAACCTGGGTCATGCCAAATCTGCATTTCTCCAAATTGGCACACAACATGTGTTGTTGCCGTGTTTGGAGAAACTGTTGGATGTGGTGGAGGTGCTCTTCCCAACTCTGGTTGAAGATCAGGATGTATTCCAAGTATACCACTACAAATGAGTTGGTGAATGGCCGCAAGATGTCATCCATCAACCTCATGAAGGTTGCAAGATTGTTCGTCAAGCCGAAAGGCATAACCATCCATTCGAAAAGGCCATCTTTGGCTTTGAAGGAAATATTCAACACATCAGAGGGTTCGATTGGTACTTGGTGATATCTAGAATTCAAGTTGATCTTGCTGAAATAAATTCCCCCCTTGAGTTGGTCTAGAAGGTCATCAATCCATGGGATCAGGTACCTATTTCGGGCAGCGATCTTGTTCAGTGCCCGATGGTCAATAAAAAGTCTTCAAGTCCCATCGTTCTTCTTTACCAACATGATCGGGCTACCATAGGGAGATGAAATCGGCTGGATGTGACCTTTCTGTAACAACTCCTGAATCTACCTCTTGATTTAGTCATTCTCCATAACAGAGCACCGATAGATGGGTCCATTGAGTAACATCGTATCTGGGTCAGATCGATGGAATGCTTGATATGACAGTGTAGAGGCACCCCTGCGGGGGAGGTGAAGATGTCCTCGTACTCCTCTATGACCTTGTCCATATGTTTTTTTCGTGTGAAGGGGCCCTATTTGGAGGTCGTACCCACCGTATTCTTCTTTCCCTAAGGGCGTATCATCAGGAAAACAAATTTCCAAGTTTTGGAAATGAGCTTACGACATTGTTTTGCAGTAACCAAAGAGATGGAAGTAGGCGGTGCTACCTACAATATCCTGTACAAATTATTTCCCAAGGTAATAATAACAACGCGAGGCCTTGACTCATACACAACATGTTGCTTCCACAAGTATGGTTGGCCTAATAATACATCACAAACATTAAGAGGAGCAACGTCACATAATACCTCATCCATGAAGGGCTTGATGCTGTATAGAAGGTGACCCTGCTAGCTGACGCAAAGATCTTGTCCTTGGTGAAGCCACCCAATGGTGTATGATTGTGAGTGTGTTGTGGTCCGTAAGCCCAACCACTTCACCACCTCTCCTAAAATGAGGTTCTTTTGGCTCCTACTGTAAAAATTGAACTGTAGCAGGGAACCCTTTACCTACATCTAGGAGTGGAAGAGGCACGCCTCCTCCTTTGGATCTTCAAGTTACTCCTTATGTATCTTTGTGGTGGCAACAGTGACGTTGGGCTCCACATTGATAATCTTCTTCCCTTTTTCATTCCCCTTGTCGGGTTCTGACTCAGAGTTGGAACATGCATCTAATTTGGAAGCCTTCAGCTCGACCACCAGTGACTGCTTGGCCCACACTCACTTGTGTTGTGAGCGGAGCTCTTATGGAACTCACTCCACTTTCTTGTGTCCTTCTTCAGCTTCGCAGTGTTGTTCTTTGCTTGTAGATTTGGCGAGTTGTCCCGGGCCACCCTGCCTTGGCTTTGTCCTTTGTTTAGTGATTTGGGGGAACCTTTCCCTTGCTTCGGATTCGCAGATCCAAAGTCTTGCTTTTTCTATTTAAGCTTCTGCTCGATCTTGACAGTGTATCAGTACACCGTGCTGAGCGAGTAGATGTCCAAGAATTCCATCTCATCCTGGATGTACCTGTGTAGGCAGCCGTGGTACTTGAGTACCAAATGTTTGTCAAAATCCTTGATACCAAATTTCGTGCGAAGGGTATCAAAAACATTGGTAAACTTCGGGAGGTCTTGGTCCCTTCCTTGTCGTAGCGTGGTCCACTTTATGTATTTATCCTCATAGCTCCTGACAAGGTAGTACTACTCCTTGATGGTGTCTCAGAACGAATTCCAAGTGGGTGCGGCTGAAAATAGTGAGGGTGTAATTTCATCCTTCTACTCACAGTAGGTTTCCCACTAGTCTTTGATGTGGGGGGCGGCTTTGAGAAGAGAAAAAGTAATCTTTTCCTGATTGGAATAGTCATGAAAATAAAAATATCCTTCTAGCAGATTTAACCATTTATATATGGTGCCTGCATGTATTTGGCCCTCAAATATGGGAATGTAAAAGTTTACTTGTACCTTAAAATGAGTGGTGCCTCCAGAGTGGTTGTTGGATGTGGATGCATCGTCGGTGGGCAATTGTTGAAGGATTTGAGCAAAGTTATCCATCATTAGGTTCCTTTGTTTCTCGAGGGTCTCCTCGAGAAATATTTTGATAGGATCTCCTGCTCCCTTGTCTTTCTTTTCGTCCCACATGGGTAGTTGTCAGGGTTTGTGAGGCTGATCTTGTAAAGGTTCAACTAGATCGAGCCCTAACTCCTTATACCCTGACATTCTTGGGGACATGCAAAGAAAAATAGAGAAGAAGCAGACTGCTATGATACCACTGATCCAGATTTAAACATGGATGCAACAAATTACAGATATAACAGTAAATACAAAGATGCAGTAGAAATAACACTTCATTTCATTAATATCAAATACTGAAATGTGCTTAAAAACATAATGGAAATAAGACTAGCTCGGTCTATGGTATCTTATCTCTGAGAAGAGATGTGGTGGCTACATGCCCTTGAACTATGTTACAATGAGGCTTGAAGGCCTATTTATCATTGAGAAATAATGGAAAACCCCAAACATCCAAAAACCTAACCCTAGGAGATGAAACACTAAACTATGGGCCCTGTTGGGGTAAGTTGGTACATCAACTTCCCGGGGTCATAAATTTGGCATACGATCTTCATTTGGCACACACAGTACCTCGTTAGTAAAGATCTATCTGAGGATTAGAACTGCTAACAACGAATATTAAGTTGAAAACTCATATTCGTCATTGATGGTTTTCCCAAAAAACATCATTTAGGGCCTCAAAACAGCTCCGAAAGTTCAGGAGCCGAAAAATTGCCAAAAATAGTAAATTGTGCTACAATTAAGGAAACTGAAAAAGCCGAGAGAAACAACGGTTGGGGTCCAAGTGGAATAGGTGGGTGGCCACCAATATCCACCTAGATCACAATAAGCCAATGCTAAGATTAAACACAAAATCTCCAATTAACAAGATAATGGTATTGTAACTGATTGTGGATCCAAGAGGTGTTTTCTCTTTTTTTACTGATTCATTTGCCTCTGCAACATTTGAAGGTAGCAATGCAACAAGGATTGTTTGAGTCACTACATTAAGACCTTATGGTTATGTTTGGAAGGTGACTTTTTTATCCTTTGGAACTCAACAACTCATTTGCTAAGAATTATGTTTGAGTTCATATATGGCAAGGGAGCAAGGATGCATTAGTGCAGAAGAAATAGTAGAGACTAGAGAAAAATGAGGTAGGGGCTATTGATACATAGAAGAACATGTTGAATCTTGACACCATATCTAGAAAACAATTATTTTGGTCATTTATTTCAGAGAATCAAGAAGTACAACCATCCAACCATGCATAATCATTAACTTTAAGAGGTCCCTCCACAAATTTATTTGCAAATAGGTCAATCTACTCTACGAAGGAAAAGAAAGATAATGATATAGATGTCTGCAAATATCTCCTTAAATATTGCCTGTGCCCAAGAAGATATGAAGTGGCCAACGCATCCAGGCCTAGGAACACTTAACAAAAGAATCTTGGAAACATAACTCAAGAATTTGATACTGAATTTTAATTTTCATGGTCAATTGAACAACCTAAGGCATATGGGATATTGATATTTTGGATATTTTCAGAAACACCTGTTCCTTTACAAAATTTGTTTGGAAACATGTTATGCATAGTATAAGAATTGCAATCCATTTAAAATATTCCATCTTAATGGATATTACAAGTATTTTTTAGGTTTTTTGGATGGAATTTGAGAATAGAATTTTTGTCATGATTTTGTTTTTTGGTTGTATAAAATGTATTTTTGAATGCATAAATGAAATCAAAATCCTAAAAAAACCTCAGGGCACTTGGATTTTGTAGATTTCATAGCTCAAACTTACGATTCCAAGAAATACTTATTGGATTTCAAGTAAAATTGATAAGAAAATATATCTAAAAAACATCAAAACCATCAAAAAGTTATACTACACTATATTCTTTACATATTTTAATAATTTTTTATTTTTTATTTTTTATTTTATTTAATTAATTGATTTATTTTTTAAGTTGTGTTTGCATTGAGATAGAAATATTTACATTAGATCTACCAAAGCTATTGTGTCTTTGGACAGCCATCTTGGAAAGAAAACTAGTAAAGCAAAGAGTTAAGAACCAACAAAAATGACTAACACATTGTATGAGAATAGAAAATGACAATAATAACAATAATCACCCAAGGAATCCTAGTAACATAAAGCAGTTGAATCATAATGAGTCACCAAATCATAGAAACTTTCCAAAATTTAATATTCAACCAACAACATAGTTACTGATCAAATGGGAACTATTACCTCAAATGGGTACTTTAGCCCAAAAACCCCAAAAAAACATGAAAAAACAACCCAAAATGAAAATTGTGTATGAGAGAATGATTTTTTTTAGGGTAAATTTTCAATTTTTTTTTTTTTTTTTTAAATGGAAGTAAAAACCAATTTTGTTTTGTAAAATGGATGAAAAAACACCCTTAAAAAAGTAAGTGTTGATTGTGGAATAACAAAGAAAAATTGGGTTACAATTTTGACATTTTTAGCAATCTAGTTAAAGATAAAATATCATGTCTCTAAAAAACCTTGAAATTGTAATTGTTTTCAACCATAGCATTAAAGATAAAATATCATAATTCGGAAAAACCTTAATATTTTGACAAATTTTCTACCGTGTAATTAAAAACCTTCAGTTTTTAACACATTTCAACCATGAAATTATGGACAAATATATGGCTAAAACAATTTTTAAAAATGAACAAGTAAATGAAAGATTCTTTATTCCAATAGTAATTTTTATTTGAAAGGCTAAAACTATAGCTCTTTTCAAATTTTAGCCTAAGACAACTTATCCTATTGCCACAAAAACCTAAAAATCAACCATCAAAACAAAGTGTTCCTTTTAATGAGGCATTAAAATTTCAACAATTTTAAAACTATCTTATACAAAATGATAACAATAAATAATATCATGGCAATATCACTGTATAATTTAAAAAATCAACATTAATTTCTAATATTTATTTACTTTTAATCAAAATATCAACTTTTGTAGATTGAATATCACATACATTAAATCATATAATCCAAAAAACATAGAAATGACCCATAACTTCATGTAAGATCATATGGAAGTCAAAATATTTATTTCAAGTTACCATGCAAACATCTCTAAAGACATGAATTTCTTTTAATTAAAACATTAAATCCAACAAACATATAAATGACTCATAACTTCATGTAAGATCATATGGAAGTCAAAATATTTATTTCAAGTTACCATGCAAACATAATTTACATAAAATGTCTTAGACATTTATTCAAAATCATCCATAGGATCTGGCACACCATCAGAATCTACATCTTCAGATGAATAACTAGATGCAGATGAAGATGAACCATATTTTTCTCTTTCATCAACTAGAGCCCCATATGAGTCAACATGCATGCCACCATTTCAGGTTTCAAAATTATTCGAGATCTACGACTAGGTTCAGTAGACTCCCATCTCAACATTATTCCTTCTGGTAGAAACTTCTTCAAAATATCTATGGTCTTGAAGCGAAGAGTTCATCTCTTTGTTAAATTGAAGTCATAAATAAGTATGTCAACATCCTCCAATTTTAAGAGGTCTGTGCAGTGCCGATTTATATTTGTACCCTTTCTTTTTCTCTTTCTGTGAATTTGTTTATCAACTACCATCTCTGGCTTGTACACACCACGAATGGGTGGGTATTTGTGGCATACCAATGTACCTCAACAGCTGTAATATCTTCATTTTCTTTAATTACTTTTATAACCTTCGCAACCCAAAATGGATAGCCAAGTGGTTCTCCATCTGTTAATACTGCTATCATGCAACCGTCCTTAACATCCTGCACATAACCCTTGTAAAGGTCTTCCATGGCTTCACGTTGTGCATGCAATCTTCTAGAACCAATATAGATTTTTCTTTCCTCTTCCTATGGAGAATTAATAATTCCTTGAGATTGTTGTTGTTCAACAATGTGTCTTTCCTCCTGTTCATTTGGCATATTTTGAGGCCAAATAAATGGAGTCTTCAAAAGTGTATATCTATTTCCTGATATTGAGATGATATCACTTTGATCATTTAAAAAATTCTCCCACCAAACTGAATTAGCAACATCAAAGTACTCATATGTATCTCTAGTACATCTTTTTATTTCTTCTAGGCATTCAGAATAATTTATCTCTCTCTTATGCCTTTGTGCATTATGGAGTTCAACAACTTATTGTAACAATATTATCTTTGATGCAAATATTGGATGATTTGGAATGAAATTCAAAAATGCTAAACATGATGACGACCACCATTCTACAATAGTCGAATACTTCTTGCCCCATATAAGTGTTTTTCTATCAATTTTTTTGATACGAAATTGACGCTGGAAGCTAATGTCATTAAGTTGTTCAATGCATTTCTCCTCACCATGCGATCTCATAATAAACCTTCTCATGTCAATAGTTTCTTCCAGCACATGGAAAATAGGCTTTGGAATGTATGATTTCTTAATACATTCAATTAATGATGGCAGGCTCCCAACATTCTTCCTCCTAAATGTTACTAAAAAACGACTAAACATTTGATCAATATGGTCATGAGTGTGCCCAAAAAGAAGGAAACCGACTTTTACCTTTTCAAAAATTCCCATTTGAACAAGCATGTTTAGATATCCAAAAATAACTTGATTTTTATTTTCACAAATTGTGTTTTCCAACTGTAGATACAAAAATTTAGGAATAATACCAGACCAATGAGAAAGCACATCATGGATTATAGTTATGGTACGATTTTCATCATTATGAATATTTGGAGCTGTGAAGTAAGCCCTTGGAAACATCTTCCCATTAAAGATCATACAATCAACCAAGTGAAATTGAATAAATTTTTCTTCCTGTAAATTTTTTGGTGTGCAGACAAAATGTGGCAGAAGTGTTTTATTTTGGTCCATACCATCAATTATCAAACCCAAATATTTATTTGGATTAACATAACACTTTTTCTATGCTTATACGATTTTTGTCTTTCACTTGTTTGCTAATTGTGATGCTCTTGAAGTGCTTTGACAATGGAATCTGCAAATAAAATAGTATAAATCTATTAATAAATATATTTTCATAGTTGATAACTATCCAATTTTAAAAAATAATGTTATGAATGCATACCTCTTTCTGCCCCTTGAAATTTATCCCTTTTTTATTTAAGAGAAGCACATGTACTGCAAACCCCCATCCTTGTCTTCTTAGGAATACGAACATTGTTGAATTCTTTCTTCCATATCCTTGTAAAATATGAATATGTAATAAAATTATCATCTCCTTCAACACATTCTGCATATTCTCTGTATAAGTTGTAGAGTTTTCGTCTTGAGAAATTATCTGGAACACGTATTGTGTATTTATTTGGCATACACTCTCCATGCTTTGAAAAGAACTCTTTCATCCATGACATTTCAGTAACTGTTGATGGTCCAAATATGTAGGTTCTTTTTCCAGTCTTTCTTGGATTCTTGACAAATGAAAATTACCAACTGAATGCAACATATTGAATGAATTTCTACAGATCAATACATTCCCAATATGATAATCATAACTTCCCAATGTAGATTGCATGCAACCCACCAAAAATGAATTTTGCATGCTTTTATTCATTGACAAATATTTCTTCCTTTGCTCCATAGGAAACTTGAAATCCATATGTTTCAAGCAATCCTTTCGACAACATTCTCTTGAAATCAGATCGCCGATAGAAATTCTACTTGTGAGATATTTTGTCCTAACCCTTGTATAACTAGAATATTTTGGATTAATATGGAAATGCCTACTCCTACTCCTAGATACAATATTTGCTTGCAACATCTCCCTCATTTCATTATTATTTGCAGAAGCATTTTCATCATCATTAGGAGGAATATTATACTGACGAACATAGTTAGAAAATTCATCACCATCATTGCTTGGAAAATATTCATTACCATCTTCACTTGAAGGAAATTCTTCACTACCAACATTTGTGCTTTTGAAATCCTAACTCAGACGAAATTCTTCACCATCTTCATCCCTTCTTTTGAAAACCTCCCTTGGAGGATTCAATTCATCATCACCATGACTATCTATGAAACACTTACTTAGAGAAAATGCATTATTCACATATGTGCCTCCAAAATTATCATTTGCAAGAAACTCTTCATTCTCCCCTTCATCATTGGTGCTCGCATAATCCTTAGGATTATGACTAAGTGGAAAATATGACTCTCTATTCATAGTCAAAATATCATTTGCACAAAGTTCTTCATTCTCCCCTTCGTCAGTGGTGGTCTCATAATCCTTGGGATTAGGAATAAGTGGAAACTTTGAATGTCTATTTAATGGAAATTCTTCATCCTCCCCTGTGTCAGTGGTGCTCTCATAATCCTTAGGATCAGGACTAAGTGAAAAATTTGAATCTCTATTTACTGGAAAATGTTCATCCTCGCCATCCCCTTCATTAGTGGTGCTCTCATAATCCTTAAGATTAGGAATATGTGGAAACTTTGACTCTAAAAATTCTTCATCCCCCCTTCATCAGTGGTGCTCTCATAATCTTTAGAATTCGGACTATGTGGAAACTTTGACTCTGCAAATTCTTCATTCCCCCCTTCATCAGTGGTGCTCTCATAATCCTTAGGATTGGGACTATGTGGAAACTTTGACTTTACAAATTCTTCATCCCCCCTTCATCAGTGGTGCTCTCATAATCCTTAGAATTAGGAGGAAGTGGAAACTTTGACTTTGAGAATTCTTCATCCCCCCTTCATCAGTGGTGCTCTCATAATACTTAGGATTAGGACTATGTGGAAACTTTGACTTTGCAAATTCTTCATCCCCCTTTATCAGTGGTGCTCTCAAATCCTTATGATTATGAGGAAGTGGAAACTTTGACTCTAGAAATTATTCATCACCCTCTTCATCAGTGGTGCTCTCATAATCCTTAGGATTAGGACTACATGGAAACTTTGACTCTGAAATTCTTCATCCCCCCTTCATTAGTGGTGCTCTCATACTCCTTAGGATTAAGAGGAAGTGGAAACATTGACTCTCTATTCACAAGAAATCATTTTTGTTGCCTTTCATCAATGCTACTGTCATCATCCTTAGGATTAAGACCAAGTGGAAAATTTGTCTCTCTATTCATAGTGAAAGAATGCTTGTTACATTCATCAAAATGAATAGAGTTGTTGCATGAAGAAGATGTTGATGTTAAAGAAAGAAAAACTTCACTATCAAAAGAATCCATGACCTTCAACCATAATATGCCAAATGATATAAATGCATTCTCTCCCAATGACAATTTATAGCTTAGAGATCGAAAATTTCCCTCTAAAGTTTTCCCCCCAAATTTTTTCGTGGAAAATTTTCCCTCCAAAGTTCCCTACCAAAAACTTTTGCTAAAAACTTGCCCTTCAAAAATTTCGTTTTGAAATATTTCCCTAAAAACTTTTCTTCTATAATTTACTTGAAAACATATTATTAAACTTTTGGTTTTGAAAAATTTCACCCTAGTTGCTATTCAAAATATTGACAGAAGCCCATAATATTTTTTCTATTTAAATTGTTTAATATTGACTATGTAACTAAATTAATTTTTATACTTAATATTTTATTTTTATCCCACACTGAATGAAAACTAATCTAAAGCAATAATATTAACTATACTTCTTCTTCTTCTTCTTTTTTAATTTAAAGTTTAATCTCACATTCAAGAAACGTTAAATCAATCCCACAATAATCGCTATAAAATAAAATTCATTGTTTCTATTCATCACGTCACATCAAGTCTTATGGGTCTTGTTAAAAAGTTTGGAACATAATTTTGCGGAGGAGTTGCATTGTCATAGATAACACATTCAACAAGAGTTTTACGTATTTTAAAGGTTAGTTTTTTTCTATTTCGACTAGTTATAGATGAATTTGGGGAAATTTTGTGGTTTTACGGGAATAACCACATAAGAAAACTCTTTTTTAATATTTTTATAAGGACCAAAAGAAGAAGAAAAAACTCAAACTTGTAGGATTTTTAGGAGAAAAATTAAGAATCTTTTAATTTTTAGGCTTTTGAAATAAAAAATGCATGTTACTTTCTATTTTTCTTTATTTATTTTTTTAATTTCGTTTGGGAGCATTAAAATTCTTGCATGGAGAAAAAAAATTGTTCAATTAGAAAAAAATAAATCTATTTATAGTTTTTGTTATATATTTGTTATTTTTAAATTTTTTGTTTTAATTTTTTAATTTAAATTTATTTTAAAAAAATTATTTAGAATTTTGTTTTTGTCTTTTTTTAAAATAAATTTAGTTGTTATTTTTTTTAATTATTAAAAAACATTTAAAAAAATAAAATAAAAATATTATTTATTTAATTTAAATTAATTTGTTTTTTTATTAAATATCGAGAAGAAAAAAAGTATTGCTCCCTTTGGCCGTTGGTCGGGGGTTCGGGCAGGTGGAGGGGGCTACACAGCTTGCGACCCTTTGGCCGTTGGCTGGGGTCCCAAACAGGTGGAGGGGGTTGCATGGTCTGCAACCCTTTTTCCACTAGCCGGGGGCTCGGGTGGGTGAAGGGGGGCTGCGTGCAGCCCCCCTTCGCTCGCCCAGGCCCCCGGCTAGCAGCCAAATGGCAATTTTTTATTTTTTATTTTATTTTTTAATATTAAATATAAACAAAAAAAATAATAATTTTAATTATAAAACATTAATATAATTTATTGAACAAGGACAATAATTCCATCATCTAAAGTTGCAAGTGGACACGCTATGAAGAATGTCGAACATACCCAAATTGAGAAACATCATAAAATTCGACCAACTAGCCTATAAAGTACACCAAAGATTATTTCTGAATGGGTGAATTCACGAGAAATAAATAAAACAAATTCTACTTGGCATATTAAAGATGTTGAATATGGTGATAGTACACATCTCTATCTATATTGTGGTATGATTTACATGGGTGTACCGTATGAGGTGATAGGCAGAGTACGAAAGATATGTTTGGTGTCGAATTTAAACACTGTTTATGTTCTTGCAAAATTGCCCAAGTCACATGAAAATGTTAGATATCGTCTCTCAAAGGTCAAGTATGACACAGATGAAGAATCTACACCATTGTGTGAAGAAATCTCATCCAACATTTCAAATAACATTGTAAGTATGTTTATTTATATTTATGTGTTATGTATTATTGTAAGGATCATTAAATTTTTTATAAATGATTGATCATTGACATATTGTATTTTCTTTGATAGGATTTTGCTTAGAGTCTTTCAATGATGTTGGAGGGTATTTATTATATAGAGCCAAATATTAAGAATGTGATCAACAGTTTCCATATAGAGTCAGAACAAGAAAAGGGAATGAAGCAAAGATAAAAAAATCCATGACACTGCAATGGTACATATAGGAGATCAACAAAGAATCCATGCAGTGGGTCAATCTAACAAAGGTAAACATGTTTCTTTTGAAAATGTGGCAGTTGTAGCTGAAGCTGAATCTCAAAAATATGTTTCCATTAGTGAGGAGGAAGTTAGAACTATTGTTGAAAAGGAGAAAAGAAATAAAACACTGAAAAGAAAAATGTCCATGGATGTCTCTCTTCGACATGATGATGAGGGGATTATTTATGTAGAGGAATATATGTTAACTAGGAAGAAGAAGAAATAAAAAATTGACGAATCTATTAAAATCATAAGCAACAATGAAGAATAAAGTGAAAGTTCTAAAGACAGCAAAGAAATCATAACTCCAGGTGTTGATTTAGAGGATGGCATTATGAAAACAAAACAAAATGCCATTCAGAATCACTTGAGGAAAAATAATTTAATTAATGGTGGCAAAACATTTGATATTAATGTCACTGAATTCTATAGGTAATATGAAGGACAATCTCAATATCAAATTAGAAAGGCACATCACCTACATGTCCATAATTTTAAAACATTGTTCAGGTACAATCAATATGCACATGTGGTGGATTATGTGGCTCTTGTTGATCCAAATCAAGTTCCCAACAAGGAAGAATTTTATAGGATACGATGTTTTGACTACATATATTATGTAATTGGAGGGAACCATTCAGCGGAGGCCAAAAGACACTTGGTCAAGGAATATCCTGGAAACTACCTTTTTGAAACAGTGAAATGCATCATTTATGCTGGTTTAACAGAAACAAAGGCAAAGTTATTTCCATGGGATCATAATGCAGATAATGAGTATAGAATATCTATGACTTTCATCCAAAGGGTCAGATTTATTCATAATGCGTTTGTGGAAAAATGTGGTGGGGATAAAACAAAGGTCAATTTAAGCTTTCAGAAGGAATGTTGTATGGAAACAGGTTATCAAATTGAGGATATAATCAAATCAAAAGGTAGAAAAATAAATTTTGAACCATTCAGAGGCATAAATAACATTTTCCAGGTGGCATTTAGAACAGGGGAGATATGGCAATTGATTGATGACATTTTCGACATGTGGGAGAATATTCCCATAAAAAAATAGAAGGTTAAAACGTCTAAACCCATAATATGTACCAATAGTAAGATAAGTCCTAAAATGAAGAAACTTCCAGATTATATGACTATCACACCTTGGAGAACATTGCAAGGAGTGAAGGATGACAAACTAGTCCAATCAATATTATGTCGTGTGAAGTGAGGTGAATTTTCATTGGAGGAAATGTGCTCAGAATTTCAAAAGTAAGTTTGTTGAATTATTTTTATTTTTTCATGGATCATAATTTTCTTTTAAATATCACATATTGTTGTTGGTATTATTTGTTATACATATCACTATATTAACAATTTTTACTTTATTTATTTATTCATAAGATTTATATGAAAATAGAAGAACATATGGTTAAAATTTTGAATGAAGAGAGTTGGAATGATGTTGTATTCAACTACCCAGAATCAAGTTCTACAACAACACTTAGACATTTTAATCTTGCATTCAAAAAGGTATGTTTATTTTTACATTCATTTTATTCATATAATTTTTATTTTATTTTAGTACTTATACTTATATCTGTTTATTTCATTAAATATGTCGAAGAAGGATATGAATGGAGTACCAAATACTTTCAAAAGCTTCATTGAAAAAATTAAGTTGGAAAGGGTGAGAAAGCAACGTCTTAGGAATGTTGAACTTGATCCTAATCTTACTCATTTCATTTGGAATGGCCTAAACACTATCAAATATCAAATAATACAAGGTGACTATGAAGACATTGCATATATCATACCTAAAAGGGAATATGCCCTGGTTATTGTAGACATTCCTCATGGTTTCAGTTTCCCAGACATTGGATATGATAGTGAGCCTTACACTTATCAAGCTTTTAATAAAGTGGTTACGGGCTTTCAAGAAGTCACAACATCACCACATTGGAGATTTGTGACATTTCATTTAGACACACAATTTGCAATGTTATTAACAAGCTTCAATTACAAGTGATTGTGAGTTCATCCATGTTGAATGTTGGGCAAAATATGATAGCTATAAGTCTATTATTCTGAACCAAGTAGATGGAAAGAGTCATAGCCAAGTACTAGTTCATGATGTTGTCGTAAAAAAGTTAACATATGAGGATAAAGATGCAAAAGGAGAGATAGTTAACATTTATAAAAAACCGCAAACATTGATTAACTATCTTATAGATTTATGTTCAAATGAAGGAGATTGGGTTTTGGATTTATTTTCAGCTTCAGATAAGTTTTATTATATATATATATATAATGTGTTTATACTAATTTACTTATTGTTTTTGTGCTTGATGATTAGGTACAACACTAGCATGTTGCCTACAAAAAAGAAGAAATTGCATTGCAATTGAAAGAGACCCACTACAATGCAATTTTATTAAACAAAGAATTAATGCTCTTCAATTTCTTCTAGATGAAATGCAAGAAGTTGGTTTGAGGAAAGGATATTTTTATGAATCATGTGTGGCATAAAAGGCAAAGGAACGTCAACCACCATTATATGGAATTATTGGGAAATGACACTTTGGGCGATTTGCAGACATAAAAGACTCATTAGAAGAGGAAAATGAGGAAACTCAAGTAGAAAATATTGTGGAAAAAGAAAATAATGAAGTTTAAGAAGACGATGAACATGGATTATATGACATTGTTGATGACATTTAAGTTATGATTGCAAATCAAGCTCAATTTTGAGAGATCTTTATTAGTTTTACTTGTAATGTTTTGACTTTGAGATTTATGAGAAGAATGGGCATTTGATTATTGTTGTTATATATTCAATACTTCTATTATCTGATTTTCACTTTAATTTTTATGTGAATCATTTTTTTTTGTTTGTTTGTAAAAAACCTGTGATTACTATTATTTGTTAACATAAAATTCATAAAAATGCTATTTTTTAAAGTTTTTTTGTTAGGATTTCCCATAAAAATCATTTATTTCACATGTCAGTTTTGACAAAAAGTTTGAAAATGTGTACTTTTTCATTATATTATTGAAAATGTTTTTTTGGTCAAATGTTTAAAATTATTGTTTTTTAGTGACAATTATTTGATTTCCATTGAAATATTAATTAACACTACATAAACCTATAGAAAATACTAACTTTAAAATATTGACCATTTTTTTAATTTTTTAACTACGTGAAAAAACTAAGATTTCATTACAAAAAAAATGAAAAGAAAAATTAAAACACACAAATACATAAATACACTTAAAAAAAAATCTTATGGGAAGAAGAAGACATTAGAAAATTTAAAGTGTAAAAAATCAACCTTCTAAAAAAAAGAGGTTGATGCTACATCAACACTTTTCAAAATCAGCATAAAAATCACTAATATCTAAAAAAAATTGTTCATACTTGATACATAGGAAAATTTGAAGTGCAAAAAATAAAGGTGTATTCTGAATCGCCACTTTTTAAAATCGGGTGATTTTTTGCTCCCTGAAAAAACCAGGTACTAGGTAATTTTCTCATTTGATAAGTAACTATGTTCAACAAAAATTATATACAAAAAAAATCATAATTATATTTCACAATTGTGAATCAACAAATTTAATATCAATATAGTAATCACCATAGCTTCATGCATAATAAATATAGGGATCTGGATTTGGAATTTTTTTTTCATTTGCAGGACAAGGGATAATGTTTCCACTGCATAAAATTGCAACAAGCAAGGATATCAATATTCAACAACAATCATTCTATGTGTCAAAGTGCCCTTTCGATTCCCTATGAGAGTTCTTATTTTTCCAAGGATGAAGAGATTGATCTGAATACACCGAGACACTAGGAAATGGTAGACTTAACATTAATGTTATGTTTGGTTTCCAATTCTTTATCATCATAACTGCATTCGTCCTCTCCACGCACACTCTCTTCCTCATCACTCATAATAATTGCATTTTCATTCCATCATGTTCTCTCTTTTGTTTACGTTTTGTAGTGAACCATCATATTCCATAGCTTCTGACTATGTTTACAAGGATCATTCTATTTCATTTTGTCCATTTTTCTGCCCCTTTTTACTAAATCATTTAGTACATAAATACAAATGAAATTAGAAGGAATAATGAACTGATACATGTGTAGAAGATGAAGTTAATCTTTGAATAAATAAACCCAGAAATATATATGTTATACATGAATGTTTATAAAATCAAATAGATAATCATGAATTCCTACAATTTTTCACTATTGAGATGCATCCTCATACTTAATTTTCATAAAATACCAAATATATAAATGCGAATGTTAAAAATAAATATTTAAGAAAATAAAATAGGTAGCAACTGAAAAAGAAGAAGAAGAAGAAGAAGAAGAAGAAGAAAAGTTTAGATTATTTTTCTTGACTTGAGACAAAATGTTCCAGGAATAGATAAGAGAATGCCTTACCTTGGACCATATTTGAATGAACCTCTCGGTGGCTTGAAGAAGAGTTGCGTTGTCAACCCCAACTTTGGCAAAGATTTGACGAGAAAGGGCATTCTTTTTCTCTTGCAAAGTCTTTATAAGATGCGTTGTATAAACTATTTGATGTTTACTCTCTTTCGCCATGCAATAACAATAATACCAATAAGTGTTTAAAGGTATCATAATGACATTATGACATAATTTTGAGATTAAAATTCTAGATTAGTTTTGAGATCTATGATAGGAAATTTGACCTTATAATTTCATAATAATGTGCTAATTTAGAGGAAAATTTGCATGTAACAAGATATAAGCTTTGCTGGAGGATTATTGGTCTTCTCACTCTGTATGAAGTATGACATCAACAATTTCTTACACAATGTGGAATTTGATAAATGCATAAGAGGGCAAGTCAAAATATACAATGTAAGTATTGTGGTCAATTTTGAATATGCCTTAGCAATATATAGCAAACAATTTCATCCATGGAGGGGTAATAGTAACAACAAACTACTTATATGATGTAGCAAATGATTTTATTTACATGGTTTCACCTAAGGGACATTTCGTGTGCTATGTATAAGATCAATGATATAAGACTTGAATTTCTTCAAAGTACATGGTGATGCACCTCCAAATTTGTTATTTTTATGGTCTATTCCATCTATGGATTGAATTATTTATATTTTATTCTCTTCCTAGAGTTGTGGTTTCATATATGAAGTCTTTAGTAGCTTTAGTCAACAAACCTAAGTAGCAGCTCCAGGCATATAAACAATCCACCTTTTCTTATAATGATAATATTTGCAATATGCTCAAAGTATTAAACCTTGCCAACATACAATCATGCATCAATTGATTCTTTCTCATACATGTATTAGCACCAAGAACTTGCTTTAATTTCTTATCATCCTTAGCAACATACTCAAGGGCTACAAATATACAACTCTAGAAGTTTCATTCAATGTAATGCAAACATTGTCTAATAATACTAGACTTGGCATACCAAGTCAATTATTAGCTAACAATACAAAACATTAGAAACAACAATACTCTGTTGACGTTGATCATAATTCTTTGTCACTGGATCAACATAGAAAACTATAATGATGATGTTCTCAGTAAATACATGACATTCACATAGTGTTTGATCCCATTAGCTCATTTGATGCACATGTGAATATATTAAGTTCTAATTGTACTCTATCCAATCACTTTATAATTCCACACACAATGATTCACATGAATTGACTCCTTACACGTTCTATGTAGAGGGGTCTGATGCATATATGACTCGATCTTTGATGCTCAGGAGTATCAACTTCTAAACTCACATTTTTCTGAGATTTATTCCAGTGTCTATCAGCCTTAGACTTTGCCTCATAAATAAGGTCTCTAGCTGTTGTATAACCTAATTCTTCTTGCCTTCAAATAGACCTTAAATGACCCTTACAAATGCAACTTTAACTATGGCCAACATAGGCCTTAAAAAACCCTACTTATCCTCCTTGTCTGCGATATCATAAAGGAAATTTGACCTCTTATGGATGGCCTTAATAGACCCCAATATTTTTAGGCTTCCAAAAATATTTACTATGATTAATATAGTGCATAATTTCCTTCAAATAATGTCATTATTAGCCTAAAAAACCAACATCAAAATTTTCCTTGGACAAACCTTAACAAGCTCGGTTTTGCTTCAAGAAAGCCTTCAATAAAATTTAGATATTATGCCTCAGGAACTCGATGTAGTCTACTATAAAATGTCATTGAATAAAGCTTTATCTTTTCCTTAAAAATGCATAAGGTGTGGCCTTAATGCTACCTCCGGATGTCCCGAAATAACATTAGGAAGGGCCTCAAAACAGGTTGATTTTTTCCTTTAGAAGGGGCTAAGAAAAACTCAGAAGACAAGCTAAAAAGATGCCTTAGAAGCTCAATATTTGTCTTAAAAAATTGGCCTCAAGAGGGATCCGAAATTCGGTCTCCGTCATAGGTTGAAATATGCCTTAGACAATGAACATAGTTACTGATCAAATGAGAAAATGACCTAGTACCCGTTTTTTTGAGGTAGCAAAAAATCACTCGATTTTGAAAAATGGTGATTCAGAATACACCTTTTTTTTTGGAGCATATTTTTGCCACTTTAAATTTTTTTATGTATCAAGTATGAACAATTTTTTAAAATGTTAGTGATTTTCATGCTGATTTTGAAAAGTGTTGATGCAACATCAACACATTTTTTTAGAGGGCTTATTTTTGACACTTTAAAATTTTTTATGTATCAAGTGGGAACAATTTTTTTTCTTTTGTTAATGATTTTCATCTTGATTTTGAAAAGTGTTTATGAGCATCAACCCTTTTTGTTTAAAGGACTTAATTTTTACATTTTAATTTTTCTCATGAATTAATTGTGGATAACTTTTTTTTTTTAAATATTGGTGATTTTCATGTTTAGGAAAAAATGACAAAAAAAATTCAAATACTATATATATATATATAGATATATATATATATATATGAAAACAAAAAACCTATAAAAATCTTAAAAAAAAAGAAAAAAAAACCAAAATTAACTCGTAATAATAAAAAAATTGAATAAAAAATTATCGGATAAAAACAAAAAGTAAATAAAAAAATGAAAAAATTTCAAAAATAATATATAATTTAACAAAAAAAACAAATTAAATAAAAAAAAATCTAAAAACAATTTTTTAAGTAAAAAAAAAAAAAACATAAAAAATAAAAACCTCATTAGAAAAAAACACTTAAAATAATTACCAAAAAATTAAAAAATTTGAGAAAAAAAAATAAAATTAAAAATAAAATCAATTAAAATTAAAATTTAAAAAGTATTTAAATTAAATAATTGAAATAAACAAAATCCAAAATACAAAATAAAATAAAAGAAAATTAAAAGAATATATATATATATATATTAAAAAAAAAATTGAAAACAATTAGAAATTAAAAATTATAAAAAAAATCAAAACATATATATATATTTATATAAAAATTAAAAAAATATTAAAAACAAATTAAAAAACATTAAAAAAGAAAAAATAAACAAAAGCAATTAAAAAAAAATAAAATCAAAACATAGTTAAGGGGGCAAGGGAAAGGAGGGTCGGGAAAAAGGGGAGCGCCGGGAGGTGGGGGAGAGGTGGGACCGGTTTTTGTCTAATTGTTTTTATTTTTATTTTTTATAATGGTTTTTTATTTTATTTTTATTTTTAAATTTAATTTTATCTATATATATATATATATTAAATTTAATTAATTTTTTTTTTTTTTAATTTATATATATATATATATATATATATATATATTTAATTTGAATTTTATAATCTAGTTTGTTTAAATTTATTTTTTTAATTGTTGTTTTTGTTTTTGTTTTTAATTAATTTATTGGTAATTATTTAACCTTTTTTAAATCACATTTTTATTTTTTATTTTTAAATTTTATATATATATATATATATATATATATATATATATTAATTAATTTATTTTTTATTTAAATTTTTCATTTTTATAAGTTAATTATGATTCTTTCTTTTTATGTTTTATGTTTTTTTTTTTGGTTCTTTTATTTTTATTTTTTCATATATTTTATGAAATTTACTTTATTTTTTGTCATGAATCATCTCATTGCCACCCCTGTCTGGTTAATCGACCTCGAGGTGACCAGGGATTTTCTTTTTTTGAGTTGTATTTTATTTTACTTTTATTTTACCCTTTTTTTCATGGTATAGTTAATGTTTTTTAACATTTTATAATTTCTTTTAATTATTATTATTATTATTATTATTATTTTATCGTTAAAACTATGTTATTTCTATTATTTACATTAACAGGAGAGAACAGTTACAGCCAGGAGTACATGTCGCCAGAGGCCAGGGATGGCACTCTGGATTGATAGTGCTCACAAAAAACTACCCGCGCAGGGGCATCCTCATCGATACTGAACGCCCACGCAGGGGCAACACCATTGAGACCAAATACCCATGCAAGGGCACCATGACTGAGACTGGTAACCCACGCAGGGGCTGTAGAGCTTTGGAGACCAGAAAAAGCAAAATTATCTATCCCACGCAGGGGCAAGAGAGAGAAAAGGAAGTTTTTCATCAAAATCCCTCGCGAGGGCATGGTCAAGCACAGAACTACATAATTATCAAGCCAAACAGAGACCTTCACGACATACATTGAGCAATTGTGATAAGAGTGACAATTCACAAAAAAACCTGAGCATTGTTTGAGGGCAGGAGCTTGGTTGAGTCGGCGCCTATTCATCCGAATCATCCGGATAAACCCAGTACTCGCCTTCCGGGGGAGGTCCCCAATCAACCTTGGCCTTGCCTGAAGCGGACGTTGGTTGAGACGGTGGTGGAACGACCCCTGGCTGAGGTTGTGCCTCTGCCTTTTCCTCAGCCGCCCTGGAGCTCTCAGCAAGATGAATTTGGGCGCTGGGTTGCTCCCCAACCTCATCTTTCGGTTCCTCCAAGAATAGGACCGAGACATGAGCTTTAATGTTAGAATTGCCTTGGGCGCTGCTGAAGGAGAATACCGCTGTACCAAACGCAGGTAGCGGGGCAGCGCTCGAATCCGGAGTCCTGGCGTCCATGAATTGCTGCGACTGAATGGGGTTTGCTTCAGCCACCTGGTGGCACAGACAATGGCAGCAATTTGAAGGTGGATTGGCAACCGAGGGGCGTGAAGTTCCACCTCTTCCCGTGCCTCGACGGCTAATGAGCCTCTGTCTTGGCGGCACCATGCTTTCCTTGATGTCCGATGAGCGCAACAGAGCAGGGGAGAAGGATAAGGAGGGTGTGAAACCGCCTTCACCCACTCTTGCTGCCCTGTATCCACCTCCAATTGCCAAAGGGAGTTCTTGAGCCTGTGCTCTGAGACCTGACGCCCAGAAACCCAATTCCACAATTCGAACTTGATCCGATGCATAACATTCCCAATTCTTAACATACTTATGCTGCTCTGGTTTGCCTCGATCCTGGTATGCCATAACTCCCCTCTGAAACAGTTAATGGAGCTCAGACCCGGCAATGAATTGCCGTCCTCTCGCGCCTCTGCTCTCACGCTTGCCATCCAGGGCGGCGGAGGGCAGTTAATGACCCGTTCAAGCTTGAGGCCGCCCATGCTTACCAGGTGGCGCGCCGTCCTTCTCCTGCGTGGCACCCGCATCCGGGTATTATTATTATTATTATTTTATGTTTTTTTTTTTTTTTTTTAGAAATTTTGTTTTAAATTTTTGTAATTTAATATATATATATATATATATATATATATATATATATATATATATATATATATATATATTCGTAATTATTTAACCTTTTTTTAAATGATGTTTTTTATTTTTTATTTATATTTTTAACTCAAAAAAATGTTCGTTTGTTTGTTTTTATTATATATATATATATATATATATATATATATATATATTGTTTTATTTATTTCAAATTTTCATTTTTACGAGTTAATTATGATTTTTTTTTAATGAAATTTAATTTATTTTTTGTCATGCATCGTCCCCTTGCCACCCATTTGGTTGGGCCGCAGGCTAGCCGAGTTAGTTTTTTTTTTTTTTTTTTTTTTAATATTGTATTTTATCTTTGTAATTTTTTTTTATTTTTTTTTTTAATTTTTTAATTTTTTATTTTTTATTTAGTTTTTATTTTATTTTACTCTTTGTTTTTTTTCTTTTTTAAATTTTACGTGGTATGGTTAATTTTTTTTTTTTTACATTTTTAGTTTTTTCTTTTTTTTTTTATGTTATTACTATATATTTTTTATATTTGATTTTTTTTTTGTCATGTTTTATTACCTGTTATTATTTATTTTATTTTTTTCAATATTTGAATTTTTGTTTTCTTATGTATCTTTCATATATATATATATATATATATAGAGAGAGAGAGAGAGAGAGAGAGTCTGGGTCGATGATTGTCTAGCAACCTAATCCCATTATGTGCAATTTGATAGTTGATTTTAACTTTTTCGTTATAATGGATCGAGTTTGCCCCACAATGTGTTAATTTCATGGTTGGTCTTTAAGTTTTCATTACAATGGGTTGAGTTTACCTACACTGCAGGTCAATTTGATAGTTGTTTTTTTTTTTTTTTTTTTTTTTTGCAATGTATCAAGTTTTCTTAGGCTAAGATTTTAAAATCGTGATACATTTAGCATTTAAAAAAAAATTACTCTTGGTATAATAACTCTTTCATTCAAGTGTTCATTTTAAAAGATTTTTTAGTCATAATTTTTTTCCATAATGTCATGCTTGAAATATTTTGAAAATTTAAGATTGTTTTGTAGTAATAATCTTTGGTTTTAATTCCATGGTTGAAAAATTGTCAAGATTTTAATATTTTTCGAAGTCGTGATATTTTATCTTTAATGTTATGGTTGAAAACAATTATAAATATTTTTTCTTAGCACCATGGATGAATTTTTTTGAAATTTTAAGGTTTTTCAAAGAAGTGATATTTTAAATTTAATGTTATCCTTAAAAATTGTTGGAAGTTTAAGGCTTTTCAAAGAGGTGATATTTTATCGTTAATATCATGCTTGAAAATTGTTGGAAATTTAAAGTTTTTCAGAGTCATGATATTTTAGTTTTAACTTCATTATTAAAAAATGTTGAAAATGTACCATGAAAAAAAAGACGTTATTCCGGCACCAACACTTTTTTATTTCAAGGTGTTTTTGGCACCAAACAAAATGGCTTTTATTGTTTTTTATTGTTATTTTTAAAAAATATTGAAAATTTACTCTGCAAAAAAAAAAAAAAAAAAAAAAAAAAAAAAAAAAAAAAGAAAAAAGAAAAAAAGAAAAAAAAAGAACGTGATGCAGAATCAACACATTTTCTTTTTGGGTTGTTTTTTCATGTTCTTTTGGAATTTTTGGGCTCGAGTACCCATTTTGAGGTAATAGTTCCCGTTTGATCGGTAACTATGTTAATGTTGAAGTGTGCTACGAAAATATACCTCAGAACTCATCTTAGTCTGAGAAAAAAACTGAAATAAAAGAATAAACAACAATGCACAAAAATCCCTTAGGAACTCGGCCTACTCCTCAGATAATCGTTTTACCCTGGCCTTGGCCATCTCTGTGAACTCTTGCTGCATGATATAATGGCACTTGCAACACCAGGAGAGAAAATTAAGGAGACATATTTTGAACAAACATAGAATTTTTATATTAAATGCGACAACTGTGATTAGTCTTTATAATTCTCAAATGTATCTATAAATACCGTGGATCTTACTCATAAATATTTGCAGAAAAATAATATTCAAAGATTTCTAGTAGAATTCAAAGGTTCAAATCACAGTTACCACCTAAAAGCTTACAGATGGTGCATAAATTCTATCTAGAATTATTCTATTCTATTAATAAAAGTTGTTTTGAAGGACTGATAAGTCATCTACTCAATCTGATGAACAAATTCAATATTCACTAAAAAATGCTACTAGTGATCGTATAAAAGTTGGACATAATTTTGAAAATAAATATAAAGGAAGAAGAAGAAATTATTACACGAAGAACATCCACAATTTTTTCATTTAGATATAATTTGTCTTCAAGACCTATCCCAAACTCTATTGATCTCAATAGTCTTTACACGATATCTTGTGAAAAGGCCGACATAATTGACACTTACATAAGCTTTCGGAGATGATGATATTGATAAATTATGTTGAAAAGCCTTGAAAGCACGCTTCACAATTTCTTTGTCTCCATGATTTTCAACAATTGAAGCTCGTTTGTCTGTTGCTATAGAAAACGGATTGAGGCACAATAATATTGGCATGTTGGGATCCCAAAATCATCCCCACGATAGTTTCAAGTCTAGTGTCCAAATGAGTGATCAACTTCCCTATACTGAATTGCCACTGCTGATTCGAATGGTGTGATAGCATCCTCTAAGGCATGTTTCTTACTATTAGTGGATGAAGGGTTGTCACCATTGCTACTAATTGCTTTGGCCATGGAGGTCGTGGCAATAGCAATAATATGGGTGGGAAAGTTGGTGGTATTATTCATATTAGCTTCTTCTTGGTTCCTTAGTACCCAATTCACATTCGGTAACCTTTAGACATCGTTGAGTGGGCCCTAAGGGAGCTGGACACTGTAGCCTAAGAGAATACTACAGTCATTCTCATCAGTCTGATTATTGTTATTGCCCAAACTCTACATTATGCTTGGCCTTAGAACTATGGAAGCTTCTTCTTCAACAATATTTGCATTAATGTTATAATTCAACTTTCTTTGATCTTCTGCAGCTTGGTTCATCATGAGCGAGTTGACATTCATATAGTTCACAGCCTCATGCATTTCCCTTGGCCCGGGTTGAACTTTGGTAGTTCTGTTGGTAACCACTATAGTAGTAATTGTAGTATTCAGAAAAGAATTTGCAGCATTTCTCATGTGATTCATTTCATCTGAAGCAACTTGGCAGTTATTCACCATGAACCATGTTAAATTAGACGATGGACCATAGATAATTTTCATATAATTTTTAGTCCTTTCAAGACTATTTTAGCCTTGAGTTTCATCAATTTTATTAGATTGGAAAACCTGTCAAGCGATACAAGCATTAGAATCTCAAGAAATGAATGACTTAACAACATTTCTGACAAATCAATTCCATATTTCATGACACAACTGGTGAGGTATTGGAACATGATCAAAGGGTAACACAAACACTCATATCATTGCACCCTAATATTAATTGTTTTTCAAGTTGGCTATATGACCATGAATGGAAAAGAAAACCTAAAAAGATCAAGCATTCTAGAACTTATAAAACCACTGTGAATTCTGAAGAGAAACTCAAGAACAACGATGTATTAGATAAAATAAAAATCCCAGAACTGACATATGTTCCTAACATAACAATGCACATAATGTTAGTGAAACAACAAGCTACTAGATGAACCTATAAAACAACCCGCAGATTAAAAGTGAAACCCACATCACCAGCTTGAAGGTAAAAATAAAAAATGAAGAGAGAAAATGAGTTAAAACAAAGAAACTAAGATTATACCTCCATTGTCAGGTGCACTGAGGGTTTCCATATAGGGCAGTGAAACTGCATTATTCCTTAATGCACTTCCATCTGTCCTTTCCAGTGTTAATGTGATTGATTTTGAAGGGAGCTCTTGATGGGCATCTATGTTATTGTACCCTATGCCCAGGTGAGTAAAAATTGATGTAACCAACATGTTGAAAGTAATTTGTATTATTAGGAACCACGAGAGGTTAGGGGAGTGAATCCCACCATGAAGAAATGAAGATGTGGGGAGGGAATCAAGTTCATTGCAAGATTCCTCAATTCTAAGTTCAGTTGGCCAAGAAATTCTAGGAAACATGCTACTCCACTCATGGTCGTAGAGACTAAATGGTTCAAATATTCAATTACAAAGCCAAAAGCCAAAAACCTAGATAAGATATCCACAAACCCTAACCCCAACTGACTCATCTATCAACACTAAACCGTAAACTCAATTAACCCATCTATAAACCTGAGAACCTAAGCATAAGATGAAATAAAGTGAGATACACTGCTACTTATAGTAAGGATAAGTGAGAATGAGTGTCCTGAATTAAATACCATACAGGTCCTCATTGTCAAGAAGCATACACTCATCTCCATTTTCCACCAGCTAATCAATAGAAATTGTAACATAGTAGGGTTCCACTACTATATTTGAGACCTTGGATGAAAAAACGATAGAGAATGTGAGTATCATCCTATGTGGCACTCTTCTCTGGTCTTGGATATGAGCAATGTGCCCATTCCAGAACCTGTTACACCCCTAGGGAATGGCATCCTTGAAGTCCTGCATGCACAACAAAACATCAAATTCCTCAGATAGACTCTAATTTCTTATTTTTATAAGAAAAAGGAAAATAGGGAAAATACAATAAGGAGATAACAAGGCAAAGTTTGAATATCTATAAAGCACCACCACCAAGTGCTTCTGGTGCTCATATTCTTGATATACTTATGATCCCATTGTCCACCAGGCTCACCTAAACAGAACTTTTCCTCTTGTCCTCTTATGAATCCTCAGTGGGTGAAACGCTGAAATTGTTGGAAATAATACTGGGGGGGGTGAATTAGTATTATCAAATCAATATAACTTTTTCATTTCCATAGTCTGAGTCATATATACTACTTTAGTTAAGAATACCCACGTATATTCAGTAAACTTATGATTCAGTTAATTGATCTTCAATGAGTGCATTAGAACATTATCAACCATATCAACAGTAAACAGGTGTGGTAAGATAGAATAGATCATCACACATAAGCCACACACATGAACACCATACTATAAGGTGGAAACCCAATGTGGGAGAAAACCACCTGCTACAAGTCATCTCAATCTTCTTCTTAATAAGAAAATCCTTTTACAATATTTCTGTACTGGTGCAGTCTTGTACCAGTACGCAGGCTTCTACCTGCAGAGAGCTACAACCCTCTCTCATTTTCCAGTCTCTCCTGGAAGGGAGCTACAACCCCCATAGTTCTTGTACTAGCCGATCCATTTACTAGTATGCAGGCTGCTACCTTCTACAATGCTCCAAAGTTTTCAACTGCTACTGGAAGGGAGCTACCACCCCTTTAGCTCTTGTACTAGCTAAGATACTAGTACGTAGGTGCCGGCCTACAATCTTCTCTCCTCCAGGTACCACGTTTCATACATTTTCAGACTGGATACTCCTGAAGCACAGCACATAATCTGAAAGGCCACGTTTCATCCAATATTCATACTGGACCCATTAATATCATTGAAGCACATAATCAATCAATCTTCTGAATCACCCAAACACCAAATCAATACATATACAAGGATAATATATGTGTTAGCACCCAGATCTAGTCCATCAGATCACATAAATATGAGTCATTATGATCCTGATCCAATATTAGTTCTCATCCATCAATACTGAAGCTAAACACAATCAACCAAACAGGATATGAAGAATACTGACACCTTTAAACTGTCATCAGAACCCATCAACAACCAGAACCACCTGTGAATTCAAATATCATATCTCAAATTGTATACGCTACTACAATGAACCAAACCTGCATACATACGCACTTACACCAAAGCCAACCCGCGTACAGATCTATAAATATTCAAACATGACTTGCAGCGATTTCAAACTTAAGTTATACCCAGTTCAGATCATTACAAGAGTCAGTATACAGATCTAGAATAAGCATAATGAAATATATAGATATAGTTCATTTCAAACCATTTGATCCCGATCTATCCTTAGATCTTGTTCTCCATCAACCGGTGATATCCCTCTTTAGTTCAGATCTAGATCTGCACCATAACCCAATCAATGTATTCGAGATCTAGCACTTTATCAGATATTCAATAATTCAGATGATGCTTTGCCAAATGATCTCCTTCCTCTTTTATAGTCTTAGGCCTTTCACAATACCACAGTCCAAAACCATAATAACACAATACCACGGACCCAATACTTGGGATCAACACTTTTGGATGCAATACCACGGACCAAAACCATAGGATCAAAAACTGTCGGACTAATACCATGAACCAACCATGAAAGTGCGTGAGATCAAAACTTTTGGATGCAATACCATGGACCAAAACCATAGGATCAAAAAATGTCGGACTAATACCATGAGCCAACCATGAAAGTGCGTGAACTTTTCTCTCCATGAAAGGAACTTTTCTCTGCATGAAAGTGCGTGAACTTTTCTCTATATGAAATAAACTTTTCTCTGCATGAAAGTGCGTGACTTGAAAATAACTTTGCTGCAATATAATTTATCATCTGAGTGATTTGCCATCAAGGAAAACACTTTTCTCATAATGCCAACAATCTCCCCCTTTGGACTTGATGGCAAAGCTAACTTGTCACACGTAGAACTATCATCTGATTCCTTTGAGCTGTTCTGCACCCCAGGCATTCAGTCACATCTGATATCTCTTCTTGAAGATTCATCTAGTTATAACTAAGTGAGATGTTCTTCTATGAGTGGGTTGCCATCAAGTACAACACATGCATCATAATGCCAACAGAAATGCCAAAGGCAACCTTCAAATTCATGCCAAGGTCTCCAGTTTGAGACTCTATGCCGAGGGAAAAACTTGTGCTCTTGTGAATTCTTAGTGGGAAGAATGCTGAAATGCCAAAGGAGGCCTTAAGATTCATGTCGAGGTCTCTAGTTTAAGATTCTGCACCAAGGGCCGACATTCTCCAGAGCGCACATAGGTGAGTAAGTCATTCGCCTGGATTAAAGGATTTTGATGGGAGGTGGAAAATGAACTATATCTTTCTCTCTCATCCATAATCATATTATGGAATACCAAAACTTGGTCGCAGTCAGAACCCCTCCCAGCGGTCGATCTATCTCATCGGACAAATACACAAAGAGACATATGTCAAAACAAAAAGCTAAACCCCTTATATGCGGTGATAGAGGTTCGTGCATTTTAGATCAACGGTTAAAACTACTTTAACTGATTGGACAAAGAAGGGAAAAATGATAGACAAATGTTTGTCCTAACCATTTTCAAAAAGAGACGCTTATCAATGTAATTATCATTAAAAATAATAAGTATTATGAGTATATCACTGAGAAGGTGAGCATCCACACTAAGATTTGCAAGGTCATTTTAGTTTCCTTTATACTCAAAATTTTATAATAATTATTAAAAACAATAATTTTTTATTTTTTATTTTTTCTATTGATTTTTATTAATTATCTAGAAAAAAAATTATATAGCATATTTTTCAAAAGCAAATCTTGGTTAAATTTCCAATTGATTTAGTAAATCTCGATAAACTCAAAATTTTGCTTCAATTTTTTTTTGAAAAAAATACCATCTATCCCTAAACTAAACTTAGAATTGTATGAATGATTGAAAATTCTTCTTGGTTACCAATCCTACTATTAATAACAATAATCAGTCTAATTGGGTATGTGACTGTTTATATGAAGCATTGTAAATTCATTTAAGTTTTCTTTATAGTTCGACTTTATCTAAAATTATGGCCAAATTAATAGTAAAGGATGATCTATGTGAGAAAATGTCTTTTCCTTTTCGGGCGGAGAGGGATTTTCTCTATTTTCTAAGGTGAATTTTAAATTAATCATATAGATGATATTTACGACTAAATTTTAGTATATAGTTCTTTTTCTTCGAAGGAGATCCTAAGAGAGTTTTCTCTATTAACAGTTTTTTGTGCCAGTAGCATTATAGTGATGATGGTTTTTTATGTTTGTATCTTTCTATTGGTGAGAGGATGGCTGAAGATGGAGAATATGTCAAGGAAGGTGTAGAGTTCAAGGGCTATCTTATCTTGACGCCATTTTTTCCTATACTTCTTCCTTTTTCCCTATACCTATCATCCAAATAATGCAATAGACATAAGGTTTTGTTAAAGGTAAGCACTTAAATGTATTCTTCTTCATATTTGTCTGTATACCTTATTCTTTTGTTAAAGTATGCATTCAGCTATGGAATTTCCCTGTTTCTGCAGCTAATCTGGATTTCCGTAGCTACCTCCATTATTAACAGGGTTCAGATGCTCTAGCTCAGCCAAGGATGATATGGATGGATGAGGAATGATCCCCTCATGGATTCTTTCCTATTCTCTCAATCCAATCCTTCAAGAAGATCGCATGATAACACGATCAACCTCAAAGTCAACTGCAATATTATTGCTGGGATAGAGGTTGAGTTTTCTTGAAATATTATTGATTTGCTTTTCCAAATAGAAAATTGATTATTTAGCGATATAGTTTGATTTAATAGGACCAAAGTAAAGATATATAGGCTTGAAAATCTTATACTGTTATAAAGAGAAGTACTATAAAAGCAATGGACGCTCTGTGTTTTGGGTGCATGCTGATATATGTAAATTTTGAGAACATCTTGTTACACTTGTTTGCGAGTAATAGACTTGGTTTATGTTTTCCATACTGCGTTGATTGGAGATTGTCAACTATTTCGTGGAGTTACCCTATGTCCAGTACAGGTCGTTAACCAATTGCACATAGATTCCTTAATTTCTTTATCGTATAAGCTTTGTTCATGTTTGAAATGCAGTATGATGGAATTCACAATTGAATCATTGTCTGCATAAGCAATTTCCTTTGCTTTATACCTAACTTAATTATGTTATTTCATTTGCTTTTTATCTGGTACAGTTTGATCATTTTCCTTGCTTTCTACCTAGTGTAGTTCAACTGTTTCATTTTCATAGCGTAGTTGCTTTTCAGTTTATTAGATTTATGACTTGTTTGGATGAAGTTGAATGAGTAAAAGAGTCACAATCATTTTCTTGACAATTAAATCCAGACATCATTCATTTACAATCTGATAGAATAGATTTCTTTAACACATAGTAATTTAGGCTTGGCTACATCATAAAGTTCAGACATAAAATCCAAAACAGTCTAACAAGAGTAAATCTCGAAATCACACTTAAACCATCCATAAACTGATTCAATAGAAATTAATTTCTAAGATAAGTAGCTAACAACTTTAAGGCACAATTCTTTAATATAATCAGTAATACCATCTTCATATTAACTCTAAGTTTAGACTTTAACAAGAACATAGATATCTTAACAACATCAATTAACTTCTAGCACATATAGTGCACTTGTGCTTCATCAGTATACTTGCCCTAGTTGATAATTTATGCTGACAATTTAAGGACATTACATTGGAAAAAAAAATAGCACCGTTGCCGAGGAAGTACAAATAGAAGTTTAAACAAAATAAAAATAAAAAATCATTAATTCAAAACATGATATGTGTAGGGATAGAGACTCTAGAGGTAGATTTGTAGGACGAGGAAGAAGTTTAATTCCCACAAATCCACTCACTTCACCTTGATTTCGAAATTCCACACCACCTACTCAAACTCGGATTCCATTTGTAGGTCGACAAAGACTTCCTGAAGTCTCAAGATCAAAAATCCAATCCAGAACTTCACCTACTTCATCTATTGAAGTTGTAATTGAAGAAAATCCTATATCCCCAACTACATGAGTAGTTTTTCTATCCTCCATTGGTGAACAAATTTTGGGAGAAGAATTAGAAGTTCCTAGTGAAGAAGAGGAACAGGAAACTTATTTTGAACAACCATTGATAGAAGAACCAGAAGAATTAGAAGAACCCTATATTAATTCTGAAGAATATGTCATGGCTGAAGAGGGGAAGGAGAGGTACACAATGTCAATGGTGAGGAAAATAGGATTGGAGGAGGTAGAGGAGGAGGTGGAGATAGGAATAGAGGAGGGGGTAGAGGTAGAGGAAACCAAGATCTTTTTGGATTTCCTAATCTCGATGAAGATATAACTTTTACAATGAATAATATATCACCCTCGATTCTTCCTAATTTACACAGAAAAATAAATGACCGAGATACATTTCTCTTTGAATTTGAAGTATTATGCAGATCATATGACTATTTTCATGATGCTCAAAAACTAAAATTGTTCCCTGCTACCTTAAAGGATTCAACAATAAAATGGTTCATGAGTCTAGGGACACATTCTATAAGAACATGGGAACAAATGAAAGAGGCTTTCCTAGGAAAATATAGAGATTATTTTATGCCTAGTAACCTTAAAAATGAAGTCTTCAAAATGACACAAAAGGAAGATGAGAATCTTGAAGACTTAGTTGAGAGATTTGTATACAATATTAAAATAGAAAAAATGGAATATTTGGATGAGGAAACTCTAAAATCCCTCTTGCTTAAAGCTATTAAAGATGAATGGATCAATCTCATTAACTTAACTGGGAAAGGAGATATTTCTCAATTACCATTTGCAGATATTTGTGATTTATGTGTACATATATCAATGGGTAAATCACGTGTTGGAAAGAGTCCTAGAGACCCTCTCTTATCAAGAATTAATAAATCTGTAGTCGGGATAGTCAACAGGGAAGAATTAGGAAGCTTGATTGATACCTTCAAAACATATATTTTAGGGAGTCCAAGTGAACATATAGACACCCTTAAAGTACAAAACAAGAAAAAATCTAAAAATGTTGCATTATCTATTTTTTGTCCTAGATGTCGAAAGAAACATGCACTAAGAGAGTGTCCTTTAGATTCAAAAGCTATAGAAACTTGTGTCATATGTGCAGATAATCATGATACTAAGGAATTTCCTTCTTTACCAGGTCTCAAGGTTGTATTTAATGATGAAGGAATACCAGAACAAGTAGACCCTCTCTACTTTATAGCCAAGAGACCATGGAAAAACTCTCAACCAAATCAACCACAAGGCTTCAGACCACAACAATTTGCTCAGTCTTCACAAAATAATTGGAATCCATCTTGGCAACCTTGGGCTCAACCACAATCATAATCTTGGAATCAAGGATGGCAAAGTCCTTATGGGGCTTATGCTCAATATCAACAATATTCACCATCCTATCTTCCACCGCAATTTCTACCCCAATCTAATCAAATTCCCCAAGCTAATCAATTACCTCAAATCCAAGTTCAAAATCAAAACCCACATATCTCCCTACCATTTCCACAAAAACCAAATCAACTACCTGCTCAACCACTTTCGAATCCTAATAATAAAATACCACAACAACCTGTGTACAACATGGAAGGGAAAAATCCTCAAACTTATGTAATAACTCCACTAGATCTAAATAATGTCCAATTAAGGTTTGGAAGAGTGTTACAAAGAAAAACCCCTATTATTATTCAGAAAATGAGAACAAATATTCAAAAAGATAAAAAACAAACTGAAGAAGGAGAGACCTATCTCCCTCAAAAAGTAAATAATCAAACAAAAAATGTTCCAATAAATACTCGTATCATATAACAACCCTCGGTATCAATTAGGCCACCTTTCCCTGAATGGTTGAAAATTGATGAAGGAGTAGAAAAAAAATTACATTGCCTGATTATGATATGTTGGATGAATTAAGAAATGTCTGTATCAAAATTCCTTTGTTACAAGCCATAAAAGAAATACCAATCTTTGCGAAAACAATCAAGGAATTAAGTACTCAAAGATCAGGAAGAAAAAGAAAGGACATAAAAAGAATTCAATTAGTTGGAAAAATTGCAGACATCATGATGGGGAAACGACAATTCAAAAATATTTAGATCCAGGAAGCCCCATTGTAAAAATTCACATCAATGGAACTGAAATACCAA
Source organism: Pinus tabuliformis (assembly GCA_031772625.1). Classification (NCBI taxonomy): domain Eukaryota; kingdom Viridiplantae; phylum Streptophyta; class Pinopsida; order Pinales; family Pinaceae; genus Pinus; species Pinus tabuliformis. The sequence continues at coordinate 1,254,666,513 of CM062804.1, forward strand.
ACACATTGATTGATCTAGGAGCAGCCATAAACATAATGAGTAAACAAGTTATGGACTCACTTAGGCTTCCTAACCTGCAATACACACCAATGCTATTACAATTAGCAGATAGGTCTGTGATCAAACCTGATGGTGTATTGGAGGATGTTTGTGTATCCTTAGATTCTTGGGAATATCCTGTTGATTTCATGGTCTTAACACCAAAGAATAATCTAGGAGGACATCCATTAATCCTAGGAAAACCTTGGTTAGCTACAGCTTATGCTTTCATTGATTGTCGATCAGGTGACATGTTTATTTCAGATGGAAATTCTACAAAGAAATTTACATTATACCCTCCTGCAAGAACAATAATAGAAACATAAAATGAAGAATGGATAGATGATGAAGATGATATACAACCTGTTTTTACTACTGAACAAGTAAGAGAGGAAGACCAAATTTTAAATCTATTGGAAAATAATGAATCTTCCTCACATTATGACCGTAGTTGAAATGAATATCTCTCATCTAGACAAGTATCATTGCTCTCTATGGAAAAATTTGGGAATTCTTTAATAGAAATCTTTCTAGGTAAAACTTTGAATGTTAATGAAAACTTGGAAGAACTACAAAAGAATCAATTGGTGGAAATATTACAGAAACATTCTTCTTCTTTTGCATGGGAATACACTAATATGAGAGGAATTGATCCTAAAACTTGCATACATCATATCTACATTGAACAAAGTGCAAGACCAGTTAGACAGCCGCAACGAAGAATGAACCCAAATCTAAAAGAAATTGTTAAGGAGGAATTGCAAAAGCTATTAAATGTAAATTTCATTTATCCGATATTAGATAGTCAATGGGTTTCACCCTTAGTAATCATTCCAAAGAAAAATGGAAAATGGAGAGTATGCATCGATTACAGGGAATTGAATAAAGCAACATTAAAATACCACTTTCCACTACCTTTCATAGATCAAGTCTTAGACACATTAGCAGGGAAAAAGTATTTTTCATTTTTGGACAGTTTTAGTGGATATAACCAGATTCAGGTAGCACCTAAAGATCAAGATAAAACCACATTCACCTGTCCATGGGGAACTTATGCTTACCGAGTACTTCCCTTTGGATTATGCAATGCTCTGGCAACATTCCAAAGAGTAGTCCTCAGAATTTTCTTTGATCTTATTCATGATTGTGTGGAAGTATACATGGATGATTTCACATTTTATGGTGATTCTTTTAATGAAGCACTTGGAAATTTAGAAAAAGTGTTAATAAGATGTAAAGAAACAAATATTTCATTAAGTCATGAGAAATGTTTCATGATGTTTAACGAAGGAATTGTTTTAGGTCACCATATTTCAGGAAATGGAATTAAGGTGGACTCATCTAAAGTTGAAGTCATTTCTAAGTTATCAGTGCCAAACTGCCAACGAGATGCTAGAAGTTTTCTTAGTTTTACTAGATACTATAGAAGATTTATAGAAAACTTCACAAAAATTAAATCTCCACTCTTTAAACTTCTTACCAAGGAATGTGAATTCAAATGAGATTCTGAATGTCAAATTGCCTTTGAAACTTTGAAAAAGAGAATTTCTGAAGCACCTATTTTAAAAGGACCTAATTGGGAATTACCTTTCCATATCTCAACTAATGCTTCAGATTCAACCTTAGGATCTATGTTAGGGAAAAAATATCTTACTCCTTATGCAATCTATTATACCAGTAAAAATTTAACTCCTGCAGAGTTAAATTATACTGTAACTGAGAAGGAGTTTTTAGCTATAGTTCATGCCATTAACAAATTTAGACATTATATAACTGGCTATGAAACTTTCATTCACACAAACCATTCTGCCATTAGATACCTAATGAATAAACCAATCACTAATGGGAGAATAACCATATGGCTCTTATTATTACAAGAATTTAACATCACCATTCTAGATAGGCCCAGAAAATAGAACACAATTGCTGACTTTTTATCTAGAATTCAAAATGATAATAATGATCAACCTGTAGAGGATAAATTTCCTGATGAATATCTTTTTGCAGTATCTACTAAATCACCTTGGTATGCAGATATTGCTAACTATTTAGCTACAGGGAAAATGCCATTTCATTTGTCTCCTAGAGAAAAGAGGAGAATAGTCCACAATAACACATCTTATTCATGGATAAATGAAGAGTTATACAAAACAAGACCAAATCTCATCATCAGAAGATGTGTTCAAGAGGATGAAATACCAGAAATACTTAAATCTTGCCATGATGAACCATGTGGAGGACATTTTTCTGACAAAAGAACTGCTTATAAAGTCTTACTTTTAGGATATTATTGGCCTTCCATTTTTAGGGATACCAAGGAATATGTTAAAATATGTGATAATTGTCAGAGAATGGGCAAACCCACTCTTTCAAACAAAATTCCATTACAACCATAGGTACTAATTGAACCATTTGAAAAGTGGGCACTAGATTTTGTTGGACCAATCATCCCACCTTCAAAGCAAAAGAGGTATATTCTGGTGTTCCAAGAGAAATTGTAATAGATCAAGGAACACAATTCACATCTAGATTAGTGCAGAAGCTTGTGGAGCAATACAGAATCAAACATTGGAAGTCTAATTCGTACCATACACAAGCCAATGGACAAGTTGAGTCTACAAATAAGGTGATTGAAGTAATCCTTACCAAGATTGTACACTTACATAGGAAGGACTGAGTAAAAAAGCTTCCAAAAGCTTTGTGGGCTTATAGAACTACATGGAGAAGTACTACATGACATACTCCCTATGAACTTGTGTATGGGAAGCAAGTCTTACTTCCAATAGAGTTCCAAATCCAGACTTATAAAACAACAGTCCAGCTAGATCTTGACCTATCAGAAGCATAGAAGAAAAGGATGAAACAACTTAATGAGCTTGATGAAATAAGACAAGAAGCCCTCCAGAGAACCAACCTAGTTCAACAACAGAGATCTAGATGGCATGATAAGTACATTAAAGAAAGAAAATTTCATCCAGGAGATTGGGCATTACTCTTTGATTCAAAGTTAAAAAAATTTCAAGGGAAATTCCAAACCCACTAGCTTGGACCTTATGAAGTTGAAAATGTCTTTGACAATGGTGCAGTTAGAATCAGGACTATTGATGAAGAGAAAATTCATCTTTTAGTAAATGGACATCGACTCAGACTTTATCAGAAGCCATTGACAAAAGAAGAATTTGTCAAAATTTTCCAAGATAATTCATAATTGAATATGGTTGAAAATATTTCTCCTTCTTTTCCACCTTAGAAATTTTACTCATTTTTTTGTTTTTAAATAAAAAGAAAAAAAATGATAAATTATATAATAATAATAATAATAAGGGTTCTAAACATGAAAACCAACATGGTGTTGCCATGTTTATACAAAAAATTTCAAGTGAAAACCAACTCTTGTTGGCACCTTAAATTTTCTTTTCAAAAATAAAGTTCCCTTCTTAAAAACAATTTTCTCAACTACAGAATCAAAAACTTTCCGCAGCTCGGACAAGTTTATGTAGCTAGGAAAAGTTTCTGTAGCCCTAATAAATTTTTCAAGCCACTTGACAGGAACACTTGGTGATTCGAATTGAAGGATAATTGACAGTGCAAAGTACCTGCAAGAGATATCAAAGAACAATTAAGGTTAGCAAAGTTAATCAAAGGTATGTGATACTTTAATTTAACAATGAGGATTAATATATTGCATATATGAACTAAGAGGACATAGCATTGCCAAAATAAAATGAAATCATTGCAAACTAAGGGTGAAGGTCACCTGTCAAAATCATCATAAACCACCACTTAAAACCTTTGTCTTGTCCTTATTCCGAATCGGTTGAAGTAAATCACCGAATCATTATTTTGAATGCGCTCCAACGGTCAAATTCATTCCCACAACCTTCATTATAATTCATATGTTCTTCCATTTCTCCGAATTCATATAACCTTTCTATCTCTCCGCCACTAACCGAAACCCTACCAACACCATTTCTCCTGTCAAAATAAGCAGTCCTTGAGACGAAGCATCCTCCATAATGGGTGTTATTGTCTAAACCGAGCCAGCAGGAAAGAAATTCTTAGAAGGATATCCTCAGACCAGGGAGTTGTTGCAGAAAAAACAATGGTTACAATTCATAGAGAAATTCGACGGTTTCCATAGGGAAGTGATGAAGACTTTTGCACGCTCGTTTGATGGAACGAAGGTTGAAATAGGAGACATTAAGTTCACTATAATGGAGTCTATGATCGTAGAAGCTACTGAATTTCCTAGAAGCGAGATAAATGGTTCAAAAACAAGGGAATCAATGGAGAAGATTGGAGAGTCTTCCTGAAAAATCCAAACATGGATACCACAGTCTTCAAGAAAGGTATTCCTAGTACAACCCTTAAGAGTAAATGGAGGAATTTATTTCTTGTACTTGAGAAATTTATTACTTGTGAGGGTCGATTTAGATACATGTATTTCTACCACATTAGGATAATGATGCATTTTCTTGACGAACACCAGATGAATCTTCCTTATTTCCTCTTGCATAGTCTTAAGAAAATGTCCATGAATGTTCAAAAGAAGATTCAATTCATAGGTAGTACCATGTATCATCATGGATTGGTAAAGATCTTGGTTGAATTCCACCTTCAGAGTGTAGGGGATAACTGGGAAAATTTCTTGGTAAGAAACCATTTTGAAGAAAAAGCTCTTGAACAACCCAGTAGTAGTAGAACCCTCAGGGGAAAGAAGAGAACAATGGAAACAATAAAATAACCCCAGTCTCAATAGGAATTATCAGAAGATGAACTGCCCATAGTGGATATTTTGTAGAAAATGAAAAGGGGAAATCTTAGAAGGAAGAAAGCTAGCAAAAGAACAGAAGATTTACCACAAACCGAGACCCTTCCTCAGGAAGAAAAGCCAAAAGCCAAAAGAAGGAAAGCACAGAGATTACAGACCCCAGGACTAAGGAGGAGTACCAGGTTGAACATAATGCAACAAGCAGTCTCAGGAGCTATGGAATATATTGATCTTGAGGAGAATGAGCCAACTGAAAACCCTAAAGGTTCCCAGGAAGGATCACCAAAACTATCACCAAGAGTGTCATCACCACCTTGCAGTTCACCTCTGAAAAGTCCAGTGCATAGTCTAGGTGTTGACCCTGTTCAACAAGAGATTTATGACTACATAGAGTCATTAGAAAGAAAGGAAGAAGCAACTAAAGAATCAATCCAAAGTCCTAGAGAAGGAAGCAATCAGTTCAATGAGCCATAAGAACCTTCAGCATCCAATGTTTTAAAGAAAGAAATCTTTGATCTGGAGACATTGAACAAATATCTCAAGAATGAAAATCAGACATTGAAAGCACAAAATGGGATTCAAATTGCAAAAAGTGACAACCTTATCCTTCATTTGAGTTTGTGGTACAAAAAGAACAAAAATCTGAAGAAAGAGAACAGGGCAATGCAAAGAGAAATCATCAACCTAAAATACAAAATCCTCATGAGGAAACCAAGGATGCCAGTGGTTGCCAGAAAGAAGAAGAAAGTGAATCCTAAAGGCGATAATCAGAAGGAACAAGAGAATGAAAATGATGAATTGTATGAGGACATACAAAACCTCCAGCGTGGGGGAATGTAGAGTCCAAGGACTGTCTTACCTTGACACCCTTTTTTCCTATACTTCTTCCTTTTTCCCTATACCTATCACCTAAATAATGCAATAGACACAAGGTTTTGTTAAAGGTAAGCACTTAAATGTCTTCTTCTTCATATTTGTCTATATACCTTATTGTTTTGTTAAAGTATGCATTCGGCTATGGAATTGGCCTGTTTTTGCAGCTAATCCGGATTTCCACAACTACCTCCATTGTTAATAGGGTTCAGATGCTCCAGCTCAGCCAAGGAAGATATGGATGGATGAGGAATGATCCCTCGTGGATTCTTTCCTATTCTCTCGAGCCAATCCTTCAAGAAGATCACATGATAACATGGTCAACCTCAAAGTCAACTGCAAGATTATCACCGGGACAGAGGCCAAGTTTTCTCGAAATCTTATTGATTTTCTTTTCGAAATAGAAAATTGATTATTTAGAAACATAGTTTGATTTAATAGGATTGAAATGTGGAGGTTTGCCGTTACACCAAAACCCGCAGGTTTTGGTAAACATTACAAGCCAGTAACTAGGATCCCCAGGGTGGAAATTACGGATTCTATAGAGGTGCGGTGATTCTTCCAACACCCCCCCTCAAACGCAACTTGAGGGAATCGAACCTGGGTCCAAGCTCTGATACCATGTGGAGGTTTGCCGTTACACCAAAACCCGCAGGTTTTGGTAAACATTACAAGCCAGTAACTAGGATCCCCAGGGTGGAAATTACGGATTCTATAGAGGTGCGGTGATTCTTCCAACATGAAATAAATATATATAGTCTTGAAAGTCTCGTACTGTTATACAGAGAAGTATTATAAAAGTAATGGTCATTCTGTGTTTTGGGTGCACGCCGATATATGTAAATTTTGAGAACATCTTGTTACACTTGTTTGCAAATAATAGACTTCGTTTATGTTTTCCATACTGTGTTTATTGGAGATTGTCGATCGTTTTGTGGAGGGCCCCTACGTCTAGTACAAGTCTTTAACCAGTTACACATAGATTTCCTTAATTTCTTTATCGTAGATTCTCTGTTCTGTGTTTGAAATGCAGTATGATGGAATTCACAATTGAATCGTTGTCTGCATAAGAAATTTCCTTTGCTTTATACCTAGCTTAATTATGTTATTTCATTTTCTTTTTATCTGGTACAGTTTGATCATTTTCCTTGCTTTCTACCTAGTGTAGTTCAACTGTTTCATTTCATATCATAATTTCTTTTCAGTTTATTAGATTTATGACTTGTTTGGATGAAGTTGAATGAGTAAAAGAGTCACAATCATTTTCTTGACAATTAAATCCAGACATCATTCATTTACAATCTGATAGAATAGATCTCTTTAGCACATAGTAATTTAGGCTTGGCTGCAGCATAAAATTCAAAGATAAAATCCAAAACAATCTAACAAGAGTAAAGCTTAGAATCACACTTAAACCATCCATAAATTGATTCAATAGAAATTAATTTCTAAGATAAGTAGCTAACAACTTTAAGGCACAATTCTTTAATATAATCAGTAATACCATCTTCATATTAACTCTAAATTTAGACTTTAACAAGAACATAGATATCTTAACAACATCAATTAACTTCTAGCACATATAGTGCACTTGTGCTTCATTAGTATACCTGCCCTGGTCGATAATTTATGCTGACAATTTAAGGATATTAAATTGGCTAAACAGAAGAGTCTAATAATGCTAGTGAGGTATATGAGGGTCTTTAAGATTGTAAATAATTTTTTCTTTTGGTAGGCATAAGAGTGTGAACAAGATATAAGATATGGTATTAATTATGGTGGAGCAACGTCTATCTTTTCCAATTATTTAATTTATGTTTTTTATTTTAATTGGTTGGTTATTATGTTTGAATATTTTAGAAAATGAATAGTATTTATATTTAATTAAAAGGAAATTAAGTTTTTATAATTTTATTATTAGTTATGTTGATAAGTATATTTATTTTGGAATAGGATTTCCAGAATAAGATAATTAATAGCATCTATTATGTAGATGGTAGGGATTTAACCTCAAAGAAATATTCTAGAATATTCTTAGTAGAAGTGTACACAAATCAAAGTAGTTATATTCTTTGTGTTTTTTAATTAAATTGATAAAAATATCATATGGAATAAGTTAAATGGTTTTTTAGATGTGTTAATGATAAGCCATGGTAGTGACCCATGGTATTGTACCAAAACCAATTTACATGTTAAGAATTTTCATGAAAAATTAGTATAAATCTCCACGGTTAAAAAATTTGTTATATGTTTTTTTAATGTATACACGTTTAACTCATATTAATTCTTTTTATAATTAATGATAAAATAATATTACAATTTAGTTTTTTTTGTTTTTTTTTGTTTTGTTTTGTTTTGTTTTTTTTTTTGTCTTGACAATGTGAGTTGTATTAAGAAATGCATCTTCTAATGCTTATCATTATTTACTAGCCATTTAATTTATACTACTACACTAATTAAACATATATCATACTAATAGAAGCATCATAACAATCATTCAATAAAATTTGTATACTCTAATTCAAGTGTCCTAGGTGGTTTTTTAAGGGTGCTGAATCCATTTATGCCTTCAAAATTGCATTCTAAACAACATATAATCATTCATATATATATATATATATATATATATATATATATATATATATAGTCTAACTTATACACGAAATGACCATTTTCACAACATGTTTTCTGGTTAATTTTAATCAAAATCAAGTAGAGATTTTTAAAACTTGAATTTAAGTTGTTTAATATGTAGAATTCAAGTGCCCCAAGTGGTTTTTTTAGGGTGTTGAATCCATTTATGCATTCAAAATTGCATTTTAAACAAGAAAAAATCAAATTCTGTCTTGAAATTGTTTTGCCACAGTTGAATGAAAAAGTCAATTTCGTTTATAAATTAGAGTACACAGATATATATATATATATATATATATATATATAGATATATATGTTAGATTTTTTTTTTTTTGAAAGGTAATAGTGAAACCGTAAATTCTTGTCGTATCATCTTATTGATAAAAATTTAGGGAGGGAGGTACCTAAATACGTAAAGCTCTTTTTATCGATAAATTGATCGTCAAAGCATACTCATATTCATAATATGGTTGATATGTTGTTGATTAGTGTATAAAAGGTGGAAAATGTGATAACTTGGTGTTAACGATTCCCTTTTGCCTATCCAAAATATTAGAATGGATGCAAAATTACAAATAATAAAGGTATGCTAGAACCTAAAGATATTGAGAAGTTTGCAGCCCAAACCAATGTGAAGAATGATTATGATAAGGCCATATTTTTTAATGTGGTTGTGCTAGTTGATGTTCGACATGATTGGGGTGAATTCATAAATCATGGTTGACTATGGTTAAAATGGTTGACGATGGTGAACCATGGTTGATAATGGTTGACCATAGTTTCTAATACTTGCCAAGGGTTATTGATGGTTGATAATGATTAACTATAGCTGACCCTACAAGTTTGACCTTCGTTAACAAGGTTTGTTTACAAGTTTCATTAAGGTTGAAGAGAATTGACTAAACTTAAGTATTGTTGGCCAAAATTGGCCATGATCAAACATGTAATGATATATTCATGTTACATTAATTATTGTTATATTTATGTTACATTTATAGATCATGTAACAGTGACAATCTCCCGGCCTGCAGTTGCTAGTTGGGCTTTGTCCACAACAAAAACAAGAATGGGACTCTCAATGGTACTCCACCGGCTGTGTTCAGAGGACATCGTTAAAATGTAGCCATGCCAGAAAATGGTTGAATGTCATTTGATTTGCAGAGTTGAGTGGAAAATATATGCTCGCTAAAGGAATTCTATACAAAGGGCAAGGGCAATGGCAGTGCGAGGCAGCCTATGTCAGGAATTGTTCTTGCACCACATATGCTTATGTTATGTTGTTGACACCACTTCTTGAAGAACGTGCTTCATATGGTTCAGTGAATTGCTAAATCTTTCTGATACTTCAAACAGGATCTCTGTGTTTCTTCCATTAAATCCCTTTGATTGTTTTGACTCTCCTAAGAAGGCGGCCTGGTGGGCCTAGTTGGTGGCATCATGATGGAGTGGTTTTTATTATGGCCATTGTGTTGTTGTAGGTGCCTCCTGGAATTGTCAAAAGCATAATACGCTCCAGTTACTCTAACTGTATTTACTTATAGAGTGATGAAGAGTGCAACGAAGAATTTTTCTGAGCGCTTGGGAAGGAGAGGTTTTGGCTCCGTCTTCAAAGGGATTATACCAGACAGTTCTCTGGAGGTTGTTAAGAGGTTGGAGACTGTAAGCCAAGGAGAGAAGCAATTCCGCATTGAGGTGAGCACCATCAGAACCAAGCAACATGTGAATGTGGTTAGGTTGCTAGGGTTTTTCACCAAGGGTTCAAGAAGACTGTTAGTGTACGAATGCATTCCCAATGGTTGCCTCAATGACTTTCTCTTTAGCAAAACCCGGAGCGATGATCAACAGAAGGAGCTAGATTGGAAAGCATGCTTTGGCATAATTTTGGGAACTGCGAAGTGAATCATTTATCTACATGAAAAGTGCAGGGATTGCATCATCCACTACGACATCAAGCTAGAAAACATCCTCCTGATTCAAATTTTTAACTTGAAGTGTCTGATTTTGGATCGACGAAGCTTTTGGGCAAAGAGTGTAGTAAGGTCCTAATAACCATGAGAGGAACCATAGGTTATTTGGCCACAGAGTGGCTCTCCGGCCTATAAATAACCGTGAATACTAATGTCTACATCTTTGGCATGACATTGCTTGATATTAAAGTAGGGCATAGAAACATGGATGGGGACATGGATTTTGGCGAACTATTCTTTTCCGCTTGGGCTACAACTTCGATAAGCAGCAGAAACGCCATGGGGGCGATTGATAAGAGATTGATGAATGTGAACAATGAAAAAGAGGATTAGGTGAGGAAGGCTTCCATCGTGGGGGTATGGTGCATTCAGGATGACCAAGAGAACATGTCAACGATGAGCCTTAAGTGTTGAATATGTTGGAAGGCATTGTAGACAACCCACCTCTTCTCGCAGTTCCACTCTCTATACAGATATTTACCCAAACAACCAAAAATCTCTACTTCTTTTGGGAAAAAGACCTTTATGCACCTACAAGAAACAACTATGATCATCCCTCTATTAGGGTCCTATAATAATAGGATTCATAATTTTGAATTGACTATGATTAGTCTTTTAATATTGTACATACTTTTTCTTTCTGCAAAATGTTTTCCCATATTAAAATAAAAAATGTAAAGAGGGTAAGTCCTAAAAGAAAAATCAAAGGACTAAAAGAAAATGATAAAAAAGAAAATAAAATATGAATCCCACCAAAAAGAGATAAAAAATAGATTCTGAAAGTGATGAAAATTCAAATGCCACTACTTTTTACTTTGCCTTGCAAAAATAAGATTGTGTGCAGCTTGTCAAAAATGCCACAATCCATGATGGTCAAATAGTTTAATCTTGATTCATTCATGCTTTAAATTTCATGCTGATAGATAGAGAATAATGATCTAGCCAAACTTTTTAATCTTGGCAGATCAGAAGTTAGGTAGAGAATAATAATGAGCTCAACAGTTTAAACTGAGCCATTGGAAGTTATAAGATTAGAATTAGATAGTTTTATTATCAGAGAAAAAGAAATAAAGGGTCAGCAAGCTCAAATGCACCCAATTAATGAAGAGAAAGGGCCAGGGTAAATAAAAGGTAGGTAAAAGAGGTTTTGGAATGCATAAGTTTGCCAGCTCAAATGCACCTTCACCATGCTTAATTCTGTATTTCATGAGTAGGAAGAGTTATCAAATAAAGAGGACATTCACAAAAAGTTGTATATTACTTTGGGAATTTAACCTAAAGGTTTTATATAATTTTAGGCATGAATACTAAAACTCAATCACTAATTTCCTCTCATTTCACTAAACCCCTTACATATCTAGTTTATTAATTTCCCTTCATTACCCCTTCATTACTTTTCATTCCCTAATATTTTTCCCCTTGATTCCAAAAGACCCTTCCCTATTCTTTTCCCCTTGTAAAAATATATCTTCCCCTTCATTTTAACCCTTTTCCCCTTTATTTCACCCATTTCCCTTTAAAAATCATTCTCCCCTTATCAATTTCCCTTTTCCATTTAAACCCACTAACGCCCCCTTATCCTAAGTTTAAATAATGCATCGGGACCCATTAAAAAACCATCTCCCATACCCTTTTAACTCATATCCCTAGTATATTTCTTCCTGAGTCCCGCATTTTATTAACCCATCGCATATATTAAATCCCATCAAATTTTAATTAAAACCCGACCCCAGATCCCAACTCATCCCTCGCAACTCCGCTATGCAATAACCCTCCGATCACCCACTTCCAGATCCAATGGCCCGCATCCCATATCGCGCGCTCCCAAATTCAAACTTTAACATCTCAAAAGCACGCAAGATTCGCGGTTTTGCCTGCCTGCCTTTTTGCTACGTGGCAACCCCACGTTATATCGTGTCCTTTGAAAAAATACTAGCCTACACTCAAAAGCAGTGCGATAAGCCATAATACCGCCTCCCCACGTAAGATTGAAACCGCCTACTATTCAAACTAAATCTCGTGCCAAAAGGTTAACCATTGTTGGTTAAAAACAAAAAAGTCGCCCTTTTTATCCTTTTCACTATTATTTTGTTGCCAAGAACCTCTTCCGACTCATTGTAAACCCCAGAAACTCTGCTCAACTATTTTAAACCATTTATAACTAGAAGGTGCTGCAGACTCCAATTTGAAACAACATAAATACCATTGAAGCCTCAGAAAGCCTCCGCCGCCCCCAGAGAACCTGTTTGCATACCAAATCTTCGTTTTTCTAGGTATTCCTAAAAGTACCAAAAAGGCCCTGTACTTAAGCTCTGCATAGCATTTATAATAGGTTAATTAATTAAATGAATTAAAAGCCTTGCCTAACTAAAGAAAGCCACTATGCATCCAAAAAAACCTTTTCTACAAACTGTATTCACCTTTCACACTATTCCAGAGGCCCTAACCCTACTCATTAAGCCAAAGAGTGATTAATTTAGTAAAATAAACAAAACTATGGCTTCCCAAAGCATTCTAAATGCAAAACCCCTGCAAACCCCTCACCTAGATATTGCCCGCCTCCCATTAGCCGACAGAGATTTCTAGATCAAAGACACAGCCTCCCCTAGCCATCTATTGAAACTTCACTGCTCAAGTAAAGACAAATTACTCAACCAGAATGATGATATTCAGTTATGGGAGTCTAATTTTCCCAAATACTTGTTCCCACAGGTATACCAGTTCCCTAAAATCATCCACCTATGCCAACTCTGCTATATCCCAAGTCAAAGAGCCATAATCTCTCCTAACCAACAGATTTTATTCACAATCATTACAGAGTCAATAAACCAAATGTTGTAGATCCAACCAAAGCCTAATGAAAACCCATTTTCTATTGAAAACCTACTTGACATGTACTTAAAGCTGGACCTTCCCAAGAGATCTCACTTTTTTTCAGACTTTCATCCTAGAAGAGGCTCATATTCCTACAAACAATCCTCCAGTTAACATCCAAAAGATGGACACTAAGGGAAATCCTATATCTATTATCTTTTGGACACCCTTAATCCAAAAATATTCCACTGTTTTCAGCTACAAAGAGTTCATTGATTCATTTGTTCACCCAGTGGTTAACAAGCTAAGTAGTAGCAATCAACCCAGGATCAGTGATGATATAAAGAAAGTTTTATAGTTTTCCAAAAATAGTAGAATAGGGGACTGGTATTTATACTAGAACCACATTGAAATTAGGGTGTATGGATGCCAGGTCACTCCCTATAAGCTGCCCAAATATCTCCCCATGAGGATATTTGTGTTAGAATATATCAAGCAGATCATAAACTCTGATGATGTGAATTTTCTATCAGCTAGGAATAAAACACAGTTTAAAATCGAAAACCAGCTTGGTCCTTTTATCTGCAACAATAGGGAAGCTGGAGAAGAAGCAAAAAAATGTTTACAAGAAATGAAGTTCAGTAATAGTTTCAAATGGTAGTATGATCCTTTAGGAGTCATAAACAAACTAAGACTCAAATTTAAATTGAGCCCTTTAATGCATGAGTCTAGACTAGAGATTGAAAAATATGCCAACCAGATAGAGTGGTTGGAAAACACCTTAATAGATATGGAGAAACAGATGGATACTAGTTCCATTCTACATACTCCAGCCTTACAGGACAGAAATGCAAAAAGGACTAGGGAAGAAGGTTCTTGCTCAAACAAGGACACAACAGATGACAGATTTGAAATCATGTACAGGAAGAAGCCCAAGCTAAATCTTGTAAATGAGCAAGAAGATACAGTTGATACAATTGAGATCATTGGTACAGATATAGTGGTCAAAGAGAATACAGCTCCAACAGTTTCAGAGGAAACTCATCAGCCTTCAACCTCTAACACTCGGATTATTCAGAAGCAGCTTAGTATTGAAGTTTCATCATCAAGAAAAATCAGTGGATAAAGAAAAAGATATAAAGGAGAAGTATAAAGAAATCAAGTTATGAAATGAAGCATTAAGCTGAAACCTATGCCCAATATTTCAAACAGACTCATAGTAATCAGAATAGGTTACTTTATGCTTTTGACATTAAAATAGGGAAAATGAAATTGACCTTTTTGCAGCCCACAATATAACAACCTAAGTCATCAGCAAATTACAAAAAGACAGAATTTGAAGTTTTGGCCAAGAATGTTCATCCTATAGATCATATTGAATTTCATAAGCAAGCAGGAGAAATGATATACTCAACAATGACCAACAAAGCTATGGGTATACACAAACTTCAAAATTCTCTAGAGAATATCACAGCACAGTTTAAACTAGAGAAGGCATCCTCACAAGCAAAGGATAACATAATTAAATTACTAAAAGAAATGGAGAATGAGATGGATAATTTAGTACAGGAGAAACAACCCAGTATGGAAGAAGCTACTGTCACTATTATTCTTACAATTACTACAGTAGTTCATTCTACTTTGGCAGCTTCAATGGTCACAACAGCTCCAGTAGATACAACACTTTCCACTACATTAGCAACTACATCAACAACAGCAGTTTTTCATCCCAGTGATGAAGCAAGTAAACTGATCAAAGCTGTGGAAGATATGTCCATCCAAACAAATGAAATAAATAGGATTAAAGAACAAATAAAAAGTCTACAGGATGAAAAGAAACTGGCTCAAATCATGCATAAGAATGAGACGTAGAAGTCAAACAAATTGAATGAAACGATACATAAGTTAGAGAAAGAATTGACACTGAAAGAGCCACTACCCCAAGCAAAACAACTTTTATGGGCCAATATCATTGACTCAGTCAATGATATTTGGCCATCTATACAGGTGATATTTGAGCAGAATGATTTGGTCAAAGAGGCTGGTGAGGCAATTCAAAGGGTTAGAGCCGAACTTGGGAATAAGCCAGAAGAATCCTCAAGAATAATCCAATTCGTTAACTCAAATAACATGTATGAATTGCAAGAGCTGGGAATAGTTGACAGAACTAAGACCATACTAGAGGTAAAGAAGGTAATCACCAAGAGGAACCTGATGATGCACTTGGAAGAGAAATGCCAAACAATGGAACTAGCAATAGGTAGGTTTATGGTGAAATTTGATGCTTTGAGGCAGAAAGGTCTGCCTAATCCATTGGTGATTAATGACAGGTTGATGCCACATGAAGACTATGATAATAAAATCAGAGAAGTGGCAAAGGAACAAGCCAATAATTCCTCCATTAAAGGGATTCCTACAGGAAAATTTCTTTATCAGACTTTTGAGAACCTCTTTTACCTCCAGTATGAGGTAAAACATCTCTTCATAATCAATCCTACTTTTGCAAAATAAATAGAAATTGATGAAGTCTATAGAAGAATGGTAAATATTGAATTACCATATGCATAGTCTTGGGAAAAGTTGAATGATTTACTATGAAGATTAAAAGCAAAACAGATAAAAGAGCAATCATGGTCAAAACATAAACAGAGCACTAACAGAGTTTAAAGATGAAAGAGTATTAGTGAAAGGCAATGTAAGAGATAGTCAGCAAGAAAGAAAACAACAAGTCTGAGAGAAAAACAACATAATATCAAAGAAAGGCCAACAACAAACAATAAAGTAGGGACAACTTGCATCAGTTACATATCTGTCTCTATCTTCTTGCATGAAGATATTTCTTTTTCCTTGAATAATGCCTAAAACAATTTAGGATATTTTGTAATAGTTTTTTTATAAATACTTCACAAATTCGAAGTATTGAGGGCGGATTGATGAACATTTCTATAGTTATGTTGATTTAAAACCTGAGGGTTTATTGTAACATTTTCAAGTCAGCAGACTAGACTGAGAAATAAAGGCATTGCATTACAGGATTCATGTGTTGGGCCACTTTAGTGAAGTATCTTTCATTTGTTAAATTGTTATTTTCTTAATTATTTCACATATATACATGTTTTCCAATTTGAATGAAATAACTGGAATGTTACTACAGATTTTTTTTAAGTACACTCTGTCTTGAACATTTATTCATTTTGATGTTTTCTTCTGATATCCAGAGTAGGGAATTCTTCATTGCTCCCTAGTTTCGATTGACCTCTTTCAGTTTCCTCATTATCTGGTTTGAGGAATTCTTAACTGCTCCTTGACCCCGATTGAAAAACCAGTTCACCATCCAACCTAAAAGATATGAATTTACTTAGCTACCTTGCCCTATGAACACTATCTTTAGAACTTGATTCAGTCATGTTTTCTTGACATTTGGACTCTATGGCCCAATGTTAAAAATAAAATTATTTATCCATCTAAATAAGTGATTCCACCACCAAATCAAATCAAAACCGAATCAAGCTTAAATAACTGGCCTAAAATCGATTAACTCAACAAATTTAAACCATTAAGAGAGAGCCCTCTCTAAGTATTAGGAAGGCTAGATCCTGATCTCAAAAGTAGGTTTGTGGTTACCTCTATCATTTCTTTAAACACAACATGACAGCCCTAGGAAAATTTTAGAGTGATAACATAGTGGCGACCATACTGGGGAAATCAGTCCTCAGTTTAATAAACCTTGAATGAAATCCTAAATCTCATCTTTGCACCTTAAGGCCATTTTAGGGTCGTTAAAGGTTTCATTAAAAAATTAAAAAAATTAAAATTCTAGCTTCTAAAAGAACATATTATACCAAGGCACATCTAGATCCAAACCCTGCTATAATTAATTGTTGATAATCCAGACAAAATCTTAAGAAAAAAGAATAAAGTAGAAAGTCAAGAGAGCATTAATGGGCTAACCAAAGAAAACTCACTTCCTAAAGAGTTATCAAACTTAGAGGATCTTCAATTTGATTTATCATTTGAGCATTCATTGTTTCATACCAAATTTGAAACTTCAGTCCATGATATTGTAATAGACCCTGCTTTTATTTAATTTATTGAATCAAAGAAGAATATTGTACATCTTGATTTAGATCAACATGCTCTAGATACTTTTGGCAAACTTGATGCTTTAACCTCAAATTTGATAAGACATATAGACGAAGCCCATTTTCAACAGTCAGTTGAATTAGCTGCCCTAATTGATGCTACTCCTAAGCTTTCTACCATTCCTTCAGAGTTTGTAAATTCATCTTTATTTAGTACCACCTCATCTATTATTTCCACTACACTTCATTCCATAGAATCATTCATTCCCAAGCTTCCTCTTCAGCCCAGAGTTTTATTTCCATCTCCAAATACTTCAAGTTCATCTTCTAGCACTTCTACTACATTTTCTAGCACTTCAAGCTCATCTAAAAGCCCTTCAAGTTAATATTCAAGCACTACCACTTTACCTCCTAGCCAAGCTAAAAACTTAGCCATGGCTGCAAGATATGCTCCTTTGACCTTACCAGCTCAAGTACATGCCATGCCCCAAGATTACCAAAGTAAAATTTTTTACTTTGATGGTACTGGTCAATATACTACACAAAAACATGTAAATAAAATGAGTGATTATTTTGAATTACATGAAATTGATGAAGAATATGTACAAATGAGATTATTTTCACAAACACTAGCAGGAGATGTCAAGAAATGGTTTAAATCTTTACCTGTTGATCATATTGGTGATTTAACTGTTTTCCATATATTGTTTATCAATAGATGCGAAGGAAAGAAAAATCCTTTACAAATATTGTCTGAATATGAAAACATTAGAAGTGCTCCTAATGAATCTATTCAGGACTATTGTACTAGGTTTAACAGTATTTATAATGCAATCCCTGCTAATATCAAACCTCCCCCAGACATGGCACTAATAAAATTTCCTAATGGTTTTGACACTGATATGTCTTACCAATTGAGAGAAAGAAACCCTCCAACTCTAGAACAGATGCAGAGTGATGTAGTTAGTTTAGAAGCTAACTTGTTGGCTAAAAGAGCTAGAATGAGAAATGAGAGGAGAGTTACAATTAAGGAAGAACCATCCACTTAAGATGTTAAGATAGATACTTTGGCTAAAAGTTTAGAAAAGTTAGTGGATAGATTAGAAACTATGGAAAGAAAACCACAATGGGATAATCAACAACAAGGTCCTTAAATAAGAAATCCAAACTTTAGGAATAATCCCAATGCTAGTAAATCTAGAGAAGGGCCCCCTGATCAACATATTAGACCACCTTTCCAAGAAAATTATGCTGAAATTTATCACCAAAATGAAGAAGATGAAGACACTCAGATTAACTTAATGGGAATAAATGATGGTAATACTATTTTTATTACCCAAGAAGAACAGGAATTACACATGTTACAACAATTACAGTTACAATCTAGAGAGTTCTTTGATTATAAACAAGGTTATCAATTTTCCATTAATGAAGTTCATAAGCAATATAACCTTAGCAGTAAGAAAAACATGGAAGCCCCCACTAATAAAACTGTCCAAACTCAGACCAAGAAAACAGTGGGGGCTCCTGCAACCAAAGTGTTGCAAATTCCATCTAGAGAAACCCAAAAGGCTTTCACTCCAAAGGCTGCAGCTAGTCCAAAAATTGTAGATATTATAGATACTATTGTTAAAACTTCAGCTGATATTCAAAAATCAACTACTCTTAAAAATGTTCAAAAATCAACTGATACTCAAGCTTCAAATGCTATTCAGATTTCTACTACTTCCCAAACTATTCCAAATCAAAAAATTGAAAATAGTAAAACAATGGACACCCAAACAGAAACTGAATTATCAACTGAAGATAAGAAACAAAAGACTACACAAAATCAAATTGCCAAGGAGAAAATCATTCAGTTAGGCAGAACACAGACTCCATTTAATATCCAAACTGAAATTGCCAAATTGTAAATTCAGTTCCTTTAACAGAATTGATAAAAGATGATTCCTACAAAGCCCAAATCACTGAAACATTGAATATAGATGAAGGAAAAGACTCTGTTAATCTAAATGATGACCAACTAGAGTTAATATTTGGTCCTGAGGTAAATGGAAAACATGAACAAAGTGGTGTTCCTCCATTCTATATTAGCTTCACTATTCATGATCAAATCTTAATGCTATGTTAGATTCAGGAGCATCTCACAATTTAATGCCTAAAGCAATCATGGAAACATTGGATTTAGATATAACAAGACCATACAAAGATCTTTTCTCTTTTGATTCTAGTAAAGTTAAATGCCTGGGCCTAATAAAAGACTTGTGTGTTACTCTAGTTCAATACCCAAGTAAGAGTATTGTCATGGATATTGTAGTTGTTGATATCCCTCCAAAGTATGGAATGCTATTATCTCGCTCATGGGGAGCAAAATTACAGGGATCTCTATAGTTAGACATGTCTTTTGCCACAATCTCAGTATTTGGTCAGCGCAAAAATATTTATAGAGAAACTTTAATGAAATACATGATCAGTAGTACAGATAAACCACAGAGCTATCCTATTTATTCTTTACATTATGATATGGATTTTTTCATTTTATGTAATTCAGACACTGGAAAAGACAATAACACAGTTCCAAAACAAGAACTTAAAGAACCTAACAGTGATAATATATTTCATGAATCTAGGTGGCACTTAGAATTTGATGGTTCAGTGAACAGATTAGGAGCATGTGCAGGAGTTTGGATTCATAACATGGAAAATAATCATTTTGAAGGTCATGCCTTTAGATTAAAATTTAAATGCACAAACAACAAGGCAGAGTATGAAGCATTGATCTTAGGATTACAAATTGTAAGAAACCTTGGATCCAAGAGAGTTTCTATCATGGGAGACTCAAAATTAATCATAAAACAAATTAAAGGAGAGTATTCTATGAATAATCCTAGACTTAGCCAATACAGAGAAATTGTTCTAGATCTAATTAAGGAACTTCTTGAAATTGATTTTGTTGCTATTCCTAGGAAACAAAACATGCAAGCTCATAGTCTGGCTACTTTTGCTAGCACTTGCAGATTACCTTTTCAGCCCAATCACCAGTACACTGCAGAGGTAAGACACAGGCCTGTTATACCTGATAATCTGAAATATTGGTAGATTTTTTCACAAGATTCTCAAATCTATGATTTTATGAATGCTGAGGGAGAATTCCAAAACTGTAACATAGATATTGATTGTACAGTAGATGACATCATAGATAGTGAGATAGATATAAATGTTGTAGATGTAAATAAACCCACTAGATTCACTATAGTAGAAGTAGATAACTTAGAAAAAGTAGAAATAGAAGAAATAATCAATTATGATTATGGGATTTTAAACCTTAAAAATAACATTTTGCCTAAGGGATTAGTCCCATTAGAAGATTTTTTGATTCAAATGATATAGCTAGAAAACCAAAAATGGAGCCTTTAAGATCAGACATAGAAGAATGCAACCTAGGAACAGAAGAAAAACCTAAGCTTATTAAATTATTCAAAGCATTACCTCTAGTTGAAAAGATGAAATACATAAGTCTGTTTAAATAATTTCAAGATGTCTTTGCTTGGAGTTATGAAGACCTCAAATCTTATGACAACATTATTCAACATAAAATACCCATCAAAGAATATCAGAAACCCTTTAAACAAAAGATTAGGAGAATTAATCTAGTTCTTATGCCATTGATTGAAAAAGAATTAAAAATGATGTACGAGGCACAAATCATAGCACCTATTAGATATTCAAATTGGGTCCCTAATTTAGTCACCACTAGAAAGAAAACATGAGAAATCAGACTCTGTGTTGATTTCAGAAACTTGAACAATGTAACACTGAAGGATAACTATCCCCTCCCTAAAATGGACCACATTCTCTAGAGGGTAGTAGGGTCATCCAAAATTTCATTACTTGATGGATTCTCTTGATACAACCAAATCTTAGTTCAACCAGAGGATCAAGCAAAGACTACATTTACCAGTCCCTGGGGTACTCTCATGTATTTGAAAATGCCTTTTGGATTGTTAAATGCTGGAGCAACATTCAAAAGATCAATGGACATAGCTTTTGCAAAATAAATCCATGAATTTTTAGGTTTTTACCAAGATGATATCACAGTGTTTTCCAAATCAGATAATGAACATCTAGATCATTTGAGAAGAGTTTTTATTAAATGTAGAAAATTTGGCATTTCTTTGAATCCTAAAAAGACACTCTTTGGGCTAGAAGAAGGTAAACTCTTAGGACACATAATTTCAAAAGAGGGCATTAGAATTGATCCATCTAGAATAGAGGCAATCCTAAATATCAGTCACCCTAGGAACATTAAAGAATTGCAATCATTCTTAGGTAAAATAAATTTTCTTAGAAGATTCATTTCTAACTTAGCAGAACTAATCAGAGAATTGAATAACATGTTAAAGAAAGATTCAACACTTAAGTGGATAGTAGAGGCTAAGAAGTCTTTTGAGGCAATCAAAGAAGCCCTTACTAAAACACCTGTCCTCATAAGTCCTGATTTCAAAAAAGATTTTATAATTTTTTTCTTTTGCTTCAGAACACTCTATTGTAGCAGTCTTGTGGCAAAGGAATGATCAGGATTATGAGTAGCCTATTGTATTTTTCAGCAAATCTTTGAGAGATGCTACACTGAAGTATAATATTATGGAAAAACAAGCTCTTGCTTTAGTAAAAGCCATAAAGGATTTCAAAGTGTACATTTTATACTCACACATTATTGCATATGTTCCAAATTCAGTAGTAAAGGAGATTCTAACACACAATGGGCCTGATGGAAAGAGAGGTAAATGTATTTCCACTATTTTGGAATATGATATTGAAATAAAGCCCACAAAAATAATCAAAGGCTAAGGTTTAGCTAAACTCATGGCTGAATCGAACTGTCAGGCCTTAGATATAAATTTCATTGGTGCTCTAGATGATCAAGAAGAGATGGTGACTCCACAGATTAGTGAAACTTTTTTAGATTCACCTTAGTATATGGATATCATATTTGTTTTACTAAATTTACAAGCTCCTCCTGGTTTATCTAGAACTAAAGGTAGATTCTTGAAAATGAAATCATTGAAATATTGTATCATAGAAAATGCTTTATTTTGGAAAGATAATGATGGAATTTTGTTAAATCGTTTTTAAAAGATGAAGCTGTTGAAATAACAACAAGAAATGGTAAAAATAGAATCTAGAATATTCCATTTTAAATTGTCCTTGAATTAAATTGTGAATTAAAATTGAATTTAGTCTTAATAGCTACTTGCAAATAATTAATTAATTCATTATGGATTAATTAGTTGGAGAAATTCAAGTTAGAAGTCTTTCTGAAGTCATGCAACATTTATCCCTTAAATTAAGGAGATAAGATTGATTTATATTTGAGTTGTAATTATTTAACTCAGTTTGCTGAGTTAAGTCCAGTTAAATTAGTTCCAAACTGTTTGAGGAACTAATAGAGAGTTAACAGTCGGTTGATGTATGCATGCACTCAACTAGTGTACTCCAGTTAACTGAATATTCCCTCATCAAAAACTTATGCATGTCTATTATGAGAAAGACCCAGTTGATATTAAATTCAAGGACAATGTGCTATCAGTTGCATGTTTTCTCTTATAAAGAAAACTGATGCATGCAGAAGGATACAATTCCTTGACGATTGCACAGTTATAACAGTGTGTTAGAGTAGTGTGTGAGATTGGTTTTCCACTTGGTAAAGGAGAATCATCCCAGAGGAACAACGCAAGGAAATAGGAGCTTGGAGGGCAGAGAGGAAGGCTTGTGAGAAGCCAAGTTTGCCTGTGAGCATCTGTGAGGATTGTATTGAGAGTTGGCTAACTATGAGAGCTAAGGCTTTGTATAATTCCTATGTTTTTCCACCTTGTATGATAATACAGATAGTGGGGTTTTTTAGCTGAGGCTTTCCCCAAAGTATTTTCATGTGTATTGTGCATTGATTCTTCTTCTTCGGGTTATATGTGTTCAGCTCGATCTTTAAGCTTCCACAAACTTTGATAGTAGAAGTACATTATAGTATTCTGCTTTGATTTATATTGCATTATCGGGTTAACCTACAACAAATTTTCTACACAGTTTCAGAGAGATAGATCGGTAGACAAATTTCTACATGGTATCAGAGTTGTGAACAATATACAGAGAAGAGAATTCAAAGTTTTAAGTTTGAGGTTGCAGGTGAAAATCGAATTCATATCATACTTCAAAGTTGGTGAATGGCGTTCTATGACTTGAGACTCAAGTATGCCTTGGAAGGTAACTCAAATTACATAGCATGGAAAGATAGAATGGAGGATGTATTAGAAGATAATGGCTTGAAGGATTTCATTGGTCAAGAAATCCCAAAGCCAGCTTCAACTAATGCACAAGAGTTGGCTAAGTGGAAGAAGTGTGTGGCGAAGGCGAGACAGATCATCCTTGAGGGAGTTTGAGACCATATTGTCTCGAGTCTCCATGGGAAGGATACTCCATTTTCAATGTGGAAGAAATTAAAGGACCTCTACCAGAACAACAACGACCAGAGGAAATTGGCGCTCAAGGATAAGCTTCGAAGAATTAAGATGGAGAAGGGCGATACTATTTCCACATATCTGAACAAGCTCACCACCTATAGAGATGAGCTTGGTAGTGTGGGAATTACTACTGCCAATGATGATATGGTGAGCCTCGCTCTCCTTGGCCTTCCAAAGAGTTGGAATAGCTACCAGGACTCTGTGAATGGAAGGGAGAAACTGCCGGATTGGGAACGACTATGGTTGCATCTTATGTAGGAGGAGATCAGGAGGAGCACACGAGATGGTTCTTCATCCAAGGATGACGATGAAGAAAATATGGTCTTAGCAAGTAAGGCAAGGAAAGGGAAGGGGAAGTTTTCCCATTCCAAATCGAATTCTTCTCATGGAGGGAAGAAGGGTGACATGTCTAAAGTGATATGCTTTAATTCTCACGAGATGGGACATTATGCGAATAATTTTCCATCGAAGAATTCCAAGAAGGGATCCTCTAAAGGATTGGAAGGTGAGGCATTAGCCTCTTAGTTCGAAATGGACTTTACCCTCATCACATGCATGGTGTCATCGATGATGGGTTGTGTTTGGTATCTTGACAATGGAGCCTCATTCCGCATGACCGGTGATAAAAGTTTATTCAGTGCCTTGGAGGAGAAAGACCTCAAGATGCGCATAGAGATGGGTGACGACAAAAGGTATAGTGTTTCAGGAGTGGGCACGATTGCTTTTCAGAGAGAGCATGGAGCTCCTATCACCTTGACATATGTGATGTATGTGCCTGGACTAAATAAGAATCTTGTTTCATTTGCGGTATTGGAAGACTATGGCTATGATGTGTTTTTTAATAATGGAAAGGTTTTCCTTAGACACATCACCACGAAACAGGTGAAATAGATCGGTTCACGAGTTAAGAACCTGTGTGCTCTTGAGGTTCAAGATGCATGCAAAGCCTTGAGGAGCAAGGAAAATGTTAGAGACTTGGTGGTTGAGAGGGAGAGTAAATTACCTCTCAACATGCAGGCTCAGACGAAGTCTCAGACAATTGTGAAGGAGCCACAATTGGAGAAGCAGAGAGGAGACCGAGTGAAGAGATCCACTCATCCAGATACCTCCATTAGGGGGGAATTTAGATCCATGTGGGCAGAGGGATCACATGTAGCCATATCTCTAGGTGTGAGGTGGGGCGATGTGAAGTGATAGTACCAAGAAGGTTGAAATTGGGCAGGGTCCATTGAGAGGTTTTATCTCATGGATTGTACTTTGATACGGGAGCCTAAAGTACATAGTAGTAGGAGGAATCAGTGGGATTGATGCAATCAGAAATCAAAGTGGCAGAGGCTAGAGCAGTCAGATACTGAAGAGTGCAGAGAAGGATTGACAACAGTGCAAAAAGGCAAAGTCAGCAGAAGTGTAAAGTTTTCAGTTGACAGAGGCAATAGCAGTCCGAGACTTTGATGATAGATGCATCATACTGATTCAGGTTGGATGTTTTTTTTGTTTCTGAAGTTGCTGGAGAAACAACACTAGAGAGAAGTGTTGCATGCATAACATTCCAAAGGTTCATGATCAAGATCGAGTTGAATTCCTTTCTTGTTGAGAGGGAGTGTTGAAAATAGCAACAAGAAATAATAAAAATAGAATCCAGAATATTCCAATTTAATTTGTCCTTGAATTAAATTGTGAATTAAAATCAAATTTAGTCTTAACAACTACTTGGAAATAATTAATTAATTCATTATGGTTTAATTAGTTGGAGAAATTCAAGTTAGAAGTCTTTTTGAAGTTATGCAACAATTATCCCTTAAATTAAGGAGAAGATATTGAGTTATATTTGAGTTGTAATTAGTTAACTCAGTTTACTGAGTTAAGTCCAAGTAAATTAGTTCAAAACTATTTGAGGAGCTAATATAGAATTAACAGTTAGTTGATGCATGCATGCACTCAACTAGTGTACTCCAGTGAACTGAATATTCCCTCATCAGAAACTCATGCATGTCTATTTTGAGAAAGACGTAGTTGAGATTAAATTCAAGGATAGTGTACTATCAGTTGCATGTTTTCACTTATAAAGAAAACTCATGCATGTAGAAGGATACAATTCCTTCAGGATTGCGTAGTTCTGACAGTGTGTTAGAGTAGTGTGTGAGATTGGTTTTCCACTTGGTAAAGGAGAATCATCCCAAAGGAACAACGCAAGGAAATAGGAGCTTGGAGCGCAGAGAGGAAGGCTGGTGAGAAGCCAAGTTTGCCTGTGAGCATATGTGAGGATTGTACTGAAAGCTGGCTAGCTGTGAGAGCTAAGGCTTTTTATAACTCCTATGTATTTCCACCTTGTATGATAATGCAAATAGTGGGGTTTTAAAGCTGAGGCTTTCCCCAAAGTAATTTCATGTGTTTTGTGCATTGATTCTTCTTCTTCTGGTTATATGTGTTCAACTCGATCTTTAAGATTCTGCAAACTTTGATAGTAGAAGTAGGTTATAATATTCTGCTTTGATTTATATTGCATTATCGGGTTAACCTACATTAGCTTTTCTACACGGTCTCAGAGAGATAGATCGGTAGAGAAATTTCTACAGAAGTTGACAAAGTCATGCAAGAATTTCATGCAGGAGATTGTGGAGGACACCTATAATGGAAAACAACTGTTGATAAAATTTTAAGGGCAAGTTTTTATTGGCCCACCCTTTTTGCAGATGTCAGAAAATATATGACCTCCTGTCACAAATGCTAAATCTTTGAAGGCAAGAAGAAACTCTTACCATTACCCCTCAAACCCATCTCCACAGAAATGCCATTTTAGCAATGGGGTCTAGACTTCATTGGTGAAATTCACCCATCCTCCTCAGCCCAGCATAAATGGATTTTGACAACCACTAATTACTTTACTAAATGGATAGAAGCCATCCCTTCTCGACAAGCCACAAATTTTTCCATCATGTCATTACTTGAAAACAACATCCTTTCTAGATTTGGATGCCCACAAAAGCTCATCATTGATAATGTTGCTGCCTTCATAACCAAGAAAGTGGTAGAATTTTGTAACAGATATCACATTACCCTTGGCCATTCCACCACCTATTACCCTCAAGGAAATGGGCTTGCAAAATCCTCAAACAAAAGCCTTGTTAATATCATCAAGAAACTGTTAGAAGACAATAAGAATACCTGGAAAGAAAAGTTGGTTAATGCCTTATGGCTAGACAGACTC
Organism: Pinus tabuliformis; assembly: GCA_031772625.1. NCBI lineage: Eukaryota > Viridiplantae > Streptophyta > Pinopsida > Pinales > Pinaceae > Pinus > Pinus tabuliformis. The sequence goes on from CM062804.1 coordinate 1,254,693,419, forward strand.
ACTACAAAAAATTCCATTGGTACATCTCCTTATCAACTAGTAGATGGAATGGATGTTGTTTCTCCATCCTCTTTAGGAGTACTAGTGATGAACATGATCCAGGAACTGCAAGTAGAATCCAATGATATCCAAAGGAGGATAAATCAGACAATACATTTGCAGCAAACCAGAGAAGAAGTTTATGTCAAATCCCAAGTGATCCAAGATAAAATAAAAAAGATTTTTGACAAGAAAACTAAAGCTAATGATTTTTACATAGGTGAAAAAGTACTCAAATGGGATTCCAGAAGAGAAGAAAGGGTAAACATGGGAAATTTGATTTCCTATGGCAAGACCCTTACATCATTTATGGTTTCAGGGGTAACAATTCATTTTTCTTGAAGTAGTTAGATGGAATAGATCTATCAGGTGGACTAGTCAATGGTAGAATGTTGAAGCAATACTTGTACCCAGATTAACATTAGTTCACTTGTTTACTTTGCTCATTTTACATAACATTGCAAAGTTTAGATTGGATTGGATGATTACCTTTTGAGGTTGAAGCCCGAAGAGAAGGCCCTAAGCTTTGAAAGGTGCACCATCATATCTATGAATAAAGAATATCACAGAGAAGCAGTTACAAGGCAGACACAATGAAAGTTTCAAAGGCTACTGATCTTAAAGTTCTTGACATTTCACCAAGAAATACCATCCCTATGTGGAGCCACTATTAGGGTCCTATAATAATAGGATTCATAATTTTGAATTGACTATGATTAGTTTGTAATATTGTACATACTTTTTCTTTTTGCAAAATGTTTTCCCATATTAAAATAAAAAATGTAAAGAGGGTAAGTCCTAAAAGAAAAATAAAAGGACTAAAAGAAAAGGATCAAAAATAAAATAAAATATGAACCCCACCAAAAAGAGATAAAAAATAGATTCTGAAAGTGATGCAAATTCAAATGCCACTACTTTTTACTTTGCCTTGCAAAAATAAGATTATGTGTAGTTTGTCAAAAATGCCACAATCCATGATGGTAAAATAGTTTAATCTTGATTCATTCATGCTTTAAATTTCATGCTGATAGATAGAGAATAATGGTCTAGCCAAACTGTTTAATCTGGGCAGATCAGTAGTTAGATAGAGAATAATAATGAGCTCAACAGTTTAAACTGAGCCATTGGAAGTTATAAGATTAGAATTAGATAGTTTTCTTATCAAAGAAAAATAAATAAAGGGTCAGCAAGCTCAAATGCACCCAATTAATGAAGAGAAAATGCTAGGGTAAATAAATGGTAGGTAAAAGAGGTTTTTAAATGCATAAGGTTGCTAACTCAAATGCACCTTCACCATGCTTAATTCTATGTTTCAGTGCAGGAAGAATTATCAAATAAAGAGGACATTCACAAAAAGTTGTATATTACTTTGGGAATTTACCCTAAAGGTTCTATATAATTTTAGGCTCATTCACTAATTTCCTCTCATTTCACTAAACCCGTTACATATCTAGTTTATTAATTTCTCTTCATTACCCCTTCATTACTTTTCATTCCCTAATATTTTCCCCCCTTGATTCCAAAGGACCCTTCCCTATTCTTTTCCCCTTGTAAAAATATCTCTTCCCCTTCATTTTAACCCTTTTCCCCTTTATTTCACTCCTTTCTCTAGACATTTCCCTTTAAAAATCATTCTCCCCTTATCAATTTCCCTTTTCCATTTAAACCCACTAACGCCCCCTTATCTTAAGTTTAAATATTGCATCGGGCCCCATTAAAAAACCCTCCCCCATACCCTTTTAACTCATATCCCTAGTATATTTCTTCCCAAGTCCTGCATTTTATTAACCCATCACATATATTAAATCCCATCAAATTTTAATTAAAACCCGACCCCAGATCCCGACTCATCCCTCGCAACTCTGCCACGCGATAACCCTCCGATCACCCACCTCCAGATCCAACGGCCCGCATCCCATATTGCGCGCTCCCAAATTCGACGTTTAACATCTCAAAAGCACGCGAGATTCGCGGTTTTGCCTGCCTGCCTTTTTGCTACGTGGCAGCCTCACGTTATATCGTGTCCTCTGAAAAAATACCACCCTACACTCAAAAGTGGTGCGATAAGCCATAATACTGCCTCCCCACGTAAGATTGAAACCGCCTATTATTCAAACTAAATCCCGCGCCCAAAGGTTAACCATTGTTGGTTAAAAACCAAAAAGTCACCCTTTTTATCCTTTTCACTGTTATTCTGTTGCCAAGAACCTCTGTCGACCAATTCTAAACCCCAGAAACTTTGCTCAACTATTTTAACCCATTTACAACTAGAAGACATTGTAGACTCCACTTTGAAACAATATAAAGACCATTAAAGCCTCAGAAAGCCTCTGTCGCCCCCAGATAACCTGTCTGCATATAAAATCTTCATTTTTCCAGGTATTCCTGAAAGTACCAGAAAGGCCCTGTACTTAAGCTCTGCACAATATTTATAATAGGTTAATTAATTAAACTAATTAAAAGCCTTGCCTAACTAAAGAAAGCCATTGTGCATCCAAAAAACCCTTTTCTGCAAACTGTATTAACCTTTCACACTATTCCAGAGGTCCTAACCCTACTTCTTAAGCCAGAGAGTGATTAATTCAGTAAAATAAACAAGACTATGGCTTCCCAAAGCATTCTGAATGAAAAACCCCTGCAAACCCCTCACCTATATATTGACCACCTCCCATTGGCCGACAGATATTTCCAGATCAAAGACGCAACATCCCCTAGCCATCTATTGAAACTTCACTACTGGAATAAAGACAAATTTCTCAGCTAGAATGATGATATTTAGTTATGGGAGTCTAATTTTCCCAAATACTTGTTCCCACAGGTATACTAGTTCCCTGAAATCATCCACTTATGCCAACTCTGTTATATCCCAATACAAAGAGCCATAGTCTCTCCTAACCAGCAAATTTTATTCATAATCACTGCAGAGTTAATAAACCAAATGTTGTAGATCCAACCAAAGCCTAATGAAACCCCATTTTCTATTGAAAACCTACTTGACCTGTACTTAAAGCTGGACCTTCCCAAGAGATCTCAATTTTTTCAGACTTTCATCCTAGAAGAGGCTCATATTCCTATAGGAAGTCCTCCATACTTTGCCACCATTTTCTCTGACAGGGCCAGACAGATTGTAACCATGTTGTCTTGTATTCTAGGATATACCACTAATGAGCATGTAAATGAGCTTATACTTGCTTTCCTTTTTATTTTTTGCCCAGGCAAGCCTCCAGCAACAATTTTTAATTTTTCCCAGTTCTTAGCAAACAAAATCCATGATCAATTGATCAGATTGCCAGATGAAAGAGTATTCAAATACTCTACAGTATTGTTCCATATGTTCCTATATTTCCAATCAGATATGTTTCCAGTCAACATCCAAAACATGGACACTAAGGGAAATCCTAGATCTATTATCTTTTGGACACTCTTAATCAAAAAATATTCCATAGTTTTCAGCTACAAAGAGTTCATTGATTCATTTGTTCACCCAATGGTTAACATGCTAAGCGGTAGTAATCAACCCAGGATCAATGATGAGATAAAGAAAGTTTTATAGTTGTCCAAAAAAAATAGAATAGGGGACTGGTATTTATACCAGAACCACACTGAAATTAGGGTGTATGGATGCCATCTCACTCCCTATAATCTACCCAAATATCTCCCCATGAGGATATTTGCGTTAGAGTATATTAGGCAGATCATAAATTCTGATGAGGTGAATTTTCTATCATCCAGGAAGAAAACATAGTTTACAGGAAATGAAGTTCAATAATAGTTTCAAATGGAAATATGATCCTTTAGGAGTCATAAACAAACTAAGACTCAAATTTAAATTGAGCCCTTTTATGCATGAGTCCAAACCAGAGATTGAAAAATATGCCAAGCAGTCAGAGTGGTTGGAAAACACCTTAATATATATGGAGAAACAGATGGATACTAGTTCCATTCTGTATACTCCAGCCCTACAAAACAGAAATCCAAAAAGGACTAGGGAAGAAGATTCTTGCTCAAACAAGGACACAACAAATGACAGTTTTGAAATCATGTACAGGTACAAGCCTAAGCTAAATCCTGTAAATGAGTAAGAAGATACAGTTGATACAATTGAGATCATTGGTACAGATACAGTGGTTAAAGAGAATACAACTCTAGCAGTTTCAGAGGAAACTCACCAGCCTTCAACCTCTAATACTCAGATTATTTAGAAGCAGCCTAATATTGAAGTTTCATCATCAAGAAAACCAGTGGATAAAGAAAAAGATATAAAGGATGAGTATAAAGAAATCAAGTTGAGAAATGAAGCATTAAAAGCTGAAACCTATGCCCAATATTTCAAACAGACTCCTAGTAATGAGAATAGGTTACTTTCTGCTTTTGACATTAAAACAGGGAAAATGAAAATGACTTTTTTGCAGTCCACAATACAGCAGTCCAAGTCACCAGCATATTACAAAATGACAGAATTTGAAGTTTTGGCCAAGAATGTTCATCCTATAGATCAGATTGAATTTCATAAGCAAGTAGGAGAAATGATATACTCAACAATGACCAACAAAGCTATAAGCATACAAAAACTTCAAAATTCTCTAGAGAATATCACAGCACAGTTTAAACTAGAGAAGGCATCCTCACAAGCAAAGGATAACATAATTAAATCGCTAAAAGAAATGGAGAATGAGATGGATAAGTTAGTACAAGAGAAACAGGCCAACATGGAAGCAACTACTGTCATTGCTATTCCTACAGTTACTACAATAGTTCCTTCTACTTTGGCCGCTTCAGTGGACACAACAGCTCCAGTAGCTACAACACTTCCCACAAAATCAACAACTACACCAACAGGTTCAGCAACAACAACTGCTCATGCCAATGATGAAGCAAGTAAAATGATCAAAGCCATGGAAGATATGTCCATCCAAACAAATGAAATAAATAGACTTAAAGAACAAATAAAAAGTCTACGAGATGAAAAGAAAGTGGCTCAAATCATGCATAAGAATGAGACACAGAAGTCAAATAGACTGAATGAAAGGATACATAAGTTAGAGAAAGAATTGACGTTGAAAGAGCCACTACCCCAAGCAAAACAACTTTTATGGGCCAATATCATTGACTCAGTCAATTATATTTGGCTATCTATACAGGTGATATTTGAGAAAAATGATTTGGTCAAAGAGGTTGGTGAGACAATTCAAATGGTTAGAGCCGAACTTGGGAATAAGCCAAAAGAAGCCTCAAGAATAATCCAGTTCCTTAACTCAAAGAACAAGTATGAATTGCGGTAGCTTGGAATAGCTGACAAAACTAAGACCATACTAGAGGTAAAGAAGGTAATCACCAAGAGGAACCGAATGATACAATTGGAAGAGAAATGCCAAACAATGGAACTAGCAATAGCTAGGTTTATGGTGAAATTTGATGCTTTGAGGAAGAAAGGTTTGCCTAATCCATTGGTGATTAATGACAGGTTGATGCCACATGAATACTATGATAAGAAAATCAGAGAAGTGGCAAAAGAACAAGCCAACAATTCCTCCATGAAAGGGATTCCTATAGGAAAAGTTCTTTATCGGGATTTTGGAAACCTCTTTTACCTCCAGCATGAGGTAAAACATATCTTCATAAAAAAGCCTACTTTTTCAAAAAACACAAAAACTGATGAAGTCTACAGAAGAATGGTAAATATTAAATTATTAGATGTAGAGTCTTGGAAAAAGTTGAATGATTTACTATGAATATTAAAAGCAAAAACAGGGAAAAGAGCAATCATGGTCAAAACAGAAACAGAGCACTAACAGAATTTAAAAATGAAAGAGTATCAGTGAAAGGCAGTGTAAGAAATAGTCAGCGAGAAAGCAAACAGCAAGAGAGAAAAAGCAGAATAATATCAAAGAAAGGCCAACAACAAACAATTAAAGAGGGACAACTTGCATCAGTTACATATATGTTTCTGTCTTCTTGCACGAAGATATTTCTTTTTCCTTGAATAACGCCTAAAATAGTTTAGCATATTTTGTAATAGTTTTTGTATAAGTACTTCACAAATTCAAAGTATTGAGGGTGGATCGCTGAAAATTTCTATAGTTATATTGATCTAAAACTTAAGGGTTTATTGTAACATTTTCAAGTTAGCAGACTGGACTAAGAAATAAAGGCATTGCATTATAGGATTCATGTGTTGGTCCACTTCAGTGAAGTATCTTTCATTTGTTAAATTGTTATTTTCTTAATTATTTCACGTACGTACATGTTTTCCAATTTGAATGAAATAACTTGAATGTTACTACAGAATTTGTTGAAGTACACTCTGCCTTGAATAGTTATTCATTTTGATGTTTTCTTCTGATATCTAGAGTACGGAATTCTTCATTGCTCCCTAGTTTCAATTGACCTCTTTCATTTTCCACATTATCCGGTTTGAGGGATCCTTAACTTCTCCTTGACCCCGATTGAAAAACCACTTCACCATTCATCCTAAAAGATCTGAATTTACTTAGCTACCTTTCCCTGTGAAAACTATCTTTAGAACTTGATTCAGTCTTGTTTCCTTGACATTTGGACTCCATGACCCAATGGTAAAAAGACATTTATCTATCCATCTAAATGAGTGATTCCACCACCAAATCAAATCAAAACCTAATGAAGCTTGAATAAGTAGCCTAAAATCGATTAACTCAACAAAGTTAAATCATTAAAAGAAAACCCTCTCTAAGTATTAAGAGGACTAGATCCTGATTTCAAAAGTAGGTTTGTGGTTACCTCTATCATTTCTTTAAACACAACATGACAACCCTAAAGAAATTTTAGAGTGATAACACCCTCTACTCCACTATAAAAGCTTCACACAATAATTCTTTTTCCTTGCCATTATCGGCAGGTTATTTTAATTATATCGTACTTGCTTTAAATTCAAAGTGGGTCTACATTCCATTGGTTTATTCTGGAATTTGTCGAAGTTCATCTTGATATTATTAAATGTCATATATATCGATTTCACAAGGTAAATATGGAGCAGATGGAAAGAACGAGTCAAAATTTATGCAATTATTTATAATTGTGCCACCTTTGTATGAGCAAGCACAATTTGCACAAAAAATTACTTACAAAGCATCCGCCCAAAAAGGGTTACCATCCATAATTGATTAATGATGGATTTGATTTTAGAAATTTTTTAATAAACGTTAAAATTATAATTGCTTAAAAGAATTATAATTATTCCCATTATTTACAAAGCATCCGCCCAAAAAGGGATACCATCCATAATTGATTAATGATGGATTTGATTTTAGAATTTTTTTAATAAACGTTAAAATTATAATTGCTTAAAAGAATTATAATTATTCCCCAAGGATATAATTGGGTAGGTGAGTCTCTGTGGTAAGCTCTGTAATCTTATTTTGGTTTTATTTATAGTTAAACTTTGTCCGTGGTAAAATTCTAATATAGCATAAATTTATTTTATTTTGTATTTTGCAGAACTTATTTTCTCTATCAATTTGATACACGTTATTATAATTTTTTTAATTATATAAATAAACTTAAAATTAACAAGTGTTATATAGTATAGTTTAAATGTAATTAAATTAAAGTAAAAGTACTGAATTTAAGTTAGTGTTAAGGTTTAGAATCTTATCAATTTAGATTTTATTTATTGGTAAATTGAGGTATTTTGTTATTTGTAATTCCTCATTGTTGTTGTGGATAATTCAATCCTACCCAACTACAATAATAATGGTTTATTAGTCCTTCATTTAGCATGAAGTATAAAAATCAATTTCTATGAATTATAATTGATTTCAATAGTTACAGCTGTTTTTTTAAAATATATTAGAATTTCCATAACTTTTTATATTGTTTTGCAAAATCAAATAATTATAAGACTATTATGGTTAAAAAACATTTTTTTAATTTTATTTTAATAAATTTATATAATATCTGCTACCACAGATATAATAAAAATATATAAATAAAATAATATGAAAAAATATATTAAATCGAAAGTAAAAAAGCAAATTTCTGTGAAGGAAAGGTGAAATACTGTCACAAGTCATTATTAAGATACATTCACCACTCATAATTAAGAAAAATATTTTAAAAATGAATTGAATGTGCAAATCGGAAAAACCTTTGGAAAATGAAAGTAAGAAAAATCTAATGGATTTTCAAGGATGGTACTGAACCAAAGAAACAAAAGAGATAGGTTCCACGAAAATAGATATGTGGGAATATGGGTCAAGAATTACAGTGAAGTGAAGAATCCACATTAGAAGTGTAAAAGAGGAATATTTAGAAGTATGTGTCAATTGTATTTTCGTGCAATGGAAGAGGAATGATTATTAATTTAATGGATGATTTCTTAAATTTATTTTTTTATTTTTAGTAAAAATTTCAGTACAAATGCAGATCTAAAGTCTAAAATATTCAATAAATTAGAGTAAACAATATATCCTAATTTAATTTAAAGAAAACATAATATACTCCATAGAAAGATGGACTCACTCAAACTTTAATTTACTATAGACATAATAATGTTAAGAAGTATAAGTTCTTGAAATGAGAAACTAGCAATTGAATTAATATTAATACCTGCCTTTTCACAAATCTTCAGTGACCTAGTTAGTTATGATAATGTGATAATGTCCATAGTAAGGCGTTAGGAGGCATGACTTATATCACTAAAATCATAAATATCATACCACCAAAATCACATGTTACAAGGCAAGGCCCAATAACACCTTGAAATTTATATATAATTGCAATACTGATAAAAATTTTCTGCCACATGCAAAAATAAAGCGTTCGATATTTTTTTGAATTTAAATTAGTTTTATGCAAAGTCTACGTTACAAACCAAAAATAACATATCTTGTGCATTTTGTAGCTTACAGTTGATAAGGACATCTCTGTGTATTCCATATAATCCATGCTACATGGAACTTTCACTCGGGATTCATGAGATCTTTCCTTGCGGATGCTGAGCCACGCTTTGTGTATTCCATATAATCCATGCTACATGGAACTTTCACTCTGGATTCATGAGATCTTTCCTTGCGGATGCTGAGCCACGCTTCGTCCTCCTTTATTGAATTGGAATTTATAACAATATCGTAAGACAATCATTCTATTTCTATTAAAATAAAAAATGAATACTCCAAAATTAATTAATGTCATCATGTTCCTTCCATCTCAAAGTATTCCTTACATCTCAAAGTATTCCTTGTGTGAAGGATGAGACACACAAACCATTCCTCCTCACAAGTCTTTGTATTAAAATGAATAAAACCATAAATCACCCCACACAAGTATTTTTTTTGATGTAAGTTTTTATCATAGTGGAAAAGTGAATTTGAGATTTGGATTTTAGCTCGTAAACGGTCAAATTGTTTTATGGAAGAAATTTTTTCCTCTATTTTTTTTTCTAAATATTTTAAATTTACACCATTTTAAAATAGTTTAACACTTTAACCACAAAATTTTAGATCAAAATTTTCCCAATCAAATACTATTAGAAATTTTTACAAAATATAAATACATTCCAACAAAAAATTTCAATTAAAATTAATTAAATCCGGTATATCTTTTTCTTTCCAATAATTTTACATTCACACAAATTAAAAACACGTAAATTCAAAAAACCTTACCTTCTCAAAAATTACAAACACGTGAATTCAATAAACCTATCCCTGCTGTTTCACTAAATTCGAACTAAAGTTTGCAAAAAAATATATATGTTTGGTGATCTATGATGTTGTAAATATATTCACCCATGAAAGTGATGGAAATATCTCGAGGCATGATTTATGATCTATGGCGAATTCATGATTTATTGTTTTTATTTTAATATTAATTAATTGTTTTTATTTTTAATATTAATTAATTGGTTAATAATAGGATTAGTAGTTAATGCACAACCTAATAAATAAATTTCTTTAATTTGTTTAATAAAGTATTTAATTGTGGCCTTATCTTTATTTCTTTAGGTAACTATCCAATACAAAGACTAGCTATAAGGGATTTTATTTTTCACTTATAATTGTGTTTAACTTGGAATAATCAATCATAAGGTATGGGTTAAAATCTTGTATTGTAACTATAAATTTGAAGGGCTTTGAAGTTTATATTATGTTGACCAAAATATTAGGAATTAAGTTTCTTATAAAAGTTATTTTTTATATTTAATAAAAAAAAAAAAAAAAAATGGTCAATTTTGGCAATTTGTGTTGGAAAATTCAATTATCACTCCATCTTCCCTGGCAGCACGTGAAATAGAAGGTGGTGAAGATGAATTCCCGCGTCGTAGGAAGAAGCAGCATCCTTTGAAGACCATTCCCCCTCCCTCAGCCTGCAATCTTGATAGTGTCTTTCTAGCTGACAGAATTACAAGTCTCCAAAAAAGAGCTCTGGTAGGTCGTTGGTACTTTCCGGATATGGAGGATTCCCAGATGTGTTCATGGCTGGGAAAACGATGGAATGACCTACTGGGATATATACCAACTATTGTTAGATTAATGAAAGACTGGTATAGTTTTCACTTTCTTAATGAGAAAGACTTGGAGACTATTCATTCTCTTCCTTGGGTTCATGGTAAGAGCTTTTTAGCTCTTCATCACTGGTACATAGGATATAACCCTCTTAAAAACACTCCATCAAACAATCTTATCTGGGTTAAACTTCCGGGGCTTCCTATCGAACTATGGACCCGTGAGACTCTGTCTGATATTGGGAATGCAATTGGAAAATTTGTTTATGTAGACCCAAAGTGTTTGGGTGCCAAGGACAAGAGAGTTGCATGGATTCTTATAGAGAAAGAATATCGCGGGGGTTTTCCTGATCATATTGAGCTTCTATGGGGGGAATTAAATTTGCATCAGAGATTAGATTTTTGGGGGGTTCCATTTCGATGCTCTTCTTGTCATAGAACAGGCCACCTGAAGGAGAATTGTCCTTTCCGTCATGGGGAAAGGCAAAAGGAAAGGAAATATCAATATAAACAAAGTTCAAAATTATCGGAAAGCAAGATGAGGGACTCTGTTGGGGGCAGAAAATCATCAAATAGCAGGTCTCCCTCATCAGGTATGGCAAAATCTTTTTCTCCTTTACTATCTCCTTCTACGAAGCTTTGTGGTTTCCCTCAGAAGTATCATCGCTCTGCTTCGTTTTCGCCTAAAAAGTTTTCTTCCTATGGTAAGGAAACAGACTCCCATATTTTTTCCTTTCCTCCTGAGCCTTATCCATGTAAAGAAGTTCCCCTGCCATCCCCAATTCCTCATCCTATGGCAAATATCCCATCATCATCCCATATTACGTACATTCCATCATCCTCTCCTTCCCCTGTAAAATCTAACTTTCCTTCCAAAGGGAAAGGGCTTTGCTCTGATAGGACTCCTCCTTCCTCAAAGGGGAATGGTTTTAATTCAGTTGGGACCCCTCAAAATTCAAAAGGAAAACTTCCATGCATCTTTGTTACTCCCCCAAACTCTCTGGTTATTTCTCCTACAAATTCTGTAGGAAGTGACTTGGATATCCTTCTGAAGAAAAAATCTCTGGAACTCTGCCCTCTTACTATTCATAAACCTTGTTCGGTTTCTTCTCCCCACATCAGTCCAAATTCTGCAAGGAACATCACTGTTAGAAGAAAGCAGAATAGAGGAACCAGACACTTCCGTGGTAGAACAGAAGGCACTATTTGGAACATGGACCACTCATTGATTGATATTCCTATAATCGACCTCTCAGAAAAAGGGCCCCTTGGAGCAAAGCAGGCCAGAGACAGCTTAACATGACTCACATCATTTCAATGAACATAAGGGGTCTAGGGGTGGACCAGAAATTTTTAGCCCTCAAGGATTTATTCTCTTCAAATCATCCTAATATAATTCTAATTCAAGAGACTATGCATGCTGTTGATGTCTCTATCAGATATTTCATGCGTATGTTTCCCCTCTGGCATATCGTAGCAATAGATTCTAATGGTTTATCGAGGGGACTAGTAATTCTATGGAATCTGTTATGCATTTCAGCTAAGGCATATAAATGTTTTGCAGGGATTCTTCTGCTTGCAAATATTCAGGGTCTATTTGGTTCTATTCATGTGTTAAATATATATGCCCCTTGCAAGGACCGTCAGCCTTTTTGGAACAGGTTTCTGTCCTCAGAATTTTTGGAACTTGACTCTCTTCTTATAGGGGGTGATTTAAACTGTACTTTGTGTAGTGATGAAGTTTGGTGGGTGGGGGGGGGGGGGGGACGCAAAAAGGTTGACCCTTTAGCTAGTTTTATAAAAGGGGCTATCCTCCATCACAATATGATTGATGTTTCCCCTCAACTAACGGGTCCTACATGGGACAATGGAAGACTTGGAGCATCCTATCTTGCCAAAAGACTAGACAGGTTTCTGATGAGTGACAAGCTGATGGTCCATATGGGTAGGCCATTATCTAACATAATTAACTGTTTTATATCTGATCATAGACCCATTTCCTTACAATGGGGAAAAAGGAAGTTCATGAAGGGTCTTCCATTTAAATTTAATAGAGTTTGGCTGGAGGACGAGGAGTTTATCGACCTTGTTAAGAATTTTTGGTCAACTTGCATCCCTATGGGAAATTTATCTCCTTCCCAAGCCCTTTTGGATAATCTGTGTGATCTAAAGGTTAAGGTTAAGGCTTGGCAGGTGAAAAATAAAAAATCCAACAGGGAAGCTTTGAAAGAGATTCAAGAGAATCTGGATGTTTTGGCTATCAAATTGAAAGAAGGTAATATCTCCCTGTAGATTTGCAGTAGTATAAATGAATTGGAAAAGAAAAGACACAAAATACTAGCAATAGAGGAAGCATCTTGGAGGCTGAAGAGCAGGGCATTATGGCTAAAGGAAGGAGATAGAAACACAAAATTCTTCCACAGATGTGCAAACAATAGGAGGGAAATAAATTCTATTTGGGAAATCAGATCTGAAAGGGGAGTTTTGCTTCACTCACAGGAGGAAGTTTCTAAGGAGGCAAAAGCTCATTTTGGAAATTCATTCAAAAGGAATGAGAATTGCAGGATGGAGGACATATTTTGGGGAATTGATCCTTTCCCCACAATGTTTGAGGATGAAAAAAACAATGCTCCTTACCAGCCTGTGTCTGAAGATGAGATTTTACAAGTTTTGAAGTCTTTAAAAAAAGATAAAAGTCTTGGCCCAGATGGTTGGACTATCAAGTTTTACATTCATTTCTTTGATCTTCTCAAGAAAGACCTCCTGGCTATGGTGGAGGAATCAAGGCTAAAGGGGTATATCCATCCCCATATCTCGTCTACATTCATTTCTCTTATTCCTAAAAAGAAAAAAGCTTCCGTTTTCTCAGATTTTAGACCAATTTCTCTCTGTAATGCGATATACAAAATTATATCAAAGATTATAGCAAATAGAATTCGTGGGACCTTGTCAAAATTCATATCTCTGGAACAACATGGCTTTCTTAAGAACAGGGATATCATTGAGGCTGTGGCCAACACACAGGAGAGTTTACATTCATTACATACTAAAAAGCTGGATGCAGCAATCCTTCAATTAGATTTAAAGAAAGCATATGATAGCCTAGATTGGGGTTTTCTAAGATGCATTTTATGCAAAATAGGACTAAAAAATGAATGCATAAGTTGGATCATGGCCTGCGTGGAAAATGTCAATTTTGCAGTCCTTATTAATGGTCTCCCTACAAACTTCTTCTTAGCTGCCAGAGGTCTTCGACAGGGATGCTCCCTGTCCCCTCTTCTTTTCATCCTTGCAATGGATTCTTTAAGTCTACATATTAAAAGAGCTGTTACAGATAATCAATACAGGCCATTAATGATATGCCGAGGGAATTTTATATCCCACAGTTTATTTGTGGATGACATTATGATCTTTGGTATGCTCTGCAAATTTTCATGGGAATGCATTCATGGCATTCTAAAAAATTTTCAAAGAGCCTCTGGAATCCATATAAATGAAGGCAAATCTTCTTTCTATTCTGATGTAGAAGATAGGGATTCATTGGATTATCTGAGTGTTCTATTTAATATTGAAATAAAACCCATAAAGGAAGGTTTAAAATATCTGGGTTTCCATCTCAAACTAGCAGGTTACAAAAAAGCAGACTAGATGTGGTTATCTAATCATTTCTTCAAAAGAATAGCAGGGTGGGAGTATAAGTGTCTCTCCATTGCAGGCAGAGCGGTTCTAGCACAATCTGTCCTAGCCTAGATGACAATTTATTGGGCCCATCTATACTATATCCCATCTGGTGTTATTTCTATATTGAATAGATTGATGGAAAATTTTATATGGAGAGGTAGTAAGGAAAAAAGAAAATTTCACCTGACTAGTCTTAGGAAAATTTCCTTTCCAAAAGTATTGGGAGGTTGGAGAATTATGGATATAAGGAGTTTTGGTAGAGCTCTTTTATGCAAATCCTTTTGGAGAGGCATAAATGGGGATAGTTTATGGAGCTCTATCATAAGAAAGAAGTATATGGGGAATAAATACCTCATATTCTGCTAGAGGAAAGGTTCTTTTGGAAATTCTCATGGATCAACTATATGGCAGAGTTTTCGGAAAATTGAATCTTTCTTCCTCAAAAACCTCTTTTGGAATGTCCAGAATGGCAGGGATGTGTATATCGGATATGATCATATCATGGGTTTGGGGGAGAATAACATTATTCCTACATCCATCATAATGGCTCTTCATCGAAAAGGAATCTTCACATGGAGTCAACTAATTGCAGAATGGCAGGGAGGCATTCCTATATGGAAGGACCTACAAGCTTTGGGTCTTAGAGGAGATTTATCTCAGCAATGGAACAATATCATGATATCTATGAGAAGCTCTGGCATATGCAGATCTGAAGGAAAGGACTATCTCACATGGAGGGGGATAAAGGGGTGGGATGATATTCAAGTAAAAGAAATCTATTTAGTTATAGTAAAAGAAATCCCGTCTCCTTATCAGAATATCTTTCCGTTGTCACTGTGGAAAATAGGAGTGCCAAATAAAATTATTCATTTCTCCTGGCTTGTTTTTCACAACAAAAACCTTACTTGGGGCAATCTTCAGAAAAGGAACTGGTCAGGCCCAAGTATATGCATGTTGTGCAAAAAAGAGGAAGAAAACAATAATCACTTATTCCTTACCTGCAGTTTCACTTATTAGTTGTGGAGGGATCTGGAAAATTACATTGGTATCAGGTTGGTGGATCATACAGCTATACAAGATGCTTTGTGCTGGTGGAGCTCTCAGAGTGCATCTTTTAGATCTATTCCTCTTCTCCTCTTATGGACAGTTTGGAAGCAAAGAAATAAAATAATATTCTGAGATGGGATAGAAGATCAAAAGCCTGTTTTTGAGCAGATCATCTCGTTGTATAATTCTATCCCTAAGAAGTTGTCCTCAAGCAAATCCAAAATTACAGAGTATCAGAGGAAGATTTCGATGAGTTATCCGCGAGCCTTTTTTGACGGAGCTGCTCAACGGGGTTCGTGTGCTTGTGGCTGTTTTATATCGATGAATGAAGATCAACACTTTTCCATTTATTGGAATGGTGGTAATGGTTCAAACAATAAGGCCAAAGCTATGGCCCTGGTGGGTCTCCTTCAGTTTAGCTCCTTCCTAAACATACAGATCCTACACATATACGGGGATTCCAAAATCATAATAGAACAGGCTTCAGGGAAATTATCTATCAAAAATCCCTTGTTATCAGGATGGATGAATAGGATTAAAGTATTATGGAACAACAAAAAGGATTACTCAATCAATCATGTGGACAGGTCCCTTAATTCTTGTGCTGACGAATTGTCAAAGAAGGGCCTTGCAATTCAGCCTAGTTCATGGAAAATGGAGATACAAATGGAAACAACAACAGATCAGATTGAAGATTTCTCCCTACTAGGTACTTAGTTCATTTTTTGGTATTTTGTCTTTCTATGCTCCATAGACCTTTCCTCTCCATAAAAGGTATATCTATCTTTTCCTCCTTAATTTTCTCTTTTTTGATGGGGTGGCTAAATCTGGGAAGGTCCAGTACATATATCTATGAGTTTATGGTTGAATATTATTTGTCTATGCTATTGTTTTCTTCTTCATCAAGAGATCATAGAAACTATGCTTCCAGCGGAGCTCTGTCTACAGCTAAAATCCTACATATATCTGCAATAGCACTTATCAAGTTTACCTCCATGTAAATACCTTTTATATGAATAGAAATCATGCTTTTAAAATAAGTATAAACTTTAAAATTCCACTAATTATAATAAAGCATATTAAAAAAATCACATTATTTTTATTTCCCAATTCTTTTCACCAAATAAATTTAAAAAAATAAATTTTATGTATTAAAAACAATTACTTTTAAATAAATCATAACATGCCATGTTCAAAACTAAGACATATGAAGGTTTTAACAAAATCCTCTTAATAGTCTCTAGTACCATTTTCTACTTATTAAATAAGGCCCTAATGTAAGTGATTATCCCTTTCACCACATATACTATTAATAATAACTTTTAAAAATAATATGAAGAGTGTTCGTACATTCTAATTGGATGTTCCAACTTAAACAATTTTTCTGATTATGCAAGGCACTTGGTTTTACCATTAAATATAAGTATAAAAATATTTCAATTTAACAACATCATAATTTTACATTATGATTTTCCTACTTCGAAAACTTTGTGATTTTGTAAAATGATTTGGTCAAAAGAAAATAGATATGAAACAAAAAACTTAAAAAGGATGATTAAGTGAAGGTTAATTACCCACATAAATTTAGAACTAAGGCTGATACTTTCCCATTATTATGATTATATCTCTCTCAACCACACCCAATGAAAGTTTCATTTTTTACTCTAATTTAACTATATTCAAACTAAGCGATAATATCTACAATGTAACCCTGGTTCAAATGTGACAGTTGGTTCATACCTTTCAAAGTTCAAAAATTAAACTAAGTTGTCATAGCGTAGTTTTTGTGCCCAGTTGTCATTATGGTCATAATCTTCTCAGGTTGAATGTTGTACAATTTATTAATAATGACACAACATTTAATGATGGAGACAGATGCGTCCTATATGCACCATTATTCAACTTTTAACCTAGGAATATTCCTATTATTGTGTCGGGGCATTAAATTTTACTGGTCTCTTAAACCCTGACATCATCAGGGTGGCAAATTCACCACAAAGTTATTGACATCCATGCAGATACTACATCCGAGACCTACCGCATTCAATAGATTAATTAACACGAATAAATTTATCAGAGACATAATCACATGGTAACAATACAATAGATCAATTAAATGTGAGGGAACATTGAACTCCCATCAATACTAACTTACAAACAACATATAATAATTAGATCCAATGACTATTGAACCATGTTTCCCTACAATTGGTCACGAGTCCAAGTCCCATGGCATGATTTAAAGCCGAAAGATAAAAGATCTATCAATTGTCTTACAAAATCCAGAGCTAATGCCAAACTCATCCATTCATCAACTAACTAGTTGGTCATGAGTTCAAGTCCCATGGAATGATTTAACGCCAAAACATAAGAGATCTGTCAAATGTCTTACAAAATCTAGTGTTAATGCCAAACTCATCCATTCATCAACTAACCCAGAAATGGTTCGATTAGTTTTTTTATTATTATGATTAGCTACTATATTAATATGATTAACCATAATGTTTAAAGAAAATGTGAGAATATGTTATTCCAATTTGCATGGAATCCATATTTTCAAGTCGATCAACAAATATACTTCAAATATAAATGCAAATATATAGTTATATTCAATGCAAAATTAACTGCATATTTGAGTTAGAGAATGCAATTTTTATAAGAGTTGTCTTTAGTGCAACTTTTTGGAAGCTTTTCCGGTGGATTTTTCCAGTCTAATTTCTCTAAAATCGACAAGAATTCATTGAAATCACAAGTTTGATAGGTAACCCCTGCACAATACGAGTGCCCTAGGGGCTTTTCAGGGTGTTGAATCCATATATACAGTAAAAAAACTAGTTTAAATAACACAAATCAAGATTTCACCACAAATGTTTTTGCCATATTCCGGCACCGGAAGTCAAAAACTAGTTTAAATAACACAAATCAAGATTTCACCAGAAATTTTTCTACCGGATTCCAGCATCGGAAACTCCAAAAAGTCGCACTAAAGACAACTCCATTTTTATATAATGCAATTGATAGCAAGCTAGTATTTTTATTTTAACTATATTTAAACCAAATAGTAAGACTAGCTACTATATAACCTTTTTTTTTTTAACAAGGACAGTTAATGTATTTATTGCCAAAAGTGGAGCAAGCTCCTATTACAATCAACAATAGCTTTTAAGAAATGAGCAATGAGAATGAGTTGATGGTAGTCCCTTCTCCTATGCTTATGTTCAAAAGTTTTGTGAGTTCTTTGGCTATTCCTGTTTTCTGTCTTACATTTTATCTGAGGGAGAGCAAATTCTGCGACCTTTTCCTTATGCTTTTCCTTTTGTTGTTCCTTAAGTTTATAGTTCCTTCTACTATTATTCATTCTACTTGTTGTTCCTTTGGCCTGCTGTTCCTTCAGCTTGTTGTTCCTTCGGGTGTTGTTCCTTCGAACTGTTATTCCTTCGGCCTATTGTTCCTTCAGAGTGTTGTTCCTTATGACGTTGTTCCTTCGGCCTGCTATTCCTTTGCTTTTATGTTCCTTTGCCCTACTGTTCCTTCGACCTGCTGCTCCTTCGGCTTACTATTCCTTCAGATGTTGTTCCTTCTGTTGTTATTCCTTCAGCTTGTTGTTTCTTCGGGTGTTGTTTGTTATGCTGCTATTCCTTCTACTTGTTGTTCCTTCTGATTGATGTTCTTTCTACTGCTGTTCCTAAATCTACTTGTTGTTCCTTCTGTTGTTGCTGCTGTTCCTTCAGCCTGTTGTTCCTTCTTCTGCTATTCCTTCTGCTTGTTGTTCCTTCTGGTGTTGTTCCTTATGCTGTTGTTCATTCTGGTTGTTGTTCCTTTTGCGGCTATTCCTTCTACCATCTACTGTTGTGCATTCTAGTGCTGTTTGTTCTGCTTGATAGTCCTTGTTCTTGTTGTACCATCTGGTTGCTGCTTGGTGATCCTGAATGTGACTTTCAAAGTACCAAATACCACTCTCCCTCTGAAAAGCAAACTACCTTCTGTAGATTGTTTAAGGAAAAGGATGAATCGAGCAAGGTCCTCCATTAAGGCAAAGATTACCTTGAGGCAGCAGGTAGGCTTTATTTGCCAGCGAGTCTGCTTGTTTGTTTAAGTCTTGCAGAATATGATATGAGTCGACTGTGTCAAAGTCTTTCAAAGTGTTTCGAATTCTCTGTAAGGTTTTGTTTAAAGCTGGGTTACTAAAATAATCTTCAGAGTTTAAGAGCTTTATCAGAAGCTCCGAGTCTCCGAATATTTGGATTGATTTGTAATCTAACTCCTTCGCAATTTGGCAGGCTTTTAGGAGGTTGTAACTCTCTGCTTGATTGTTTGAACTTATGCCTAGGCCCCAACTGAAACTGGTTTTTTCCGATCTGTTTGGGGAAAGAATCAATCCCCTTGCGCCTGCAGTGCCTGGATTCCCCTTGGATGCTCCATCAAAGAAGATAGTGGCTTTTGGGGTCCCCTACCACCACTTAAGAAAGTCACCTGTAGTGAGACACAGGCGCCAAGTAGGATCTTTCATTGGTTTGTTGATTGAATCTTTCCTTTCTCCTGGCACATAGGGTCCTAGCCACGCAGAGACTTCTACCGATAATATAAAGGCAAAAGCTGATTTGTCTATTATTTCCAAAAATAGAGCTTTTACTTTTCCATCCACTTCCACTGATTTTGAGATCCTGTTGTTAAAAATGCACTCATTTCGAGCCAACCACAATTTCCACCAAAGGCATTTTGGGATAGCTTGCCAAATGTTTTTCCAACCTGCATTTTTAGATTTTTTCTCAAGGTTTTGATCTACCCAGGAGGTGTAGAGAGTAACAACTGAGATTTGCGAAGGGGTGGGTACGTTAAGTCTGTGTAAGACCATCTTCCAAACTTCTTGTGTGGAAACACAGTCTACTAATAAATGGTTAGAGGTTTCGATAACAGAAGTGCATAGGCATCATCTGAAGGGCCCGTGGAAGCCTCTTTTATTCAGATTTTCTCATGTTAGTGCCTTTTTATGCATGAGTAACCAAGTGAAGAAATTCACCTTTGGAAGGCAAAAGGGAGACCAAACAGATTTCCAGAGCTTCGGAGTCAGCAAAGATGCGTGTGTGGCTTGTAATGAGGAGAATCCTTGAGCTGCTGTATAAATTCTGGTTCTTCCCCACCCCCATTTATCTTTGGATGTACGATGGACTGGGGTGAGGCCAGAAAGTGCTGCACAGAGCAAGTTTTTTTGTGTTTCTAGAGGGTCAGGAACCCCTGGAAAAGTCCATCCTGCCCAATTCCCTTTGTTGTCCCAAGAACATATGTCTGCAAGCCGGAGAAGTCCTTTGTTCACTAGCCAGATTTTTAAATCGTTACAGGAATTTAGGGTGGCCAATGGGGCATTCCCTTGAATGGTGTCCTCCCAAAGTAATGTTCTCTGCCCATTACCTGGTATTCTGTATAAATGCTATTGTATATGGTCAATGCTTCTTCTGCCTAAATTCCATATTGTTGTTCTTGTTGGAGTAGAAGCAATTGTGAGGTTTCTTAGGGAGCCTCCCTTTAGGTATTTCTTCTAGAGGATCTTACTGACAAGATGATTTTTAACTGCATACAATTGCCATATGATTTTTCCAGCAAGAGCCATATTTGCTGAGCCTGGATCACGTATCTGTAACCCACCATGCTAGAGTGGTCTATTCAGGATATCCCATCTTAACAAATGTAACTTGCTTTGATTTCCCTTGCCCCCATTCCATAGGAAGTGCCGAAGGAGTTTGGAGATCTATTCAGTGATAGACTTAGGAGCTAGCAGAAGTGAAGACTGGAAGATGGGAAGAATGGAGAGGATTGCCTTTATCAAAACCAACTTCCCTGCCTTTGTTAGCCATTGGCCTCCTGAGTAAGCTATTTTTGCTTTTATCTTGCTAATTACTTCAATCCATAGGGAGGGAGGGCTTGTTCCCAAGGTTAAGGGGAGGCCTAGATATTTGATATTTTCCCACTTTTCATACCCAAGGAATCCCAATATGCAGGAAATTCGAAGGATAGTAGGGTGATCTACATTCCAGCCATAAACCACACTTTTTCTTTTCTTTTTCTTCATCGAGGCCCCTCCCAAAAGGAGAGATTCATCCACAAAGAGTGCATGATTTATGGGGTCCACCCCTCTTGCTTCCTTGATACCTAGGATAGTGCCTACTTCCATTTCCGTTGTCAGCTTTCTGCTTAGGGATTCTGCCAACAAGATATAAAGAAAGGGAGATAATGGGCATCCTTGGCGTAGCCCTCTAGAAGCTTGGAAGAAGTCAGAAGGTCCATTGACCAGGGGGGCTATCCAAGGTCTGTGTGTGCAGGCTTTTATCAAGTTGACAAAATCAGCACTAAAATGAAGGAGAGGAGGATTTTATAGAGAAATGAGAGTTTCACTCGGTCAAAAGCATTTGACATATCCAACTTGATGAGCATACCTTTTTCCTTCCGAGAGTGGCTAGAGTGGAGGGCTTCTTGCACTTGGATCACATTGTCTATGAGGTGCCTTCTTTTGACAAAACTGCCCTGCAGAGGGTAGATCAGGTTCCCTAACAGAGGCTTGATTATATTGGCTAAGAGTTTGGCAAGGATCTTGTAGGAGGCCTTGCAAAGAGAGATTGGCTAGAATCTGTCGAAAGTCTCAGGGTTAACTTCTTTCAGGATAAGGGGAAGGAAGGTGGAGTTGGTGCACCCTCCCACTTTGGTTTTCTTTTGGAAGGCTTTTACCATTCTAAGAAGATCGAGTTTTACTACATTCCAGCAAGCTCTGTAGAAATGTATGGTGAAGCCGTCTTGCCCAGGTTCTTTATCTGGCTACATTGACCAAATGACTTCAACTATGTCCTTTTCAGAAAAATGCTTCATTAACCCAACGTTTACATCTGCAGTGACAAGAGGGGAGTTGACAGCTAGGTCGTCATCGGAAGAACCATCCTCCTAGAACAGATTCTGATAATGGGTTGTGGCTGCCTGTTTTATGAGAGATTGTCCTTTGATAACTTCCCCCTCCCTGTTGGATATTTTGGAAATGTGATTTCGAGAGAGAGGGGCTCTGCATTGTCTATGAAAAAAAGCTATGTTTCTATCTCCAGCTTGAAGCTAGAGGCTGCGAGACTTAAGGCGCTAGTATTCATGTTCTTGTCAAAAGGAGAGAAAGGAATTGAACTGGGCATTATGTTCTATGAGCAGCTATGCTTTGGTGATTTCAGATCCTTCCATGCCTAGTTGAATCTCAGCTAGATCCTAAACTCTCTCTTGTTTATGGTTCGTAGGAGTGGAAAGGGTTTTTTTCTTTTTTTCCCAGACCTTTAATGCAAACTTAGTGTGTTTGAGTTTTTGTTCCCACACAAAGCTGGGGGATCCTTCAACT
Source organism: Pinus tabuliformis (assembly GCA_031772625.1). Classification (NCBI taxonomy): domain Eukaryota; kingdom Viridiplantae; phylum Streptophyta; class Pinopsida; order Pinales; family Pinaceae; genus Pinus; species Pinus tabuliformis. The sequence goes on from CM062804.1 coordinate 1,254,716,026, forward strand.
GGCTGTGCCCAAACATCAGCCACTACATCCATGAAGCCCTCTCTCGAAACCCAAAGAGGGTTGAATCTAAAGGGAATAGGACCCAAGTCCTCCTCTTTCTCTATCAGCAACGAGATGGGGTTATGATTAGATGCTATTTTGGGCAGGATTTTTGAAGAGATCAAATGCTTCACCTCCAATAGAGTACTTTGAACTAGAAACCGGTCTAAATGGGCAGCAATGTTGCATTACCAACTCTATTGTTGGTCCAGGTATAACGACCTTTCTTAGGTTTGTGATCTAGAAGGTACCATTCGAGAATCAGAGACTCCACCGAGGCATGGAAGGGATATTTACCCCATACTCCACCTTTTTTCTCATTTGGGTCTAGAGTGATGTTGAGATCCCCCACCAGAATGATGTTTTGGGGGCACAGATTTCTAGGAAGTCTGAGAGAGAATTCCAGCAGTCCTTCTTTTCCAAAAAATTAACAGGAACATAAAGATTGAAGAGAGCTAGAGAAATCTTACTTGGAAGGTTAAGAAGATCTATATATATCAAGTGTTGGGTTGTAAAGGATCTTTTGTGCTGGAACTTATCCTTTGACCAAAGGGTTGCAAGGCCCCCTGAAGTACCTCTAGCACTGACCACTTTTCCTGAGTTCTTTTTCCATTTGGTTTGACTTAAAGATAGAAGAGCATCTTCTTCTATCTTTGTCTCTTGGAGCAGGAGAATGTCTGAGATTTCCATTCTTAATAAGTCTTTTACTGCTTCAGCTTTCAGTGGGTTTCCTAGACCCCTACAATTCCAAGAGACAATCTGCATTATTTACTAGAGGGGGGTGGTGTAGACCCACCCTTTGGGGGTCTGGTCCTTGTGTTCCTGCCTAGTGACATTTCGATTGTGGACTGACTGCCCTACATCTTTAGTCACTCCGCCTCTTCTTCTCTGATCTCCTTGCGAGACTTCCTTCCTGCCTTTTTGTTGGATTGCTCGAGGGGTTCATCTTTAGAAGAACCAGGACTATCTATCAGCTTTTTCTTTTTGGTCATTTCTGCATAAGAGGGTGGGGAAGTGGCGCCTACTGGAGGGCCTTGCTTTTCCTATTGGATTGCATCTATACAGGGGGTTTCTAGAATGGCTTCTACAGTTTGTTCCTGAGATCCTGAGTTTATTTCTGCGTCTGCTGTCTGATCCATATTCTGTTGCACCTCTCCCTCTTCAAGTTCTGGTTGGTCTTCTGGAGGGTTTAAAGCAACAAAAGGATTTGTTGAGATGGTGGCCTTTGCTGTGGCTTGATCTTCGGTTAAACTCTTCCCAACAGAGGGTCCTCCAGTGTCTGGATTCCCTCCTTTCCTTTTCGTTACTATATAACACTTGTTTGATTATATATTTGAGAATTAAAAAAAAATATATTATAAATTTATTTTAAATTAAAATAAAAACTAATAATTAAGTATTAAAAAAATAGCAAAATTAAATAATAACGAAATACTCTTTATAAAATTTAATTTAGATTATGTCTAATAAATATAGATTTAAAATAAATTTATATTTTAAAATATTGTTATAAAAATAAAGTCACAAATTAAATCATTATTACTTACCAAATGATTTTAAATATACATTATTTTTAATAATGTTATGATTGATTTTTATTTATAAGATAAGTTGATAATGATGTTCATTATTTGTTTTTTTTGGTCAAGTAAGAGTGGAACCTTCAATTAACTGAACAACATATGTTACATGTCTTTACAAGTGTAAAGACCAACAAAAGACAGATCGGTTGAAAAACAACAAACAACCGGGTTAACAGAACCCAAAACCTTACATACATAACCACAAAAGCCCCCTGGGCATAATTCCTAAGTGAACAGACTGCTGATCACTCTGCAATTCTTCTCCTTCAAGTCTTATTGCTCCATCTCCCCAAATCTTATCCATCAAACCCCACCGTCGATCTACCTTTCAATCGGACAGTAGATACTCACTCCGATCAACTGAGATCTACCGAGATCCATCGTCGATCTAGCCTTCAATCGGACGATAGATACTAACTCTGATCAATCGAGATCTCCAGAGATCGACCGTCGAGCTAACCTTAATCAGACGATAGATACTCACTCCGATCAACCGCGTTGCACGTTGATCCTGCGTCGTTGATCAAAACTCTTTTGATCTGACTATCCACAAGATATCGCTTCGGAAACATATGCGGTAATTATCCGCTTTACGGACCCGATCTAGATTATAACCTTGGTCTAAAAAGATATCAGGTCCGCTCAACCCCTTAACCTCCGATCAAAATGAAACCTGATATCCATTCGATATCGAAGACCATCAAAACCTATGGTCTGCGGCCCTTCAACAAGCACGCTATTTAACAGATCCTCTACTCCCATAGTTGGCTATGGCGTAAGTAGTTAATGTAGGATTAACAGTTAGGAATCACATCGGCACTTCAACCAGGCTCCAAGACTTCCACTCTTGCCCACTCCCGCTAATATCCCTCCTGCTTATTTTCCATGATCTGGAAGTACTCCATGTCTTTTGTCACCTGTCGATGACAATCGTCCCTCAGTTTACTAGAGGGTATAGAATCCCAGTCATACCTGACATAGCTCTCCTTGCACGTCACGCCTTCATTCACCAGAAAATTAGCTAACATATTTGCTTTCCTTCGCACATGAACAAAATTGACAGTTCTCAGGGTTCACAAGTGGGAATGAATATGCTGAAAGACTTGCAAGAGCCTCCAGTGTTTCAACACTTTTCCAGGTGTTGTTCCATTACACATTTTCTTGGTTGCGTTAATGACCAATTTTTAGTTAGCTTCAATGATGCATTGTCTAAATTTAACTCAATCAAGCTTTCCAGGCACTATTCTAAGGCCATTAGCTCCGCCATGTTATTAGCGGCAATCCCCAAATGACTATGGAAGATATCCTTTATGCTCCCTTGTTCATCTCTTATGACACCTTCAAATCCAGCCATCCCTGGGTTGCCCTTAGAGGCCCTGTCTATATTAATCTTCAAAAATCCATGAGGAGGAGGCTGCCAAAAATCTTTACTAGTAGTTTTTTTGCTCACTCCCTTAACAGTTCCAAGGAGAACCAGAGAGTGGAGATCCAACTGCCTCAAAATGCAAGCCTCCTGGGTCAAAGGGGGGTCCTAAGGAATTTTCCACATAAGGGCTCTTACTGTATCTTTGATCTGTCTTAGAATTTGGACAATGATATTATGGGTCGAGCCTGTTTTGTTCTTGAAAATCTTGCCATTGCATTCTTTCCAAACATCCAATATAGTAAAGCCCAGAACCAGAGTCCAAGCCTTATTAATGATTTCATTACTGGAGAAGTCTTTCCTCCAATTATTCAAGGTGTTGGTGATGCTGAGTTTGTCTCTGTCAGTTTTCCTGAAGACTAAGGCCGCCCAATCCCACAAGGTAGAGGTGAAGGGGCAGAGGTTTAGTAAATGCTCCATCGTTTCTTCCTGTAAGCCACATAGATGGCATTTGGATGGGCCAACAAATCCCCTTTTCAGAAGATTCTCCCAAGTGAGAATTTTCTTTTGGTGCACTAACCACATGAATAACTTGACTTTCATCCACTGCGAGTTCCTCCAAAGGTTATTCCAAACCTGGTCAGGGTTTGGATAATCAAAACCAAGGGCCATGCGTTTAGCTTCTTTGAGGTTAAAAGTGCCTTCAATGTTTCGACCCCATCTCAGTTGGTTAGACGAGGAAGACACTAAAATCTTCCTCTTCTCCAAGTCAAGAGCAAGGGAATCCACCTGGGCTTTCAAAGGGCTCTCTTCACTATATCCAAGATTCTTCCACATTCGCCATTTTTCATTGTCCCTTACCTGATCCCAGAAGTCACTTACCATGAGTAAACCTTTGTTATCTGTGTCATTTTTGAGAGCAGTTAGTTCTTCTCTAAACAAATTTGGTTCCTGTTCCCAGTTATCCTCCCAAAATCAAGCAAGGTTACTAGCTCTGATCTCCCAGAAACTATGTTGCTGGACAATGCCTCTATTCTCCCAAGCAAGGTTCCAAATGTGGGAGCCCTTGATGAACCCTAACATTCTGATATGATCCCTCTCCTGCCAATTACTTGCATATTTATGCTTCCAAAGCTTGGCCCAAGGAGTTGTCGATTCCTTGAGCCACCTCCACCATAGTTTTTCTCCTGAAACTTTGCTTAGAATTTCAGGGTCATGAAGCCCTAAACCTCCATGGGCCTTAGGTTTGCAGAGCTTGTCCCACGCTACCAACGCCCACTTATTTTTCTCTTCCAATTTTCCCCAAAGAAGATATCTTTGAATTGTAGAGTTGAGGCTTCTGTGATCCATAACAAGTTTAAGATAGATTTTTCGGCGAAAATCACATGAGAAATCATTTGTCGACGCGTTTCGAACCAACCAGTGTGGTTCATCGTCAGGACAAGTTGAAAACCAGATCCAACATAGCCTGTTTAAATAGCTAGAGCAGAGACACCAACGTTTACCTGTGAAAAAGCTGACTTAAGGAGCAAGGTCAAGTTTAGTTATATTAGGTATAAAAAATAATAATAATTAAATCAAAAATAAATAAATTTATATAAATTCTATAAATTTTATGATTTGTTGTATGACACCATTGGGAGCAAGGAGAGCTGAAAACATGAATATGTGTATAGCCTGTAGGACAACCTTTGTAAGCACAAGGTGCCCCGCCAAGTTCAAAGACTTGCAGATCCATTTCCTAACTTTGTCCTGAAGTTTATTGGTGACCGGTTCCCACACTCCCTTACTCAGAGGTTTTTCAGTAAGAGGCATTCCAGGGTACTTGGAAGGTAACTAAGCCCTTTGAAACCTGAGAAATCTAGTGAGGTTCCTCTGAATAGCAATGTCAGTATTGAAAAAAAAAAACCTTTGATTTGTCTAAAGAAACCCTTGGACCCAAGATGAAGGTCTATTTTCCCCTTTGGTTTCCAGTGGTTCCTTATCCAAGCTTGCAAAGCCTTCTCCATCGGCCAGATCCCCATAAATTTACAGATAACAACATATTCCGCCATATGTTCTCTATGCACCTGCAACGCTGGGTCACTTAAAATGACTTGAGGAATAGTGTTCGCCTTGGGTTTACATGCCCCTGATGTATTCATGGAAGCAACTTTTTGGCTGTTACCCTCTGTCCTCTTCTCCTTACCAGCGTCCTCATGGTTCTCTTCCTGTTCTTGAGGTCCAATGGTTTCCGATTTTTCTTTATTTGTAACCTCTGTTGCCACCTACGCTGGTTTCTTGAAGCAATGGGATCCAACTCCCTTGCTTCTGTCCATAGCTAGTTGACTGTGGGAGGGAGAAAACCTCCCTCCTTTGTGCCCCACCATGGTAACCAACTACACAAACCCTAAAGAAAAACCCTAAATCTGATTTGCAGAGCTCGGGTCAAATTTCCTTGAAACATATATCTTCTTTTTTACCTTCATGATGATATCGATGCTTATTATTTGTTATTAGTAATGTATTTTTTATTTTATTTTATGGATGGCGGGCTTTCAATAGTGTATAAATGAAGTACCAAATTTGGTATGGTTTTTTTATAAAGGAAAAAATAGTTATGTTTTAAAATAAGATATATATATATATATATATATATATATAAAATTAAATATGGAAAATTTAATATATAGTTAAAGTAGGTTTATCTTAATTGTGGACCTAGTAAATATCGAGAGGGATCAAATTTTTTAAGGTGAAAATTTAATTTGAGTGCATAATATGATGAAAGGTTTGCACTTCAAGAGATTTTATCACTCTCAATGATTGATTTGATCCTTCTCAATGATTGATAGATTTGGAGTTAACATGGATCTACACTTGTTTCAATGGCATCCAACCACACAATCATTTTCTAACATATGATTAATTTATCCATTTTGAATATGTTAATTATGTTTAAGATTAATCTAATAAGTTCCTTCGTTTTTATGAGCACTAGTATTGCAACAAGAATCTTGCAACTCCTGCGGCTACTGACTTTACTTCATCAACCCAAGGTTCGTACAAACGTGGAGGTGACAGTGTTGTATACACAAATAGATGTAATTGGTATACTCTTTGTCATTATTGAGCTGGGGCAATAGAATGCTAGGGTTTCTCAAACTAGCCTTCTATTGACTAGAAGAAGTTTGATTACCAATTTGGAGAAGGGAAATTTACCCTAATTGGAAGAAAATAAATGATGTCTGTTGCATGAAGGAAAGACTGAAAGAAATTCTTGCAAACCAACATGAAATCCTTAATCTACTTATTAATCTAATTTGCTTGCAAAAGAACCCTATTTTAACACATGTGAGGTTTTAACTAGTCTAAGCATGAAATCTTATCTAAAGAGTGCTAACTGCTGTGTGCAAGAACAAATGTAAAATAACTCTTTTTCTTTTTATCTTTTTTCTTGAAAAATGCAAATGCTAATCTTGGTTGGTTCTTTGGCAGCGGAGACAGGTGTGAAGGAAAAGGAGGACAATGGTTTAGATGACTTGGAGGGAAAGTAGGACCCTGATATAGCCTTTTAGTGATGAATTTTCTCCATTCAGACTCAAAACAAGCCACTGAAAGTTTTCCTACAAGTCTCCTACAAGAAGTACTAGTTCACCTACAGGATCCCCTGCTTTACTATAGGAATAGGCTGAAAGCTTAAGGAGTGGTCTAAAAAGTGGGGTGGAGCTTGGAAAAGGTGAATAAGGAGGGAATAAGGCATGGGAGTGATAGGAACTTACTTAGTGTTAGTGCCTAGATTTACCTCAGGCTGAAAAGGTAGGATCCAGGGCCAACAACAAACCACGCTCAGCCTGGTAGCTAGTCCTACCAGGTCAGAAGAGGGCTCTCTCCGGGTCAATATCAGCAAATAATGATCGATGAGGGCTTGAGATGACTGAAATATCTTCTGATCTTAGGCTAGGTATGAGTGCAAGAGAGTTTGATTGAATAAAATGATGTTTTTGCTGGCTCAGAGGGAAAGGCACATTTTGGGGTGCGGGGTTTGAGGCTCAGTTCTGCAGAGATCTCAGTGGAGAAAGGTAGGCAATTGTTTTTGCACTTAAATTTGAGTGATATGGAAGGAATAGACAGGTGAGGTGTTGAAGAGGGCAAGATCAATCATGAATCCTCCCCAAACAGCTGAAAACATCAAATAACTAAAGCAAACTTCAAGTAGAGCACTGCACTTTCAATGGATTCTACTTACACTCTTGTTTGTTTAGTTCAGAAGAAATAAGATAGATAATGGCATACAATCACATAAAAAAATTCACAATTACAAAGAGAAGCACTGTACCAAGACAAATTGCCACATGAATCCCAAAGAGTGCTGCAAATCCTAGTCTCAATTCCTTAGCCAAAATGAAAATATGAGTGTACAATGAAGCTCAATGCTTTCTCTGGAGTCCAACCATGCTAATGACTGAAAAATAACATAATATAGACAAACATAGCTCATCCTTGCCTCTAGGGGTTGAGCTCACATGTTTAGGAGCTGATTCAACTGATTCTAAATTGAGAACTAGAAACTAGGCAATATAATAGCATGCCTCTAGAAACAAGGGAACTGATTCATTCAGTTTCAAACAACCTCTAAACTGATGAATCTACTTCTAAAAGTGAAAATCTAAAATATTTACATCATTATCCATCAATGTTCATCAAATTACATCACAAATTTTCCATTAGGAAAGTGAAAAAGTCAAACTAGGAAAAGCTGGGCGAAAAACAGAGCAAAACTTGGTCAAACTGGCAATTTTTCCTCTATGCGCCACGCCTGATTCTCTATGTGTCGCGCTTGTTTGGACCCACTTTTGGAGGCCTTCCCGATGTCCAAATGAGCTCTAGGTGTGCTTGCTGGAAAGGTCTGCCTGTCAAATTTCCAACCCAAGTGGAATTTTTCAATTTGGCCTCCATTTTCCCCTCCAAACATCCATTTTCCCAACACTACTTCCTGTGTGTCAAAATAGGGGCAGTGAGGTCATTTTTTAAGTGTTTTTGACCTTTTTGAGGGCTCTAAACCTGCGCAAATTTCTTGGCCATAGGTAGGCAAGTGTAATTTTACATGCCAAATCCAAAAATGCTAAGTTTTTGTGATTTGGAGGCCCCTAGCAAAAGCGAGCGCCACGTGGCGCGGCGCATAGGGCAGAAAAACCTGTTTTTTGTGCCAAAAATTTCAAAAATGCAAAAATTGCCCCAAATTTCTTGAAATTTGGTCTGAGTTTTCTCTATCAAGCATGATGTGGGGCCAAGGAAGCCTCAGCCAATATCTAAAGTCCTTCATCCTCTTTTTGCCTCCTTGATGCTCTCTTCAACTTTGCTTTCAAACTCCTGATTCTCGCTTGGCACACCAAGTTCCGGGACAAGTAATGATATGACAAGTTTCTAAGAATATTCTTTTCATTGATGGCCTTCTACAGCTTCCTCTCCAAGTGGATATAGACTCTTTCAAGCCATGACTCCCTATCAACATTTATCTCTTGCTCCAATGAAGTAAACTCCACCCTCCTCTTTTGGGCAGCTTGGTGATTCTCCCGAATGTTTTGCAACTCCATAATCACCTGCTAGTCCTTAAGTTGCTTATTCCTTTTCTCCAGGTACTGTATGGTCCATTGAGCTCTATCCAAGTTGGTAGACAAGGCATCAATGTCCGCCTACTGCTCCTTAATGATTTCTCTAAGATTTGTGCTTTGCGGGCCCATATCGGTATCATCACCCTCAATGAGGATGAAATCAGTCTCCCGCTCACCTGATGGTCCTTCCTCTTATAGTGGCCTCTTGCCTCAGTCCTGAACCTACTGTGTTGATGATGGAAGTGAGGCCCCTTCCACCCCAGGTGGAGATAACACTCGCTTTGCTGCTGCAAACAACCGTCTAGTGCCCTTATGATAGGTGATGAACACTGGCACACTAGTGGTCGATGTCTCATGGCCCTCATGTTGATAGGAAGGTCCACTTGTCTCATGCCCAGCCTCTGAAGGTCCCTGTGAAGCTCTGAAAATCTCATGAGAGATGAAGTCATCCCATGTGATGCCCTGTAAACCAAGCTAATGAACGACCACAATTTTGATGAGAGCAAAATGATAAATACTATTGAACTGCTGCTAAGGAGTCTTGTGCTGCACAAGGGTGGTCATATTCTCTATGTTTCGGCACATGAAGTAAGGGATGTTCATCATCCGTACCCAGGTAAAATGCATCAGCAGCCTGATATGATAAGCATATAAGCAGGAGAACCGGCCCTCACAGCTGAAATACTTCATGATGAGTTTCATTAAAGGAGCATATTCATCTTTGAGGTATCAAAAAGGAAACACTCTCTTGAGCTGTCTCAAAAATCCGGGCTTGATGTATGGTTCATAATGCTACCGGTCAATTTTCTGCATCTTGTTCCATGGCTCTCCAATGTTAGGTATGCCGGTTGCTAATGAAATGGATTCTGGTGTTAATGTGAAAGTGACACCAGCTATTGTGGCTTGATCACCATGTAATTGCAGTACAAACAAGTGAGCCAACTCATGATGAAACTGAATATTAGCAACCTTCTCACAAAATTCATAACATGACTAATGCTGGAAACAAAAGGTGGCAAGTGGGCAGGTTTGTAATTCAGCAAGAGTGGTTGGTTCTTCTCTGATATGTTTGCCACCTCAGTGAGGCCTCCTGGGTGCATGTCCCTCTATGGGTGAGTCACTTTGGGTCTCCTCTTCATAATCATATGAAGGATCAGATGCCATGTCTGCTGGTAGGTAGACTGTCTTGGAGAAGTAGGTGCTGATATGTCAAACTGTCTTGAACTGTTTTTGGTGATGTGTTTGACCTCTGCCACCAAGGGAAAACAGTGAAATGAGGGACAGTGGAGGGGTAATTTAGGGAATTAGGGAATTAGGGACTGTTGGGGCAGGGTTATTTAAGGGAACTGGGAATTAGAATGTAGTTTGGGAGCTTTTGTATAGGACTAGGGTTTGGTGCGTTTGGGAGTTTGGGAAAGGGAAATTGGGATAGGGGATTAGTGAATTTAGGGGGTAGGAGAACTTAGGGAATAAGGAAATCAATGGACAAATGGGATAAGGGAGTGATGGAGGAATGATAGACTTGGTAGCAAAATAGTTAATCAAAACCCTAGGCAGCAAGTTTCTTTGAGGAATTTCAAATGGTAGGGTTTGATTTTTTTTTAAACACTCACCATTCATCAACCACCATAACATAAACACCAAACTTGGATAAACAACAGAGGTGGAGGCTCTACCTACTTGGAACAAGACAAATTCGTGTGTTTTTGGCGATTTGAGCGAATTCTGGAAGTTTTCGGGCTCTCTGGCTGTGTGCGCCGCGCATCCAGCCCAATGCGCCATGCCCAGCGTATGCGTCGCGCCCTTGCAAAATAACACAGGAGTCTGAGGCCCAGTGCACCGCGCCTGGTGAGTGCGCCGCGCCTCCTGCCCAGTGCGCCGCGCCGGTAACTTACAGCGATTTTCACCCAAACTTCTCACTTACTCACCAAAATCGCTTTGCCTTGCTTCTCTTTGCTCTTGGAGTGCAAATGAGCTTTCAAACATTTGGAGAAATGATTTATACATGGAGCTTTTCAATTTTAATTTTGCCAAACCCACTTTCATAATGTTTTGCAAATGACTTTATTTTCAAACTCTGTTTTTTGGACTTTTTCACTTCATTTGAGTTTTGTGATGACTAAATGACCTGAGCTTTGCTTGTTTTGCAGGTGTTGGAGCTTCTGGGGCTAAGGAAAGAAACCAGGGTTGCAGATGGAGTGATATACAATGAAGAAAACAAAATTTCATGATTTTTTGTACAATAAAAGCAAAATACTCTGTTTTTTCCTCAAAATAGAGTTTTGAGGAAAAACACATTTTTGAACACTTGGCAATGAAATTTATTGATATTGAAACCTCCTCATGGCTTGCTGGTAATTATTGGACACTTTGAAACATTTTTTTACGAAACCCTAATGAAACCCTAGACCTAATTGACAATGAAACCCTAAAGACAACCTTTGCAATCTTAAGATAAAAAGAAGACTATATATGCTTTTTTTAATGAAAAAACATGAGCCAGCGGTAGATAACATGAGGGAAACTGTAGGAATTCCACTATTGTTAGATGATCCATACGCCTAATGGAATGCAAATGACTGGGCAGGACACCTAATATGAAATGCAACAAGAGGATTTGATCTCTGACAGAGGGATGAAAATACCGACTCTAACACTTAGAACTCAAACCAAAGCTTTAAGATGGTTGGATTTGCTCAACAGACATGGTTAGTTTTCCTCATAAGACAAGAATTCGAATTGAGACCTTAGTGACTTTTGGCAATCATGGGGATATATGGCTTGGTTGAGGCTGATGAGATGAGATCTCCTTGTAATTTAGAATCTCCTCCAATCAACAAACATCATTCTTGGCATTCATATATAAACTCCTCAAAAACAAGAATGGTGTATTAAAGTAAAAGAAAACAAAGTTATCACCATTTAGTTTGCTAAGCTCATGCATGGGAATGCTTGGAACCAATATGAAAGCAAGATGATATTAGTGAAAAACTTAAGAGATCATAAAATACCAACCGCAACATATCTATGAAACTGCAATATAATGACCTAATTAGCAAGAAAACACTAAATTACGTAAAAAGCTAGAATTTTGTCTTTTTGGGTTGCATGAGAAGAATTCCTCACACTGTGATCCTCGAAAGGGATAAATGAGGTGAAAACCACTTTTTGTTAGCATTTTTGGAATATATTCTTATCACTACAATGCTACTCTTATAACTATTCACAAATGGAAGCAAACTAATCAAGTCTACCAATACTTGCAAATTAACAATACCAAATCAATTTAACAACTAAGTATGAGATAACCTAAGCATACATATACAATAAGAGGAACCTCTACTACTAGGGTTGGACCCTAAAAAATTAACTTCGGCCCTCTGAGTCAACTCAGTGTTGTATCAAGGGAATGCTGCTCATTTTCATTAAAGAAATCAGAAATACACAAGGGTGCTTGGTTACAATGTTTCAACTTGAAAAATGCTTAGCTATCTTGAACAAAAAATATGAATCGTAATGAGCTCCTGGGCCTCTTGATTTATACAACTGAAGTTACAAAAACCTTCCTTAAATTTAGGGAGGCTTGGCTCCAATCTCGAGATCAATTGGTCTTCAACTATCACTAGCTTGGCTGCCAATGAACTTCATGACTCAGTTGCTTGCAACTTCAAGCTGATGAGATTTGATTGAGGAATCTTCGAGTGAGTGAGGAGTTAAGGAGGGAGATCTTGTCTCCTAGAATCCCTATTTCTTGTCTCCATTCAAGTTCCTGCACTTTATTTAGCAAAACGCTTCTGCAAAACCTGCAACCAATGCACATTAGACCACTAGACATGACATCTCATCTTTACTCTCCTCATTAAGAAAAAAATAATTAAAATATGTAAAGAATGATGAGAAAAGTTGATTTTAGTAAGTTGGAGGTGCATTAAGGTCCATATAATTTACCCATTGATGAGCCTCATCATCACCCCCCTACTGAAAATGTTTCTCATCCTTTGAGCAACTCAATCTATGTCCATGTCTTTCATTGCTTTGGTGGCCTCCCTGACATTCCAGGCTTCTGCTATAGTCTCCTCCTCTTGTGGATAAAACCCTGCATTCCTCTCTATTTCTTCCCACTGCTTTCTTTATTCTTCTTCCTTTCTCCCCTCTAACATACCTAAAAGAAATGGTGGGTTGAGTTTTAATCCAATCCAGTTTACCTTGAGTCTCTGTAATGTTTTCTTATACATTGGAACTCTCTCTAGTGCATCCCTAATTCTATCAAGAGAGTGATATTCTTTGATCTTTAGGTTGTAGGGTAACGTGTTCCATCTCCTTTGGCAGGCTTTCTGATTGTCATCTCCTAGCAATCTTAGCATGTCTTCAAAATTAGTGATTGCCTATTCTTGTACAACAAGGTATCATGGTGCAAGCTTGGGATCATTTGCAACGAGGTTGTGAGTGCTGATGATAGACATTGGGTTAGACTGTTCTGCTATGATCATAAGGGGTTTTTCTTCTTCTCTTTCCAATACCTTTTTCATTTCTATATATTTGGCCTCCTCGTGACTCATCCAAGATGCCAAGGAAATTGCTTGTAAGTCCCCTAGCTTTGGATTTGGGTCCCACACATTTAAATCTGTCAGAGCTAAATTGTGTAGGTAGAACTCATATATCTTTGCTCTATCCTCCAGGGTGCTTTGATCACAAAGGTCAATGAATTTCTTGTAGTCTTGGAAAGGCATAGTTCCTCTTTGTGCTAGGGTTTTTATCTGAAACTGTAGCCATTGTTCTTTGAGGTATAAGGCATATGACTTTGTTGGCATCCTGCATTGAAGTGCCTCCATGGATAAACTTGCCATAGTTTCCAATTGGCCTTCCTTTTCCTATAGTTTCTTTCTTAGCTAGGTGTTCTCATCCTCTAACTAATATTTCATTATTGTTTCCCTATCTCTTATGCTACTTAGTTCTCTGCCCATTTCTTGCAAATTCTCTTCCATGTGGCCTACATCCTCTACCTATTTTGATTTAGAAATTTGCATCCACCTGTGTCCTTGCCCTCTCTTTTTCAAGTTCAAAGAATATAGGAATGGAATTTTTTTGTGGTATCACCCTACTGCCTTCAATGAATCTGTAGTAGGAGCCGAGGTTTGGCTGTGGGCTAGGATCCTTCAACTCCTGGGCCTCTTCCTCTATTTTTTCTTGAGTAATTCTTTCCTCTTTTCCTTCCCTTTTCCCTTGTGGCCTTTCCTAATATCTTTTCTGTGTTTCCTATAGGTTTGACAGGGTTTCTTGTAGGATTGTTTCTGCTTCCTGTAGGTCTGACTGTGTCTCCTGTAGGATAGATTTTCCTTTTGCTGAGGCTGACCTGGTGATAGACCTCCTAACATAGGTGATTGGAGACTTGGGAGAGTTTTTTTTTTATGTTCCTTCTCCTTCCTTCTTCCTTATAGGGGTTGCTTTCTCTTCTTGTTTTGGTGAGTCCTCTATGACAATTGGAGTTTTTGTTAGGGGTTTGAGGTTTCCCTTGTCTAATCTTGGTGCTCTTCCTTGTCTTGAAGTAAAGTGGAGTTTGTCTTTGTATCTTTCCATTTTCTCTGACAAGTGTACTTAGGGTGGTTAGAGCAGTTGCTACCTCTTTTTCTGTAGGCTCTAGAGACACTCTTGGTGATTCTTCTTCTTCCCTTCTCTATGTTTCAAAATTGTGTTCATCCTTATGTACTTCATTCTCTTTTTCATATTCTTCTCCATCCTCTTTGCCTTCTTCATTTCCATTCTCTGATTCTTCCTCTTTTTCATCTTCTGTTTCTTCATCCTTGTCATCCTATGTTTCTTCTTTTCCCTCACTAGCAGTAGGGCTTCTGTAATACTCAATAGATTGAATTGCTCCTTCTTCTGGCATGTCTGCAAATGTTGACCATGCAATAGGGATTCTTAAATTGTGTAGAGAATCTTCAAGGATGAGTTTGATTAACCCATGATGGGCTAGCTGTTGATGTTTTCCTTCTTGTACCTTGATGCTCATGTCTATCATGGATTGTAATAGAAAATAAGGTATACTAAGTCTGTTATGAGGAGGTGTCTCTTCTCCAAATATGAGCTCATGGAGAAGTCTAAAGTGGTATCCATACACTACATTGTATCTACCTTCACAGGAAATATACTTGATGATGTGGTAACTCACCTCATTCCAGGGATATGGAATGCTTTCCCTTCTAACCCCATTTTTGTCTTCAATTGGTTCTTCTCCTTCCAAGAATAAACTTTTCTTTGCAAGAGTGTTGTTAGTGTTGTCCTCTTTTCTCCATTGCAACCCTAGCAGGAGTGCATTTATTTTGCTAATAATCTCAGGGGTAATTTCTATTGACAAACCATTCATTACAATAGTGGCACTGGGTCTAGTGAGAGGTATGAGTGACATTGCAAACTCTCTAGCCACATCATCATCGTATCCCCTTAGTAGCTCAAATAACCCCATCCATTGATGCATTGTAAAGATTTCTAGCACAACAAGATGCTGGTGTATTCTGGTTGCGTTAGTGGGCTCTCTTTTGTTGAAAGCTCTTGTCATAATTTCTTGCAATTCTTGTTTTAGTGAGGTTTAGGTGGCTATAGTTTAGGAGTTCTGGTAGGTGATGAGGTTCCAGCCTTTATCCTTCACTAACCTTCACAGAATTCTCTCTATGCATATAGAAAACATCTAGAAGAAAGGACGATTTCTTCGTTTTAGATGAAAACACAAAAGGTATGGCACCTACCTCCTTTTCCTATGCTTTGGTGATGAGAACTCTTGAATCGATGCTCCTCGGTGTCCTCTTGAAACTCTGTGTGGTAATTTCCTCTATATCATATAACCTTCCTATAGTTTCCTGTAGGTGCTCAGTTCGCTGTAGATGCTGACTATTTCCTGTAGGCATAGAAAATTTTAGGGGCTAATATTCGCAGGTGGGCTAATTTTCCATAGTTTTTCCAAAAAAAAGATTCACCAATTTCCCTTTTTTTTCTAAAAATGATTCGCCCAATTTTTACAATAAAATTATTTTAACTTGAAAATTGCCAAAATTATATAGAGACTATATATAAAATCAATAGAAACTTGAATATTTTTACAAATATATCAAAAACCATTTTATAGTTTGCATATTATAGACTAGTGAAATTTGCCAAGGTTTTAAACTCTAAGATAAATTTCCATCCTTGAAATTTTCCCTTCTTATAGGTTGCCACTGTAGGGATGTCGAGAGAAACTTTTTTTTTAATGACTCCTAAAAGTTGCCTCTACCTTCATATTTTCGAAATACTAATACTTCGCATGGGAGTTAGTGATTATTTCCATTTGTGGATGATTTCATTGGGTGGTGTGCTGGTTGGCTGAGTACAAATACCTACTTTCGGACCATTATTCCCACTACCGGTTCATCACATCACCTTTCCGCGTAATCATCTCCCACTTTCATTATCCTTAACTTAACCACTTTTTTATTCATTCCACTTGTTTTGATGTGACCTTGCCACATGTGGAGTTGAATAACCCTTTTTCTTCTCGTTATCTCACTGAGGGTGGCTAAGTTGACTGGACACCTTCACTTATAAAATCAACTTCATGCCTCATTCCTACAATCTAATCATATTCGTACCTATGAGGGAGTATTGGTGAGATGGCATACCTATTGGTCCTTTGCTTCGCTGATGCATGCTAGAGAATGGTGTTGATTCATTGTTCTTTGACCTTGCTGCATATTCTTCACTGTGTTTTTTTCTTCTTATTTTGTTGATGAGTTTCTCCCTTGATGATGTATTCATGATAGCTTTTGTTGTTGTTGAGCTCTGGAGGAGCTTCCTCATCACTGTGATCCTTGTGTTGAAGGTGGATTGGTGTTGCTGTGGTCTTTTTTGTGGAATAGGTTGCTACAAGAATTCCTACAGGATGTCTACAGGATGTCATGTAGTTGCCTTTTTTAAACTTTTACATCTCTTCTCTGCTTCTGAGGTTGAATGGGCATTGAAATGAGTGGAGGATGTGGTAATGAGTGGAAGATGAGGTTTGATGCTATGGCGTGTATCTTTTTGATGTTTTTTTTCTTTTTATTTTTATTTTCTGACTTGATTTCTTTGATGGATGCAGTGGTGACATGGTCATGGAGGGTGTTGGCTGAGGTATGGTGAGGTCAATGGATTTTTTATAACCCAAAATAGGCTTGTGTCACCATTTTCCCACTAGACTGCACTTCCTAAACTTTCTCAAGGCCTCCTATAAAACCTATAGGAAATTCCTCTAGTATTACAGGGAATCTTGTAGAAAACACAGAGTTGCTTGGAATTGTCATATGAGTGGAGTATGGATGGAATAACATGGGGAGTATGAAGGAGATGAGATGGATGAAGGAAAACATGGCTTGTGGTAGGGCCTAATGTCCTTTGTAGCTTGTGCACACCATCCTCTTACAAACTTGCAAAAAATAGAATTGTTATTCTTTTGTATGTTTTTCTCTTTTTTCAACTTTTTCTTCTTGGTTTTTTTTTTTTTTTTTTTCGAAAAGACAACTAGACTGCCTCGAAGGAGGTTTTCATCTTTGTTGTCTTCCCTAGGCGCCTCAAAAGAGGTTTTCACCCAGAGATATTTTATTTTTTCTCTCTCTTTTTTTTTTGCTCTTGGGCTTTCTCAAGAGGTTTTCAACCCAAAAGTTGGACTTAGGTGCCTCATGGAGGTTTTCACCTAGTTCCCTTTATTTTTATTTTTATTTATTTTTTTTGTCTAAGAACTTGGTGAGGTGGAAGCTAAGACTTCTCCAATCACCATCACTGCCTTGTTGATGCTACTGATGAATTCCTTCTTTGATAAGGGCTTCTTATATACCTTTAACCTGTAACCATTGACAAGCAAAGGGATACCTTCTGCATCGATGTTTCTTCTCTGAACAATGCCATTGTCATGGCACTTTTCTATCACATATGGTCCCAACCATCTGGTCATTAACTTGACTTTGAAATATTTGTACCAGGAGTCATACATCAAGGCCCAGTCGCCTTCTTGAAATAGTTTGTCCTTGATATTTTTCTCATGCCATATTTTCCTTTATACTTGAGTCACTTCTGTGTGCAGGAGGGCTTACATCCTAAATTCATCTAACCCATTCAGCTGGAGCAATATTTCCTGTTGTGCCCTTGTGATATCTAGATCCAGTTGTGCTGCCATCCTTAAGGTGTTGTATTCAAATTCAATGGACATCAAGGCTTTCTTCCCATAGGCCAACTCATAAGGAGTGAAGCCAGTGGTAGTATTCCAGGTAGTATTGTAGGCCCAAGTGGCCTCCACCAGTCTATCTTCCCAATCCTTTCTACTACTACTAATCACCTTGGTCAGAATGCCTTCCAATGCTCGATTGGTTACTTCCACTTTCCCATTAGCCTGTGGGTGGTAAGGGGTGGATTTTTTGTGCTTGATCTTATGTTGGCTTAACAAATTTTCAATCATGTGAGATGTAAATTGACATCCTTGATCAGTGACCAACTCTTGAGGGTATCCAAACTTGTAAAATACATTTTCCTTCAATAATTCAGCCACCTTCTCTTCTGTTTCTACCTTGATAGCTTTGGCTTCCTCCCACTTTGTTAAATAGTCAGTGCACAAAATGATATACTTCTTTTATCTTGATGGAGGGTCAATGGGCCCGATGAAATCCATGTCCCACTTGTCAAATGGCTTGAAAGTCACTTGAGGTTGTAGGGGCATTTCATCCCTGGGGGTAGGCTTCCCTACCCTTTGGCACCGATCACACTTAATGGTATACCTTTTCACATCTTGGTGAAGAGTGGATCAGTAATATCCAACTTGTAGTACCTTGAATGTTTTTCTTTTGGCTGCAAAGTGACCTCCACAAGGCCCATCATGACAGGCCAGAAGGATGTCAAAGACTTCCTCCTCCCTGACACATCTTCTCAGAATTTGATTCGGATTAAGCTTGAAGAGATTGCCCCCAATCCAAGTGAATGGGGAGCTTTTTATTATGATTCTACTCTTTCCCTTGGAGGACAAATTTGGAGGGAACTGTGAAGATACCAAGTAGTTTGCTATGTTAGCAAACCATGGAGAGAGAATTGAAATGGCGAATAAATGTTCATTTGGTAGCTAATCATAAACCATTCCTCCCCTGCAGGCAAATTCAATCTGGATTAAAAAAATCTGCAACTACATTCTCCTTCCCAAGCTTATCAATAATAATTAAATCAAATTGTTGCAATAAAAGAAACCATCTAATCATCTGGGCATTTACATTAGGTTTGTTCATCAATTATTTAATTGTAGAATTGTCGGTATGTACAAATGTCTGGTAACCAGTAATGTAATGTCTAAATTTATTCAATGATTGTACAAGATCTAGGAGCTCTTTTTTAGTTACTATGTAGTTTAACTCGGCTATCGACAAATTCTTACTGATGAAGTAAATGGCATAAGGTAGCTTTTCATCTATCTGGCCTAGAGTTTCTCCTATAGCTTTTTGAGAGGCATCAGCATGAATATGAAAAGGAAGAGCCCAATTTGGGCCTCAGAGAATAGGTGCAACAGTCAACTTGTCCTTTAGGGTTTGTAGGGCTTCTTGGAATCTTTCTAACCATAAATATTCAAAGTCTTTGGCCAATAACCGAAATAAGGGAGAAGCTAACTTGCTGAAATCTTTTATAAATATCCTATAGTATCCGGCTAAACCTAAAAAGCTTCTGACATCCCTCTATTTCTATGGAGTCTAGACCCTTTTGATGATGGCTATCTCATTTGGGTCTACCTGTAGTCCTTCCTCGGATATTGAGTGACCTCGAATAGTCCCTATAGTCATCAAGAACTCACATTTTTCAGGACTAAGGGATAAGTTCATTTCAATGCATTTGTTTAACACCTTTCCCAAGTTAGAGAGAGCCTCCTGGGAATCACACCCATAGGGTGTGAAGTCATCCATATAAATTTCTACTGCATCATGGAGTAGCTCTGCAAAGATACTCAGGACTGCTTTATGGAAAGTGGTAGGGGCATTGCATAGACCAAAAGGAAGGACCATATAAGCGAAAGTACCCTAAGGACATGTGAAGATGGTTTTATCCTAATCCTCTGGGCTGATATGGATTTGATTGTACCCATTGAATCCATCCAAGAAAGAGAAGAACTTCTTTCCTGCCAGACCATCTAACACTCAGTTAATGAAAGGGAGAGGAAAATGGTCCTTTTTTATGACCTTGTTTAGCTCTCTGTAATTGACACAAATACTCCACTTTCCATTTTTCTTTGGAACCAGCACTAGAGGAGACACCCACTCACTATCCAAGATAGGGTAAATGAATCCCGCATCCAACAACTTTTGCATCTCTTCCTTGACTATATCCTTGAGAGATGGATTCATTCTCCTTTGGGGTTTTCGAACTGGTTTGCAGCCTTCGTTGATGTAAATGTGGTGAGTACACACCGAGGGGTGCACTCCCTTCATTTATTTGTACTTGCAAGCAAAGGCATCCAAATTCTCTCTTAGCATATTACATAACTCTTCTTCTTAGTGTACAGAGAGAGAGGGGTTGATTTTCAATGCTCTTTCATGGCCGAATTCTATTGTCTTGACATGAGTAGGGTTTGAGTCAGCTAAGCATAGATCAATCCGATGGTTGTCCTTTATTTCCTTCACTACTTCCTCCAGAGACATGGTGTTGGGAGTTTGATTTTGGAGGATGTGTTCAATCAAATCATCTTCATCAAGCTGTCCTCCTCCTATGGAAGTTTCTAGGGTATAGATTTGGGAGGAGTAGACTTCATCTTCTTCCTCCTCTTCTAGCCATAAAGGTAAGTCATGTTCTAGATATGGATTAGCAAGAGGGTACAAGACCAACTGCTTGGATAGATTCCCATTTTTTATAGTCATATTTCCAGCCCTGTAGCTTATGTAGGCTTGACAGTGGCTAACCAAGGCCTCCCAAGGATGAGAGGATAACCATTGAATTTGGTCTTAGGCTGGAGAACTAAGAAGTTTGCAGGGTATTCCCAGGAATCAATGGAGACCATCACATCCTCAAAAATCCCCTCAGGGGCTACTGTGGATCAGTTTACAAGCTGCAAGACTGTCGTCGTCTTTGTTAATGATCCCTAGAGATTCAAATTGCACATAGTGTCCTTAGTCATTACATTGATGGTAGCCCCAATATCAATCAAGGTATGGGGGACAATGGTGCCATTGATCTGTACATCTACTAGAGGGCTCCCAGGATCTAAATACTTCGGGAAAATTACCCACCCTAGCATTAAGTCAGACAACTGTCCAATGACATTAATGGTAGGGGTGTCTCTTTTTCACCTTCCTAGATGTTTGAAACACTTCTCTTTGATTAGCTTGTTGTAAATGGGGACATCTTTGATAGCTTGGAGAAGTGGAATTTTAACACACAGATTTTTCAACTCACCCAGAAGTTCAATTTCTTCTGGGGTGTGCTAGACTGGATGGGTTAACCTTTTAGGAAAGGGGGGTGGATTCATTCTAGGCATACTTTCCTCTCTTTCCTCCTCATTCTCCCTAGGTGGAGAAGGAGGTTGGTTATCCGGGATTACTCTCTGAGATCTAAGGTTAATTTCATGAATTTCCACAACATAGGTAAGGTATGATGCTTTTCCACTGTAAACTTGTTGTGCATGTCTGTTTTTTGGTTTCGGGTTCGGGTTTGGTTGGGTAGGAATTTGAGGTTGTTTATGTGGAGTAGGGTGTAGGAGATGTGGTTGAGATGGAGGTGAAGGAAATAAAGTTGGAGCTTGGTTGTATGGGGACCTCCACCCTTGGGGTGGTGCATTCCATTGAGGTTGTGGAGGAGTATATGGCTGAAATGGTTGGTTGGCCGATTGGGAATGGTATTGAGGTGCAAAAAACCAGGAGAAGGTGCAGACCAGGAAGGATGAGCTGGGGGGAACCAAGGGGGAATAGATGTTTTTTTATTAGGGTTGTAATAGGAATAGGATGACCCTTGCATGCCCTGTTGGTATGGTCGAGGTCCATGAGGTCTCATATGATTAATGTAGAAGAGTTGTTCAGTCAACCCATTGGTTCCTTGATACACAACTTTTAATCCAGACAGAGAAGGTCACTTGTCTGTGGAGTCTTTTTCCTCACAAACCAAGTAGATTTATTTGTTGGTTCACTGGACATCCATTCCTAGGGTGCCTTCTTCTGCATCTAGAGTAGAAGATGGCTAATGGTCTCTCTTCTTCCTCCTGCTTCCATTTGATCTTCATAGTGTCTATTTGTAGAGCAAGGGTTTGCAACATTTCACTCTTAAATTCTTCCAACATATTCCCAATTTCACTTTTTATGGATGTGTTCAAAGAGGATACACTGACCATCATTTGAATAGCCCTACCCTTCTTTCTAGTTTCCCTAGAATGATCCTTGAAAACTATCTTGATATCATCATAGGGTAACTGGTAACAACATGTTTATGGTTTCTAGAAGGTCTTCCCTGATCCCCCTGAGAAGGACTAACTTAAGTGACTCAGGATCAAGTGTGCACCTAGCCCTTTTATAGTTGAGCTAGAATATTTCCTCATAATCCTCTAAGGACTCATCATGTCCCAAGGTCGTTCTAAAATTTCCTCTTTGGTATCTTTGGACCTGCAGTAGTCCCTATACTTGTTGCATCTAAGCCCAAGTGGTGATACTATCCCCACGTAAACCCATGAACCAGCACAGGGTTGCATCCTTGAGAGTGGATGGGAATAATTTAAACTTCTGATCATTAGAGGTGTAATCATAAGTTCTACATATGACATCAAATTCAAACAAAAAAGTATTTGGATCTTCTGAAGTCTGGCCATGGAAGTAAGGAAGAGTAGAGGAGCTTGTGTTTTTCATCTTGGCATCCCCATTAGTTTCTCTTCTAGGAAAAACACCCTCAGTTATTTCCCTATCTCCCCTTTCATGTCTATTTTCAGCCATTATGTCAGTTGGAATGATTTCTTCTTCTTCCCCTATAGGCTCTTCAAAAATATCTGGTTGTTTGCCTAAGGGGTCCTCTAACTCATAACCACCTAAGAAGAAGGAAGGTTGGTTGTTTGAAGTGGTGGGGGTATTTGGTAGAAATTTTCCTAAGTTATCCCTATTCCTATGAGGCATGAATGAAGTGTTTTTTTCTTTTTGAGTTTTAAACTACTTGCAAAATTGAAAGAAAACAAAACTAAATTACAACTATCTACTAAATGGAACTAATTACAGAATGAGAAATAATAAAAGGAAGAAAGAAGAAATCAAATCTACTCAGACACCTCCCCGATAACGGTGCCAAAAAGTGATGAGCACTAGTACTGTAGCAAGGATGTTGCAAATCCTAGGGCTATCAACATTACTTCATCAACTCGCGGTTCGTACAAACTTGGAGGTGACAGTGTTGTATACACAAATAGATGTAATTGGTCTACTCTTTGTCACTGTTGAGTTGGGGTGATAGACCACTAGGGTTTCTCAAACAAACCTTCTATTGACTAGAAGAAGTCTGATTACCAATTTGGAGAAGGTAAATTTACTCTAATTGGAAGAACATAAATGCTGTCTATTGCATGAAGGAAAGACTGAAAGAAATGATTGCAAACCAACATGAAATCTTTAATCTACTTGATAATCTAATTTTCTTGTAGAAGTACCCTATTTTAACACGTGAGGTTTTAACTATTCTAAGCATGAAATATGATCTAAAGAGTGCTAACTACTATGTGCAAGAACAAATGTAAAATAACACTTTTCCTTTTTATCCTTTTGCTTGAAAAATGCAAATGATAACCTTTCTTGGTTCTTTGGCAGCGGAGACAAGTGTGAAGGAAAATGAGGACAATGGTTCAGATGACTCGGAGGGCATGTAGGGACCTAATCCAGGTTTTTAGTGATGAATTTTCTCCATTCGGGCTCAAAACAGGCCACTCCAGGTTTTCCTATAGGTCTCCTACCCCTATTTTACTATAGGAATAGGCAGAAAGCTTAAGGAGTGGTCTAGAAGGTGGGGTGGAGCTTGGAAAAGGTGAATAAGGAGGGAATAAGGCATGGGAGTGATATGTACTTATGACTCAAGACAAAGCTTTAAGATGGTTGGATTTGCTCAACATAGATGGCTAGTTTTCCTCATAAGACAAGAATTTGAATTGAGACCTTAGTGACTTTTGGCAATGATGGGGGGATATGGCTTGTTTTAGACTGATGAGATGAGGTCTCCATGCAATTTAAAATCTCCTGCAATGAACAAACATCATTCTTGGCATTCATATATAAACTCCTAAAAAATAAGAAAGGTGTATTAGAGTAAAAGAAAACAGATTTATCACCATTTACTTTGCTAAGCTCATGCATGGGAATTCTCGGAACCAATATGAAAGCGAGATGATATTAGTGCAAAACTTAAGAGATCAAAAATACCAACTACAAATTATCTACGAAACTGCAAGATAATGACCTAATTAGCAAGAAAACCGTAAATTACGCAAAAAAAGCTAGAATTCTGTCTTTTTGGGCTGACTGAGAAGTATTCTAAAACCATGATCCCTAAAAGGGATAAATGAGGTGAAAAGCACTTGCTGTCAGCCTTTTTGGAATACATCTTATCGCTACAATGCTACTCTCAGCACTATTCACAAATGGAAGCAAACAAATCAAATCTACCATTACTTGCAAATTAACAATACCAAAATCAGTTTAACAACTAACTATGAGATAACCTTAGAAAACATATACAATAAGAGTAACCTTTGCTGCTATGGTTGGGACCTAACCCAAGAGCTTTAGCCCTCTGAGTCAACTCAGTGCTGGATCAAGGGAATGATGCTCATTTTCATTAAAGAAATTAGAAATACATAAAGGTGCTTGGTTACAATGCTTCAACTCGAAAACTGCTTAGTTATCTTGAACAAAAAAACTGAATCCTAATGAGGCCCTGGGCCTCTTGATTTATACAACTGAAGTTACTAACAATTTTCTTAAATTTAGGGAGGACTGGCTCTAATATCGAGATCAAGAGGTATTCAATTGTCACTGGCCTTGATGCTAATGAAATTCATGACTCAATTGCTTGCAACTCCAAGCTGATGAGGAATCTTCGAGTGAGTGAGGAGTTAAGGAGAGAGATCCTGTCTCCTAGAATCCCTCTGCTTGTCTCCATTCGAGTTCCTACACTTTAATTAGCCAAAATTTGCTCCAAAACCTGCAATCAATGCACATTAGACCACTAGACATGACATCCCATCTTTACTCTCCTCATTAAGTAAAGCATAATTAAAACATGTAAAGAATGATGAGAAAAGTTAGTTTTAGTAAGCTGGAGGTTCATTAAGGTCCATATAATTTACCCATTGATGAGCCTCATCACTCTTCTACCACATTGGGCCCATATTTTTATTAAATACCTCAATTCCATTATATGACTCTTCACATGAATGAGATATTTGAATTTGAGCTAATTAATAGACCTTTCATGAAGTTTTTGACATGAGATATTCATATTAGTGAGAGTTATAATTCGAGCTTGTGCATAGATATCTTCCAAACATAATTTTTAAAATTTTTTTTCTTTTGCATCTTATACTATGCATAATTTCAATGAATATTGTTTTCTTTGTCAATATCTTCTTTCTTATTCATATTTTCATCTCCTATGTTATTCATTCTCTTAAATTGTCATTCCCTTTGCCTTTTCTTGGTCATTACCTATTCATTGTGCATTCTATTATATTCTTTACTCTTTACATTGTTCAGTTGTCATTTGTTTTGTCTTTCTTTGTCAATATTCTCTTTCATAATATATTTGATATGTTTTTTATCATTCAAAATTTCCTTGATATGTTCTTGTCAATGTTTAGCTACTGTTTTTGGTGTCTGACTTTGTTGATTTGCCTTTTACTTCCCTCATTCTTGTTGACACTCCCCAGTAATTGAAATTTCTTGTGTCTTTCTCTGTCAACTTGCAATTCGTTGTTCATTTCTATTTAAGATTGATATAGGCTCTTTATTGTTCGTTTCTATTTAATATGTATCTAAGTTGATGATTACGGTAACAAAAAAATCAATTCTTGTAATCAATAATTACTTTGTGCATATATTTAAATCAATACATACTATTAATTTAATTACTTTGAAAATAATCCACATCATCCATCTATTTATATTAGATCAGAAACTAACATCCACATTGAAAGAAATGCATACTCAATTGTCATTTCTTGTGCTTTTCTCTGTTGACTTGCTCTTTGTTGTTTATTTATATTAAATATGGATGTAGAATTATGATTAAAGTGGATCTGGGCTTTTGTTGTTATTTTTATTTAATATGGATCTAGATTAATGACTACTATAACACAAAACACAATACATGTTGCCAATAATTACTTTGTTCCCATTGAAATCAATACATCAAGTGCAATCAATCAAATAAGTTTAGAAATCAACATCTACACTAAAATCAATTCATCTATTTCAAAAGAAAAAAATAATATTAATGTCAAAATAATAAGTTTAGAAATCAACTTCTATAGTAAAATCAATGCATCTATTTCAGTTAAAAAAATATTAATATCAAAATAATTTAAGTTGGAGTTAACAGCTTACCTATGTGTTTACCCACCCTTTAATTTAATGAAATTTCATCAATTTTTGGTTGATTCCGCTACATAGGGGCGGAAGTGTGGATTAGTTTCATGGTAGCCTACGGTCCTTCAACGTTGGGGCTGAATGAGGAATTCATAGAAGGTCTAAGGAAGATGAGGATTCTTGTGCCAGATCTCTTTCGAATAATTGGGGGATATTTTAATATCATCCGTACCTTGGAAGAGAAAAAGGGTGGAGTCAGAAACCTGGGTCCAGCGGCAACAATGTTCGATGACACAATTCAGGACTTTCCAAAGTTTGATGTAGAAGCTAAGAATAGTATTTACACATGGAATAATAGAAGAGGGGTAGCTTGCGGGAAAATCAGTGCTCATCAAAGCCGTGCTTAGCAGCCTACCGTTATTCCAATTCTTTGTTCTCTTGGCTCTTGTGGGAATCATTAAGAAGATGTAGGAGCTAATCAGAAAATTTTTCTAGAAAGGAGGAAAACAAAATGAGAAGAGGATTCATCTAGTCAACTGGGAAATTATCACTAGACCGCTTCAGGAGGGAGGGCTGAATTTCAAAGACCTCTGTGCTCAAAACTTAGCCATGGGAGCCAAATTGTTTTGGAAAATCATAGCTCCAAAACCAGGTTGGGTTCAATTAAGACTGTGGAGAAAATATTTCAGAGGATAGAGACTCCGATGCCTGCAGTAGCCAAAAACTCATCTTAGAACCCCATTCAGCGTGCTCAACAACAAAATTGGCCCACTGATAAGAAATTACTCCTTTTGGATACTCGGAAATGGAAAACTCATCAATTTGTGGGATGATAGTATAATGAACAAGCCCC
The DNA here is from genome assembly GCA_031772625.1 of Pinus tabuliformis. NCBI lineage: Eukaryota > Viridiplantae > Streptophyta > Pinopsida > Pinales > Pinaceae > Pinus > Pinus tabuliformis. Next base: position 1,254,743,028 of record CM062804.1, read on the forward strand.
GCTCGTAGATTTGGGCTCCATGACCGAGCTGAAGGGATGGATGGTTGAAGCAAACATCAAAACGTTATGGGACCTTTCGAATTGGAGTGGCGACTATTGGACGGGTTGGAAACAGCTCCCAGTTCCATTCACTTTACAAACAGATTTTTCTACGCTTATAATGATGATGCATGGGCTGGCTCCATCACATGCACGAAGGAAAGATGTGAGAGGTTGGGGTCCAAAACAGGTTGGCTACACGGTGGCTCAGGGCTACACCAAGTGCTTGGAGCGGCCTCACGTGCCTCCCAATCCTGCCCCCTGGGTTGGCATTTGGAATTTCCCTTCAATACCAAAATTCGATCACTTCTGTTGGCTGCTTTGCCACCAAAAAATTCTAACAGATGATAGGTTACAGAAAAGGGGCATTTTCGGACCATCAAGATGCACGCTATGCAAGGAAAGTTCGGAATCCGCCCTTCATCTCACGCTAGAGTGCAAATTCGTTGGTTTCGTCTGGCATGAGCTTCTTGGTTCATGGAATTATATTTTCACCTTCCCATGCTCTGTCCCGGACCTGTTTGCGGGATGGATGGCCAGATATCCAGGCCCAAATCCAAAAAACAAAACCGTCAAGGTAGCATGGACTGCTCTGCCTAAACTCATCAGCTGGCAAATCTGGTTGGAGAGGAATAGAAGGATATTCAGAAACAAGGAACAGGGCTTCAAACTAGTTGCAAATACAGTGAAATGTCAGTTAATTGAGTGGCTGAGAGACAAAAGTGATGATTCAAACCTAAGCTAGCAGGATATTGAGTTTGGAGCTGCTCTCAATTTCAAATTTCAAAAATGGAAAATCTCACCTACATCTCTCAAAGACTGGCAAATCAGGAAAAACGAAGAAGAATTTCAATCTTGGATGTCCAAGCTAACACTTCCTTCTCTCTTCTTTGACGGGGCAGCCAAGGGAAATCCAGGAATTGCTGGCGCAGGAGGGCTCATTATAAACCCAGAAGAAACTTCTATACACAGATTTGCTTGGGGACTGGGCCACTCCTCAAGCATACAAGCTGAAGCGATGGCCCTTCTTCAAGGAATCAAACTTCTCAAAGAGCTGGGACACAAGGAGGCAAATGTTTTTGGTGATTCCCAGGTCATCATCAAAGCAGTGGCGACCAACACTAATCCAGCAGATCTGCGGCTTGCAAGGACAATTACAAGGATCAAAGACATGACAAAGCTCCTGAAATTGAAATTCTTTCATGTCCTGAGAGCAAATAACAAAGAAGCAGACATAGAGGCAAACAAGGCAGTCCAGCTAGCTGCTGGAACTATTCTCAGAGACAATGAAACCTCTTGGGATCCAATCCCCTAAAGATCCATGTTTTATTGCATTTTATTGAAACAGTTTGTATGCATTCATAAGCTCGGGAAATCAGCAGCAAAAGTTCATATTATAAAATGTAAAAAGAGGCGACTCATAAGCGTATGTGCTATGTTCCTCTTGCTGGAGAGACACTTAGAAATTAGCCTCACTACTTGTAACCAGAATTGTGGCTCTTTGCCAAACATTTAATGAAATCCCGTAACCATTTCTGTTAAAAAAAAAAATAATTAAAGAGGAGTAGCAACCAAATATCGTGCGAGCTTAACTAATTCCTACTCTCAAAGGATATTATCTTAACTATAAAAGCCTAGCACAATATATATTTTTTCATTCTATTATTATACCTGCTAGGATATTTTAGTTATATCGTAGTTGCTTTAAATTCAATTTGGTTCCACTTTCCATGGGTTTATTCTGGAGTGTGCCGAAGTCCATATTGATATGATTAAATATTATATCTACCGATTTCACAAAGGAAATATGGAGCAGATGGAAACAAATCAAAATTTATGCAATTATTTATAATTGCGCCACCTTTGTATGAACAGGCACAATCTACACGAAAATTTACTTACAAAGCATCCCAAAAATGGATATCGTCCACAATTGATTAAACATGGATTTGATTTTAGAAAATTTTAATAAATCTTAAAATTATAATTGCCTTAAAAAATTATAAAAATTCTCAAAGTATATAATTGGGTAGGTGAGTGTGGGCTAACCTTTGTAATGTCATTTTAGTTTTCTTTATAGTTATAGTTAAACTTTGTCCACTGTAAAATTTTAAAATAACATAATTTTATTCTATGAATTTTGTGGAACTTATTTTTCTTATCAATTTGATAAAAGATATTATAAAAATTTAATTATATAAATAAATCTAAAATTAGCAAGTGTTGTATAGTAGTTATTGCCTACCGTTTAATTTAAATGTAATTAAATTAAAGTAAAGTATTGAATTCAAGTGAGTGTTAAGATTTAAAATCTGGTCAATTTAGATTTTACTTATTTTTAAATTGAGGTATTTTATTATTTTTAATTCCGCATTGTTGTTGTGTAGAATTCAATCTTACCCAATAACAATAATAATTGTTTATTAGTCCCTCATGCTAAATGAAATATAAAAATCAATTTCTATGAAGTATAATTGATTTATATAAATATATTAGATTTTATATAACTTTTTATATTGTTTTGCAAAATTAAATAATAATTAGAATATTATAGTTAAAGATTATTTTATTATTATTATTTTTTTAAATAAATTTGTATAATACCTGTTATGGTAGACATAATAATAATATATAAATAAAATAATATTAACAAATATATTAAGTCAAAAGTAAAAATCAAATTTCTAGGAAGAAAAGGTGAAATACATTCACAAGTCATTATTAAGATACATTCACCACTCATAACTAAGAAAAAAAAATAAAAATCAATTGAATGTGCAGATCAGAAAAAACATTGGAAAATGAAAGTAAGAAAAATCTATTGGATTTTCAAGGATGAGATTGAACAAAAGAAACAGGTTCGAGGAAAAGAGATATATGAGGATATGGGTCTAGAATTAGAGTGAAGTGAATAATCCTCATTATAAGTGTAAGAAGAGAGGAATATTTAGAAGTATGAGTCGATTGTATTTTCTTGCAACGGAAGATGAATGATTATTAAGGTATTGGACAATTTCTGAAATTTATTCTTTTGTTTTGAGAAAAAAATTTGGCAGATCTAGAGTTTAAAATATTCAATAAATTAGAGCAAATAATACATACTAATTTAATTTAAAGCATGCATAATATAATACATAGAAATATGGACTCACTTGGACTTTAATATAGTGCAGACCTAATAATGTTAAGAATTGAAATGAGATACTACTTGCAATTAATTAATATTAATATATGTCATTTCACAAATCTTCACTGACCTAGCTAAGATACGAGACATAGATAATACTATCAAAATCATAAATATTATACTACCAAAATCACATGTTAAAATGCAGGGCCAAATAACATCTTGAAATTTATATAACCAATAGCATTAGAGATAAATGCAAGCAAACAAATTTGCAAATTTTTTTTTTATAAAATTTCACTTTATTAAATTGAAAATTATTTAACATTTTAAAGCAAATTAAGAGGTAGTTAGCTTAAAACCCATTGTGTAATACCTGACCAGCATAATAATATTTTCAATCACACCTATAATATTATTAATAATCATTAATATTTACAATGCAATTCTATTAGACTTTTAAAAACATGTAGTAACTAATATTACTTCTCTTTTATTACATATTTAGATTGTTATTTTAACTCTCATTTTTAACCTAAATTCAAAAATTAATTTTAAAATATTTAAAACTTAAATATAAGCAACTTAACTATTGAGGAAAGCAAAAAGGTCGACAAAGGCCAGTTGTGTATTTCAGTTAATTAATGGGGAGTTTATTTTTTTACCCGATTATCAATTCAAACTTTGAGAATATTTTTGGTTCACGGACTATCTTTTTTTTTTTTTCTAGACTAAGACTAAACTAAACCAGTGACCTATCGCAAGGAGTGCCTTAACAGCACACCCATTCACCCTCAATCCAAAGACCCGTGGACGGTTCACGGAGTATCTTACTCTCTTCAAACTTGGGAAATATTTTTTGCTGATAGGGATTATGTAATTATTTTCGGGTGGATGAAGGTTGTTTGACTTTTCTTTATGGGCATGATTCAATCAGGTGCGAATATCCCTGGAATACGTTTCGTCTAATTTGTAGATCGATGGTTATGACACGATGAAAAAAAAATGAAAAGCCATGGAAAAATATATATATATATTTAAAAGTTAGAAAGTTTTGCCAGCGCTGAGGAGAATGGAGGGAAAATGACTTTAATATAATCGGAAAGGAAAGCGAAATAAAAGTAATGTAACAAGAAAATGTAATCAAGTAAACTGATAATGAACAGTGATGTAAATCAACAATAAAAATCGTTAATTGAAATAAAAGTCGTTAATTGAAATAATAAAAATTCTACAATAATTCTGCATTACGCTGAAATTACTATTTATAATTTCATTATTTTTTTTCTCCTTTAAATAAATCTCTTTTGTTTTTACGTTTTAGAATTTAATATATCAATAATTTTTAATCTATCTTTTAACATTTTGGAATTTAATCATCAATAATCTATTAAAAATGAAAATTCATAATTTTTAATAAAAATAATAATATTTTTTAATTAAAACTATAATAATTATTAATTAAGTGATATTTCAGAATATAAGAAAAAAAGTTAAAAGAAAAGATAGGACATTTAACAGCTAAGGGTCGGTCTCTCTAGACTAGCCAGAGAATGTCGGTGTGGTATGGCTAATGGGGAAGTTAAATAAAAAAATATTGATATAAGGAATTTTAAAATATTAAATAAAAATTTATTTAATAGGAAAAAAAAACAATAAAATTATAAATAGTTATTTAGGTGTAAGAAAAATTATAATAATAAAAATTTGGAAAAAATGGAAAAATTAATTAATGAAAGAAGTTTGAATTTAATTTTTTTTTTTCAATTGTGGTTCACAGTTAGTGAGTGGCCGTTACATTGGGCAGATCCACCTGAAAGGATCTACCCGTTGGACTAATATGTTGGGTCTAACTCCAAGGGCGTCAAAGAGATTTGATCCCGTGAACTCCCAATTGGAAAATTACTTAGCAATAAGAACTTGACCAACTAAACTATCTCTTGGGGCTAGAAATTTGAATTTAATTATTAAAAATACTAATAATTATTAATTAAGTGATATTATAGAATAAAAAACAAATTAAAAGAAAATATAAAAAATATAAATAAAAAATGATATATTAAATTCTATAATGTTATAAAAGTAGATTTATTTAAGGGAAAAAAAACAATGAAATTAGAAATAGTAATTTCGGGATAATGAAAAATTAAAATAAGAAAAATTTGAAATAAATGGAAAAGCTAATTAATATAATATTAACATTATATTAATGTTAATATTGATTATAATTATTATTATATAATATTGTATTATATTAATTATGATTAATTATAATTAAATAATACAGTAATTAATTATTATAAATTAATTGATTATTCCTCTTGAACGAGGTGCATGTTATGGTATCGAACTTGGGGGATCTGAGCCAAGGATAGAGGAATGATCGCCTATAAGTCGAGGTGTCCAGTTGACGATTGGCATTTAATCATTTGCATGTGTAAGGTGGCATCGACAAAGGGAGGATATCTTGGGAGTTGTGGGAGAAGGTGATGTGGTTTTTTGTGGTGTTTTGGCTGCATTTCGTTTATTTGCTTGTTGACTAAAATTAGGTGCTCGGTTCAAGTTGCAAGTTTAGTCGTGGGTGGGAGACGCAGGCGTATTTGTGGCTTCCAGAAGTCGTGCATCTGGTGCGGGTATGATTCTTTTGTTTCCCCTAATTCCATCCTCTCGAACCTGGTCATGTATCTATCTTCGACTGGTTTAATGGTTGTTTCTAAAATACGGATTTTGGCAAGTCTTGAGGCAATTTCTGTTGGTTCTGAAGCTATTAGCATGAAAGTTGAAGCCAGTCATTTGTGTTCTGTCAGTCTCTCTGTGATTTATGGAATTTTTCTATCCTTGATGGCTTTGTATGTAGAAATTCAGTCTGAGCTCATTTTTAATGTAATGGGGGGTTGGGTACTCAATGATGAGAGCTACCTAAGAAAGTACTAGTCGCTCCAAGTGGTCTGGGTAAATTGGGCAGATGGTAACCCTGCATGGTGGATATCCCTGTCCCCATTTAGGATTTGTCGAAAAGTAATGATAGCTCATTGAGCTATGACCGGGTTAAAGGTGGAGATTTTAGTTGGTTTTTTGAATTTCCTGCTCATATATTTTGTATTATTCCCTCGTATATATACATGTTTATTCTGTATCCACCCAGGCTCTACTCGCGTGCCTTTTAGTCTCTTCATTAGACAGGTGTTTGCTTGGCCGAAATTTTGGTTGATAGGCATTGGTAGTATTACTTGCCCAGGCTCTATGTTGTTTTGAGTGACCCGTTTCTGGTCCAATGGTTATTGGGATTGTTCGAGTTTAAGTGGCATGTCTCACCCTACCTCTTCCAAAAGGAACTTTGGCCGAGGCGTACATGTACAAAGCCAAAGTCGTGGTCGTGGGCATGGGGACATGCAAAGCCTGACTCCATCAGCCAGGGGCAGAGGTCACCGGGGTACAGTTGGAAAATCTTGAGATGCTTCCTAGGTTTATTATAGTAGCACCCCTCCTCTTGTTTACCAATTGATATTAGGATGGGAAGCAAAATTAGAGAAAGTTGAAAATAATGATCCTAATTTGGGAGAGTGGTTATCCTTAGTGCAGGATCCAGGTCATTCCAGGGGAAGATACACCCAATTCCAATAGTCGGTATACTTATACTGGCTTATGAAGAACATAGTGGCAAAAGCTATTGGGTCCAGCTCAGTTGGTCCATCTAAACCCAATTCTGAACTCTAGGAAATTCACAGGGAATTTCAGCTAATTCAACGTCAAATTCAAATTCAGAATGTTCGTCTCAGCCAGATTGAGAAGCATATCTCGTGTCTTCCACAGACTGATCTGCCAAGATCCAATGCCAAAGATCTGACACCATTGGACTCTTCAGACGAATATTGGTTACATTAGCATGGTTCTTTTGTTTGGAAAATTTTGAGCAATGTTTAGTTTAACTTCTCATAAATTTACATGTTGTTGTAGATATCTAGATATTAGGATTGTTAAAGATATTCAAACCTATATTGCACTTCTAGACATTCTGAAAACATTTGAATTTTGGATGGCTTATCATGCAGTTAGATGGCCAATAGATCCAGTTTCCCAGTGGGCGGGTTGAGGCCATCTAATAAATGTTGGATGTGTATGTATTCCTCTCAACTTTTTGAGATGAAATAGAAGATTCCTACCAAGCTTACAAAAAAATGATTATTAATTATTAATTAATAAATTATTAGTTAATTTATTAATTATTCCTAGCGTTTAAGTGTTCATATTCTTAGGGTTTAAGTGTTCATGATAAATTATAGCCAACCATGGTCAATTATGGTTAATCATTGTCAACTATGGCCCAATGTCACATTGTGACAAATATTGTCTCAATATGAATAACAACCATTCTCAACCATGGTCCACCATCGCATTGTGATAAATATTGTCTCGATATGAAAATGGATCGTAGTCAAGCATGGTCAAGCATGGTCCAACATCACTTTGTGACAAAGATTGTCTAAATATGAAAATTAATAGTGGTCAACCATGTTTATTTTATGTTTTATAATATTTATCTTAGGTTTTATATACCTTGGGTTTATAATATTAACCCCTTGGCTTTAACGTTAATCCCTTGGATACATAATCCCTTTGAGTTTTAGTATTAATCCCTTGGGTTTATAATATAAATCCCTTGGGTTGATTAATATAAGTGTTCAACCATGGTCGAGCATGGTCCAACTTAATCAGGGTCAACCATGGTCCAACATTGCATAGTGACAAATATTGTCTCGATATGAAGATCATCCATGGTCAACTATAGTCCAATGTCGCATTGTGAATAAGACTCTCTTGATATGAAAATTAATCATGGTAAAGCATGGTCAACCATGCTCAAACTTCACATTATGACAAGGATTGTATCAATATGAAAATCAACCATTTTCAACCATGGTCAACCATGTTTTATAAAATCTATCATGGTCAACTGTGGTACAACATTGCATTGTGACAAAGATTGTCTCAATATGAAAATAAACCATGGTCAACCATGTCCCACTATCGCATTGTGACAAAGATTGTATCGATATGAAAATGAATCATGGTTAAGCATGGTCAAGCATGGTCAAACCTCACTTTGTGACAAGGATTATCTCAATATGAAAATAAAACATGGTCAACCACGGTCAACCATATTTATTTTAGGTTTTATAATATTTATCTTAGAATTTATATACCTTGGGTTTATAATATCAATCCCTTGGGTTTAATGTTATTCCTTTGGGTTCATAATCCCTTGGGGTTTTAGTATTAATCCCTTGGGTTTATTAATCTAAGGGTTCAACCATGGTCGGGCATGGTCTAACGTCACATTGTGACAAAGATTGTCTCAATATGAATATCAATCATGGTCAACCATGTTTATTTAAGGATTTAAAATATTTATCTTAAGGTTTATATACCTTTCGTTTATATTATTCCTTTGAGTTTAATATTATTCCCCTGCATTTATACTATCAACCATGATCAACCATGGTCAACTATGGTCCAATGTCTCATTGTGACAAATATTGTCTCAATATGAAAATCAACCTTGGTCAACCATAGTCCAACATCCCATTGTGATAAAGATTGTCTCTATATGAAAATCAATCATGGTCAACCATGGTCCAATGTCACATTGTGACAATGATTGACTCAATATGAAAATCAACCATGGTCAACCATGTTTATTTTAGGTTTTATAATATTTATCTTAGGGTGTTTTTTAAGGGTGGTTCACGGACTTTGGATGGCCATTACATCCACGATAAAATCCATGAAGATCAACCCGAAGGGATCTACCCGTCAGCCAAACAAGAAAGGCCTAACCCCAAGGCCGTTAAGGAGATTTGACCCCGTGACCTCCCAACTGATGAGGTACTTAGCAATAGGAACTCGACCAACTGAGCTAACCCTTGGGGCATAGTATTTATCATAGGGTTTATATACCTTGGGTTTATAATATTAATCCCTTAGGTTTAATATTATTCCCTTGGTTTCATAATCCCTTGGGGATTTAGTATTATTCCCTTTGGTTTATACCATCAATCCCTTAGGTTTATTAATCTAAGGGTTCTTATTCCTAGGGTTTAATATTATTCCCTGCTTTATAATCCCTTTGGTTTTTAGAATTAATCATAGTCAACCATGGTCAATCATGGTCAAACATGGTCCAACGTCGAATTTCGACAATGATTGACTCAATATGAAAATCAACAATGGTCCAACGTCGAATTGTGACAAATATTGTCTCGATAGGAAGATCAATCATGGTAAATCATGGTCAACCATGGACAAACTTCACATCATGACAATGATTGCCTCAATATGAAAATTAACCATGGTCAACCATGTTTATTTTAGGGTTTATCTACTTGGGTTTATAATATTAATCCCTTAGGTTTAATATTATTCCCTTGGGTTCATAATACAATGGGGTTTTAGTATTAATCCCTTGGGTTGATAATACATGCTCAATCATGGTCAACCATGGTCCAATGTCACATTGTGAGAAAGATTGTCTCAATATGAAAATCAACCATGGTCAACAATGGTCCACCATTGCAATGTGACAAAAATTATCTCAATATTAAAATGAATCATGGTCAATCATGGTCCAACATCACTTTTTGACAAGGATTGTCTCAATATGAAAATCAAACATGGTTAACCATGTTTATTTTATGGTTTATAATATTTACCTTAGGGTTTGTATACATTGGGTTTATAATATTAATCCATTGGGTTTAATGTTATTCCCTTGGGTTCATAATCTCTTGGGGTTTTAGTATTAATCCATTGGGTTTATTATTCCCTTGGGTTTATAATATCAATCCCTTGGGTTTATTAATCTAAGAGTTCAACCATGGTCGAGCATCGTCCAAAGTCGCATTGTAACAAAGATTGTCTCAATATGAAAATCAACCATGGCCAACCATGTTTATTTAAGGGTTTATAATATTTATATTAGGGTTTATATACCTTGGGTTTATATTATTCCCTTAGGTTTAATATTATTCCTTGGATTTCTAGTATTAATCAATCATGGTCAACCATGGTCCAATGTAGCATTGTGACAAATATTTTCTCAATATGAAAATCAACTGTGGTTAATTATGATCCAACATCGCATTGTGACAAAGATTGTCTCGATATGAAAATCAATCATGGTCCAACTTCGCATTATGACAAGGATTGTCTCAATATGAAAATAAACCATGGTCAACCATGTTTATTTTAGGGTTTATAATATTTATCTTAGTGTATATATACCTTGGGTTTATAATATTAATCCTTGGATTTACTATTATTCCCTTGGTTTCATAATCCCTTGGGGTTTTAGTATTAATTCCTTGGGTTTATAATATCAATCCCTTGGGTTTATTAATATATAGGTTCATATTCATAGGTTTAATATTATTCCCTTGGGTTTATAATATAATTCCCATGGATTTATTAATCTAAGTGTTCATATTCCTATGGTTTAAGTGTTCATGGTCAATGATGGTCAAACATGGCCAACCATGGTCCAATGTCACATTGTGACAAAGATTGTCTCAATATGAAAATCAACCATGGTCAACCATGGTCCACCGTCTCATTGTGACAAAGATTGTCTCAATATAAAAATGAATCATGGTCAACTGTGGTCCAACATCACTTTGTGACAAAGATTGCCTCAATATGAAATTCAACTATGGTTGACCATGTTTATTTTGGGGTTTATAATATTTATCTAAGGGTTTATATACCTTCGGTTTATAATATAATCCCTTGGGTTTAATGTTATTCCCTTGGGTTCATAATCCATTGAGGTTTTAATATTAATCCCTTGGGTTTATAATAGCAATCTCTTGGGTTTATTAGTCTAAGTGTTCAACCATGGTTGAGCATGGTCCAACATTGCATTGTTACAAAGATTCTATCAATATGAAAATCCACCACGATAAACCATGTTTATTTAAGGTTTATAATATTTATCTTAGGTTTTATATACCTTGGGTTTATATTATTCCCTTGGGTTTCATATTATTCACCTAGGTTTAAAATCCCTTGGATTTTTAGTATTAATCTGTTGCATTTATTATTCCCTTAGGTTTATAATATCAATGATGATTAACCATGATCGACCATCGTCAACCATGGCCAACCATGGTCCAACATCTCATTGTGACAAATATTGTCTCAATATGAAAATCAACCTTGGTTAACCATGATCCAATGTCACATTGTGACAAAGATTATCTCGATATGAAAATCGATCATGGTTAAGCATGGTCCAACATCACATTGTGATAATGATTATCTCAATATGAAAATCAACCATGGTCAACCATGTTTATGTTAGGGTTTATAATATTTATCTTAGGGTTTACATACATTGGGTTTATTAATCTAAGGGTTCATATTCGTAAGGTTTAATATTACTCCCTTGGGTTTAATATTATTTCTTTGGGTCTATAATCCCTTGGGTTTTTAGAATTAATCATGATAAACCATGGTCAATCATGGTTAACCATGGTCCAACGTAAAATTGTGACAAATATTGAATCAGCATGAAAATCAACCATGGTCCAACGTCACATTGTGACAAAGATTGTCTTGACATGAAAATCAACCATGGTTAAAAATGTTCAACCATGGTCCAACTTCACATTATGACAATGATTGTCTAAATATGAAAATCAACCATGGTCAACCATGTTTATTTTAGGGTTTTATAATATTTTTCTTAGGGTTTATATACCTTGGGTTTATAATATTAATCCCTAAGCTTTAATATTATTCCCTTTGGTTCATAATCCCTTAGGTTTATAGTATTAATCCCTTTGGTTTATTATTTCCTTGGGTTTATAATATCACGGTCAATCATGTTCAACCATGGTCCACGATGATCAACCATGGTCCACCATCGCCTTGTGACAAAGATTGTCTCGATATTAAAATGAATCATGGCCAACTATGGTCAACCATGGTCCAACGTCGCTTTGTGACAAGGATTGTCTCAATATGAAAATCAACCATGGTCAACCATGAGTATTTTAGGGTTTATAATATTTATCTTAGGGTTCATATATCTTGGTTTTATAATATTAATTCATTGGGTTTAATGTTATTCCCTTGGGTTCATAATCCTTTAGGGTTCAATATTTATCTATTGGGTTTATTAATCTAAGAGTTCAACCATGGTCCAGCATCGCATTATGACAAAGATTGTCTCAATATGAAAAACAACCATGACCATCCATGTTTATTTAAGGGTTTATATACCTTGGGTTTATATTATTCTCTTTGGTTTTTAATATTAATCAATCATAGTCATCCGTGGTCCAACATCGCATTGTGACAAAGATTGTCTCAATATGAATATCAACCATGGTCAACTATGGTCCAACGTTGCATTGTGTCAAATAATGTCTCAATATGAAAATCAATCATGGTCAACCATGGTCCAACTTCGCATTATCAAAAGGATTGTCTCAATATGAAAATCAACCATGGTCAAACTTGTTTATTTTAGGGTTTATAATATTTATCTCAATGTTTATATACCTATGTTTTATAATATTAATCCCCTGGCTTTACTATTATTCCCTTATTTTCATAATCCCTTAAGGTTTTAGTATTGATTCCTTGATTTTATTATTCCCTTCCGTTTACAATATCAATTCCTTGGGTCTATTAATGTAACAGTTCATATTCCTAGGTTTAATATTATTCCCTTGGATTTATTAATATAAGTGTTCATATTCATAGGGTTTAAGTGTTGATGGTCAATCATGGTCAACCATGTTTTATAAAATTTATCATGGTCAACCATGGTCCAACGTCGCATTGCAACAAAGATTGTCTCAATATGAAAATCAACCATGGTCAACCATGGTCCACCGTCGCATTGTGACAAAGATTGTCTCGATATGAAAGCAAATCATGGTCAACCATGGTCCAACATCGCTTTGTGACAAGGATTGTCTCAATATGAAAATCAACTATGGTCAACCATGGTCAACTGTGTTTATTTTAAGGTTTATAATATGTATCTTAGGGTTTATATACCTTGGGTTTATGATATTAATCCCTTGGGTTTAATGTTATTCCCTTGGGTTCATAATCCCTCAGCGTTTTAGTATTAATCCTTGGGTTTAATATTCCCTTGGGTTTATAATACAAATCTCTTGGGTTCATTAATCTAAGGATTCAACCATGTTTGAGCATGGTCCAACCTCACATTGTGACAAATATTGTCTCAATAAGAAAATCCATAATGGCCAACCATGTTTATTTAAGGGTTTATAATCTTTATCATAGGGTTTATATACCTTGGGTTTATATTACTCCCTTGGGTTTTTAGTATTAATCCATTAGGTTTATTCTTCCCTTGGATTTATAATATCAATGATGGTCAACCATGATCAACCATGGTCAACCATGGACCAACGTCTCATTGCGACAAAGATTATCTCAATATGAAAATCAACCTTCGTCAAACCATGGTCCAACGTCGCATTGTGACAAATATTGTCTCGATACTGAAATCAATCATGGTCAACCATGGTCCAATGTCGTATTGTGACAACGATTGTCTCTAAATGAAAATAAACCATGGTCAACCACGTTTATTTTAGGATTTATAATATTTATCTTAGGGTTTATATACCTTGAATTTATATTATTAATCCCTTGGGTTTAATATTATTGCCTTGGGTTCATAATCCCTTAGGGTTTCAGTATAAATCCCTTGGGTTTATAATATCAATCCATTGGGTTCATAATATCAATTCACTGGGTTTATTAATCTAAGGGCTCAACCATGGTCGAGCATGGTCCAACGTCACATTGTGTCAAAGATGTCTCAATATGAAAATAAACCATGGTCAACCATGTTTATTTAAGGTTTTATAATATTTATGTTAGGGTTTATATACCTTGGTTTTATATTATTCCCTTAGGTTTATAATCCCTTGGGTTTTTGGTATTATTCCCTTGAGTTTATAATATCAATCATGGCCATCTATAATTCAGCGTCGCATTGTGACAAAGATTATCTCAATTGAATATCAACCTTGGCCAACCATGGTCCAATGTTGCATTGTGAAAAATATTGTCGCGGAATGAAAATCAAGCATTGTCAACCATGAAACAATGTCGCATTGTGACAACGATTGTCTTAATATGAAAATCAAACATGGTCAACCATGTTTATTTTTTTTATTATAATATTTATCTTAGGGTTTATATACCTTGAGTTTATGATATCAATCCCTTGGGTTTATAATAATGTCGTTTTGAGGCCCTAAATGACATTTTTTGGGAAATCTGGGAGCAACATGGGTCCATAGACCGATGTCTTTCTTCCCAAAGTTGTGGTGCTTGGATAGATCTTTCTAATGAGCTATTATACGCGTCAAGAAGAGATCATATGCCAAAGTTATGACCCCAGGAAGATGATGTACCAATTTACCCAAATGGGGCCCACAGTTTGGCGTTTCATCTTCTGGGGTTAGGTTTTTGGATGTTTAGGGTTTCCATTGTTTCTCAACAATAAATAGGCCTTCGAGCCTCATTGTAACAGAGTTTAGAGACATGTATCCTCCACATCTCTTCTCAGAGATAAGCTACCATCGCCCTAGCTGGTTTATTTCCATTGCTGTTTATAAACATAGTTCAGTATTTTACATTAATGAAATGAAGTATTATTTCCACTGCATCTCTGTGTTTATGGTTATCTCTGTAATTTGTTGTGTTCTTGTTTAAATCCATATCAGTGGTATCATAGTGGTCTGCTTTTTCTCTGTTTTTCTTTGCATGTCCCCAACGAGGTCAGGATATAAGGAGTTAGGGCTTGAACTGGTCGAACCTTTGCAAGATTAGCCTCGCAAATCTCGAAGGCCTCCCATGGCAGATGAAAAGAAAGATGAGGGGGCATGATATCCTATCAAAATCTTGCTCAAAGAAGCTCTCGAGCAGCAAAGGAAAGTGATGATGGACAACTTTGCCCAGATCCTTCAGTGGCTACCCAGAGGCAATGCATCAGCTTCCAACAACTACTCTGGAAACGCCACATCCTTTAAGGTACAAGTTAATTTTGAAATCCCCATCTTCGAGGGTCAAATAGATGTAGATGAGGTAGATAAATGGTTAAATTTGATATATGGGTATTTTTCTGTTCATGATTTTTCCAGTCGGGAAAAGATTATTTTCGCTCTTCTCAAAGCAGCCCCCCACGTTAAGGACTGGTGGGAAACCTACTGCGAGCAAAAGGATGAAAGTACAGGCTCACTATTTTAAGCCGCACCCACCTGGAATTCATTCCGAGATGCCATCAAGGGGTAGTACTACCCTGTCAAAAGCTATGAGGACAAATACATAAAGCGGACCACAGTGTGGCAGGGAAGGGACCAAGATGTGTCGGAGTTCACCAACATTTTTCATACCCTTCGAACACTGTTGGTTATCAAAGATTCTAAGTTGCATCTGGTACTCAAATACAGTGGCTGCCTACATAGGTACATCCAGGAAGAGATGGAGTTCCTGAACATCTCCTCACTTAGCATGGCGTACCGATATGCTGTCAAAATCAAGCAAAAGTTTAAACAAAAGAAGTGAGACTTTGGATCTGCGAATCCAAAGCAAGGGAAAGGCTTCCCCAAATCATAGAACCAAGGACAAAGCCAAGACGGGGCAACCCAAGACAACCTGTCGAAGCCACAAGAAAAGAACAACACCACGAAGTTGAAGAAGGACACAGGAAAGTGGTGTGAGTTCCATAAGAGCCCCACTCATAACACAAGTGAGTGTCGGACCAAGCAGTCGCTGGTGGCCGAGTTGAAGGCTTCAGAATCAGATGCATGTTCTGACCCTGAGTCAAAACCCGACAAGGGGAATGGCAAAGGGAAGCAAATCATTGATGCGGAGCCTAGCACCACTATTGCCACCGCCAAGATCTAGAAGAATGAGCCCAAAGATCCATAGGAGGGGGAATGACTTTTCCACTCACAGATGTGGGTGAAGGGTTCACTGCTGCAATTCATTGTTGACAATGGCAGCCAAAAGAACCTCATTTCAGCAAAGGTCATGAAGCGGTTGGGCCTATCAACTACACCACACCCATAGTCGTACAATATCGGGTGGCTTCACTAAGGATGAGATCTCTGAGTTTGCCAGCAGTGCCGCCTTCCATACAACATCAAACCCTTCACAGATGACGTATTGTGTGATGTTGCACCTCTTGATGTTTGTGATGTACTATTAGGCCAACCATACTTATGGAGGCGACATGCTATGTATGAGTCAAGGCCTCGCACTGTTATTATCACTTTGGGTAATTCATTATACAAGATACCGGAGGTTGCCCACCTACCGCCACCTCTCGGATCTCTGCTAAGAAATGTAGCAAGATCATCTCCTAGACTAGGAAATTCATTTTCTGTCTGGTTCACTCCTAAAGTAAGGGGAAGATTGTAGCCATATCCATGACCCCTGTGAAGGGTTCCTCCACGCAGCATGAGCAACAGAGGGATACGATCACGAAAGAACACATGAACATCTTCTCCTCACCCACAGGGGTACCACACAAATTTCAGGTGGGCAACAAAGTCTAGTTGCATCTATAGAAAGAACGCCTTACAAGAGCCCATCAGAACCTTCAACCACTCTGACATGTTCCTTACACCAGTACCAAGGTTGCGGGGAATAATTATTTAGATCACAACATTCCTCCATTCCTTCGCTTGCACCGAGTGTTCAATGTGCACCACCCTTGGCCATGCTTCCCACCATTACTGGACATGTCCGAGATTGCAGAACAGGTCACTAGGGACCAAGTTCAGTAGATGGAGGAACTCAACGCAATGGGGACCATTGCTTCCTAAGGGGGGAGGAATGATCCAAGTAGATGTTGGTGGCCACCCACCTATCCCACTTGGACCCCCTTGACTATCTCCTTCAGTTTTTCAATTTCTGTAATTGTAGCACAATTTACTAGTTTTAGCAGTTTTTTAGGTCCTTAACTTCCGGAGCCATTTTGAGGCCCTAAAGGACGGTTTTTGGGAAATCTGGGAGCAACATGGGTCCATGGACGGATGTTGATCTTCCCAAAGTTGTAGTGCTCAGATAGATCTTTCTAACAAGCTATTGTACTAATGTAGGAGCATTCAGCCCAAGGAAAATCATTGTAAATAGTAGACATACGAGGTCATGCATTTTAGGAAATAGTTTTCCTAAGTATCAAGTTAGTGCAACATTTAGGCCTTAAGTGTGATTTAATTAGATGCCCTCAAAACAAATAAATGAGAACAAGAGTAGTTCCATGATCCTAGGAGAAAGAGAGAGCTTTTAGGGATTAAAGGGAGAATAGATGTGGACCATTGAGCAAAACAGGGGACTTTCTGTTTTCAAACAGAGAAACTATGGCGTGGATAAAGTCTACCACATATGTATGCATGTAGCAAGTGTTAGGGCTTTAGTTTAGTGACTTAAGAAAAGGATGTGACCAATCCGATCCAACGTTTCCATATAAATATATGTAAGCCTATGGGTAATAGAGGAGGCCACGAATAGTAGAAATTAGGCCTGTGTGAAACGAGGAGTCTCCGATGTAATATGTGATATTATATTAATATATACAAGATTGGCTCCTATCTGTGTCAGTATGCTTAAGAAGTATCTCATGTGTCATTTACAGTGAATTCGCAGGCTTTGTACAGGTACAGACAAAATTCTGAAGGACGCAGAGGGAGTGCATGATTCAGAAGAATCAAAATGGACCATTGAATCTGTTAGAGCTCTACAAGAAGGATAGAGATCAAAGGAGTGTGAGGAGTTTAAGCTCAGAAGGAAGAGCGATCTGTGAATGAGCAGAAGGCCAAAACCTTTAAAGAACCCAAAGAGCCGCAGAAACCATTGAAAATGGCGTAAATTCTAAGTAAGAGAGGCGAGCGAGAAGTAAAGACTTGATGCTCAACAGCTGTTAGATCTCATAGATCAACGGCTAAGAATCAATCACATCGGCGGGAGTCCCTTTTAAGTGATCAGAATGAGCCTTGGAGAATTGTGAATAGTGAGCAACGATTAATAGTGGACCGTTGGATCGTGGCTAGATCAACGATCACGATTTAATCGCATATTGGCGATCAGAGGTACTAAGGGGTAGCAGTATATGAATGTTGCGTTATCGCCGACAAAGATATATTAGCGATTGGCTTCGAGACAATCAACGATCTGAGGTTCGGGAGATTGGGAATCGACGTTGGAAAGCGATAAGAAACTGACCCAATGGCGTTTATGAATGCGGGTGTATAAATGTTGAGGTCTGATATATATATGTTCGGTGGTGTTTTCCTTTATAACCAGGATAGTGAAGAATTAAGTGCGATAGTGTATTTTCCCGGTTTTGAAGGGAAATCACATATTTGAAGGAGGAAGGCATATATGTATGTATGTCCAAGGGAAGAAGCAAATGCCAATTACGATGAGGTTTAGCCTCGAAAACTGTGCAGAGTCTGTACGTAAGGTTGAGAATGTATGTTTTTGTGGGGATTTCCTTTGTAATTGAATTATAAAGGAATTAGCGTGATAGAAGGTTTTATATGTAAAACTATATATATCTAAGGCTAGAAGAGGGAAGGTTATATATATATGGATTGTGGGTTATAAGGGTTTGAGGACTTTTTAAAGTCCCGATAGGAGGTTTGGCATGGTGATTGAAGTTCCGTTACAAAGGAACTGTATAAGAGGGCCACTTGACCATTTATGATCTGAAGTTTTAACTCCATTTTAGAGTTAAATACCTGGGGCAGTCGTGGATACATGATTGTAATTGCATATTGTGGGTATATGCGGGTGTTATCTTACCCTGCACAATTAGTGGTGTCAGAGCAGATTTGTAATCTGTAAAAGGAGAACTTTTGAAGTTCTTGGAAGACTCTAGCATTCTAGCAAAGGCCTGGAGTAGGTAGGAACAGAGGATTCCTTGAAGGAAAGAGAAAATAAGATTTCTTAATGCAAGTTATGAAGGAAAGAGGACTTGGAAACCAACCAGAGGACAAGCCATTCAAAGAGTAGAAGAATGGGTGAAACAAGATCGTAATGAGATCTTGAAGGTGAGGTAATATGTTCTGTTTTAAATTAAGAATGTGCGTTTTTATACTAATGCACAAGTGATAGCAAGAGAAGTCGTGAGAGAAGAACCAGGTGAGTTCTTGAAGGCGGAGTAAGGAGAATACTTTGAAGAAGAAGTGGCAGTGAACCTGAAGAATCCAACAAGAGAATGGACAGAGAGGACAACTGAAGTGTTCTCAAGAGAGTGTGAGAGATTACAGAAGCCTGGAAGGAGCAAAGGTGTTTCTCAAGGGGAGGTTCCAGATAGAGGACCCGTGCTTACCAAAAGACTAAGTGAGGAGAGCTTAGTGAGGTAAGATTGTAGCTAGGAGGACTAGTTGTTGCAGAGGCTTGTTGCAAAGGATCTCATGAAGAAAGAGGAGAAGAAAATGACTATTGATAGTCATAGCAGAGGCTCAGAGAGAAGCCATGGCAGAGGATATAAGAAAAAGGATGCCAAAGCAAATGGCAAGAGGAAATTGACAAAGAGGTTGGTGAATTAAAAGAACAACTCAATGCATTAAAGAGAATGCTTGAGGAAAGCCAGAGACTAGGTTGGGTCTTGAGGAAGAAGCTAGTGGAATGGCATGAGAGGTAAAGAAGGCTACAATAGAAGCAAGTAAGGTGTCTGAAGGAAAAACTCAAGAAAGTTGAGTTAGAAATGGAAGAATCCATTTGTAAACCAGAACAAGGAGAAAATCTGGGAGAAAGTGAAGACTACACTAAAGAGAAAGAATGGGGATCAAGTGAAGATCTCATGGACTATTGGGATAGTTCAAAACATCATGAAAAGATGTTGACTGAAGATGAAGACTTGAAGACTAAAACTTCAAGTGAGACCAAAAGGTCTGATGATTTTAAATCCAACAATTTGTGTATGTTTGCAGGTGAAGGACAATTGGTGGATATTGTCATGAAGAAGGAAGAAGACCAGTAGAATCTAAATTCTGTTATGAAAAAAGATGAGATAGATAGATCTCATATACAACTGGAGAAAGATTTCAAGCAACCAAGTGAAGGGCTTGAAGAGATTGAAGAGGAGACTATCAAAGAATTTTTGAATCATATGAATGATTTAGAACAACAAGGAGATATGATGGCTAAACGATCAAATGAGACCATAGGGTCTTACATTTTTAAAACTGATAGTCTGTGTATGATGGCAGATATTGCAGGAGAAAAGTAGCCATTCGAAGATATCTTCAGAGAAGATAAACAGAAAGGAACTGAAGGCAAACTTAAGGAAGAGACTATGTTAGCTAAAAACATAGTAAATGATCATCAATTCACTATGATGATAGGCACAGTGGAGATAGCCATGGAAATTGTTGAGACAGACAGTAGGGAAGAAGGACATCTACTGAAAGATGTTAAGAAAGAGGAACCCTATGCAAAGGATTTAACCTTGGGAAAAGGAACACTAACAAAGGAGTGTTTTGAAGAGGATGGACAGTCTTTTGAAGATGTCGAAAGTCTGGAGGAGTACTCTAGGAGAACAGAGTATAATGGAGAAGACCTCTTGAATGAGGGAAGTAGTGATTTGCTACTGCAGAAAGACCTTGAGAGTACAAGGGTCAAAGGAAGACAATATTTTAATATTGTAACACAACATGTAAAGGATGAAGCTGGAAGAAGAGAGCATTGTGATGAAGTGCTTGCTAAGTGTGAAGAAGAGATTAAACTGCTGGAGAAACTAATGAGACGGTAGAACAGAAGCTACAGTTATAGTTTCTGAAGAAGAAGATGTGTCTCAAGTAGCCATGGAGACAGGAAGATGCAATAATTTGTTTACAGGTTAATTAAAAAGCATGAATGAGTATGAGTATGTGATCAGAGAGATTGAGCATAGGTTGTTTGAAGATGGTAAAGGGGTAGTAGGAATCAAACAATTTCAAAGTGAAGATAACCAACAGCAGGTTAAAGGAGGAGAAATTCACTATTGTGAACCCAAGTAGGAAGACATCATTAGAACAGATGGTGTGGAAGAGAGACTAACTGACATTCTCACGAATTCTGCTGAGAATTCGAATCAGCATACTGATATGCTAATAAAGGAGGAGAAAACATAGCAACAAACTAAATTGTTGCCAAAGGGAAATAAGGCACAACAACCTTATGTTTTTTAATTTAACAAGTGTTTTGAGTGTGCAGGTTTTGTTGCAATTGCAGGAGGAGAATTGGCACAAGTGAATAGCCAAATAAAGATGGAAGAAGAAGATTCCATGGGAAAATTCAATCCATGAAATGGAGAAACAAATTTGTTGGAAAGAATGTTGAACAATCATGATTTAATCATGAAAGAGGGTAAGGATGATAGGGAGGCAGTTAGTAAAGCGAGCAAAGCAAAAGTTGAAGCAAGTAGAGCAAGAGTCAATATAGAAGAAAATAATAGTAACCTAAAACAAAGAAGGAGCAGAACATGGACCAGCCCAAAGAAATGTTGGACATAGAAATTGAAGAAATATGGTAGCAGATGATGAAGCAATTCAAATGGAGGAAAATGGTAACAGCAGCAAGCAAGATCAATCAAAAGTTGAACCGGATTGACAAGAAGAAGAAAATGGAGCAAAATATAGTAGACATACAGCTGCAACAAAGATACAAGGCATCTGGATAGTTACAAAATTAAAACTATGGGATCCAGGAAGACCAAGACCAAAAGAAACATGATCAAGAGATCATGAATATTTTCTACTTTGGGAGTCTGATGCAAGAGCATTCAGCCCAAGGAAAATCATTGTAAATAGTAGACATAGGGGGTCATGCATTTTAGGAAATAGTTTTCCTAAGTATCAAGTTAGTGCAACATTTAGGCCTTAAGTGTGATTTAATTAGATGCTCTCAAAACAAATAAATGAGAACATGAGTAGTTCCATGATCCTAGGAGCAAGAGAGAGCTTTTAGGCATTAAAGGGAGAATAGATGTGGACCATTGAGCAAAACAGGGGACTTTCTGTTTTCAAATAGAGAAAAGATGGAGTGGATAAAGTCTGCCACATATGTATGCATGTAGCAAGCTTTAGGGCTTTAGTTGAGTGATTTAAGGAAAGGATGTGATCGATCCGATCCAATGTTTCCATATAAATATATGTAAGCCTACGGGAAATATAGGAGGCCACGAATAGTAGAAATCAGGCATGTGCGAGATGAGGAGTCTCGGATGTAATTTGTGCTTTTATATTAGTATATACAAGATTGGTCCTTGTCTGTGTCAGTATGCTTAAGAAGTATCTCATGTGTGATTTACAATGAATTCGTAGGCTCTTTACAGGTATAGACATAATTCTTAAGGATGTAGAGGGAGAGCATGATTCAGAAGAATCAAAATGGACCATTGAATCCATTAGAGCTCTACAAGAAGGACAGAGATCAAAGGAGTGTGAGGAGTTTAAGCTCAGAAGGAAGAGTGAGCTGTGAATGAGAAGAAGGCCGAAACCTTTAAAGAATGCAAAGAGTTGCAGAAACCATTGAAAATGGCGTAAATTATAAGTAAGAGAGGTGAGCGAAAAGTAAAGATTTGATGGTCAGTGACCATTAGATCTCATAGATCAACGGCTGAGAATCAATCGCATCGGTAGGATTCCCTTTTAAGTGATTGCAATGAGCCTTGGATAATTGCGAAGAGCAAGCAATGATTAATCGTGGACCGTTGGATCGTGGCTAGATCAACGGTCACAATTTAATCGCATATCGGCGATCGGAGGTACCAAGGGGTAGTGGTTTATGAATGTTGTGATATCGTCGACAGCGATATATCAACGATTGGCGTCGGGATAATTGGTGATCAGAAGTTCATGAGATCGGGAATTGATGTTGGAAAGTGATAAGAAATGGACCCGACGGTGTTTATGAAAGCGGGTGTATAAATGTTGAGGTCCAATATATATATGTTCGGTAGTGTTTTCCTTTATAACCAAGATAGTGAAGAATTAAGCGTGATAGTGTATTTTCCCGGTTTTGAAGGGAAATCACATATTTGAAGGAGGAAGGCATATATGTATGTATGTCCAAGGGAAGAAGCGAATGCCAATTGTGATGAGGTTTAGTCTCGGAAACTATGCAGAGTTTGTATGGAAGGTTGAAAAGGTATGTTTTTGCGGGGTTTTCCTTTGTAATTGAATTATAAAGGAATTAGTGTGATAGAAGGTTTTATATGTAAAACCATATATAACCAAGGTTAGAAAAGGGAAGGTTATATATATATATATATATATATATGTATATATATATATATATGGATTTTGGGTTAGAAAAGTTTGAGGATTGTTTAAAGTTCCGATAGGAGGTCTGGAGGGGTGATTGAAGTTCCGTTACAAAGGAACTATATAAGAGGGCCACTTGACCATTTATGGTCTAAAGATTTAACTCCATTGTAGAGTTAAATACCTGGGGCAGTTGTGGATGCATTATTGTAAATGCATACTGTGGGTATGTGCTGGTGTTACCTTACCCTGCACCATGTACATGTCAAACAGAGATCGTATGCCAAAATTACGACCTCAGGAAGTTGATGTACCAATTTACCCAAACAGGGCCCAAAGTTTGGCGTTTCATCTTCTAGGGTTAGGTTTTTTGATGTTTAGGGTTTTCCATTGTTTCTCAAAAATAAATAGGCCTTCGAGCCTCATTGTAACATATTTTAGAGGCATGTAGCTGCCACATCTCTTCTTAGAGATAAGCTACCATCGCCCTAGCTGGTTTATTTCCATTGTTGTTTGTAAGCATATTTTGGTATTTTACATTAATGAAATGAAGTATTATTTCCACTGCATCTTTGTGTTTATGGTTATCTCTATAATTTGTTGTGTTCCTATTTAAATCCGAATCACCAATCCCAACTCCAATCTGTCCCACAAAAACTGCCAAGTATGGCCTCTGTGAAGACCCAAGAAATGTAGAGTTGAGCTCTCACTAGAGTAGAAATTTCCAATATTTAAACTCTCCAAGGAAATTCATCCCTCCAAAAATAAATTCTCTGCAAATTATCTCAGTGAAATTCCCCCAGAAAGACCGCCAACCCAACACCATGACTTTTTCACCTACTTCCTCCTAGGAAACTCACATTGGATGAGGATGTAGCTGAAATGGCTCACAAAATCCAAAAATTTGTTCCTCTGAAGAGTCTCAATCTCTCCCTTAGGGTGACACTCGAGGTTCACCGAAATATAGTTGGGAATTTGCTTGGAATTATTTGTGATAAACAACACTAGTTGACTTGGTTCAACAACTCAAGTAATTCTGTGTCAAAGATGCATAATCCCAAAGAACCCGAAATTGATCTTTCTTTCTTCCCTTTATAGTTTTTTCCTCTTCTTCCCTTATGGGTCCCATAATTTCGAACTCCCTTCAGCATCTCTTATTTGTGGGTCGAATTCCTCTAAGTGGTTCAATTTCCCTCTTTTGGGTGGCCCCCACTACCAACTACCTTTTTAAACATTTCCAGTTTCTCCTAAGTGGGTTCTCCCTTCCTTTTGAAAAAATTAAATTTCATCTCCTAACCCCTTCCTCCTAAGTCTAAGTGTCTAAAATTGCTTCAATTTCCAAAATTGCAAAATTGAGAATTCATCTAGTTAAATTTATCAGTTGGGGACAAGACAGTCCTCCCTTCCCAAATGTTGCTTGTTCTCAAGCAACTGAAGTCTTGGATGTTGCAAAATTTTCTCTCGTTCCCATGTAGAATCCTACTCAAGCAATTCATTCCACCTCATAAGGAATTCTCGGATAGTCATGTTCCTAATATTCCTTTTCCTCTCCCTCAGAATTGCCTTCAGTGTCGAAACCAAGTGCCCCTCATCATCCAGGGGCGGTAGCTCTGTAGCAGTTG
Organism: Pinus tabuliformis; assembly: GCA_031772625.1. Classification (NCBI taxonomy): domain Eukaryota; kingdom Viridiplantae; phylum Streptophyta; class Pinopsida; order Pinales; family Pinaceae; genus Pinus; species Pinus tabuliformis. The sequence goes on from CM062804.1 coordinate 1,254,768,125, forward strand.
TCACCTGCTACCCCAAGGCCATTATTGGGCCTTAATAATGTCATCCATTTTCACCTTAATGTCCATCATTTTAGCCTCATTTCGTAACTGTGTAACTACATAACCCTACATTAAGTAACCATTTTCATTATCATATGGGTTTAGCATTATATTTTCCAAAGTCATTTATTTTAAGCATTTTAAGCGAATTTGTGATTAAATATTATAAAATTAATTAAATATTATAAAATTAACTTGTTTTCATATATACATGAAAGTGGTATAAGTTTTGTGATATTGTAGGCCTACTTGGATCTTCTAGAAGGGTCCTACTTCGCCTCCTAACTACAAATTCGAATTTCAAGATCCAACTCATGAATATTTTTGGAGTAATTATAGAAGATGAGGATAATTATCTATGAATATTCAAAGGAGAAGAATCATGGATGAGAGGATTTTGAGAGGATATGTATGTCACATTTTTAGGATATTTGTTGTAACCACATGAGATAAATGTGGATTTAGGAGAGATTTGAGGAATCTTAATTTATTGATTAGTCATCCTCAATTTTTGTTAAATAGGGGTGCATCCTTCAAAGGAATCTATGTATCTATGTATTATATTCTTCTGATCAATAAAACAGTTCAATCCCAACATTTTGGTGTTGTTGCTGAGGAGGTATACATAGGTGTGTATAAAATTCATTATAGTTTCACTCATTTTTAGTTACATGATTAAAAGCATATTAAAATCATTTTGCATATTAAATTTGAAAATAAAAATAAAAATTGTACTAATATGTGTGTGTAATAGGAATTATCAACCAGTTGGAGCAATTCACAGGCAATTAAGAATGTTCTTCTTTCTTTACTTCCTAATTACATTATCTAAGCAACTGGTATTTCATGCTTTGATTATTTTTAATGTACATTTTTCTAACCTTAGCATGAATATATTTTTGATCCTGTTACGCACATGGTTACACTGGAAATATGCATACACTTGATCAATTCTTCTATTTCCTGTAGAGTATAATAGGTGATGTCTTTAAGTTTTTTTTTTTTTTTTAGATTTTTTTTTTTTTCAATTTTATTTTATTGGTGGTGTAGTAAGAGCCACCCATCTCATTAATAATTTGCAGGAGGTTGAAGAAAGAGAAGGAAATGAGGAGAAAATATAGATTTTTGAGAGCCACGATCTGAATTTAGAGATCAAATACATGTGTTTTGTCTTTTAAATTTTGCATTCCAATTAAATAAATAGGTTCAATATTGTTGAGTATGCTCTCTTCTTGCGCTCTCTGTGATCTGGAAGATCAGAAAATACAATTGAACAAAGTTAGTTTTAGAATTTTGCAATAAAAATTGGAAAATAAATCTAAATTCACAATAAAAAGTACAATTATAGACCTTTAAAAAGCTCAAACAGAAAAATGGATGCCTCCAATGGATCCAACACTATCGAAAGCCCCTATTTTGACTCTTTTTGCACCTCATTTGGTTAAAAATTGAGAAATATATGACTTTTCTAAGATTCTACCCAATTTTGATGTTAATGATACTACAAATCAACCTAAACCCAACCAATGTGCCCAAAAATCAGGAACGACACACGAATCTGGCCTTGCTGACTAATGGGTGAAATTGTAGGATCGTTAAGAAACCTCCCCCAAATTCCACACCCGTGATCATATTGTGCTTCATAGGACCAGGGGCAAGGGCTTAGCCCCGACCCCTCCCCAAAAAAATGCTGTGACTTTCAAGTTTAAATGTAATTTGGAATGTTAATTAAACATGAAACAATGCATAGGGTAGTTGGTAATGGTGCTTGGTTAATGGTTAAGAGGTCTCAAGTTCAAATCTAGTGGAGGTTGTTCAACTTCATATAAAATTTAAGACCGCCACAAATATGCCACATGGCAACTAGTGGTTGGTCCACGTGGCACTTCTTTGTTGGCCCACCACAGCAACCCACAACCAGTAAACAACATCCACGTGTTAACCATGACAGCCAATCTGAAAATTCCAAGTGTCAACCACTCTCCTATCCACGTCACTGCCCAGTGACACCCTGCCACATCATCACTCTGCCATGTCATCACTACCCAGTCACCACTCTGTGGAAACTAATGGTTGATCCACATGTCACCTCTTCATTGGCCCACCACAACAACCCGTAGCCAGTAAACAACAAGGACGTGCCAATCATGAGAGCTAATTCGAAGATGCCAAGTGTCAACCACTCATCTGTCCATGTCACTACCCAGTCACACCATTCCACATCACCACTCTGCCACGTCATCACTTCCCAGTCATCACTATTCCATGTGGAATATTTGGATGTTTCCACGTAGCACTTCCTGGTGTTGCCACGTGGCACCCCTCATCATTTTTTCCATTTTTGATAAAAACTTCAAATAGTCATAACTTTCTAAAAAGATGTCGGATTTCAATGAAACGAAGTGCGTTGGATTTAGAACGATGAGATCTATAGTTTGGCATTGGTTTTAAGATGATCCAATAATTTTTGAATTTTGACCATTTTTTTTTATCCATGGGATCATGGACAAGGGTGGAGTGCTAAATAAAAAGGAAAAACGCAGTTACAGGTTTAGACCTGCATAACAACCCTGCAAATATTAAGAACCCAACTATGATAATTAAAAAAACCACCATTTGAGTCTAATTGTAGGTTTCAAAAGTGGCAAGGCAGTGCAACAATCTATGTTTTTGGTAGCTGCAGAATTGACACAATTTAGTAGCTTATGCAAAATTGGTTTATGATCTATTTTCGAAGCATTAAGTGTATGGAGAAGAGGTTTAAAGATCAAAATTGGTAAGAGATAGGTAAAAGTGCATTTAAGTTTTCTTGAATTTGTCTCCTCAATTTGTGTTATTAGTACTATTTCTACATTTTTTGTGTATATATCAGATGAAGAGAGACTGGCCACTTCTCTCTCTTGATAGAGTTACATTTTATTGCAGAAAAAGTGCTAAGTTTTTTTGTAGGTTCCAAGACGATGAAAGAAGAGCACTATATGCATGAGTGCCTTTTGAAGACCAAGTTTATTTCAGAAGAGCATGATCATTTTATGCTAAATCAGATCCATTACACCATTGGTACTAAACAAAATACCAATTTTACCAATGCTACTCATTCTAAGCCTGCAGTTGATCCATAATTATCCATCTCCCTACTACCAAAAACTCATTTCCTTCACAATTGTCATACTTCCCTGCCTCATTTTCATTCACTATTAACCTAGAAATAAAAGTCATTTAGCTCCCTTACAAAGTTGAGTCACCCCATTTTCCTCTTCATTCATGTCAAATAAACCCTGCTCCAATGCAAATTTTTCATCCATAGTCCTTCAAATTATTATTGTACACTCGCGTTAGATGATGGAGGATTCATTAAGGCCTTCCTTCTAACAAGTTTTGACCCATCGAATCTAACACATCATCTGGGATCAAAACTAGATATCTTTCAAGTACCTTGAGGCTTGCATGCCTTAATGACAATCTCTCTCGCCAATAAACAATGGGAATACATCAATGTCCCCTATTTGTCAGATCTTCTAGGTGACTTGACTTCAACACATCTATTCGTACCTAGTAAGATGTACTTAGGCATATTGAATTTCATTGACATCAATAGTGAGTAGTATCATGTTGGTTAATGGAATTCATTAATGGCCAGTAATCCAACAATTTCTTTTCTATGTTTGACATTGACACATCTATTCGCATAGATAAGAATTATGCCATCAAGCAGGAATGAATGAAGACTACATGATTTCAACAGTTTGCAACAGGACTCAATTTAGCATCCATAGCAATAAAGATTCCAATCTTATCCTCAATTCATACAACCAAGGGAAATAAGAAGTAGATCATATCCTTTTACTTCATATTTCATGATCTATTAGCAGTAGCCACACTCTTGTATATACATAGCTTGTCCACTTTTTAGGTATGTGAAGGTATGTAATTTTCTAATTTTTAATCATGTAATTCCTTAAATGCTAAAATTGTGATTTTGGAAAATCCCTCACCACATTCATATTCATTCATATTCCCTTTCTCATTTGCAAGAAAACTGAAAACACCTTTAGTTGGGGAAGGGATATTCATATTTCATGTCACATGTCGCATGTCACATTTCATTTCATCCTAACCAACATATTTTCCCAATCAACTATTATTACATTTTGATTCCAAAAGTTTATATGTTTTGCAATGATCAATTGATGAGCACATTAAATGGCTGACAACAACTATGGGAATTATAAATGTCTTCAAAGTAATTTGATGCAACAAAATAAAATAAGTATTGTTACACAAGAACCAATACTCAAAAATTTTGGTTGTCACACAAGAACCAACCATAAAAAATATGTTGCAATCAAATGATTTCAAAGTATACTTTGCAAAAAAAGAATAAGTTATCAAATGATATGATAATGCAAAGTTAAAAGAGAATCAATAGAGAGCCAAATCTCATATAGAAGCAAAACATTTCAAGAAGATCAACTTATGATTAAGTGAATCAATTCAACAGTTGCATGAGGACATGCAACAACTTCAGTTGGGGGGTATGTTGGGCCTCAATAATGTCATCCACTTTCACCTTAATGTCCATCATTTTAGCCCCATTTCGTAACTTTTTAACTACATAACCATACATTAAGTAACCATTTTCATGATCATATGGGTTTAGCATTATATTTTCCAAAGCCATTTATTTTAAGTTTTTTAAGTGAATTTGTGATTAAATATTATAAAATTAACTTGTTTTCATATATACATGAAAGTTGTATAAGTTTTGTGATGTTGTAGGCCTACTTGGAGCTTCTAGAAAGGTCCTACTTGACCTCCTAACTACAAATTCGAATTTCAAGATCCAACTCAAGAAGATTTGTGGAGTAATTATAGAAGATGAGGATCATTATCTATGCATATTCAAAGGAAAAGAATCATGGATGGGAGTATTTTGAGAGGATATGTATCTAACTTTTGTAGGATATTGGTTGAACCACATGAAATCTGATGAGCACCAATATTGCAGCAAGAGTGTTGCAACTCCTGGAGCTACCAACTTTACTTTATCAACCCAAGGTTCATACAAATTTGGAGGTGACAATATTGTATACACAAGTAAAAGTGATGGTTCTATCTTTTGTCACTGTTCAGCTGGCGAGAGACCACTAGCATTTTCAAGCCAGACTTCTATGGATTCAGAATAAGCTTTATTACTTACGAGAGAAAGAGAAATCTACTCTAGGAATTGCTTGTCTACTGAAATAAGGAAAATGACTGAAATCCTATGCTAAAAACACCATTTTCTAACTAACTGCCGAGAAACTACGTTTTACAATAATTCCAAGCTAAGATGTATGAAATGTTACTATTTAAATCATGGAAGTTCAAAACATTAAACATAACTATTGTGCATATAAAGGACTGAAATAAATCTGTTTTTTCTTTTTATTCTTTTTATGGAAAATCAAGTGTGGACCCTAATCTCTTTTGGTGATGTGGCAGGTGGCTTAGGGATGCTGGAGAATTGTTTGTAGGATTGGGAGACCCTCAGGTACCCTTGTGTGGCTTCCTAGAGCTTTTCCCTCTATTCGGCCTCAAAACATGCCACTACAGGAAAACCTACAAGATGACCTAAACCCCTACAGGATTCCTTGTATTTCTATAGCATACAGTGGAGAGAAAAATGATGGGTGCTAGAGGTGATGGAAGGCTTGGGGAAGGTGATTGATGGGTGGAATGGAGTGATAAAATTCCTAGGGTCACTCAGAACTCAAAACCAAGGTTAGGAGATGGTTGGATTTTCTCAACATGCTTGGAGGAGTTTCTATGAAAAATGATGAAATTGGTGAAGGTCTTGGTGAAAGCAAGGAATGGTTATGGATGGATGAAGTTGGAAGGTGGTTGCTTGTATGTGATTTCTCTCTACTTCTAGAACACCTGCTCTGCATCAAACATTTATATTTGCCAAAAAAATTATGTAAACAGGAAGGATTCTAATAAGCTGTAAAAACAGAGTTTAATGAGCTAGATGTCTACTTCATGCATGCTCAGGAGAATTGTAGAATAAAATGGAATAATTGGTGAGACCTACCATAAGACTAAAGATGGAAGAGATGGTAATCAAATTCTATACTTACTAACTGATCAAATGTTGGTTCAAGTACAGTAAACTCTAATTTCTATGAGAAAATAGAAATCTGTCTTTTTGGGGCTACATAGGGGTCCCTTCCTCAAATCGTGATCCCTAACAGAAGAGGTGAGGCCAAGACACCTACTGACCGCTTTGTGATGCTTTTTTCCCTTCTAACCTGCTGCTAAAGTAAAACACAAATGGAAGCAAAATAATAAACAAGCTAATCAAATGTACAATTCCTGCAATGGAATACATCTAAGGACAATTTAATCATGAATCTATGAAACTGATCTAAGCATACAGATACAAGAAGAGGAGAATTTTCTGCTAGGGTTGGGCCCTAACCCAAGAGCTTTAGCCTATGAGTTAACTCAATACTGGACCATGAAAAAGCTCATTCTCATTATCAAAACAGAAAATTACATAGCAATGTCTTCCACAATTCTAGAGCTAAAAAATAACTAGTGTTTTTACAACAAAAAATCCAATCCTAATGAGGCTCTCGGCCTATTTATTTATACAACTGAAGTCCCCAATGAATTCCTTAAATCTAGGGAGGCTTGGCTCCCAAACTCGAGATGAACTAACTCTTTGACTATCACTTGCTCGACTGCCTTTTGATCTTCATGACTTGGCTACTTGTACTCCAAGCTGGTGTGATTAATGGAGGAATATTCGAATGAGGGAGGAGTAAATGAGGAGGATTTACCTCCTACAATCTCTCTCCCTTTTCTCATTCGATTTTCAAACCTTAATCTTGCCAAAATTCCTCAATTCTCTTTCAAAACTGCATTCAATGCATATTATTCCACTAGGCATAATATCTCACTTTAGCTCATCTCATTAAACAAAATGTAACCAAAACATGTAATAAATTGTGAGAAGAGTTGATTTGACTAAGCTAGGAGGTGACTTAAGGTCCATCTAGTTACCCAATGATGAGGCTCATCATCACCCCCCTACTGAAAGTGTTTCTCATCCTATGAGCAACTCAATCAATATCCATGTCTTTCATAGCTCTAGTGGCCTCCCTCAAATCCCATGCTTCTATTGTGGTTTCCTCTTCCTATGCATAGATTCATACTTTCCTTTCTACCTCCTCCCACTACTTTCTTTCTTCCTTTGCCTTCCTTCCTTCTAACATCCCCAAGAGTAGTGGTGGACTAAGTCTCAAGCCAATCCAATTTACTTTGAGCCTTTGGATGGTTTGTTTGTACATGGGTGTCCTGTTCCGTGCTTCTCTCATCCTTTGAGGAGAATGGTACTCTCTGTTTTTCAAACTATATTGCAAAGTATTCCATCTCCTTTGGAAAGCCTGCATGCTATCATCCCCTAAAAGTCAGAACATATCCTCAAAATCTGTAATTGCTTGCTCTTGGGTAGCGAGATACCTGGGTGCAAGTTGAGGATCATTTGCAAATAAATTATGTGTGTTAATGATAGTCATTGGATTGGACTGCTTAGCCCTTATCATGAGAGGCTCAGTTTGTTCCCTTGCCAATATATTCTTCATTTATGCAGCCCTTGCTTCCTCATGGTTCATCCATGATGCCAAAGCCATGAACTGTAAATCCCCCAGCTTTGCATTAGGGTCCCATACATTCATATCTGTCAAAGCCATGTTATGCAATTAGAACTCAGAAATCTTAGCCCTATCCTCTAATGTACTTTGATAACAGAGATCAATGAGCTATCTATAATACTAGAATGGCATAGTGCCTCTCTGTGCTAGGGTCTTGATTTGGAACTGTAGCCATTGTTCCTTAAGGTATAGTGCATAGGAGTTAGCTAGCATCCTGCATTGGATTGCTTCCAAAGATAGGATGGCCATGGATGCCAATTGATTCTCTCTTTCTTGCAGCTATCCTTTCAACCATGCATTTTCTGCCTCCAGCTGAGCCTTCATTATGGCCTCTCTATCCCCCATGCTACTTAGTTATTTGCCCATCTCTTTGATCTTTTCCTCCATGTGACCAATGTCCTCCACTACCTTGGACTTGGCAATCTGCATCCATCTATGTGTTCTGGCTCTTTCTTTCTCAATCTCAAAGAATAATGGAATGACAATTTTTTGTGGAATGACCCTGCCGCCCTCAATAAATCTGTAGTAGGAGTCAAGGTTGGGTTGAGGACTAGGTTCCATTAGCTCTGGATCCTGTCCCTTTGTTTCTGGCTGCATACTTCCTTCCTTATCCAATTTTTGAATCTCTTGTAGGTTTAGCAGAGTTTCCTGTAGGACTGCCTCCGTTTCCTGTAGGTCATGCTGTGTATCCTGTAGGATGTCTTTTTCTTTTGATGAGGTAGATCTAGTTACAGGCCTTCTCACATAGGTGATAGGAGACTTAGGGGAGGTTTGTGCTAGGGATCCTTCTTCTTGAGCTTTTATAAGAGGAACCATCTTCTCCTTCTGTTGAGGTGAGTCCTCAATAACATGGGAACCTTGGTTGGAGTTTGGGGTTTTCCCTACCTTATCCTTATACCTTTTTTTTTTTTTAAGTATAAGGGGGTTTGCCTTTGCCTTTTGCCTTTTTTTTATAGGGTTGTTAAGGGCAGTGAGGGCAGCTACTGCCTCTTTCTCAGTGGGTTCTGGAGACACCCTGGGTGACTCCTCCTTGTCTTCTGCCTCTTCTTTTCCATTGACCTTTTCACCTTTGTCTTTCCGCTCTTCTTCTCCCTCCAGATCCTCATCTTTCTTCTTAGTGTCCTCCTTAACATCTTCCTTTGTTTCTTCATCACGTTATTCCTCTTCATCCACATCTATCTCCCCTTCATCCCTCTTTGCTTCTTCTCCATCCGTTTCAATTTCTTCTTCATCCTTTTCACTGAGAGTATGGCTAATATCATATGTGAGGGCTTTGGTGTCCTCATCTGTCTGTATGTCACTGAAAATTGCCCATTAGATAGGAATTCTGAGGTTTTGGAGAGAATATTTTATGATGATTCTAATTAACCCATGGTGGGCTAACTGTTGGTAGTTTCCTTCCTGCACCTTTATGCTTGTATCTATCAGTGATTACAGAAGGAAGTATGGTATGTTGAGCCTGTGGTGAGGAGGTGTTTCTACTCCAAACCTCAATTCTTCAAGAAGCCTAAAGTGATATCCATAAACTACACTATACCTACTTTCACATGATATGTATTTTATAATGTGGTAGCTTACCTCATTTCAAGGGTATGGTAGGCTTGTTCTCCTTACTCCATTCTTGTCTTGAATGGGCTCATCTCCCTCTAAAAATAATTTCTTTCTGGTAGTTTGGCTATCCCCCTTGTCTTCCTTTCTCCAAGGCATTCCTAGGTGAAGTGTGGTAATTTTGCTTATGAGTTCAGGGGTGAGCTCTATGGAGAGGCCTCTCACCACCATAGTGGCATGGGTTCTTGTCAGTGGAATGAGGGAGAGAGCAAAATCTCGGGCTACTTCATCATCATACCCCCTTAATTTCTCAAAATACCCCATCCAATTATGCCTTGTGAAGATTTCTAGCACAGGAGGGTGTTGATGAATCCTCACAGTGTTGATGGGCTCCCTTCTATTAAACCCCCCTGTCATTTTGCCTGGTGAATTTTGAGGAGCATAGATGTATGATACTAATTTTTAATGGAGGAATGGGACTGAAATACTTGTGGAACTATTCCCTTACAAAACTATCATGTTCAATCAACCTAGGAGATTTTTTTGTTCTTTTCACTTGGAAAAACCGAAGGAAATGTAGAGCCTACCTCTTCATGGTGCTTTTTGTATCCAACCCCTGTGTTTTCTTCTCTAAAACTGCTCTTTTCCAATCTTGTAGACTACTTGACTGTATCCTGTAGAATTCCTGTGTGATCTTGTATGATTTCCTGTGTGATCCTATAGGAAGTCCTGCACAGGATAAAGATAAAAATTTTCTCTTCTGTAGGTTTCTTGGGTATGAGAGCACTTTTTCTAGAGTGAACCTCGAGAAGATGAATGCATGAGTGCATGGGGATCAACATTTATTTCCTCTTATGGTCGAGTTGAGTGAGGTGGTGTGCTGGAAGCTGAGATACGATTTTTTATTTTTGGACCGTTGGTCCCCACTACCACATCATCATTCCCCTCTCCTTGTAATCAACTCCCACTTCAGGCATCCATAGTCTCAATTTCTCCTGACCTCATTATCATTTTCTTTGACTTAACTGCTGCCACATGTGTGGGGACTAACGGTTTTGTCCTTGCTAACTGAACAAAGGTGGCCAAGTTAACTGGCCACCTTTCGCTTATAAACCAACTCGTCCACAATATTTACATATTTTGATTACATTATGCAAATGAGAGAGTGAAGTGAGATACTTACCTGTGGTGATAATACCTTGCTGTAGTTTGTTAAGGACATGAGGTGCTTGTTGTGTGTTTGCTGCATGTTATTTCTCCCTCCTTTTTTTATATATATCTTGCCCTTTTGATGATTTCCTTGATATGCAGGTACCTGGTGTTAAAGATGATCGTGTTGCTGCTTCTCTGGAGCTTCTTCTACCCTTGGATCCCCATGTTGGAAGCCCGCTGCAACTCATAATTTTTATTTTGTGAGATAGGCTACTACAGGGTTTCCTACAAGATATCATGTAGTTGCTTCTCCCTCAGAATGTTTAATCATTTCCACTGCTAGGACTTGAGGATGATGACCTGGATAGAGAGGAGGTATAGGAGTGTGAATAATGAGAAATACATTCAGGTGTTGTTCCCCTCTTCTCTCTATTTCATCCTTTCTCTGTGTTTTCTCTTGAAGACTGTGAATTTTTTGAAAACTATTTTTTTTTAATGATGAATGCAGGGGTGATCAAGGTGGAGAGAGGTATGGTAATGAAATTGTGATGTAGGTTTTTTATTTTTTTGACATGGGTAGGTCATTTCCTTGCCCTAGGGTTACTCACTTTAGGATTTTGAAGCCACTGTAATTCCTACAGGATCATCCTATAAAAAACATAGTACTTATGCAAACTGAGGCAAATGAGTGAAAAATGAAAGGAATGGTGGAATGATGAAGGATAATGAATGGAGAAATAAAAATATGAGTGGAATAGGTCCTTTTTTATTCTCCTTTTCTCTATGATCGTCCTCTTGCTGACCTGCAAACAATTTTTCATGATTTTTCTTTTCTCTTTTTTTTTTTTTTTTTTTTTTTAGAACAATTAGTCTGCCTCCAAGAGGTTTTCATTCTAGCTGCTTGCCCTGAGCACCTCAAGAGAGGTTTTCACCCATAGATCTTTTTATTTCTCTTTTTTATTTTTTCTTTTGACACCATTGGGCCGCCACAAGAGGTTTATAGTCCAATAGTGTGACTCAGGTGCTTCATGGAGGTTTTCACTGAGTCTCCTTATTTTTTTTTTCTCTCAGTGACTTGATGAAAAAGGAGATGAGACTTGCTGCGCCACCATCACTGTTTTATTGATACCATCAATGAATTATTTCTTTGACAGTGGCATTTTGTAAACTTTCAATTTGTTCCCATTAACAAGTAAAGGAATGGCCTCTGCATCTATGGTTCTGATCTGCACTGAACCATTATCATGACATCTCTCTATAAAATAAGGCCCTAACCATCTTGTCCTTAACTTTCCCTTAAAGTCTTTATATCTGGAATAATATAACAAGGCCCAATCACCTTCTTGAAATTTCTTATCTTTTATGTTCTTATCATGCCAAATCTTCCTCTGAATTTGAGTTACCTCCATGTCTAGGAGGGCCTGCATTCTGAACTCATCTAAACCATTCAACTAGAGCAATCTCTATTTTTGTGCACTGTTGAGATCTAGATCTAGTTGGGATGCCATCCTAAATGTATTATACTCAAATTCAATGGACAGCAAGGAATTTTTTCCATAGACCAACTCATAAGGTGTGAATCCAGTGGTGGTCTTCTAGGTGGTATTATAGGCCCAGGTAGCCTTAACTAGTCTATCTGCCCAATCTTTCCTGATGCTGCTAACCTCTTTAGTCAGGATGCTCTCTAGTGCTCTGTTGGTCACCTCCACTTCACCATTAGCTTCTGGGTGATAGGGAGTGGAGGTTTAATGATTGATATTATGCTGACTTAACAAGTCTTCAATCATGTTGGAGGTAAATTGGCTACCTTGATCAGTGACCAGTTCTCTAGGGTACCCAAATTTGTAAAATACATTCTCCCTTAAGAACTTAGCCACCTTCTCCTTTGTTGCTGCCTTAATTGTCTTGGTTTCAACCCACTTAGTCAGCACACAATGATACACTGCTTTTGCTTAGAATGAGGGTTAATATGTCTAATGAAATCCATACCCCACTTGTAAAATGGCTCAAAAGTCACTTGAGGTTGCAGAGGTATTTCATCTCTTGGAGTAGGCTTTCCCATCCTTTGGAAACGATCACACTTACTAGTATATATTTTCACATCCCGATGAAGAGTGGGCCAATATTATCTAGCTTGTAACACTTTAAATGTTGTCCTCTTTGCTACAAAGTGACCTCCACAAGGTCCATCATGACAGGTGAGAAGGATGTCAAAGACTTCCTCCTCCCTAACACACCTTCTCAGAATTTGATCTAGGCCTAGTTTGAATAGGTTGCCCCCAATCCAAGTGAAGGGGGCACTCTTCCTCACAATCTTTCTTTTCTCTTTGGAGGACAAATTTGGTTGGAACTGTGTAGATACCAAATAGTTTGTTATGTCAGAAAACCATGGAGAGAGAACTGAAATGGCAAATAAGTTCTCATCGGATAACTGATTATCAACCATCCCCTCCTCATCTACAGGCAAAGTTAATCTAGACAAAAAAATATGCAAAAACTTTTTCCTTGCCAGGCTTATCAACAATAGTTAGATCAAACTGCCATAGTAAAAGTAACCATCTAATTATCCGGGCATTCACATTAGGTTTATTCATTAAATATTTGATTGCAGCATGGTCAGTATGTACAAATGTTTGATAGCCTTTAATATAATGCCAAAATTTGTTCAATGAATGCACAACAACCAAGAGCTCCTTTTCGGTCACTGCGTAGTTCATTTCGGCCTTTAACAGATTCTTACTGATAAAGTAAATGGCATAAGGCAATTTTTCATCTATCTAGCCGAGGGCTGCTCCTGTGGCTTTGTGTGAGACATCAACATGAATGTGAAAAGGAAGGGCCCAATTTGGGCGTTGGAGAATTGGTGCAGTGGTTAACTTGTCCTTTAGGGTGTCTAGGGCCTCTTGACAGCTTTTTGACCGTACAAACTCAGAGTCTTTGGCCAACAATCCAAATAAAGGAGAATCCAACTTGTTGAAGTCTTTTATAAACCTACAGTAGTATCCATCTAACTACTAGGAAACTTCTGACATCTCTCTGCTTTTGTGGAGGTGGGACCCTTTTAGCTATTTTGTTTGGGTCCACCTGCAATCCTTGCTGAGATATTGAATGACCTAGCACGGTCCCTGTTGTCATCAAGAATTCACATTTTTTGGGACTGAGAGACAGATTCATTTCAATGCATTTGTGCGGCACCTTACCTAAGTTGGACAGAGCCTCTTGGAAATCACCTCCATAAGGTGTAAAATCATCCATATAAATTTCGACCGCATCATAGAATAACTCGGCAAATATACTCAGGACAGCTCTCTGAAAAGTGGCAGGAGCATTGCATAGGCCAAATGGAAGGACCCTATAGGCGAAAGTACCCTAAGGACAAGTGTAGGTGGCTTTATCCTGGTCTTCCAGGCTGATCTGGATTTGATTGTACCCGTTGAATCCATCTAGGAAAGAGAAAAAAAAATTCCCTGCCAAGCCATCTAGCACTTGGTCAATGAAAGGTAGAGGGAAATGGTCCTTCTTTGTGGCTTTGTTTAAATCCTTGTAATTGACACAAATCCTCCACTTACCATTTTTCTTTGGAACCAAAACCAAAGGAGAGCCCACTCACTATCTGAGATAGGGTAAATGAATCCTGTATCTAGCAGCTTTTGCAGTTCTTCTTTGAATATATCTTTAAGAGTTGGATTCGTCTTCCTTTAGGGTTGTCGGACTGGATTGCAACCTTCTTTGATATAAATTTGGTGAATACAAACTGAGGGGTGCAGTCCCTTCATTTCTTTGTAACTCCAAGCAAAGGCATCCAAATTTTCCTTTAGCATGTTGCACAACTTTTCTTCTTGGAGAACAGAAAGAGATGGATTGATTTTCAAAGCTCTCTCGGGGCCGAATTCTATGGTTTTGACACAGAGAGGGTTGGAATTGGCTAAGAATAGATCAAGTTGATGGTTGTTCTAGGTTTCCTTTGCTACTTCTTCTAAAGACAATGTACTAGGAGTTGGACTTTGGAGTATGTGTTCAATGAAATCATCTTCATCCTGTTGTCCCCCTCCCATGTTCATTTCTAAGGTATATATTTGGGTAGAATAAACTTCATCTTCTTCCTCCTCTTGTAGCCACAAAAGTAAGTCATTTTCTAGAGATAGTTGAGCAGGAGGGTATAGGACTAACTGCTTAGACATATGCCCATTCTTGATGGTCATATTTCCATCTCTGCATCTAATGTAAGCATCGACAATGGCTAACCGGGGCCTCCAAAGGATGAGAGGGTAACCAGTAAGATTATCCTTAGGCTGGAGAACTAGGAAATCTACAGGGTATTCCCAAGAATCAATGGAGATCATCACATCCTCCACAATCCCCTCAAGGTCACTGTGGAGTGGTCTGCAAGTTGCAGAACTGTTGTGGTCTTTCTCAATGAACCTTGGAGGTTGAGCTTGAGCATGGTGTACTTGGTCATCACATTAATGGCAGCCCCAAGATCAATCAAAGTGTGTGGAACAATGGTGCCATTGATGTTCACATCTACTACAAGGCTGCCAAGGTCCAAATACTTTGGACAAATTACTTGCCCCAACATTAAGTCGGACAGTTGTCCAATGACATTAATGGTAGGGGAATCTCTTCTTCGCCTCCCTAGATGCTTGAAGCACTTCTCCTTAATCAACTTTTTGTAAATAGGTACATCTTTAATAGCTTGGAGAAGTGGAATTTTGACACATAGGTTTTTCAATTCTCCCAAAAGTTCAATCTCTTCTGGGGTAGGCTGGAGTGGTTGGGTTAATCTCTCAGGAAAGGGTGGTGGATTTAATTTAAGCATGATTTCCTCTCTTTCTTCCTCAACCTCCCTAGGTGGAGGTAGAAGTTGGTTGTCCAGAAGTACTCTCCCAAATCTCAGGTTGATTTCCTGAATTTCCACAACATAAGCTGGATAGGATGTCTCTCCACTATATATTTGTTGTGCTTGTCTATTGTTCCTATTCGGATTTGGTTGGGCAGGAATCTGGCGTTGTTTAGGTGGAGCAGAGTTTAAAATATATGGTTGAACTGGTGGTGAAGGAGATAAAGCTGGAACATTTTTGTATGGGGGCCTCCACCCCTGGGGTGGTGCATTCCACAGAGGTTGTGGTGGAGCATATGGTTGAAATGACTTGCTAGGTAGCTGGGAATGATACTAAGGTGCACAGGACTAAGGAGGAGGTGTAGACCAGGAAGGATGAGCATGGGCACCCCATGAAGGTATGGCTATGGTCTGATTGGGGTTGCAATATGCATGGGATGACCCTTGCATGCCCTGCTGGTATGGCGTATGCCCATGAGGTCTCCTTTGGTTTATGTAGCAAAGCTGCTTAGTGACCGCTTTAGCTCCTTGATATACAATGTTTAGACTGGGTAGAGAAGGAAACTTGTTTGTGAAGTAGTTTTCTTCATAGACTAAGCAAATTTCAATAGAATTCAATGGACATTCGTTCCTAGGGTGCCTCCTAGTGCATCTAGGACAGAAAATGGCTAAGGATATCTCTACTTCCTCGTGCTTTCTTTTAATGTGCATAGTGTCCATCTTTAGGGAAGTGGTTTGCAGCATCTCGCTCTTGAAATCCTCCATCATATTTCCAATTTCACCCTTGATGGATGAATTAGAAGAGGATGGATTGACCATAGGTTGACTACCCCTACCCTTTTTCCTAGCTGCCCTTGAATGGTTTCTAAAGACAATGTTGAGATCCTCATATAGTAACTAGTAGATATCCCATCCTGCTAACAAGTGTAGGGTATCTAGAAGATCTTCCCTTACTCCTCTAAGTAGGACCAGCTTCAGTGACTTAGGGTCAAGTGTGCACCTGGCCCTTTTGTAGCTAGGCTGGAATCTTTCTTCATAATCCGCAAGGGATACATCATTGCCTAAGGTCATCCTAAAAATTTCCTCTTTAGTGTCTTTAGACCTACAGTAGTCTTGATACTTGTTGTTGAAGGCTTGTTGCATCTGAGCCAAAGTTGTGATGCCATCTCCAGGTAAACCCATGAAGTAGCACAAAGCTACATCCTTGAGAGTGGATGGAAATAGTTTCAACTTCTGCTCATCATTTGTATAGTCATAGGTTCGACATATGATAGAAAACTCAATAAGAAAGTGTCTGGGTCTTCTGTGGTTAGGCCATGGGAATGAGGAAGGGCAGAGGGGCTTATATTTTTCATGTTAGTATCCCCATGGTTCCCTGATGGGGAAGGCACCCTCAACTCTTTCTCTATTTCCTCTGTCATTTCTGTTTTCAGCCATTGATTCACTAAGAATGGGTTCTTGTTATTCTTCTCCTATAGGTTCTTCAAATATGTCTGGTTGCTCACCTAAGGGTTCCTCTAGTTCGTAGCCACCGAAGAAGAGGGAAGGTTTCCTGTTTGAAGAAATGGGGGTATTTGGAAAAAAATTTCCCTAAGTTATCCCTATTCCTATGAGGCATGATTTTTTTTTTTTTTTTTTTTTTCTGGTGTTTTTTTTCAAACTTTGAAAGCAATTGCAGAATTGAAATTGGAGACTGAATGAAAACTGCTGACTGAATGAAAAATTAACTACTTGATTGAAATCTTACTTGTAGAATGGAAAGGAAAGCAAAGAATGCAACATGGAAAATGAAGCAATCTAAGTTACTTTTGCAGAAATGAAACTAATAGCAGAATATCAGGAACAAGAAATGGAAGAAAGAAAGAAGTAATCACATATTACTTAGACAACTCCCTGAAAACGATGCCAAAATGTGATGAGCACTAGTATTGTAGCAAGAGTTTTGCATGTCCTGGAGCTACCAGCTTTACTTTATCAACCTAGGGTTTGTACAAACTTGGAGGTGATAGTGTTGTATACACAAGTAAAAGTGATGGTTCTTCCTTTTGCCATTGTTCAGCTGGCGAGAAACCACTAGGGTGTTCAAGCCAGACTTCTATGGATTCAGAAGAAGCTTGATTATTGATGGGAGAAAGATAAATCTACTCTAGGAGAAAGCTTGTCTACTGCAATAAGGAAAATGAATGAAATCCTATGCTAAAAACACACCATTCTCTAACTAACTACTGAGAAACTACACTTTACAAGAATTCCAAGCTAACATGTATGAAATGCTACTATCTAAAGCATGGAAGTTCAAACCATCAAACATCACTACAATGCATGTAAAGGACTGAAATAATTCTGTTTTTTATTTTTATTCTTTTTATGGAAAATAAAGTGTGAACCCTAATCTATTTTGGTGATGTGGCAGGTGACTTAGGGATTTTGGAGAATGGTTGGGAGGTTTGGGAGACCCTTAGGTACCCTTGTGTGGCTTCCTAGAGGTTTTCCCTCAATTCAACCTCAAAATAGGCCAGTACAGGAAAACCTACAGGATGTCCTAAAAACCTACAGGATTCCCTATATTTCTATAAGATATAGTCGAGAGCAAAACGATGGGTGCTAGAGGTGATGGCAGTATTTGGGAAGGTGGTTGATAGGTGGAATTGAGTTAGAAAATGCCTAGGGTCACTCATGTTAGAAAATTATGTATTACAAAGTAATGGAACACATAAAATATTGTAGAAATATAAACACAGAAAACACATAAAACAAGAGAGACACAGATATACGTGGTTCACCCAGTTTGGGCTACATCCACGGAGAAACAACCAGTCCTTCTTTATTATATTATCCAGCAAACTGAAGAGATACAACCTACAACAGATCCACTATAACACCCTCTTCACTCTCAATTTCCTCTCTCTTCCTCACTCAGAATATAGATATACATAGACGCAATACAATTCCCTCATATATAGTGAGGGGTTGCCTTCTAAGGAAAAAAACCCTAAATTAAACATAACTTCTACCGTCAGATCATCCACCTAATGAACAGCCCAGATTGACTAGAAATTACTAGAATTTTACAAGGCAATTTTACATCTATTTTTAGCTTCGGGGGCACTGCCCTCGAACCCCCGCCGGGGAACCGCTAGCCCCCGGACCCCGTCTTCCTGGGGTATACATCTGGCTGAAACCTTTGAATACATAATATAATTAGGCTCCACACCCAACAATCTCCCACTTGGAGACTGATTATAACAACTCCACCGCTGCTTCATTTGCTAGACAATGACTCCACTTTGGATCTGGCTCTTTCTCACCTTCTTCATCATACTTGAAGACCAATTGAAACTAAGCAGATTCTCAGTTTCTCCCTGGTTACAACTTTTGTTAGCATATCTGCAGGATTCTGGCTAGTATGTATCTTTTCCAGCTTCAACTGTCTATCTTCTAATGCTGACTGTATGAAATGGTACTTGAGCTGTATATGTTTAGTCTTGGAATGAAATGCAGAGTACTTTGCAAGATCTATGGCACTATGGCTATCACTGTATAACCTGCCCAACTCCTGGTTGTTACCCAATTCATCCAGAAACCTTTGTAACCAAATCATTTCTTTACTAGCCTCTGTAGCAGCAACATACTCTGCTTCTGTTGTTGAAAGTGCAACAACACTTTGGATTTTTGAAACCCAACTGACAACTATTCCACCTAAAATAAATACATATCCTGTAGTGCTCCTCCTGTTATCTCTGTCACTTGCCATATCTGCATCAACATATCCCTGTAGAGCAATGTTTGAACCACCAAATCATAATGCTTGATTTGTGGTACCTCTCAAATACCTGAGAATCCACTTCACTGCCATCCAATGTTATTTTCCTGGATTGTTCATGTACCTGCTTACAACTCCCACTGCATGTGCAATATCAGGCCTTGTGCAGACCATTGCATACATTAAGCTTGCAACTGCTGATGCATATGGAACTTTAGACATATGAGCCATTTCTTCCTGATTCTTGGGACACACCTCCTTAATTTGAAATGGCTAGCCAAAGGTATACAAGCTAGTTTTGCATTCTGCATATTAAACCTTTTCAACACCTTTTCTATGTACTCACTTTGAGACAATGTTAATTTTCGATTCCTCCTGTCTCTAGTTATTCTCATAGCAAGGATTTGTTTTGCAGCACCCAAATCCTTCATTGCAAATGAGTTTGCCAATTTTATTTTGAGCACATTTGTCTCCTACATGTTAGAACCCGCAACAAGCATGTTATCTACATACAATAACAATATAATATAGCTGCCATCATTTTGCTTTCTGAGATAAACACAATGATTAGAGTGACACCTAGTATAACGTTGTTCAGACATAAACCTGTCAAATTTTAGATACCACTTCCTTGGAGCTTGTTTTAAGCCATACAAGCTCTTCTTCAATCTGCACACTAGTTTCTCCTTCCCTTTTACCTCATATCCTTGTGGTTGCTGCATATATATCTCTTCCTCCAAATCCCCATGGAGAAAAGTTGCCTTTACATCTAACTGCTCAAGATGTAAATCTTCAGCTGCTTCTAGACTTAAAATAGTTATGATTGAAGTCATTTTAACAACAGGAGAAAATATTTCATCAAAATCAATACCTTTCTTCTGTGCAAACCCCTTCACCACAAGTCCAGCTTTGTACCTCTGGTTTCCTCCATCTTCTTCCTTCAGCCTGTAAACCCATTTATTCTGCAATGCTATTTTACCTGTAGGAAACCTGACTAAGTCCCAAGTCTGGTTATGTGCTAAGGAGTCCATCTCTTCTTTCATGGCTTGGTCCCACTTCTTCCTGGTTTCTACCTGCACTGCTTCTTCATAACATTTTGGTTCACCAGAATCAGTCAACAATACATAATATAATGAAGGAGAGTATCGTTCAGGGGGTCTACTTATCTTGATAGATCTTCTAACAACACTTTCAGGTGTTTGAAGTGCTTGTTGCTATTGTGGTTGTTGTTCTGGCTGTTGATCATTATGATTTTCAGGTACCATCATTTTTCCTGTGATATCGTCAAGCACTGTGTATTGTCTGTTTTCTTTTTCTTGTTTCTTTTCCTGCCACTGATTCTTATACAAGACCTTTTCATTGAATAATGCATCTCTGCTCCTAATGATTTTGTGATTTTCATAATCATATAAGCGATAACCAAAATCATTAACACCATATCCAATAAAGGTACAATTCTTTTATTTTGCCTCAAGCTTTGTTCTATTTTCTTTATTAATGTGGACAAAGGCTTCACAACCAAAAGTCTTTAAAAATGAGTATTTTACCTTTTTACTTGTCCATTCCTCCTTTGGAATACCACCATCCAAGGAACTTGAAGGCCCTCTGTTTATTAGATAAACAACAGTATCTACATCATCTGCCCAAAATTCTAAAGGCAATCCTGCATGCAATCTCATGCACCTTGCACGCTTCATGATTGTCCTATTTATCCTTTCTGACACACCATTTTCTTGTGGTGTTCCTGGAACTGTATTCTCTCTGCGAATTCCATTTTCTGAATAGTATCTATCAAAAACTTTGTTGCAATATTCACCTCCATTATCTGATCTGAGACACTTCAACCTTTTCCATGTCTCATTTTCAACCAAAGATTTCCATTTCTTGAAAGTATCAAAAACATCAGATTTATTTCAAATACAATAAATTGATGTTTTTTTGGTTGCATCATCAATAAAAGTAACATAATAATGAGAGCCACCAAGAGATGATACCTGAATAGGTCCCCATACATCTCTATGCACAAGCTCTAATTTTTCGATCTTCTTTTCTTTCCCAACTCTAAGGAATCTGACTCTCTTCTGTTTTCCATAAACACAATTCTCACAGAATTTTAAATCAACATGCTTCAAACATGGCAACAAATTTCTTGAGTGAAGAATCTGCATCCCCTTCTCACTCATGTGCCTGAGCCTATGATGCCACAATGTCGGATCTTCTCTTGTAGAGGTTAAAGCATTAACAAAATTAGAAATACCATTGCATAAATACAATGTAGCAACCTTTTCTCCTTTCACTATTACCAGGGATCCTTTAGTGACCTTCCAGGTTTTATCTATGAAGGTAGTTACGCAAACTTCACCTCCCAACTACCCTGTTGAAATCAGATTTTTCTTCAGATTTGGAACATGCCTTACCTTTTTCAATAGCCACTGATTTCCATTCTGCCGTTTTATGAAAACTGTACCCATTTCAACGATTTTACAGGGTTTATCATCACCCAATCAAACCTGTCCACAATCTCCTTGAACATAATCATGAAAATGTTTCCTATCAAGTATGGCATGGAATGAGGTCCCTGAATCTACCACCCAGGCATCAATAATATTTTCTAATGAAAGAATCAAAGCATCTTGCAACAAATCACCTGTTACATTCGCTTCATGATTAGTTTCTTGTTGCACATCTCCTTCTTTTCCCTTCCGAGACTTGCATTCTTTCTTCATGTGTCCTTTCTTCCTACATTTCTAGCACACTATCCCCAATCTAGACTTGGATCTGCCTTTTCTTGACTTACTATGATATCCTAGGCTCTTTCCTCTTTCCATTTTTCTTCCCCTAGTCTCTCCAGTCAAAGCATTACTTGATGTCTCACCGAAGCTTTTCCATCGCATTTCCTCGCTAAGGATTGAACCGACAACATCATCAAACTTTAAAGTACTAGATCTAGAGACAGAGTTACTAATGGCCATAACTAAACCATTCCAACATTCTAGCAATGGGCACAGAAATAACAGAGCCCTAACTTCATCATCAAAATTTACCCCTAGAGAACTTAACTGACTTGTAACTGTATTAAAATCATTTAAATGATCTGCAGCGGATCCACCATCTGACATATTCATATTAAATAAACGCTTCATAAGAAATACCTTATTTGAGGCCGAGGGTTTTTCATATAGTTTGGCCAATGTTGACATTAAACCCTGTGTTGTCGTTTCCTTTGAAATATTAAATGCTACCGACACCGGTGGGCACAGCTGTATTGTTCCAAGTGCCCTTTTGTCCAGAATATCCCATTCTGTGTCTGTCATACTCATCAGATTCTTTGTCTTTCTGCTCAATGGTAGGTATAGATCTCTCTGATACAGATAATCTTCCATCTGCATTTCCACAGCTTGTAGTTTTGGTCGTTGAATTTTTCGACCCTAAACCTACCATCTTCCGCCCTTGCCCCCGCTCAAACTAGGAACCCTTCTCTCCTGCGAGTTTATCAGCCAAATAGACCTTCGACTCTGATACCAGTTGTTAG
The DNA here is from genome assembly GCA_031772625.1 of Pinus tabuliformis. NCBI lineage: Eukaryota > Viridiplantae > Streptophyta > Pinopsida > Pinales > Pinaceae > Pinus > Pinus tabuliformis. Next base: position 1,254,790,696 of record CM062804.1, read on the forward strand.
AAAATTATATATTACAGAGCAATGGAACACATAAAATATTGCAGAAATATAAACACAAAAAACAAGAAAGACACAGATATACGTGGTTCACCCAGTTTGGGCTACGTCCACGGAGAAACAGCCAGTCCTTCTTTATCATATTATCTAGCAAACTGAAGAGATACAACCTATAGCAGATCCGTTGTAATACCCTCTTCGCTCTCAATCTCCTCTCTCTTCCTCACTCAGAATACAGATATACATAGACGCAATACAATTCCCTCATATATAGTGAGGGGTTGCCTTCTTGGGCAAAAAACCCTAAATTAAACATAACTTCTACCGTCATATCATCCGCCTAATGAATGGCCTAGATTGACTAGAAATTACTAGACTTTTACAAGGCAATTTTTCATCTATTTTTAGCTTCGGGGGCGCTACCCCCGAACCCCCACAGGGGGGACAAGTCCCCCTCGTGTGGAGGGGTGTATAGTCTTCCTGGGTATACATCTGGTTGAAACCTTTGAATACAGAAGATAATCAAGCTCCACACCCAACAAATCAGAACTCAAAACCAAGGTTAGGAGATGGTTGGATTTGCTCAACATGCTTGGAGGAGTTTCTATGAAAAATGATGAAATTGGTGAAGGTCTTGGTGAAAGCAAGGAATTATTATGGATGGATGAAGTTGGAAGGTGGTTTCTTGCTATGGGATTTCTGTCTACTCCTGAAACACATTCTCTGCATCAAACATTGATATTTTCCAAAAAAATAATGTAAACAAGAAGGATTCTAATAAGCTAGAAAAATCGAGTTTAATGAGCTAGATGTCTACTTCATGCATGAGGAGAATTGCAGAATAAAATGGAATCATTGGTGAGATCTACTATAAGACTGAAGATGGAAGAGATGGTGATCAAATCCTACACATGCAAACTGATCAAATGCTGGTTCAAGTACAGTAAACTCTAATTTCTATGAGAAAATAGAAATCTATCTTTTTGGGGTTGCATAGGGGTCCTTTCCTCAAATCATGATCCTTGAAGGAAGAGGTGAGGCCAAGATACCTACTGATAGCTTTGTGATTCTTTTTTCCCTTCTAACCTACTTTTGAAGTAAAACACAAATGGAAGCAAAATAATAAACAAACTAATCAAATCTACATTGCCTGCAATGAAATACTTCAAAGGACAATTTAATCATGAATTTATGAAACTAATCTAAACATATAGATACACGAAGAGGAGCCTTTGCTACTAGGTTTGGGCCCTAACCCAATAGCTTCAGCCCTTTGATTTAACTCAGTATTGGACCATGAAAAAGCTCATTCTCATCATCGAAATAGAAAATTACATAGAAATGTCTTCCACAAGTCTGGAGCTAAAAAATAACTAGTGTTTTTACAACAAAAATTCGAATACTAATGAGGCTCTAGGCCTCTTTATTTATACAACTAAAGTCCCCAACGACTTCCTCAAATCTAGGGAGGCTCTACTCCCAAACTCAAGATGAACTAACTCTTTGACGATCACTTTCTCAGCTACCTTTTGATCTTCATGACTTGTCTACTTGTACTTCGAGATGGTGTGATTAATGGAGGAATATTCGAATGAGGGAGGAGTAAATGAGGAGGATTTACCTCCTATAATCCCTCTCCCTTGTCCCATTCGAGTTTCAAACCTTAATATTTCCAGAATTCCTCGATTTTCTCTTTCAAACCTGCATTCAATGCATATTAGTCCACTAGGCATAATATCTCACTTTAACTCATCTCATTAAACAAATTATAATCAAAACATGTAATAAATTGTGAGAAGAGTTGATTTGACTAAGCTAGGAGGTGACTTAAGGTCCATATAATTACCCAATGATGAGGCTCATCAAAATAAATGTGGATTTGGGAGATACTTGAGGGATCTGCATTCATTGAACACTCATCCTCAGTTTCTGTATAAATAGGGGTGCATCCTTCAAAAGAATCTATCTATCTATCTATCTATGTATTCTATTCTTCCAATCAATAAAATAGTTCAATCCAAGATTCTACATCATATTGTTACTTTGAAGATCTAATGGTACTTTGTTGTACTTGCCGAGGAATGGAGGGCCCCCATCAGCCACAATTTGTACATCTTTTTACATTGGTAACATAGTATAATTTTCTTATTTCATTTCTTCTCATGCAAGTGTTTTTTTACTTTCAGCAACTGTGTTTCCATTTCATGCAAGTGTGTTTTTACTTTCAGCAAGTGTGCTTCCATTTCATGCAAGTGTGATTTTACTTTCAGTAGGTGTGATTTACTTTCAACCAAGTGTGATTTCCTTTATGTAAGTGTGATTTCAATTTATTTATGTTTGATTTCAATTTGGTTTGGTTTTGATTTAATTTGTTTTGTAATTAGTTTTAGATTGCATTAGATTAATCTAATCTGAAAGATTACCACCTAGTACATATAGTGCAGGTATACGTCATTAGTTTAGGGAACCCCCGGGTTGAAATTTTAAATGAAAGGGATTTAACTAACCATTAAATCACCCAAAATCCTTCTTTAGGCATGAAACATGAAAAATTGTGTGCACGTTTTTTCCTAGTGTAAGCTCCATCTCATATGCTACCTCTCCCACTCTCTTAGTCACCCGGTCTGGCCCATAGAAGTAGGGATTGAGATTTTTAGCTCCCTTGCGTTTAAGTGTGGACTGCTTGTATGTATGAAGTCTTAAAAATATCAAGTCTCCCACCTCAAACTGCCTCTCTATTCTTCCCCTGTCTACATATAACCTCTGTTGGTTCTAGGCAATTTGTAAATTATCCTTGAGAGCTATGAGAATGTATTGGCTCTCTTGTATGCAGTCCTTGGACCATGGGGCCCTGTTGTCTCCAAAGATCATTTCAGAGAAGTTTAGTGCATCATAACCATTGTTGGATCACTGATTTGTCATAATTTTCACTTGACTTTGTCATTCATTAAGCCATTATTTCCAACCATCCATTGCACCATTTCACTCACTTACCACCATTTTTACCATAATTCTTCAAAATGTGTCTTTTTATGTCAAAGTGGTTAATTAACATCGTTTTCCTTTATTTTTAGTAGATTAATAAGAATTTTTCATGGTTTTACTAATGACAGTTTAGCAAGTTCAAATTGTTGGAGATTTGTCAAGTTTCCGTAGCTACCTCCATGGTTGAAGTAGTAGCACCACTCTAGAATTAAATCCAAAACTTGGACTTGGTTTCTAGAAACTCTAATATGGATTTGTATTGGTCAAATTCCACCCAGCTCGCATGTGTGGACCTCCATGTGGGAAAATCATTGTAGTTTTGACCAGTCAACTTCAAATGCATTTTTTTATCAAAATGAGAGCGAATATTGAAAAAAAAGCATGGGTTTTGTTAAGAATAGGCCCAATTAAGTCATTTATGAATAGTTTTCCCAGATTCGTTACCATTTGGGAGATATTTCAGGTTCTTTGGATCCCTATTTTGTAGGTTGTGTGAGCAAACATTGCACCCATGTGTCAATAAACGCCCAGTCAAGCAAACAGAGGTTGGAATGGATTGTGCTTCATCAACTTCATGGCAACTAGGTTTCCATTTAGTTATGATCTTTAACCATATGAATGTCCATGAAGTTACATTGTAATCACTGTATAAACACTCCATTGAAATAGAGAGGGGTGTGTAATTTTTGAGGTGACTGTGACATTTTAAATTTAATTTATTTTTCATTCCTTTTTAATGAAGAAGTACCTTGAAGACTTGATGCATAGCTAGCTGTTGGAGTAAAGCTTTGATACCGCTTGTTTGTGGAGGGCCCCTGCAAATAGTGAAGGCTTTGCATTCTTCATTTGTAATGTAATTGTTTTCATGTTTTATTTTATCATCTGATGTAGTTATATTCATGTTTTTATTTTGTTATTAGTTATAGTTGTTTCTAGAATTCCATTTTATCATTTGATGTAGATGTTTATATAGTTTTCCTTTATCGGTTGGTGTAGATTCATTAGCCTTTCCTTTTGAATTGATTGCAGAGTAATTCATAGTTTTATTTCTAGAAATAGCAATGATTTATTTCTGAGTAGTTTTACAAAGTTCATAATTGATTTAGTTTCTACCATTGAGTGATTTCCTTTCTAGTTATGAATTAATTATTTTCAAAAAATCTTGAGTAATTTCTTTACAGGTTTATAAGTGATTTCATTTTCAGCAATAATGATTTCTTTACAGTTTTAGAGCATTTCAATTTCACAATTAAAATGATTTCTTTGAAAAACAATTCAATTGCAAAGCATGAATGATTTTCTTATCGTTTCATTTCATAACTTAGTTGTGAAATTTTAATTTCGTTTAAGCTTCCTATAGGAATTGATAGGACATTAATTCTGCTTTTAGAAATGTAGATGTGTGCTGCAATAGATCAATTTAGTTTCTTTAATGAGATAGTGTGAATTTGCTTAATTTCATTTTGCAAGTGTGAGTTTATATTAATTTCATTTGACAAGAGTAAGTTTATTTTGCAAGTGTGAATTCTTTATAGTTTCATTTTGCTAGAGTGATTTTACTATGGTTCCATTTTTTAAATAAGAAGTTTGCTTTATTTTCATTTCATTAGATAGGAATGCTAATTTCACTTTGAAATAGGAATATAAAATAAATCTTAGAAATGAATTTTCAATAACTCAATTATTCATATTAATAATCTGATTTAATAAAAAAAAAAGGGCTTCTAGCATTGATCCAAAATGGATCTTGTATCAAACCTCTAAGTCTAAGTCTTCATATAAGTTAATTATAGAAAAAAACTATCGTAGAGGAAAACACTAAAGAATGGCAGAAACCCAAGTAAAGCGAAGGTTGAAGTAACATTTCACCGAAGCCGTCGAATCGGTTAGATCAACGACCCAGATTAAATTGGGATATCGCATCGGCAGAGAGGCCAGTAGAGTGTATTGGAGGCAGCCTTATGGGAATTGTGATCGCGATCCAGTGACTTAACGTGGACCGTTGATCGAGTGCGTAGATCAATGACAAAGATTACATATCGCATCATAGATTCCAAAGGGGAGGACTTAACTCGTAGGCCCAAAGACCATGTGATATTCGACTTATCGCATCACAACATAACAAAGGGAAATGACCTGAAGACTACGCGATATGCACAGAATTGAAAGGTTTATAAATACAACTTTATATAATTTGAGTTCGGTGGTAAACAGTATTTCGGGGGGACTTCAGGCGGTAATTGGTATTGGAGAGGTTCCGCCCATTTCTATACACTGGCCTACACGTAGCACGCCGTAGGAGAGAGAAAACTGCTTTTTCAAGCGGGTAATCTTTGTGGACGTAGGCCACCCGAAATGGTTGTCAGCCGTTGGATTGGGAGATTGTGGATCAACGGTGGAGATCGAGTGGACTACTTGATGTTTTGGTTTGGATGCGAACTGTCAGATCGAAGGCAGATCAACGGTGTGGAATACAAAGGGATTATGACCCATAGCCAATTAGACTTGCGATTGCGATCAAGGCGAACCCGAGAGGATTATAGGGCGGACTTTATATCATTTGAAGTCTAGCTTTAATGTTTTGGTCAGGTTTTTCATTGGTTTTTAATGTATTTCCGTGTATTGTTGTGTATGAATGAAAAGTGTAATTTCGGGGATTTTCACCCACGCCCAAAGAACCTTCCATTTCTAAACAACTATCTGGTGCCTTAAGCGTTTATTACAGTGAGTGTTTAATGCTCAAAAGGGAGATGAATGGATAGGGGCCGGGAGCCCGAGAGCACGATAAGGGAGGCGAACAGATAGCGCTGATAGGCTTAAAAGCCATTCAATGACAACATAGTTGGGTGGAAGAATTTAGAGACAGAGGGGAGACAAAGAAAATCAAAGAAAATGCATAGCTACGAACAAATGATCAGAGGCACTGAGAGGGAGAGTCTGTGCACTCTGTAGAGTCGAGGCTTTCGAGAAAACTCCTGTGTAATATCATTTTTGTTGTGTTATGGCTCTGATTGAGCTCACACCTGTAAACTCTTTTCTTGAAGACATAATATAGAGTGCAGCATTGAAAGCGGGACCAGGAGATGTAGCCAAGAAGTCTGGTGAACTCCTTGATTATTTTTTGTGTTGATGTGTGTGTCTATTATGTTTTCTGACTGTTAATTGTCTATATTATTTGCAATCTTTTCGATCCGTTGCACTAAGTAATATAGGCATTCCTGCACATGATTCTTTAATACCTTTTCTTCTTGATTTAGTATCCATTTACGGACCAAGTGGTATCAGAGCATTTGGTTTTGGTTTTATTAAGGTTAGACAAGCTTGTGTTGGATTTTGAATGCTAACTAGATTAAAGCTCAGACTAGGAGAAGGAGAACTTGTTGAGGCTAATCCAGAGATTGGAAGAGTCTATTTTCAGAGGAGAATGGCAGAAGAAGCTCCATTGGGATCAGAATCTCAATTTATAGAAAGTTTTATGACAATCCAAGCTATGGTGGAAGAGATGTATCTGGAGTTTAAGAAGGGTCGAGGTGAAATCACTATAACACCCAAACTAGACAAAGGAGCTGAGAAACCTTTTCTAGTTGCCCCTCCAGAAGGCAAAGGGAAAAGGGAAATGCCTCCTCCACCATCTCCTCCATCATCACCTTCATCATCCTCATCATTTTCTTTGCATAACACTAGCTCTTCTAAGAAGAAGAAGAAAACTTCCTTAATCAAATTAGATGTGAAGTTTGATTTGCCAATTTATGATGGAGAACTCAATCCAAAAAAGCTAGATAATTGGATAATACAAAGTGATGTATATTTCAGGGTACATAACATTGATTCAGAAAGGAAGAAGATTCAGTTGGCTATCCTCCGACTTGGAGGAACTACACTAGCATGGTGGGAAGGCAAGACACAAGTTGATCTGCAAAAACATGGTAAAATCATTTCTACCTGGAATGAATTTGTTTCTGCTATCAAAAAGAAATTCTATCCTTTAGCTTACATGCAGCAGGCAATGATGAGTTGGAAAACTATTCGATAATTGAAGGGTCAAAGTGTACAGAGTTATACTGAGGAATTCAGAAAGAGAGCTTTAACTCTAGGTATATCATTAGATTCATCTGAGACTTTATTGAAGTATATAGGTGGCCTTCATAGCTATTTAAAGCATACTATTCTCATGTTTAATCCCTTTAGCTTAGATGATGTATCAGTTCAAGCCACACATCTAGAAGCTATAGGTAAGAATGCAAACCCAGAGGTTGGGGGATCATCTAAATATTCTGTAAGCAAGAGCAAGGAAAAGAAGAAACTGAAATGGAAGGAGAGGAAAGCAAACACTATAAAGAAGGATAAACCTTCATGCACTCATTTCAAGAAACAAGGACACGATGAGGCACACTGTTGGTCTTTGCATCTAGAACGGAAACCTAAGAATCTTGGTGGTAAGAAGAAAAAGAATGTTGTTGCTATTCAATAGGACTTGGGATTAGATTCAGGCGATGAAAAAACAGTTACAGCCATAGGTGTTAAAGGTAAATATTCTGAAGCATCCACAAGTAATTTTTCACAATCTGTTGATAATGAAAGTAATGAGAGGGAAAGAAATGAGCTTTTTCGTATTAGAGTAATTTCCAAGCACAATAAGATTGATACTTTATTTGATAGTGGATCACAAGTAAATTTTATTTCTGAAACAATTGTAAAGAAGTTGGGATTACAAACAAAACCTCATGAGAAGCCATATCCATTAGGTTGGGTGTTTGATAAAACAAAGCTACAAGTAACGATATAATGTAAAAGTAGGTTTGCTATGGGATCAACATTTGTAGATGAGGTTGAGTTAGATATAGTTCCATTGGATATATGTGGTATTGTTTTGGGAAGTCCATACTTGTATGATAGGAAAGCTACTTTCTATAGAGCTAAGAATAAGTATCAACTCACTAAAAATGGAATAGACTACATTGTAAGAGCTCATAAACTCAAAGATAACTATTCTCTCACAAACTCAAGGTAGATGAAAAGAATTGTGAATTCAAGTAAGCAATTTTTACTAATGATTGTAAAGGCAAAGGATCTTGAAAAATCCAATTTATTTGAAGGTTGTGATTCTAAACAGAAAGCTGATTTAGTTAAATTTTTTTCAGAGTATGATGTTCTATTTCAAGAACCAAAAGTTCTGCCACCCAAGCGAGAAATAGTACATGATATTTATTTGAAGCAAGATGCTCCATTACCTAACATTGGAATGTACAGGTTGTCAGCTTTAGAGAATGCAGAGATAAAGAAGCAAGTACAGGAGTTGCTCAATAAAGGGTTTATACGACCAAGCACATCACCATGTGGATCTCCAATTGTGCTGGTGAGAAAGGAAGATGGTTCGTGGAGAATATGCATTGATTATAGAGCACTAAATAAAATAACGATCAAGAATCGTTATCCTCTTCCTCGTATTGATGATTTATTAGATCAATTGAATGAAGCAGTTTACTTTTCTAAGTTAGACTTGCGAAGTGGTTATCATCAGGTCAGAGTGGCAGAACAAGATGCATGAAGACTGCTTTCAAGACAAAGCAAGGACTTTATGAATGGTTGGTTATGCCTTTTGGCTTAACTAATGCTCCTACTACATTTATGAGAGTTATGAATGATGTACACAGACCATTTATTGATGATTTTGTAATTGTTTATTTAGATGACATTCTTGTTTTTAGTAAGACATGGGAAGACCATGTAAAGCATGTGAAGCATACTTTAGATGTTTTAAAAAGAGAAAATCTCTATGTAAAACTGTCAAAATGTGAATTTGGCAGCACATCTTTAAATTATTTTGGTTATATTGTAGGGGGTGGTGAATTGAAGATAGATCCCTCTAAGGTTGAAGTCATTGTGAACTAGCCTAAACCCAAATCTGCTACAGAGGTTAGGAGTTTCCTAGGGGCAGCACAATACTGGAGAAATTTTATTGCTAACTTTTCTTTGACTGCAGCTCCATTACATGCTTTAACAGGATTGAAACAGGTGTTTAAGTAGGGAGGCAAATAGCAGAAAGCCTTTGACACCTTAAAAGAGAAAATCACTACAACACCAGTACTAGCATTGCCAGATCTTCAACATCCATTTGAGATTGAGACAGATGCCAATGACTATGCCATGGGAGCAGTGTTGATGCAACACGGAAAAGCCATATGCTATCATTCTGAGACATTTACTTCTGCAGTTGTTAATTATCCCACATATGATAAAGAATTGTATGCATTAGTACAAAGTGTGAAAAAGTGGAAACATTACTTAAAGGGTAAAGAAACAATAATACATACAAATCATCAACCACCTCAATATTTGCACTCACAAACTAAATTGCAGCAATCAAGAAATTATAGGTGGATGGGTTTTCTACAGAAATTTCATATTGTTATCAGATATAAGAAGGGCATACACGATAAGGTTGCTGACATGTTATCAAGACCAATCATAAACGCATCTACTAGACTTAAGCATAACTCAGTAATGCATGAAAGTTACATTGAAAAATATGCTCAAGGTATAGATTTTAAATATGTATATGCAACTTTAAGTCATGGCAAGCAAGTAGAAGAATTGGATTATTATGTAAAGGACCAACTCTTATATCATTTGGGAAAGTTATGGATTCCACAAAGTGAAAGAGTTAACATAATTCAAGAAGCACATACTTCTATCATATCAGGTCATTTTGGTGTAATTAAAATAGTTGCACAATTGCAAAGGTTCTATTATTGGCCAAGAATGAATGAGACAGTTTCTAGATATATCAAAGGGTGTACTATGTGTGCTACAAGCAAGCCCAATAATCGGAAATTAGGCTTGTACACTCCACTTCCAATTCCTTCTTGTCCTTGGGAAAGTGTTTCCGTGGATTTTGTTGGGGGATTGCCAAAATCTAGGAAATGTCATGATTATTTGTATGTTATTATGGATAGGTTTAGTAAAATGTGTATTTTGATACCATGTAACAAGCAGGTTACAAATGAACAAAAAGAAAAGTTGTTCTTTCAGAATGTATGGGTTCATTTTGGGTTACCCACTTCTATTGTATCTGATAGAGATTCTTGATTTGTTGGGAAGTTTTGGTCAAGTCTATCGGATTTGATGGATACCAGATTGAAGAAAAGCACAACATTTCATCCACAAACAGATGGTCAGAGAGAAGTGGTCAATAGGACAGTGATCTAGTTGCTCAGAGGCTATTGTAGGAAGCATCCCAAGATTTGGGATGAGCATTTGTGTTATGTGCAACATGCTTAAAACCATGCCAAGCACTCTTCTACTTAGAGATCTCCTTTTGAGACTTCTTTTGGTTTTACCAAATTCTCCCTTGGATTTTGTCTTTGGTAAAGACATAGTAGTTGATGGACACAGTGATGTGGAAAAAGTAACCAAGTTCATTGAACAAATCCAGGAAATTCACCAGGTAGTACAAGAACAGCTGGAAAGAAGTCAAGCCAACTACAAGGCAAGACATGAAAAGCATTGAGTTGAGAGTTTTCAAGTTGGTGATCAAGTCTGGCTGTACATCAGCAAAGACAGAATGCAAGGTGAAGGTAAGAAGCTAAACCAAATAAGGTATGGACCTTTTAAGATACTTGATAAAATTGTTGAAAATGATTTTCGCCTTGATTTGCCAGCTTATATGCAGATCTATTCAGTCGTTAGTGCATAAAACTTAAGATGGTATGAACCTTTATTGATTGAAGATCCTGAAGAGCAAAGTCAGTTGCCTTCTATTGGGGATTTTTTGCCTGAGTATCTCAATGAGTTATAGGAGGACAATTTTGCATAGGAAGGTAAGAACTACTCATCAAGGGGATGTTGAGTACCTGAGAGTGGGACTCAAAGGTTCAAATCTAAGCAAAGCACAATGGATAGAAGTTAGACAAGTGAAGGAGTAGTATCCTCACTTGATCGATGCTTAAAACCAACTTTTGGTGGTCCAAAAGCTTTTCAGTGGGAACGTGTGATCCAAAATGGATCTTGTATCAAACCTCTAAGTCTAAGTGTTCATATATGTTAACTATCATAAAACACTATCGCAAAGGAAAATACTAAAGAATGGCTAAAACCCAAGTAAAGCGAAGTTTGAAGTAACATTGCACCAAAGTTGTCGGATCAGCCAGATCAATGGCCTAGATTAAATCAGGATATCACATCGACGGAGAGGCCAACAGAGTGTATTGAAGGCAGCCTTATGGTAATTGCGATCACGATCGAGCGACTTAACATGGACTGTTGATCGAGCGCACAGATCAATGGTGGAGATTACATATCGCATTGCAGATTCCAAAGGGAAGGACTTAACTTGCAGGCTAGAAGACCATGTGATATGTGACTTATCACATCACAACACAATAAAGGGAAATGACCTGAAGACTACGCGATATGCACGGACCCGAAAGGTTTATAAATACGGATTTATATAATTTGAGTTCCATGGTAAACAGTATTTTGGGCGGACTTCAGGCGGTAAGTGGTTTTGGAGAGGCTCTGCCTAATTCCATACACTGGCCGACACATAGCATGCCATGGGAGAGAGAAAACCGCTTTTTCGGGTGGGTAATCTCCGTGCATGTAGGCCACCAGAAATGGTTGTTAGCCATTAGATTGGGAGATCGTGGATCAATGGTGGAGATCGAGCAGACTACTCGATGTTTCAGGTTGGATGTGAACCATCGGATCAAAGGTAGATCAATGGTGTGGAATGCAAAGGGATTATGACCCGTAGCAAATGCGACTTGCGATTGCGATCAAGGTGAACCCGAGAGGATTATAGGGTGGACTTTATATCATTTGAAGTTCGGATTTAATGTTTCGGCCAAGTTTTTCATTGGTTTTCAATGTATTTCCGTGTATTGTTGTGTATGAACGAAAAGTGTAATTTCGGGGATTTTCACCCGCGCCCAAAGAACCTATCATTTCTAAACAACTATCTGGTGCCTTAAGCATTTATTACAATGAGTGTTTAACTCTCAAAAGGGAGATGAATGGACAGGGGCCAGGAGCTCGAGAGCCCGATATGGGAGGTGAAAAAATAATGCCGATAGGCTTAAAATCCATTCAATGGCAGCACAGTTGGGTGGAGAAAGGCAGAGACAGAGGGGAGATAGAGAGAGTTAGAGAAAATGCACAGCTACAAATAGTTGATCAGAGGCACTGAGAGGGAGAGTCTGTTCACTCTGTAGAATCGAGGTTTTCGAGCAAACCCCTGTGTAATATCACTGTTGTTGTGTTATGGCTCTAATTGAGCTCACACCTGTAAAATTTGTTCTTGAAGACATAATATAGAGGTCAGCACTGAAAGTGGGACCAAGAGACATAGCCAGGAAGTCTGGTGAACTACTTGATTATTTGTTGTGTTTATGTGTGTGTCTGTTATGTTTTCTAACTGTTAATTGTCTATATTATTTGCAATATTTTCGATCCATTGCACTAAGTAATAAAGGAATTCCTGCACATGAGTCTTTAATACCTTTTCTTCTTGATTTAGTATCCATTTACGGATCAAGCACATATTGTGCACTTTCACTTCACAAGTTTACCAACCCCGGTCGATAATTTATGTAACAATTTAAGACAATTAAATTGACAAACAACTATATAGAGCATGAAAAGGTGACATACTATGGACATGTGATATGTGGTGTTGTAACAATACTCCTTGAGGTGTAGCCACTTCACCCACACTCTTTGTTGCCTAGTCACATAGCTTTGCAGGTAGCCCTCTAACCATTTATTTACAATGTTCGTATGACCACATGTTTGGGGGTGGTAGCTTGTGTTGGGAATTAGCTCAGTACCCACAAGGTGGAATATCTCCTGTCAAAAACCACCCATGAATATATTGTCCCTATCACTGACAATGGTCTTAGGTAGATCATGCAGCCTAAATGCCTCCCTAAAAAAAATCTTGGCCACCTGGGAGGCTGAGTATTTGGCTGAAATTATGAAAAAGCGGGCGAGCTTCATCAACATGTCAATGACCACATAGATACAATATTTTCCCTATACTGCTAGTAGACTTATGATGAAGTATATCGATATACTTTCCCATTTCCTCTCGGGTATGGGAAGAGGTTGCAAAAGTCCTGTTGGATGGGTGTGCTCCCCCTTATTCCTTTGGTAGGTGTCACACTCCTGCAGATGCCTCAGAACATCATCCTTAAGCCCACGCCAAGTGAAACGCACCCTAATGGCCTTGTACATCTTGAGGAACCTATAATACCTTTCCAAGGGTGAATCATGAGTTGTTTGCATAATCCTATCCCTCAACTCTTAGCCAGGCACCAAATAAATCATGTCCTTGTAATAGATGACCTCATCCATTACCTAGTACCTGTCATCCCCATGAGTACCATCCAAGATCTCACAGGATTTTTGATCCTTAGAGTACTCCATCAATAAATGTGACGTCTAATCATGAGAGATATTCATCAGAGAGAGTGTCACAAGTGTCTGTGATAGTGCATCAACCACTATATTTTGCTTTCCCTTGACATACTCAATCTCAAAGTCATAGGCTTATATATTACTAACCCATTTATGTTTCCTCTCCTCTACATTTTGGCTACTCCAAAAAGAATTGAAGACTATTTTGGTTAGTATTCACCTTGAAGCTATTCCCCACCAAGTACGTCTAAACTTATCCAACACATGCATCACAACCAACATCTCCTTGTCGTAGATGGACTAAAACCTCTCATGTGGTTGTACCTTCTTGCTCTCAAATTATATATGGTGGCCTCCCTAAGTTAGTACTTCCCCAACTCCCTCCCCGGATGCATTACACTCTAGAATGAACGACCATGAAAAATATGGTAGAGCCAAGACAAGGCAGCCACTCATCACCTTTTTGAGGTGCTCAAAGGCCTCCTACAACACATTTTTACACTCAAATTCCCCATGCTTCATAAAATCCATGAGGTTTTTTTCTATCTAGGAAAACCCCTTCACAAACATCTTGTAATATGTGAAAATACCTAAGAATCCCCTCAACTCGATCACATTCCTAGGTGTAGGCTAGTCTAAGATGACCTTGATCTTCTCCCGGTGTACCTTTACTCCATCTTCCCTAATCACATTCCCATGGTTCAACATCTCTATCAGTTCAAACTCACATATTGACATCTTTACATATAGCTTTTGCTCCTCTAGTGTGAGCAATACCTCCTCCAAATGTTGGAGGTGATCCTCCCAAGTTTGACTATATATCAGAATGCCATTGAAGAAAAGAAGGGCATATCGTCGCAACTTCTTGTGGAAAATGTGTTTCATGCAATATTGGAATGTGGCTAGTGTGTTGGTTATCCCAAAGGGCATCACCAAGAACTCAAAGTGTCTATAGTGGTAGCAGAAAGTGGTTTTGGGAATATCATACTCCCTCACCCGGATCTGGTGATACCCCGAGTGCAAGTCTATCTTAGAGAAGTACTTAGCACCTCTAATATCATCCATTAGCTCATTAATGCACAGGATGTGGTACTTGTTCTTCTGTGTCTTCTTGTTGAATGTCATATAATCTATGCACACGTGAAGGGTCTCATTCTTCTTCTTCACCAACGTAACGGAAGAAGCGAAGGGACTCAAACTCGGCCTAATCTGCCCCAACCTCAGCATCCCTTGTATCACCCTCTAAATATCACCCCAATATGCCTTGGGATTCTTGTAGGGAGTCATAATGACTGCATGTACTTCCTCCTCGATCTTAATGGTGTGCTCGAACCCTTTGTTCAATGACCTACTTGGTGGAATCTCTCCAAACACTGCATGATGCCTCTCTAGGAGTTCCAATATGTCCAGGTGCGTTTGCTACTTCTACCCCCTTGTCTCTGAAATCCTAAACTCAAGTACCTAATAAATGTCTCCATGTCTTAATTATACCTCCATCCTATGTCTTCTGACTATCTAGGGTGGATATGACTGCATAACCCTCAATACCACCAACTTCCCATCTAGGCCAATGAACTCCATCTCTAACTTATTCTAGGACTCTTTGGTGAGTCATCCTAAGGAATACAACCACTGAACCCCCATCACTACATTAGTGTATGGAATGTCCATGAAGAAGAAGTGAAATTGGGATACATCATCAATTAGTTCCCCATAGTCACCATCATACTGGGAACATACCTTATGAATTGCATAATCCTATCACTAGGCACCAAAACTAAGAACCCCTCAAAATTCTTTGTCTGAATGCCTCACCTCTCCACCAACTTTGCATTAATGAAATTGTGGGTAGCCCCACTATCCACCAACATTAATACTCTTTTCCCATGTATAGTGCCTTGAATCCACAATGTCAAATACTTAGGAACTCCCCGAAGTGAAGCAATAAACCCTCCTATGGGTTGAAATGCGCCTCCAATGGGTGTGGTTGGTGGGTCACCTCCCCATGTGCCGTGAGGTCCACCATATACTATGTCTATATCTTTCTCCATCTCCTCCTCCTCAAGCTCATTATCTGAAAACACCTCAATGTAGTAGGCCTTTCCCTTGGCACATTGATGCCCTGATGTCTATGACTCTTGACATGTAAAATACAACTTCCTCCTCTGGAGGTCCCTTCTGGTATCATTATCTAACTATCCTCTTTTGGTCCACTCCTTTTGTAAAGGTTAGATGTCCTTCCCCTTCTGAGGGAAATTGGGTCTAGTGGGTGCAGGTGATCTCATCTTTGGAACAATGTTTAGCATGTCTCGGGCTCTTCTAATGACATCCTAGAATGAGATTGGTTGGTATGCACATACCCATCCCCTTCGTGTCTCGGTCAATCCCTTTATGAATAGCATGATCAATCTCACCTCTGAAATTTCTAATGTTGTCACTACAAGCCTCTAGAACTCATCTATAAAGGCCTCTATGTTGCGAGTCTACTTCAGGTTCGCCAACTCCTTGAAGTGCAACTCCATATCTTTTCAGTTAAATCTCTCCACTAGTCAGCTAGTTAATTCGGTGTAAGAGGTAATGGAAACATACCTGAGTGTGACCAACACACAGTACCACCACTCCTCTGCGTCCCCCTCCAAATGGAGAAGGAAAATATCATAACATTTGTCTCCCTCATTGTGTTCAAGTTAATATATCTTCCTAGCTTCTGAACCCAAGCCCTTGTTAAACTCCTAGATGACTCATCATAGTTAGATAAGGTCACCTTCCATGTCATTCTCTAGATATCCCAATTATTACATTATTTCACTCCTTGGAATGAAGGCCCAACTCCCCTATATTTCTCCTTCAAATGGAAATAATCTGCAAAGGAGAGGGTCCTCCTGATCTTGGGGTCCAAGGCCTCTACTCTTTAATCCGATCAGTCAATGATCTAATCAACTCTGTGAAATCATCAACCTCTCTCCCATGCTATGAATCCTCCATAAAGTGTGGCATAATGGGTTGGGGAGTTTTTCTATACACGTGGGTGGTGTGATGATGTGCTTTACTCCCCTCTCCTATGTGTGAGCCTCCTTCTCCATCATTGTTTCCTCCCCCCCCCCACCCCATCTTGAGGTCCTCCTTGCATATTCTGCATTTGCAGAGTCATTATCTACCTCATCATCTCCATCATTTGCTAGTTTTTTTTTGTGAATTCCTCCAATAGTGGGTCATGCCCACCCTGGCTAGGTTGGTCCTCACCATTGTCCCCCATGTAGTCTCTGGCGTTCTCAAAATATATATCAAAGAGATGTTCCCAATCACCCTCTCTACCCCGACCAATTCCTCTACTTTGGCCTTTTCCTTTAGGATGATAAATATCTCTACCAAATGGTCAAGTCATGACATGCTCCTGAACCCATAGTTGGCCAAGAACATGCTTTGATACCATTGTAATATTCTAACTATAAATTTATAGTGAAATGCCAAAACATGAACTAGATACAACACAAATTTAACATGTAAAAAATCTGAAATATATTTTATGTAGTACAAATTAGAGCTCCCTATGAAATAAATAATGAATCTGAACCATTTTATTGATAACCATAGAAATATGAATACAATGGGATGGAAAGTATGCACCTGGGCTTGGTACAATAAGCAAGAAAATACCCAGGTGAAAATAAAGGAACTCCTACACCTAAAATGGCTTCTTCAAGCAGTGCATTCAACCCAGGAATTTTTTTGCAACTGCTATTGCAGGTGAACTGAAGTTTATGGCTCCAAAATGTAGAAAATCCTATAGATTCGAAAGCTCATGTAATCTACTAAAACAAGAGACAAGAATATACTTATACTCTTTACAACGGAAGCACATAAAGATTGAGCAAAACAATAATCGAAAAGAGGAAGAACATCAATGGCACATAACACAATAAATATATGGGGAAAGCCACATATCAAAACCCCACTATTTTTATTATATTAATCCAAAAAATAAAGACGAAATTACAATGCTTTTTCTCTCTAGAACAATCCCAACACTCAACAAATTTAATCTACAACTCATAAGAAAGCTCAAGGCCAAATCTTAACCAATTCACATGCTCTGCAAGTCTCTATTCCATTGCACCCTTGGTCAAAGAATTTAGATGAATACAATATGCTCTGCTCAACCTTGAGCTTAACCTGCACAAGTATTTCCTATCTTCTGCTTGATGACTTCCTTTGGCCAATACTTAGCCAAATTTCCAAGCCTCCAAGTTTCTAATTCTTTGCACAATTCCTGAGAGAATTAGCCCATATTTAAAGGGAGATTCCTCGTTTCCTGAATGCATGCACTATCAATGCAACTCAGAAAAATTTAAAATAAATACTACATTGTCCCTACACTCTATTCTCAAGTGGGTCTTTCTCAGAATCGACATGCATGAGTTTTTGATGAGGGAATATTCAGTTAACTGGAGTAGCACTAGTTAAGTGTATTAATGCATCAACTCACTATTAACTCAATATTAGTTCCTCAAACAGTTTGGAACTAATTTAACTGGACTTAACTCAATAAACTGATTTAACTAATTACCGCCCCTACTTAACTCATCCTGGACCCCTATAATATAGGGGGAACATATACATGACTTTAGAAACACTTCCAACTTGAAATTCCTAAGTTAACTATTACAAGTTGTTATGAGAATAAAATTCGATTTTAATTCTTAGTTTAATTCAAGGACAAATTAAATTGGAATTTCTTGATTCTATTTTTATCATTTTTTGTTGCTATTTTCAACACTCCCTCTCAATAAGAAAGGAATTCAACTCGATCACGATCTTGAACCTTTGGAATGTTTTGCATGCAACACTTCTCTCTAATGTTGTTTCTCCATCAACTCCAAAAACAAAAAACCATCCAACCTAAATCAAAATGATTCCTCTGTCATCAAAGTCTTTGACTACTATTTCCTCTATCAATTGAAAACTCTGCACTTTTGTTGACTCTTCCTTTCAACACTGTGTCAACCCTCTCTATGCTTCTTTAGTATCAGATTGCTCTAGCCTCTGTAACTTTGATCTCTGACTGCATCAATCCCACTAGCTCCTCCCGCTACTATGTACTTTGGGCTTCCGTATCAAGGTATGATCCATGAGATAAAACAACTCAGTGGACCTTACGTAACTACAACCCTTTTGGGACTATCACTTCACATCGCCCCACCTCTCACTTGGAGGTATGGCTACATGTGGTCCCTCTGCCCACTTGGCTTGAAATTTCCCCCTACTAGAGGTCTCTGCATGACTCGATGCCTCCACTTGGATTCTCCAATTGTGGTTGCTCCACAATTGTCTGAGACTGCTTCTAAGACAGTTTCTTCTTTGCTTGAGAAGATCTCTCCACTCAGTCTCCTCTCAGCTTTTCTAGTTGTGGCTGCTCCACAACTTCCTGAAGCTGCTTCAGAGGCTTCTTCTAGGGTTGCATGTTGAGAAGTAATTCTCTCCCTCTCAACCACCAAGTCTCTAACCTTTTCCTTGCTCCTCAAGGCTTTACATGCATCTTGAAACTCAATAGAATACAGGTTCTTGACCCATGCATTGATTTGTTTCACTTGTCCCATGGAAATGTTTCTAATGAAAACCTTTCCCTTACTAAAAAACACATCATAGCCACAGTATTCTAATACCGTGATTAAACAAGATTCTTCTTTAGTCCTAGAACATACATCACATCTGTGATCCTGAGAGGAGAGCCAAACTCCCTCTGAAAGGTAACCATACCAATCACAATACCTCTATACCTCTCGTCATCTCCATACTCTTTGCTCTGCTTGAGGTCTTTCTTGTCAAAATCACTAAAGATATATTTATTCCCCATTATATGGAATGAGGCACCGCTATCAAGATACCACATGCCTCCCATGGAAGTGTCGTTCATGCATGCAATGAGAGAGAAATCACGTTTGAATTATGAAGCTAGAGCTTCACCTGTTGCCGCTACTATTGGCTCCTTCTTGCTTGCTTTCTTCTACGGGAAGTTCTTGGCATAGCTCCCATTCTCGTGAACCAAAAATAATTGGATTTCATCAAGTCCATCTTCTTTTTTCCCTCCTCACCTTGGGACTTCTGTCCCTTCACCCACTTTTCCTTACTCCTTAAGGCAAAATCATCTTCCACTTCCCTAGAAGAGGTCCAATCTCTGGTGTTCCTCCTGATCTCATCATGCATCAAATCCGACCATAGTCATTCCTAGTCTAGAAACGTCTTCCAACCATTGACAGAGTCTTGATAACTATGCCAACTCTTGGGAGTCCAAGAAGAGCAAGGCTCACCATATCTTCCTTTGTCTCGTCGTCACAAAATTTTCTAGAAAAAGAGTTGATTTTAAATCAAAGATATCTCCCTCATCCAAACTTTGATTCAATCGATTTTTTTTAATTAGGGTAATTTTTCGCAAGGAATCCAAATCTGCTTTTTGTTTCTGAAAAAATTTCACAAAAAATTTCCAATCTGCTCTACAAACTCGTGGACCAAAAAACAATCTTGCTCTGATACCATGTAGAAAATCTTTTAGATTCACAAGCTCTTGTAATCTACTAAAACAAGAGACAAGAATCTATTTCTACTCTTTACAACAAAAGAACATAAATATCGAGCAAAACAATAATTTACAAGAGGAAGAACATCAATGGCACATAACACAATAAATATCTGGGGAAAGCCACAACTCAAAACCCCACTATTTGTATTGTATTAATCCAGAAACTCAAGATGAACTTACAATGCTTGTTCTCTCTAAAACAATCCCAACACTCAACAAATTCAATATCCAACTCATAAGAAAGCTTAAGGCCAAATCTTAGCCAATTCACAAGCTCTCCAAGTCTCTATTCCATTGCGCCTTTGGTCAAAGAATTCAGATGAATACGATATGCTTTGCTCAACCTTGAGTTTAACCGACACAAGTATTTCATATCCTCTGCTTGATTACTTCCTTTTGCCAATACTTAGCCAAATTTCCAAGCCTCCAAGCTTCTATTTCTTTTCAGAATTCATGAGAGAATTAGCCTGTATTTAAAGGGAAATTCCTCAATTCCTGAATGCATGCACTATAGTACACTGTCCCTGCACTCTAGTCTCAACTAGGTCTTTCTGAGAATTGACATGCATGAGTTTTGATGAGGGAATATTTAGTTAACTCGGGTAGCACTAGTTGAGTGGACTAATGCATCAACTGACCGTTAACTCACTATTAGTTCTTCAAATAGTTTGGAACTAATTTAACTAGACTTAACTCAATAAACTAAGTTAACTTATTACCACTCATACTTAACTCATCCCTGACCCCTATAATATAGGGAGAACATATACATGACTTCAGAAAGACTTCCAACTTGACATTCCTAAGTTAACTATTACAAGTTTCTATGAGAATAAAATTAGATTTTAATTCTCAGTTCAATTCAAGGACAAATTAAACTGGAATTTCTGGATTTTATTTTTATCATTTCTTGTTGCTATTTTCAACACAAAACTCCTCCAAAAATTATGCAAAATTAGGAGAAATCTCCTTGATACCAGGCCAACAAAACCTATAAATGTTTTGGGCTAGTTTGGACCTCCCAAAATTATCGAAAATTTGGTGCTACGCCTTCTTCCACTAGTTCTATTTCCTCCTCAAATCACTGCTACTAGTTTGGTCTTGGTTCCTCCCACAAATGCTTATAGAAACCTCATGCAAATCCTCCCAGAAGATAAGAGTGAAATAGCACCTCAATTGTAGCCCAATCCCAACTCCAGTCTTCTCCACAAAAACTGTCCAATATGGCCCCTGTGCAGGCCCTAGAAATGAAGAGTTCAACTCTCACTAGAGCAACAATCTCTAGTCTTGAAACTCTTCAAGGAAACTTGTCCCTCCGTAAATAATTTTTTTCCAAATTATCTCAGTGAAACCCCCTCGGATGTCCCTCCAACCTAGCACAATGAATTTTTCTTCTGTTTCCTCCTGTGAAACTGGCACTGGATGAGGGGGTAGCTAAAATGGCTCAGAAACTCTAGAAATACACCCCTCTGAAGAGTTTCAATCTCTCCCTGTTATAGGCCATTTTGTCGCATCTTGTCAATAGGCCTTCAACTAGATCAATAAACATCCTTTGACCCCTTGTTTTCATCATCCTTGCACAAAGCCCTAAGCATGATTCTTTCTAATCCTTGAGTTTCTACCTGAAATCACCTTATTTCAAACATTTTAAGGACAAATGCACCCTGGCCCCTCATTGGCCAGGGTTGACTACCAACTTTCCCTACTATGCACCTATGTTGATCACCAACA
This sequence comes from Pinus tabuliformis, assembly GCA_031772625.1. NCBI lineage: Eukaryota > Viridiplantae > Streptophyta > Pinopsida > Pinales > Pinaceae > Pinus > Pinus tabuliformis. The sequence goes on from CM062804.1 coordinate 1,254,812,402, forward strand.
TGTTTCTTAGTGTTGGGGGTGTGTTGATTTTAGAAATTCGGGCAAAAAAAAAATCTTGAAACTTACTCTTCCAAAAGCTTCCAGGATCTATTGTAACCATTTGCCTTAGATAAAAATATTAAATTCTATCCTATCCTACCTTGTATTTTTCATCCCCTATCCCTTGAGCTCATCCTCCCATCAAGAGTGGATCTCAAGCCCTGATTAGTAAAAGGATAAGAATTCATGAAATACCTCCTTCACCTATATGTTTACTACCATCCACAAGCAAGGGGTTGGATTTTGGAGAGTGATTCAACCCTTATGTTGTTGTTGTCAGAGATATATTTCCATTCATTAGGGTGATTAGAGGTGCACTTGTGATACGGAAAGAACAAATCAACTTGGAGGAGATTTTCTACAAGATCAATACCTATTTTTGGTTGTAACTCACTCCATTTCTATTAATTCAAAGAGTTCTTTTTTTTCTTATATATGATGTTATGGTTTCAAATATTTCAATACCTTGTTGATCTATTGAATAAAGTGATTAGATGATGTTGCATAGATTCAGTGGATTGTTGACTTGTGTTATCTGACTATGTATGTTCTAATTATAGCGAGCAGAGCTAGGATTGGAGCATTCAAGCCAAGGAAGGAGTCAATCATATGAAAAATTCCAAGTAGGATTCATCCTATTATCTATTTACTTTAAGGAAAACATTAATCCCTTTGTCTTTTTTTTTGTCCTAGGTCAATCCACCAGGCATAAGGAAGATACTTTTGTTCGCAATTGTAGGTTTCACATAAAAAATTGGCGACTCTGCTAGGGAGCGGTGTATTCCCTTGGTGGTTTCTTTTTCCATTGTGCTTGTCTTACCTCTTCTTCAGACCTTTCCATCTTATGTAGTCAAGAACATATCTAGGTAGGCATTTCATTGAGTCTCAATTGCAATCATTTTGTCAGAACATTGCATCCCTGGACCAACGCATCCATTGGTCTTGTGACAGAGTGTTGCACCCCAACTGAGCCTCCTATGTGCCTGCATTTCATAACATTGGTGCCTCCTTTGCACCTTCTTTGGTCCTTGATCATGCACAATCTCACTTTTGTCTTGATTTTCTCTCGGATTAACCTTCTTCTAGCTGCTCTTCCATGAGTTTTTTAGTGTCTTATGGTCTCTTTGAAGCCTCTATTTTGTTTTTTTTTTTGATTTGGTACCTTTGTTAAGTATTTGTTTAAATATTTTCCTTTTTTCTTATAATTAGGTTGTTTGCAAACTGATTTTGTTTGATCATTGAGTGCTTAGATGAATTGGTGTTCTAGTCATGATTCTCAAAAGCTTGTTTGAATCAATGATTAGACTTTGCATCCTAGTTTTCATCATATTTGAAAATTACATTAGGGGAGTTCTGAGGTCTAAAATGGGCCTCCTAAGGAAATCATAAAATAATAGTGGAAATAATAAAATAAGGTTAGATCACATCATCAAATTTTAGAGGGGAAAAAGAAAAAACTATTTTTCCAACACATATTTTCAACTTATCTCCCTATGGATTTACTCAAATTTCAAGAGGCAACACTCGTTGGATGCATAAATTGATTCCTCATGCAATGAGTACCCATCTTGCATACTTTCGATGAACCCTTCTACATGAAAAATGAGAAATACATGGAAAAATGTGATTGCAATCATGTTTTTCATGTATCTCCCATTTTTCATGTAGCAAGGTCCATCGAAAGTATGCAACATGGGTACTCCTTGGATGAAGAATTCAATTTTGCATCCAACGAGTTCTCCCGCTTGAAATCTGAGCAAAAAACTAGGGAGATAAGTTGAAAATACGAGTTAAAAAAATAGCTTTATTATTTTATTATTTTATTATTTTTTAATCTCTTTACTTTTTTACTCCAAAAATGGTGAATCATCCCCCATGGTTGACATAATCATCTTTAATCCTATTGGTTCTTATAAATTTATTTTGGTTGTACATTTTTCTTAGGAGGCCCATTTTAGACCTCAAAATTCCCCTAATGAGTGGGATCGAAAAGGAAAATATTTGCATCTGCATCTAGGGTTTTGTGTGTGAAATTGGAATTCCCTAGTGTGAAATTGTATGTTTTTTCTTTCATTTTGGCTTAATTGTGTATGAGTGTTAATCGCCTTTAAGTGTCATCTCTTTTGATTTTTTGAAATTTTCACCCAATCTCAATTTAAGTCCTTTGTTTATGAAATCTCAAATTACATTAGATTGCATTGGAATCCTCTTGTGTTTGTTTTAAATAATTCTCTTTCATATATCACATTTGCATGCTTATAATTCTCATTTTCACAATAGGAAAGGAAATTTTGCATAGATTACATTTTCATAGTTTTCAAGGGAATTGTGCATAGATTACATTGCATGGTTAGGCATATTTTAATGATTTGAATTGAATTGGAATAATGAAATTCAAAGATCTAGTTGGGAAGCTCTTATTTTCTTCATATTTTATTCTTGCATCATTGTTTTCACCTCTTCCCTACACTAGATATGTTTCACCGAAAATGAAAAGAGTTCTTTTTGTCATGTTAGTTACATCATAGGCATGATCAGGTGACATTGAGTTTTGAGCCTTGAAATTGAAACATAATTGAAGATAAACATTAAAATTTATTGAATCAACCTAAGGATAATTTGTAACATTAACACAAACACATAGAGGTCTAGGGTAGAGACATGTTCTAATGTCTTTAAATGTAGGATATGTCATTTTTTGCTAGCATCGCATTCCATGGGTGATATCTCATTCCACATACATAAGTGTATAGGATCGTTCCCCATGTACCTTCGGGTATATCAGAGGGTGCTCTACATATGATAAGTATTTGGGAACACTCTCATCAAACGGTTATGCATTAGACAACACTACTATAGATAACACTTCCACGTGCCTTCAAATATATTTTGGAAGTCCACCATAGGTTTCTATCCATCCATAGGTAATTGAGTAGGTCGCATTGTACACCATGATACATCCAAAAAAACATTCAGGGAGATTTCCTGCACATACATTAATTCCTTGGTTCTCCAAGGTATATATTGCAGTTCATAGTTGCTTGGTAAACCTTTTGCCTAGCTTACCCCTTTGTTTTATTTTATCTTGTTAATTTCTAAAGTCAATTAATTGACCACGGGATAACATCCTCCCCATGGAACAACTCCTTAGTGTATCTTAGTTGATACTAATGGCAATAGTTCCCGAGTCTACTAGTCAAGGAAACCCCTTTGACAAGAATCCTAGTCCTTTGCTTCTTTTGGAAATATTGGTGCTCCTTATATGGAAATTTTGTCCCTTCTTGGATTCACCATTGGTTTACCAGTTTGGTTGTTTTCGACCTCCCTAGTTCCGAATGTCCAAACTTCTTATCAATTAAATTCTCCTCCACCTAAACAATATCAACCTCAAGTTGATCCTAAAGTTGACCATTTTCCTTCTTCACCCGATGTTTCTTCATCCCTTTCTTCCTCCTCGCCTGGTAAAAGTATTGATTCTAGTAACCAAAAAGCTAAGAAGAAGAAGAAGGTGATGAAGAGGGATAAGTGAAATAAGCAGGAGGAAACCAAGCAACCATCGCTACCAATGTGACTGACGTTAAGAAACCTTCCAATCAGCCCCGCAAAGTTAAATTCCCTTGCATGATTTGTATGGGTGGCCACCTAGATTGCCCGAGTATTCCCAAGGTATTAGAAGTGTGGTCCACAAGCTCACATCAACCTTTGTCATAAGATTTTGGAGATCATGCTGATGATAAACCTTTAATTGGTGATAGTAAGGGCCATGGGAAAAAGGGTAAAGTCAAGTCTCCATACAAGCTATGTGACGGGAATCATATTATTTACCTTTGTCCTTATATGGATGAAGCCACAAAAGTGTTGGAAATCCTTATAAATTCTCAGCCTTTTCTTTTAGATGGTTATCTAAAGCTTTCCCCTAATCCTCCACTAGTAGATGAAGTGATTGATCATAATCCATCTCCAATCAATCCCACTCTCTCTAAACATGAATCCCATGAGTTCATTCCTGACCAACCATTGTTGATAAAATGGTTGAATTGATTCCAGCTTCAGTTGATCGTACCTTTCCTGTAGAGATTTAACTTCATACCGCTCAGGTTCTTCTCATTTCTTCAGGTTCCAACGAATGGGGGGATAGTTCTCACGTTCCCATGACACAGGGGGGAAATCCTCCCATTCCCACAACACTAGAGAGCAGTGTTCACATTCCCATAGCATAAGGGGAAAGTTCTCTCTTTCCCATGACACCCCGTCTAGGTAGCATGGTCACTTCCTTTGATTGGATTCAACTGTGAGGATCTCATCTTCCTCCTTACATACCCTTCCAGATCATAGTATAGGCTTATAATGTGGTTGTACCTAGCACAATCATGGATGAAGGTGCATCTTTTATTATTTTTTCCTCAACTACATGGAAATGTTTAGGTTCTCCGTAGCTTGTTCTTGTTAACAAAAATTTGTTGGCTTTTAACATACGAACCTGTAAACCATTAGGGATCCTTCCTCAGTTTCCTATTACTTTGGGTGGAAAGGTTGTCTATATCAATGTGATGTTAGTCCAATCCTATTTGTATTTTAATTTAATCCTTGGATGTGTCTATGTTTATGTCACGGGAGCTCTTGTCTCTTTACTCTTTCATGTGATGTGCTTCCTGCATGAAGTAAGAATCGTGAACATTAACCAACTTTCATTCATTAGTCCTAATTTGGTTCCTAATCAACCAACTTCCCTAAATGGTCCTTATACACAAGTGGTACCTTCCCCACCATCGATTAATTATGTGGCAACTTGTTCCATGTCCGCGTCTATTGATAATCTGGTAGGTGATGTAGTGCATCATTTAGTGGGGGCATTGTGTTGAAGGAAATGTAACTAGGTTCGGTCTTCATAAATGTACTTTTGATATTTTTATTTATTCAAGAAAAGAACTATTATTTTTATAATATATGTCAATGAGTTTCTTTCTCATTGAAATATGTCTAACACTAGTTAAAGTGATATAGGTGAGTCAAATAGTCAAACGAAAAGGTTGAAGATCTTAAGAGCATGTTACACCTTGTATGAATATGTATTAGGGTCATAAGAATTCCTCCAAGCAAAGTCACAAACCTCCTCCAACAAATGACATCCTAAAAGAAGAAATCCATAGCATAAAAGTCAAGTCGGCCTCAAGTCGGCCTAAAAGAAAGAGTAGACTTCTATATATATGAGTCATTTCACCTCTCCAAGATAGAGTAATGCATCTCTGAAATTAGCACAGAAAATGAGGAATAAAAAGGGTGATCAAGGGACAAGAAAAGGAGCCTCTATTGCAGCGTACAAGGATGAGTCTAGACCAAAGTTGAAGGGATTGTTTTCTAGGGTAGAAAACAGTCACATGTGTGATAAACAGATCCTCTTCCTTCAGTCATAACAACACTATCATTACAGTCACATAATATCATTGGTTGGGAAATCTAAGTAGGCCTATAAGGCCCCTCACTCAAGCATAGAAGGAGCTCTCACAAGCAAAGAAGGAAGAGGCCTACACCACAAAGAAAACATTCACACATGCGAAGGTGAAGAGGTTGTCCCTGCTGTCATAAAAACCCCCCCATTATAGTCTTACAATTTCATTGTTGGTGAAGAAAAGAAATGAATCATCATAGGAAAAGGGTCTCATCAAAGGCATCTTCTCTAGAGCAAGTACAACAAGGTTACTAACAAGTTGAAAGAAGAACGAAGTGCAAAAAGGAGGAGGATGAAGTTTCGGGGAATAAAGTGTCGAAAGAAAGAAGCCTATGTGTCAGGGAACAAAATGCAGAAAGGAGAAAGGGATTGACTTGCACTTGGAGGATATTCTTGTCAGAGGTCTAGGGTTTGGCATTGATGAATAGAAGCTTCAATAAGAGAAATTCAAGGGTTTTCCTCTGAAGAGAAGAGAGGTTTTAGCTCTAACAGAGAGCTAACATCTTGTGTTCTTATTTTTTATGTTTTGGTAGCAGTTTGATGAAGTACACACACATGCACTAATACTAATAAGAAGAATATTAAGCTAACAAGAAAAGTAAAAAGACTCCACAAATTGTTACCAAGTAACGAAGAATCACACTACACCACTTTGCCCTAGATTCTTCTACATGGTATTAGAGATAAGGTGACACATCGAGGAAAGGGAAAATCAAGAAAACTTATCAAGGAAAAGCATCTATAAAGTCGAAGCATCAAGCCTAGAATTCTCATTCACTTCAAGAATAATAAGGGTCTACAATCCAACATTCATTAAGGAGGTCTACAAAGCTAGAAGAAGAGCCTTACATAAAGGCACCTACATAAAGGCACCTACATCAAGCTACAAGTCTTCAAGAAAATCTCATCATCAAGCAAGTCCACTTGGAGAAGGCAACTTGAAGAACATCAAGATCTAGGGAAGTGTTGTGGCCAGCAACAACCCCCCTTCTTATTTAGTTTTATCGGTAACACTGAATAAGTGGGGACCCTTATTGAAAAATTAAAAAAAAAATCGATTAATGCTTGTATTTCCGTTTTCAATAAAACTTACTATCATAAACTTCGGAGAATAACCTCAAAAATATAAAAAGACTTAAGTTTTATGATAAGTTAGAATAAAGTCACTCCTTAAAATGCATCGCATCGCAAAAAGGGTAATGGATGCCTTCCTACAAGCGGAATTCTAAAAGTGCGAGATTGCGATGCGAAATCACACATCAAAAGACCTTCATTGCATCCCATGCCTCAAACATCACTTACGCTGAAATGCCTTAAACCACCTATATGCGATGGCACATCTCACGAATCGAATTTTACAGAAAACACATTGACGGATGATTACCACACGCAACGGAATTGTGAGATTGCGATTTGCAATATTGCGATTTGCGATTTGCAATATTGTGATCTGCAATTTGCGATATTGCAATCTGTGATATTGCGATATTGCGAAGCAAATCGCAAAATCGCTTTATCACAGATCTGCAGGGCCCATTGTTCGAGAAAGTTTTTTCATAAAATCGAGGCCCAGTTATGTGCATTAATGTTAATTATTGAGTTAGTTGGTAATCATTAATAAAATATGGTTTTGATCTTATCAAGGAGCTAGTTCACGTAAGGTGATATACTTTATATGTTTTCCACATTTAAAGCTTTCCCATCACCTTTTTCTTATCATCGTTTTCACCTCATTCGTAAACTGCAGGAGCGAAGAGCAGAGAAGTATACAAAGTAGAGTTCAAGATATTATGGGAAAGAAGGGTAAAGCTCCCAGTTCTGAAGATAAATAGATGACTCCCTTGTACACAGACACCACCTGTAACAAAGATGCCGGTATTACTACTTGGGAAGGCATGTATAGTTTACTTGAGGAAGAAGATCCCAAGGTAATGGAGGTTATGGCCACAACATGCTCACACGGGTCTTCTAAGGCATCTATTACAGATCTAGCATGTTCATTCTTGTGGAGGATAGTGGCGAGGCCCAAAATTCTTCCATACAAGGACATGGTTAAATAGGTACCAAATAATGTTGATATCATGTATAGAGAATTCAAAGCTCAGAACCAAGAACGTATAAGTCGTTCTTTCCACAAAATTTAAACTTTATATCCTCTAACAAAAAGCGCACAAGAGGCGAAAATCGCATCAGGGAAGCCCCGATCGTGAAACAGAGGTAGTTTCCGATCGCACATCGTCAGGCAAAACCCCTTGAGATGGAAAGCCTCAAATTTCTCAGTCGCCTGTAAGCTCGAAAATTTGTAGGAAAAAAGTGCTAAAGACGGAAGGTAAAACTAGAACTCAAAACCAGTGGTATTTATCTTCAAATAGTATGTAAATATCTACCAAATGTACAGAATCTACAAACAAGTTGGAGACAGAAGGCTCAAGAAAGGGAAGAGTCAATTCAAAGGTTAACCAAGTTGAATTGGGACTCTTACTAGATGTACTTGGTAAAACCACACAGCCAGTGCATGACTCTCAAATGTATCATCAATTCTGCCGAGAAGATGGCGCCAGCTCTTATCGATTTTGTTTTCGTAGGACAGCTAAAGTTGGAAGTCGGCCAACCAACTCTCCTCAAGCAAATGCTGAATGCTTGCGATTTCAAGGAAAAGATACATAGATAGTTAGTTATTAGTTTTAGTTTTAGATTTAGTTTTAGTTTTAATTTTGCTTTATTTTTGCCTAAAATTAGGACAGTCATTTAAACCACATCCTACATTTTTGTAATAAATTCTTTTTAGAATTAGTTAGTAGTATTTAAACCCTTCTCATGCATTTAGAGAAGGGTCCAAAAATTTATCAAAAACTTGTCCTCAGAACATGCACTTTTGCACCCTCCGAGGAGGTTTTGATGAATGAATGGAACATGATTTATTGATATCTGTGTTTAATATGTACTACTGATGCTGCACTTTTATACTCTTAGTGGATGTCGGATTAAGAAGAGATAGATCATTATTGCTGGAGCTCATGAGTAGAACTAGTTATAAATGGTACTTTTATCTCTTAACTGTTTCTTCTTATGTGTTATGGTGATATTCATGTTCAATTATTTATATATGAATGCTTAAATGCTTGAGTTATCATTTGGCACTTTTGTACGGTGAAAGATATTTGTTTATGCTTAATATATGAGTAGCTTATTATGCGATATGTTTTTCACAACTGTTTCGTCTAACTTTTTATATGAAATGGTTTATCTTTATTGAATTCTTTTCTCATAGCAGTTGAATGATCTTTATTACCAATTGTTGTTTGAAATCATTTTAGATCGCATAACGGAAAGATTATATACCGGGTTAGTTTAGAATTAGATATTTTTGTTTATTAGAATATAATTGAATGTTGTTAGATTAGATTTAGAATAAAAATCATTTTACTTAGGAATAATTAGGAAAGAAATATCAATTCTCAACACACACACACATATATTGGGAAACTGGTACCATATCCCTAGTCGGACCCACTATACCAAATGGAAAAGGAGCTGCTAACCGAGGTCAGACTCAGTGGGTATCCCCCTTGTTGTAGACCCAATTTTCAGGGCTTCAACATATTTGGCGCTAGAAGGAGGGCCTCGAACTGTGAATGGCAAGTAAGTCTAAATCTAAATACCATTCCGAGAGTAAATCACCCTCACCATCTCCCCGACTTCTCCATCACATTTAGAATCTTTAAATCTTGAGCAAGAATTCAAAATAAAAACAACCACTGCCACAAACCCTGACATTTCAGAAAAAATCTACTATTGAACCTCCTGAAGTTGAATCTTTGATTCATAAACTTCATCAATTTTCAATATCTCCTCAAAGATCTAATAAATCTCAAGGCAGCGTGACTTCGCAATATAACCCTGCTCATCCTCTCACCAGATTAAAGAGCGAAAAGTTTGGTATTGAGCCAACCGAGTTACCTCTACCTACAAGGAAGAGAGCAAGGAAATCACCTAAAGGTTCTGATAGTGAGACTCTTTCGTCATCATCATCCATCTCAACCTCTCCACCGCGAAGTCAACCATCCACTCCTCCACTTCAAATCATCATCCACCAGACCACTGGAACTTCAACATCTCCTTCTCAAACATCTGGAACTGTAATATCCTCATCTTCCCAACTGCAGGGATCATCTTCTGCACTTTCCTCTATTAGTAGTTCAACGATGGCCCAAATTCCATGGAATAATCCAGGGGCAGTCTTAATGCCTGTGCCCTTGAGTCAATTACTGGCCCATCCCAAAAAATGGCTGCCTAAGTTTAATCCTGAAGCAGGCATGCTAGCAGAAGAACACATAAATAACTTTATGTTATCCATAAATCTCAATGGGGTCACTAATGAAGACATTGTCGTTCGGATTTTCCCTTACACTTTGCAAGGAGCAGCTGGATCATGGTATTTCTCATTACCATCCAGGTCTATTACTAGTTGGGATATCTTCCAAGAACAATTCTTGACTAAGTTTGGTGATGACAGGTCCACTGCGACATTAATCAATGACCTGTCTAACCTTAGGGCTGAGTCAAAGGAACCTATCAAAGATTTTAACTCACGTTTTAATAAACTATTGAACAAAATTCCTACTACTTCTAAACCTAGAAAAGAAGTGCAAAGTGAATGGTACATCTCTGCTTTACCATCTAACATAGAAATCTTCGTTGATAGATCTAACAAAACAACTTTAGCTAACAATATGAAGGAGGCAATAGCGGTAGAGAAATGCATCATAATTTTAGAAAAGAAAAATGCCGTTGAAGAACGTAAATCAAAAAAGGTTTCTTTCAAAGAAGATCCAAAGAAAAAACAGCCCAAAGACCCATTTGATTTAGAGGGATTGTAGAAAGTTTTGAAAACCATGTCTAACGAAATGGTTGACATAAAGAAACAAGTAGTAGAGACTTCTTCTAAAAATACTTACAAGCCTTATAAAATAAATCCTTCGACTGATTCAAAGCCTCCTAACGCCATTACAAATGCTGAATTAGAGGAAGAAGAGGAGGAAATTGCTACCGAAGAACCTACCGATGAATAAGAAGTTGTATAGGTACACGGTATGTGGAATTTCATCCTCCCTGATGAAGAGGATCAAGAGGCATCACCGATTAGAACTCGAAGTAGAAATCAACTCGATCCTCCTCAACCTACTACTAAGCCAAAGAGTGCAAGCTCAACGCGTAAGCATAAAGTCGCAGCCAAGAAAATGACATCCAAAGCGACTCAAACAAGCCTAGTCCAAACAGATTCACCAACTCCATCTAAAACATTGATTGTTTTGGATGAAATGGAGTATAACATCATAGAAGACATGAAGAAGACTAGGGCTAACATCACTTTTTATGAATTGAGCAAGTTAAAACATCAGCAAAAGCTCCTTTTGAAAGAATTACATGCAGTACCAGTTGCACCTATGCCCGCCGTTGTAATCTCACAACCTTCCCATGAGATGGGAAGACCTCCAAATACTATGATTAATAAAGTTGATCCAAATGACATCGCTCTAATTGGAGGAAGGTCAAGATCTCATACTCCGCCATTTCTTCTTACTTATGAAAATTTCAATAAAAATTTGCATAATTGTTTAGTTGATTCAGGAGCTTCATCCAATATCTTACCTAAATCGATTGTGCAAAGTTGATCGCTCAACCTCAAAAATCTGTTGTATGCATAGTACAACTAGATCAGTCGCAAGTTGAAGTGATTAGAGAATTAAATCAAGTTACCATAAGGCTGTCATCTAATCGAAAGGTCTGTCAAGTTATCGATATTTTAGTTGCAAACATTCCAGAATTCTATGGCTTAATTCTTAGCAGGGATTGGTCAGAAAAACTTCATGGATACTTGGCAATTGATTGGTCACACATGTGGCTTCCTTACAATGGTAAACCAAATCAGATAAAGGTTGAGCGAGAAAGACATCAGAAATACATAGTAACAGAATTGGAAGGAGAAAATGAACCAGTAGCATACAGCAATAATATAATTGGCAACTATTCTGTTGATTCTTTCCTAGGAAATTTTAATGCTCACACTTCACCTTACTTAGAACATTTTGTTTTATCTCAAGTAGAAATTTTTTCTCAAACAGATAGTTCTAAATGTATTAATTTTATAGATAATCTTGTAAATAAATCTTTATTTTGGAAGTTATTTTTTGACGGTTCTAAGTCTAATGAAGGAGCAGGAGCAGGATGCGTATTAGTCAGTCCAGAGGGAGACAAAACTATGCTAACTTGTAGACTCGAGTTTGATTGCACCAATAATACTGCAGAATACGAGGCTTTAGTCCAAGGATTATACAAAGCAATCAGATTAGACATCAAATATCTACAAGTCTTCAGAGATTCTGAAATTGTTATCAGACAGGTATGGAATACTATACATTGTCTATCAGGTCATTTAAAGCATTACCAATATTTAGTACAAGATTTGATTGAACATTTTATAGCATTTAATATTTTGTCAATTCCTAGACTCCAAAATGCTAGTGTTGATCTCTTGGCAAATGTAGCTTCCAAGCTTATTCCTTCATAAGACTTTAGCCCCGATAGATTTTCAATCGAATTAATCTTTAGACCCTCGATTCTTGATAACATTACAAATTGGAGAATTTTCAACAATGATCCTGATATTGTAAGCTTCCTCACCTCTGAGGGATCTTATACTAATCAGATAATTTATGAGGACCAACATGACAGACAATTGCAACAAGATAGCACTAATAATGCTATGCCAAAATCAGTAGTCAAATTAGAAGATCTATATGATTTGAAAGATCGATTTAAAAGATCTACCAATTCAAAGCTTCAAAGTTCAACTCTGAACTATGAATTAGTAAATCTAGGAACTAATACCAAACCACAAAATATCAACCTAGGCCTTGGCATAGCTCCTGAAGAAAAATTAGCGTATGTTCGTCTCTTGAAACAATACAAAACTGTCTTTGCTTGGAACTACGGTGAAATTAAGACTTATGACACTTCTATCATCCAACATACTATCCCAATGATAAACGATGAAAAACCTATCCAGCAGAAGCTGAGAAAGATCCATCCTAATCTAGAAAACTAGATCAAATCTGAGCTTAATAAGTTATTGAAAGCCAAAATCATTTTTCCCATACAACATTCTCAATGGGTTTCCAATATGGTTCCTATTAGAAAAAAGAATGGAGACATTAGAACTTGCATTGACTTTTGAAATCTTAACAAAGCCTGCCAAAAAGATAATTTTCGTTTGCCTCCTATGGAGAAAATATTGCAGGCAGTTGCAGGATCAAAATTAATGTCCTTCTTGGATGGTTTCTCCAGCTATAACCAAGTTTTGGTCCATCCCGATGATCAATTAAAGACCACATTCAGAACCAAATGGGGAACTTATGCCTATCAAAAGATGCATTTTGGTCTGATCAATTCTAGTGCCACATTCCAAAGGGCCATGGACATCGCATTTAAGGGATTAGTAAACAAATCAGTAGTAATCTACCTAGATGATATAACTGTATATTCCAAGAAGCGAGGTAATCATCTCAGAGATTTAAAACAGATCTTCCAACGGTGTCAAAGGTATGGAATTTCACTTAACCCAAAAAAGTCCTTTTTTGCATTAAGTGAAGGAAAACTTCTTGGATTCATAGTGTCAAAATTTGGAATCCATATTGATCCTGATAGAATCAAGGAGATTTCCGAAATACCTTTGCCTCACAACAAGAAAGCTATGCAATCTTTCCTTGGCCAGATTAACTTTGTAAAGAGATTTGTTCCAGATTTTTCAAGAATCGTATCTCCTTTACAAGCAATGATTAAAAAGAACTCAATCTTCAAGTGGGGCCAAGACGAATATGAAGCATTCAATTTGATCAAACAAGCGATTGTTAACGCTCCATATTTAGCAACTCCAAATTTTTTTGATCCTTTTAAGGTGGTAAGTAACAGGTACTAACATGAAATAGAAATGGGGATATCCTAGCAATGCTGGTTGTATTCTTTTATCAGAGGATGAGTCAATTCACCAAGGGAGGGCCTATCTCACACCTTGAAACTCACCTTGAACCTTCTGCCTTATTCTTAAACCTTTCACCTCTAGCCTCGAACCTATCAATTGGGTCGTTAGCTTGAAGATTGGGGTTTTATGGGAGCTAAGGTCACTAGCGTTCTAAACCCGAGAGTGCCGAACTCCCACTCGACTTCGGCATACATTTGCATCTGATAGATCATATGCTGCGATACTCACTCAAGCAAATCAAGACAAGGCAGAAACCCCAATTGCTTTTTTCAGTTCAAATCTACAAGGGGCTGAGTTAAATTGTTCAGACGTAGAGAAACAAGCATATTTTGTTTTCAAAGAGATAAAATATTTCAAACCCTTTCTGCTTAAAACCCATACAAAGATCATAGTACCGTTTCCAGCAGCAAGAAATCTTTTAGTACAGAAATATGTGGGTCAGAAAAGAGCTAATTGGGATACCAAATTACAAGAATATGACGTTGAAATTAAACCAAAAAATATTGTTAAAGGTCAAGGCTTTTGCAAAATGCTGGTTGGAGCATCGCTTATTTCCGAAATACCATCTACAGAGATACAAATGTAGGCGGTAAGCCTAAACGATGTTGATTCATTATACGCTAATATCATATTTTATCTAAAGAACAAATATGCCCCTTCAAACCTCGATTATACAAAGAAAAGAGCTTTAAGGTTGAATCCAAGCAATATCAGCTCGTGAACGATGTACTTTTTAAGATGAATTATGATTCTGTTCTCCTTAGATGTCTTGAGAAATCTAAATATGAAAAGGTGTTGCAGGAACTCCATGATGGACTAGTAGGTGGACATTATGCTGGAGACGCTACCGCACATAAAATCCTCCGCATAGGCTATTACGGGCCCACACTATTCCAAGACGCGCATAGCTATGTAAGGAAATGTCAAGTTTGTCAAACTGCTGCTGGGAGACAAAAGAAGCCATCATTACCTTTGCAGCCAATCAACATTGAACAACCTTTTGATCAATGGGGATTGGATATAATAGGTGAGATCGTTCCTCACTCTTCTAAACAGCATAGGTATATCCTTACAGCTACAGATTATTTTACTAAATGGGTAGAAGCAGTTCCTCTCAAGACAGCTAATGCCGAACACATCATTGATTTCATAGATCAGTTCATAATCACTAGGTTTGGTTTACCCTCTGCTTTAATGTTTGATAATGCATCGTATTTTTCTGGCAATACTATGACTGAATTTGCACTCAAAAGAGGTTTTAAGCTTAAATACTCTACCAATTATTACCCACAGGGGAATGGGTTAGCTGAATCTATGAATAAAAGCTTGATCAGGATCATTAAGAAAACCATTGACCAAAATCATAAGAATTGGCACAAGTCTTTAATATATGCTTTATGGGCAGACCGAATAATGCAGAAAGCCTCTATTGGCACTTCTCCCTTTAATTTAGTTTATGGGAAAGAAGTGGTTCTTCCAACTCATCTAGCAATTCCCTCTTTGGCCTTAGTTCAATATATTGATGAAACACCAACTTCTTCCTTACAACTAAGGCAGCTACAAATCCTTAAGCTAGAAGAGCAAAGAGAGTAAAAGCTTCTTTTGACTCAAACATGATGTCTAGAAAATACTTTCAGATAGGGGATCTAGTTTTAAAATGGGACAAGGCTCATGAGGAAAAGGGAAAACATACGAAGTTTCAACGAATGTGGCTTGGCCCTTTCCAAATCGCAGAAATCATAGGCCCATCTACCTTTATGTTACAGGATTTAACAGGAAAAAGAGAATCTTTACCTGTTAACGGGCAAATCCTCAAAAAATACTTTCCATAGGAGATCGTTCTTCTATTTTTGTAGATTAGTTTTTTCTTTATTTTCATAATAAAACCAGTTGTAAACGGTTACATTTGGAATTCACGAAAAGGACAAGTATTTCTTTTAGATTTTGTTTTTTCGCTTGTATAAATAGAAATAATTTAGAAATTTGGTCATTATTATTGAAAGATATAGTCAAAGAGCTATAAGCATGAATGTGATACTAGTTCCAACCTTGTAAATTTTGATAAAAAACGACCTTTAGTGGGAATTTGTTTTATATCGGTCAAATGAAAGGTATCAATAACAAAACACAGATTCTCTGTAGAAAAGCTCTTTCCAAAAACTCTACCATTGTCATCCGGAGCTATTATTAAGGAAACAATGACTTCCTCCTCACCTAAGGAATCACAAGCTTCAGGGAATAATCCAATGATACACTTTAAACTTAAAGAATAAGAGGTCTCATCATGAGTTGACTGATCATGATCATAGATATTATAGCTTGCTGACTTTGCCAAAACTGCATACCACAACAGGGCAATGACTCAAGATTGTTGCAATCAAATGACAAGGGGTCTCATCATGAGAAAGCTTGTTCAACAAAGCTATAAATCAAGTGAGTGGCACTGTCATAATTTGGCTACCAAACCAAGGCACTGTTCTTTAAGGATTAAACGAAAATGAAAGCAATAAGTGTAGATATGAATTTCTCTTTGAAAATTGTATATTTCTCCAAGTGGAATACAGGATCATTGTTGGGTAACAGGTAACCCTGTCGAGGCTATAAACGCCTGCTGGCAGCAGAGGCTCTACCTACGACAAATGAGCATATTTAAAACTGATTTACGGAGAATCCTTTTTTTTTTTGTCTCTATAAACTAAGTAGTGACTGATATATATACAATGACTAGCTCTAGGAAGTAAATAAACAAAGTTGACATAGAAGAAAAAAACTATTATTGATGGCTGAAAAGCATAATGTATTTTATCTTTCTATAATAAAGTTTGATTTTCTAGAAAAAAATCTGTTTTGGAAGTTTAGGAACTTCAAAAGAAAAGCAGAGATAACTGGCTCTTCCAAGTGAATTGCCAATTGTTGTGGCCAGCAACAACCCCCCTTCTTATTTAGTTTTATCACTAACACTGAATAAGTGGGGACCCTTATTCAAAAATTAAAAAAAAATTGATTAATGCTTTTATTTCCGTTTTCAATAAAACTTACTATCATAAACTTAGGAGAATACGCTCAAAAATATAAAAAGACTTAAGTTTTATGATAAGTTAGAATAAAGTCACTCCTTAAAATGCATCGCATCGCAAAAAGGGTAATGGATGCCTTCTTACAAGCGGAATTCTAAATGTGCGAGATTGCGATGCGAAATCACGCATCAAAAGACCTTCATCGCATCGCATGCCTCAAACATCACTTACACTAAAATGCCTTAAACCACCGATATGCAATGGCACATCTTGCGAATCGCATTTTGCAGAAAACACATTGACAGATGATTACCACATGCAGCGGAATTGTGAGATTGCAATTTGCAATATTGTGATCAGTGATTTGCGATATTGCGAGATGCGATTTGCGATATTGCGATCTGCAATATTGCGATATTGCGAAGCAAATCGCAAAATCGCCTTATCGCAGATCTGCAGGGCCCGTTGTTCGAGAACGTTTTTTTCATAAAATCAAGGCCCAGTTATGTACATTAATGTTAATGAGTTAGTTGGAAATCGTTAATAAAATATGGTTTTGATCTCATCAAGGAGCCAGTTCACGTAAGGTGATATATTTTATATGTTTTCCACATTTAAAGCTTTCCCATCACCATTTCTTATCATCATTTTCACCTCATTTGTAAATTGCAGGAGTGAAGAGCAGAGAAGTATACAGAGCAGAGTTCAAGATATTATGGGAAAGAAGGGTAAAGCTCCTAGTTCTGAAGATAAAGAGATGACTCCCTTGTACACAGACACCACCTGTAACAAAGATGCCGATATTACTACTTGGGAATTCATGTATAGTTTACTTGAGGAAGAAGATCCCAAGGTAATGGAGGTTACGGCTACAACAAGCTCACACGGGTCTTCTAAGGCATCTATTACAAATCTAGCATGTTCGTTCTTGCGTAGGATAGTGACAAGGACCAAAATTCTTCCATACACGGACATAGTTAAATAGGTACCAGATAATGTTGATATCACGTATAGATAATTCAAAGCTCAGAACCAAGAACATATAAGTTGTTCTTTCCACAAAATTTAAGCTTTATATCCTCTAACAAAAAGCATGCAAGAGGCGAAAATCACATCAGGGAAGCCCAGATCGTGAAACGGAGGCAGTTTCTGATCGCGCATCGCCAGGCAAAACCCCTCGAGATGGAAAGCCTCAAATTGCTCAGTCACCTGTAAGCTCAGAAATTTGTAGGAAAAAAGTGCTAAAGATGGAAGGTAAAACTAGAAATCAAAACCAGTGGTATTTATCTTAAAATAGTATGTAAATATCTACCAAATGTACAACATCTACAAACAAGCTGGAGACAAAAGGCTCAAGAAAGGGCAGAGTCAATTCAAAGGTTAACCAAGTTGAATTGGGATTCTTACTGGACGTACTTGGTAAAACCACACAGCCAGTGCATGACTCTCAAATGTATCATCAATTATGCCGAGAAGATGGTGCCAATTCTTACCAATTCAGTTTTCGCAGGACAGCTAAAGTCGGAAGTCGGCCAACCAACTCTCCTCAAGCAAATGTTGAACACTTGCGATTTCAAGGAACAAATACATAGATAGTTAGTTATTAGTTTTAGTTTTAATTTTGCTTTATTTTTTCCTGAAATGAGGATGTTCATTTAAACCACATCCTACATTTTTGTAATAAATTATTTTTAGAATTAGTTAGTAGTATTTAAACCCTTTTCATGCATTTAGAGAAGGGTCCAAAAATTTATCAAAAACTTGTCCTCAGAACATGCACTTTTGCACCCTCCGAGGAGGTTTTGATGAATGAATGGAACACGATTTATTGATATCTACGTTTAATATCTACTCCTGATGTTGCACTTTTGTAGTCTTAGTGGATGTTGGATTAAGAAGAGATAGATGATTATTGCTGGAGCTCATGAGTAGAACTAGTTATAACTGGTACTTTTATCTCTTAACTATTTTTGCTTATGTGTTATGGTGATATTCATGTTCAGTTATTTATATATGAATGCTTAAATGCTTGAGTTATCATTTGGCATTTTTGTACAGTGATAGCTATTTATTTATGCTTAATATATGAGTAGCTTATTGTGCGATATGTTTTTCACAATTGTTTCATCTAACTTTTTATATGAAATGGTTTATCTTTATTGAATTCTTTTCTCATAGCAGTTGAATGATCTTTATTACCAATTGTTGTTTGAAATCATTTTAGATCGCATAACGGAAAGATTACATCTTGGGTTAGTTTAGAATTAGATATTTCTATTTATTAGAATATAGTTGCATGTTGTTAGATTAGATTTAGAATAAAAATCATTTTACTTAGGAATCATTAGGAAAGAAATATCAATTCTCAACACACACACACATATATTGGGAAACTGGTCCCATATACCCAGTCGGACCCACTATACCAAATGGAAAAGGAGTTGCTAACCAAGGTCCAGACCGGGTGGGTATCCCCCTTGTTGTAGACCTGATTTTCGGGGTTTCAATAGGAAGGAAAGCCATCAAGTCTTCAAGGAGGAAGAAAATCTATCACATCTCAAAATCTATCAAGTAAGTACATGTATCCTTCTGAATATACATCAGTGTATTTTTGCAAGGAAAGCAATAAATTGGTAGGTACCAATAACTTTCTTGCATGGAAGAAGAGTATTGATCTACTTCTCGAGGAGAATTAACTCCTAGAACATGTCAAAGTGAATGTCACTATCCCTTCTAAGGAACAAACTCAAGCCTTAGCTAAGTAAAATAAGGATGAGATAAGAGCTC
The DNA here is from genome assembly GCA_031772625.1 of Pinus tabuliformis. Classification (NCBI taxonomy): domain Eukaryota; kingdom Viridiplantae; phylum Streptophyta; class Pinopsida; order Pinales; family Pinaceae; genus Pinus; species Pinus tabuliformis. Next base: position 1,254,831,735 of record CM062804.1, read on the forward strand.
AAAGGATTCTGATAGAATCAATCAAAGACTCTCTCATTCCTTATGTCTCCAAGTTTGAGAAATCAAAAGAAATTTATGATAAGCTAGTAGAGCTATTCTCCGTATCTACAATCGAAGAAGTGATATCTCTGAGGAATGAATTGTATGAGATGAAGATAACAAAAGAAGGAATAGCTCCCTACTTCATGAAAATCTCTAAAATGAGAGATCAACTTCAAGAACTTGGGGAAGTCATGTCTGACAGAGAGATGACAACTGTAGTACTCAATGCTCTACCTAATGAGTGGGGAAACTTCACATCAAGCATATATGCCAAGATAGAAGCAACCACTCTTATTGAAATGTTGTCTCTATGCAGGATAGAGGAAACCATGCTCAAGGCAAAAGAATATGTGGGATCAACGAAGCAAGCATTTTCTACCATGGCCAAGAGAAAGGGTAAATTTGGCAAGTTTGGTCCATGAAGAGCTAACAAAAAGACATGTTCAAAATCCAATATTTTGGATGTCAAGAATATGGACACTACAAAAGGAATTGTCCTAAGCTGAAGAAGGACAACAACAACAAAAGAAAGAGGGAAGAAGCTCAGATAACTCAAGAGGTGAAAGAAGAAGGAAAGAAGAAAAAGAAGGAAGATCCTCTAGATCTCTACTATGAATAGGTCAAACTCTTTACTTCTAGACTTCTTTGAAAGTTTTGATTAGGATAGGAGAATGTAGGAATAGATTAAATTGCATCACTAGAAACATCCTCTAGAATCTAGAAGCATGATGTACATAGAGTTCTAGATACTCATGAAGATGTAGCATTTACGATAAGAACAAAATGCACGGTTAGAAATATCTTCTATAATATATGAGCATGGTAGATATAGCTCAATATATTCATGTAGAAGGACCATACCTCGTATAGGACCTCATCCATGATAAAAATTGATCATGATTAAGAGTCTTAGAAGACCTCCATCATCAAAATGAAAAGAAACATTTGCAAGGCAAGGATATTTAAGATCCTATGATGGAATCTTCAAAAGAAGGTTCATGGACCAAAGAAGATGTCTCATTGGGAATCCCATTCATGGGATTCAAGAAAAGGATGATATGCAGGCAAGCTAAGATGAATCAAGAAGGGCCACACCAAGGACAACCAAATGAAGCTAAGATGATCGAAGGATAATCAAGATGAGGTATGTATGAATCAAAGTTTAGTCATGTTATCATTTGTATATTATTGAGTCATGGGAATAGTTCTATAACATGATCAAGTATGAAAGAATCTATTTCACCAAGAACATGCTCGAAGGCATGTACTGCGATGCAATGAAGGTCAACAAAATAATATGCTCACATAAGGATTATAAGATTGTTGAGTAAGAAGCCAAAAGAAATGCTAACAAGTCCAAGAAGCAAGAAATGAATGAATTCTCTCACAGTAAGAATAAGATGGTTGAACTATCTATCTAAGAAAAAGAGAATGAAGAAAGAGATCAATCATGTGAAGAACACCATGATCACCTAGAATCATTATCTGACAAGATACTTTGAAGATATCTCCCGAATGAAGGCGAGACAAATCTGACAAAGAAAGAAAGGACCCTTTACACCTATGAAAAACTTGGAGATATGAAGGTAATTGATTCTACTCTACAAAGATGTCATGATGAATAAGCCATCCAACAAAAGAAAAATCAATGTTGAAGCAATATTAGAATGAAGTCATAATGGACTACTAAGTCAAAACATGTAAACAAGCAAGTACAATGAAGCATTCATGAGAATAATATTCCGAAGCATGGACAAGATGACAAAGAAGTAGCCAAGATGACGAGAAACCTTGATGAATGGAAAGAAAGACACTTTCCACAAAGGAAGCAATGAAATGAAAAAACCAGGAGGAAAGTGATCGATGGATGGTGCCCTACCTAGAAGAATTCTGAACAAAGACTTCATGACATCAAGCAAGGAGGGATATCAAGCAGCTAAAGGACCCATGAAGAAGAAGTTGTTGATGAATGAAAGAGTCCCTAGTTAAGAGGGATCTCTGACGAGTATCAAGAAGGAGTTTTGAATCACCCCTAATTACAAAGGAGTGACAATTGTATTTTCCAGTTCATGGGTCATGCACTAGACCATGATTAACAACTGTAAGTCTAGATGAAGGCCATGAATGGAAATGTAGACATAAGATATACACTACATGCTTGTCTTCACTTGGGAAGAAAGAATGGGAGGATTAGGTAATCCTATGGCATATTATACTCTTTGAGGATGTGTAGGGCATCCAAGACAAGAGTAGGCAAGATGAAGAATATTATTTGAGGGCTGGGAACCCAAGATAAGAATATTTCTAGAAGGTCATACTCAATGAACATCTGGTTGGGTATGTATCTTGAGAGACAATGATGAAGATGTCTATAAATCATTGGTCATGCTAGCATTGTAGCTCATGGTCTCGTAGAGAGATGTAGCTATTAGTCAAGGCCTTGCACTATGACAATGCTAATGGATATGATGCTATAATAGATGGATTGCGAATCTTGTTTCTCTTATGTGAATTCTTCAAGATTGATAATAGCCAAACCTTATAATTTTGTATGAATACCTTCCTAGTTAAGAGGGAGTGCTGAAGGAAATGTAACTAGGTTCGGTCTTCATAAATGTACTTTTGATATTTGTATTTATTCAAGAAAAGAAATATTATTTTTATAACATATGTTAATGAGTTTCTTTCTCATTGAAATAGGTATAGCACTAGTTAAAGTGCTATAGGTGATTCAAATAGTCAAAAGAAAAGGTTGAAGACCTTAAGAGCATGTTACACCTTATATGAATATGTATTAGGGTCATAAGAACTCCTCCAAGAAAAGTCACAAGCCTCCTCCAAGCAACTACATCCTAAAAGAAGAAATCTGAAGCATAAAATTCAAGTCAACATCAAGTCATCTAGTCAGCCCCAGGTCGGAAAAAAAGAAAGAGAAAACTCCTATATATAAGAGTCATTTCACCTCTCCAAGATAGCATAATTCATCTCTAAAATTAGCGCAGAAAATGAGGAAGAAAAAAGGTGATCAAGTGACAAGCAAAGGAGCCTCTATTGCAGCGTACAAGGATGAGTCTAGGCCGAAGTCAAAGGGACTATTTTCTAGGGTAGAAAATAGTCACACATGCGAGAAACAAATCCTCTTCCTACAATCATAACAACATTATCATTACAGTGACATAATATCATTGGTTGGTAAATCTAAGTAGGCCTATAACGCCCCTCACTCAAATGTAGAAGGAGCTCTCACAAGCGAAGAAGGAAGAGGCCTACACCGCAAAGAAAACATTCACACGTGTGAAGGTGAAGAGGTTGTCCCTACTGTCATAACAACCCTCCCATTACAGTCTTACAAGTTCATTAATTGGTGAAGACGAAAAAGGAATTATCGTAGGAAAAGGGTCTCATCAAAGGCATATTCTTGAGAGCAAGTACAACAAGGTTACTAGCAAGTTGAAAGAAGAATGAAGTTTCGGAAAGAGGAGGGCGAAGTGCCGGGGAACAAAGTGCCGAAAGAAGGAAGCCTATTGGATCCCTTCATATGTATCCCTTCCATAGCATTGTTCTCCCATATGATGAGAACCTATTGGAATCCATGCCCTTTTGGCAATCATGATCAAGGTCCTTGGAGAAGAGTTCCTTTTCTTGTGTCAAGCTCATTAAAAAATGAAACAAGGTCCCATTAGCATAGTTCTTTTAATTTGTCAAACTCCTTAAAAAATGAAACATATATCCCTTTCCAATTTGAGTCTTTGATTAGATCTCGTAAATTCCCAGTCAAGTATTTCACTTGAACCCAGAAATGAACCTTCATTTCATCCACCTGTTAGTAACTAGTAGTCTACTTGGGTGACTGAAATAAAGCTTGGGGGTCATGTACCTAATTGAGTCATTATGCTGGGGCATGCAAACTTATTCCAAGCATAACTTTTCTCCATTTCAAGCTTGTGTGAAAATGAAACCAATTTCAAGAATAACTTCCAATGTTTCAAGATTTTTTCAAAAATGAAACCATTACCATTCTCATCTCATCCTCTATGATTGATATTTTTATTAGCTTGTTTTTTCTATATGAAACTTGATTTTCTCATTCCATCATCACCATCCGCTTGGCTGATCATACGCTTTCACTTGGTCGTTTTACCATTTCCTGAGGAACCACTACGATGAGTGTTCTTATTAACCAACCTCTTGACTTTGTGTGTTTTGAGGAGTTCCATCATGACCAAAACCAATTTATATCCTTTATACCACTCATTCCTTCAGGAGGAGTTCCCTTTCAGCTCTTTTCAGACACCCAAAATATGAAAAGATTGTCACGCACTTGTGTTTTCGAACTCGTTAAAGTAAATGAAAAGATGTCTACCCAATATAATCTTAACCCTTTTTCGAACTGAGATAGACTAACTATGAAAAAGGAATACCTTAGTTGAACATGGCTTAGTAAGAGGTTCTCTTAGGTATTAGTTTATGCCTTTTTGGACCTAAAGGAATATCTATGAAAAGGCACATATGGAGTTTTATTTTCCACTTCTTTTTCAAACTCTCTAAACATGAAAAATATGTCGAGTTATACCTTTCATGGACTCGTTAAAACTCAAACAACGATGGAATAATTGTTCATGGTGGGACCAAACCACTCCTCTAGGTTCATTAAATATTCTCAGAGGGGTTCATCTGAAGGATGAACTTATAGATCAAGCATATGTTATCCTCCTCAAGCTTGTTAAAAAATAAAGAGGTACTGATTAGTATGGTTTGGGAAATTGGGAAAAAAATAGGTACTCCATTTTGTTAATGGTAGTGAGTCGCTCTTGAACCTGACACTCTTCCACCTAATCTCCATGGTTGTTTGGTTGGGAAATCTGCTTGTCTTTTGGTTTATCATACATTTTCAAAGGCTCCATTTTGGTTTTGGGTCAATGTTGCCAACTCCATTTGAGTGTCACTATTGTGTTCAAGAGAAGTCATTCAATCAATATATTATACAATATTCTTAAGACTTCATTCCATGTTTGCCTTTCTTGATCCAGTTCCATATCAACATCATTTTGTCTCAAATCATCATACCCATTTCATGTTGTTGATGGGGGATACATCAAGGCCCTCCTACAACATGTTGCTTCCTGTCAACATCTGCTCATTATCTAGGAAGTTGACTTAGAAACATCCCTTGGTACCTTGGTGCTTGCATACATCAGTGGAAAGTTTCCTCTCTCTTGGAAACAAGTATACATCATTGGCCTTTGACAAAAATATTTTGTGGGGTGTTCAACATCAACTCATTTATTCACACCATATGGATTGTACTAGAGTACCTTGAGAGCCATTAACATCTTTGGTGGTTTATCTCACATCTGTTAACAACTTATATCATTGGTCGGTAATTAGATGGTGTCTACCATGTTCAAACTCAACTCATTGATTGACATGGTTAGACTCGTATATTGGTTGGTCATGTGAATGAGATAGAAGACCCCAGATCTAGTTTCATCTATCCGAGTTGTGATTTAAGGAGTAATACAAGGTCACAATGTATGATGGCTATGATATATAGACAATCGTCCAGTCATGGGTCCACCATCAGTCATCTATGGACATGTCTTTTGATCATTGTACATGTAATTTTATCTTATGTGCTAAGTATGGGTATGCCTCCCTCAACAAATATATCATGATGTAAATGTATTGTAACAAATGATGATCTCGTCGGTTTTTCTTGATCTTGACTTGTCACAAGGTAAAGCACTTCAGTCATTAGCTATCATTTCTGACTTTTCACTTTAGGGGGAAATATATTATATGTCATTTTGTCACATCTGGTCAATAGGCCTTCAAATAGATCAATCAACATCCTTTAACCCCTTCTTTTCATCATCCTTTCAGAAATCCCTAAGCATGAATCTTTCTAATCCCTGAGTTTCTTCCTGAAAGAACCTTGTTTCAGTCATTTTAAGGACCAACGCACCTTGGCCCCTCATTAGCCAATGTTGATTACCAGGTTTCCCTACTTTGCACCTACATTTATCACTAGCAGGTAGCTAAGTGTTGGGGGTATGCTGATTCTAGAAATTCAAGAAAAGAAAAAGGAATCATGAAGCTTCCTTTCCAAAAGCTTGTAAGATCTATTGTAATCATTTACCTTAGATAAAAATCTCGAATCCTATCATATCCTACGGTAGATATGAGGATATTGAAGCAACTTTATGTCAAATATGCACAATCCCAAAGAACCCCAATATGAGATTTCTTTCTTCCCTTTGTAGTTTCTACCTCTTTTTCCCTTGTGTGTCCCATCAATTTGAACTCGAACTGCCTTGAGTGTTTCTTCTTTGTGGGTCGAATTCCTCTAAGGGGCTCGATTTCCCTCTTTTAGGTGGCCCCCACTACCAAATAGATTTTTAATTTTTCCAATTTCTCCTAAGTGGGTTCTCCCTTCCTTTTGAAAAATTAAATTTTATCTCCTAATCCCTTCCTCCTAAGTCTAAGTGTCGAAAATTTCATCAATTGCCAAAATTGCAAAATTGGGAATTCATCTAGTAAAATTTATTGGTTGGGGACATGACATTAACCATGGATGAAGAATATATATTATGGTGGACTAAGCATAACCATGGATGTCAATGTTGGCCATGGTTGAGCATGGGTGGGTATGGTTTGACCATTTTGTCCATAGTTGAATATGGTTGACCATAGATGAGCATGGTCACCATGGTTGACCATTGTTTAGTTGGTTTGACCATAGTTGAACTTGATCTACTATGGTTGAACCCAGTGACCATATTTAACCATGGTTGAACTTATTTGATAATGGATGAAGAGTATAGATTATGGTAGACTAAGCATGACCATGGATGTCAATGTTCACCATGGTTGAGCATGGATGGGTATGGTTTGATCGTGTTGTCCATAGTTCAATATGGTTGACTATGAATGAGCATGGTCACCATGGTTGCCCATTGTTTAGTTAGTTTGACCATAGTTGAACATGGTCAACTATGGTTGAACTTGGTGGCCATGATTGGCCATGATTGAACTTGTTTGACAATGGTTGACTATGGTTAGATTATGGGTTGCTATGGGGGAACATGGTTGACCATGGTTTTCCACGATCAACCATGAACAAGTGGTTAACCATGTTAGTCACATTATAACATGGTCACCATGGTGGGACAATGGATGACCATTGTTGACCATGGTTAACCATGGTCAACCATGGCCAAGTGGTTGATTGTGTTAGTTACATTACAACATGGTAACCGTAGTAGGACCATGGACAACTATGTTCGTCCATGGATGACCATGGTGACCATTGTTAAGAATGGTTAATAATGGTTACGTCATCAACCAATGATAAGTCATCAACCATGTTCGACCATGTCTGACCATGGTTGAAAATGGTTAACCATATTCAATATGGTGGACCATGGTTATCAATGGTTGATCATGTAGGATATGGTGGACCATAGTTGACAATTATTACCCATTGTCAATCATGGTTGACCATGATCAATGAATTTCCCATGGTTGAATACTTGACCATGGTTGTACACTCAACCATGGTTAAATGCTTGACCATTGTTACTCATTTTGTCTAAAACTAACCATGGTTAACTATGGTTATCCACGGATACCCATGTGTGTCCATGGATGACCATGGTGACCATTGTTGATCATGGATAATCATGGCTGACCATGGTGACCATTATTGATCATGGATAACCATGGTTGACCATAGTGACCATTGTTAATCATGGATAACCATGGTTGACGATGGTGACCATTGTTAATCATGGCTAATGATGGGAATGTGGTCAACCATGGACAATTCATTGACCATGGTAGGACCATGTTTGATATGGTTGAGTATGGTTAGTCATGGTTGACTATGATCACTGTATTTGGCCATGGTTGACCATGTCTCCCCATAATATACCATATTATTTATTGAAATAACAACCACTGTTACCCATTATTGATTATGGTTAACCATAATCGATGAATCATCCATGGTCAAGAATTTGACCATTGGTGGCCACTCAACCATTGTCAACCACTTAACCATGATTTTAATGGTTAATCATAGTTGACTATTGTTTTCTATTAATGTCTAGGTATGTCCATGGCTCCCCATGGTTGACCATGGTAAACGATGTTCAAACATGGTTAATTATGCTTGCATATGGTTATCCATAAAGGATATAGTTAATTATTGTTTACCATAGTTTTCCATGTTTGACCACTTAACCATGATTAATCATGTCCTAGTGGTCAACCATGGGAAACTCATCTATCATGGTTAACTATAGTTACTTATGGTTACCAATGAAAGGTTATAGTTAACCATGGTTGATATGGTTACCCATGGTTGACCAAGTCAGCCATGGTTAATTATGCTTGCATATGGTTATCCATAAAGGCTATCATTAATCAAGGTTGACCATAGTATACCATGGTTGACCACTTAACCATGGTTAATAATGGCTTAGTGATCAACCATGGATGACTCATCAGTCATGATTAACTATGGAAACGTATAGCTATCGGTGAAAGGATATAGTTAACCATGTTTGACCATGATTGAAACTATTTTACCATGGTTGGAAATGTTGAGAATGATAGACATGGAAGACTTTGGTAGAGGAGGGATGACAATGACTCCTTATGGTTGACCATGGTTAAGTATCGTTGACTATGTTTGACCATGGGCAACCATGGTAGACCATTTTTATTCATGGTTTGACTATGTTGACCATGATTGATCATGTTTTCTAAGGTTAAACCATGGTTTTGCACTAAACTATGGTTAATCACTCCACCATGATTAACTATGTTTCTATGATTAACTATGGTTGAATATGTTCCTATGATTAACCATGGTTCACAATGGTGAGGTGATGGTCAAGTGGTCAACCATGGATAAACATTGACCATATTTGACCATGGTTTACCATGTTTGACCATGTTTGACTAAGGATGTTAACATTTACCTATAGATGATTGTGTTTGACCATTAGCGACTATGATAGACATGTGCACTACAGTTGGCAATGTTAACCATGGTTAACAATGTTTACCATTGTTGAACATGGTTTGACCATGCTTGACCTTGGTTGACCATGCTTGGCAATGTTAACCATGTTGAACATTTTCTCTAGAAGTGACTATGCTTGACCATGGATCAACATGGTTTACCATGCTTGACCATGACCAACCAACGGTCAATCATAGTTGACTTATGTAACAACCCTGGTCGAAATCCATGTAATAAAGTTAATAAAGACAAAATAATAACCAAGGTCATGGGGCACATATTCGAAGCTGAATGTTGGGCCAAAAATAGTGATGTGGATCACTCGTGATTAACTAATTCCTATGGATATTGGCAAAGGGAATGACAAAGTGGCATTAATTGGAATTTATTTATGAAAATAATGGAAAATAAGAGAAAAGGAAGGTTAAAGGTCACAGGTTGCATGTGAGGAGGAAATTGAAGGAAAATAAGGGAAATGAAGAAAATAGAGGCCTCAATGATAAAAAGGCTTATGAGGACCAATTCACATCTTTTGTCAGGTTTTAGCTTAGATCTCTCTTCTCTACTCTCTCTCTCATACTCTTGCAAACTTAGATTTTTCTTGGAGCACTCTTGGAGCATTGTGGCATACTTTGGATTTGGAGCAAGAAGGTAAGGGAAAACTAGGAAAGCACAAGGGGGCATAAGGATCAACAACTACAACGGGTTTTCTTTACAGGTACCAAGTTTCATGTCCAATTTCCTTGCTAGTTTTGGAATGCATGGCACATACATGTGTTTGTTTGGTTGTGATCTATCATTGGCATGGAGGATTTCCTAGATTGCAAGTGGTTTTGCATAGCCTTTCCATTTCCTGGATAACCATGATGTTATGGGTTTTTTTCCCTTTTTTTTTTGGTTGGTGCTCATGTTCCTAATGGTTGTGGGTTGAGTAATTATTTCCTAGAGCCTTGAACGCTCAGGAATCCCTGTAACATCTTGGGTTGAGTTATTAGTCTTGGAAGCCTTCATTGGACAAACTCTCTAGAACCCTTAGTTGGTTGAGTTGCTGGTCTTGGACGCCCTGGTTGGATAAACACTCTAGAGCCTGGCAGCAGTTGTTGGTTGAGTTACTAGTCCTGGAAGCCTTGGTTGGAACAAATGCTCTAGAGCCTTGGACAACCTGGGTAGAGATCGATCTGGTGATGGTTAGTGATGTTCAACCATGGTGGAATCACTGGTTGGGCATTGAGGTGGTTTGTCCTCTAGAAGCCCTAGTTTGGTGTTCTTGGTTTATTCCATGAGATCCCACATTCATGCTTGGAATATGGTGCAGGGGTGATTGGATGAAAGAGAGATTTGGTTCGACCCAATCTATGGTCAGGTGGTATGTGTAAGTCCCTGAATTGGTTTGATTTTCATATGTTAATAAGAGCTCCTTTTCCTTTGGTATCACATGAGTAAATTTTCTTTTCATTATGTGGCTTTAATGGTGGTTTCACCATTCATATTTATCTAGTTATTTTTTGGTTATAAGTATGTTTTATGACATAATTGAGTTATGGCTCTCATCATGTTTTGGTTAGTATATTAAATGTTAATGAATGCATGAACTAATAGGTTATATTGAAGTTATTGTAGAAATTTTGAATAATATGACACATATTCACAGATATTATCATGATTATACACTTATAAGCGGAACATGCATAATACATAACCTCCTCTTCGTTGATCATCAATTTACAGAAGCAGAAACATTCACAGGCGCACATAGAAGCATCAATCACACATATCAACACAGTATTTTCCCGGGGAAAGCATCTTGTTAAAAACCCCAACTATCTGTATATTATAGTGATTGAATCATGTAACAATACATAGCACAATACTCCTCACAAGTACTCAGTACTATCTCCACATGCTACACACAATACAGCTCAGATCTGATCTCCAAATCTCCCCCGCTGCTTGCCTGCCTCCACAGCTCAATACCTGCTCAAGAATTGATGAGAATGGCTTACCAAACTCGTATTTGACCTGCAAATAATCACTCACACTCTGTTGGACGTGAGCACAAGCTACAATTCTTGATATTTGCCAATTCATTGGCATACTCAATCCCTCTGATTGTGAAAATCATCATGCACAACTATAGTCACAACTGATAGCAATATGATCCTCTAACACCTGTCCCTGCTAAACTGAACATGCACTGACATGCAACTGAGTTAACTGATGTATTCTATAGTTGCATTATGAGTTAATAACTTGTGAATTAATTAATAACTAATTCACCCAACTCATCTCTAGTCTATTGATCAGTTAGACTAAATACAACTAGTTTAACAAAGCTAAACTGAACACAACTCCATCAACTGCACCTCCAGTCCACTAAACTCAACTCACTTGAGTTCTAACTGAAGTCCTGCATGAAAATATTAGTCATCCCATAGGTAACCACGTATTTCCCTCTGGTATTTTCATGTACCACATCCGTAGCTCATCCTGAAGTGCTCCAAGAGAATAAGATCAAGTTTATAGTCCAAATATTATTATGAGACAATAATATTTGACTTTTCTATTTTTGACAGCCAGTGTAAAAATAGACTTTGATCACTCACACTGTGATCACTCACACTGTGGTCACCCACACTGTGATCATCCACAATGTGATCAAAAATAGAACTTGCGCCATAATTTGCCTGCGGGCCCACTTAGTGAAGGCGACTCTTTTCACTAAGCTCCATAATTGTTGCAATATCAACAAGCATTTCTTGTTGCACACTTTTCAACACTCCCTCTCAACAAGAAATGCTTCCTCTCAAACCTGATCCTGAAACTCTGGAATGTTCTCCATGCAACACATCTGGCCGGTCCACTAACTCTATCATCAAAGTCTTTGACTGCTAATGCCTCTGTCGACTGAAAACTCTGCATCTCTGTGCTCTTCAGTATCTGACTGCTCTAGTGATCCAGGTGGATGTTGGTGGCCACCCACCAACCCATTTGGACCCCCACAACTGTCTCTTTCAGCATTTTCAGTTTCCTTAATTGTAGCACAACTTACTATTTTTAGCAGTTTTTCGGGTCCTGAACTTCCGGAGCCGTTTTGAGGCCCTAAACGATGTTTTTTTGGGAATCTGGGGGCAACATGGGTCTATAGACCGATGTTGCCCTTCCCAAAGTGGTAGTGCTCGGATAGATCTTTCTAACGAGCTATTGTACGCGTCAAACGGAGATCGTATGCCAAAGTTACGACCCCGGGAAATTGATGTACCAATTTACCCAAACGGGGCCCACAATTTGGCGTTTCATCTTCTAGGGTTAGGTTTCGGGATGTGAAGGGTTTTCCATTGTTTCTCAACAATAAATAGGCCTTCGAGCCTCATTGTAATACAGTTCGGAACAGTTCAGAGGCATGTAGCCGCCACATCTCTTCTCAGAGATAAGCTACCATCGCCCTAGCTGGTTTCTTTCCATTTCTGTTTGTAAGCATATTTCAGCGTTTTACAGTAATGAAATGAAGTATTATTTCCGCTGCATCTCTGTATTTATGGTTATCGCATCTATGTATTTATGGTTATCTCTGTAATCTATTGCGTTCCTGTTTAAATCCGGATCAGTGGTATCAGAGCGGTCTGCTTTTTCTCTGTTTTTCTTTGCATGTCCCCAACGAGGTCGGGATATAAGGAGTTAGGGCTTGAACTGGTCGAACCTTTGCAAGACCAGCCTCGCAAATCCCGACGGCCTCCCATGGCGGACGAGAAGAAAGACGAGGGGGCAGGAGATCCTATCAAAATCTTGCTCGAAGAAGCGCTCGAGCGGCAAAGGAACGCGATGATGGATAGCTTTGCGCAGATCCTTCAGCGGCTACCCAGAAGTGACGCATCGGCTTCCAGCAGCAACTCTGGAAACGCCACACCGTTCAAGGTACAAGTTAATTTTGAAATCCCCATCTTCGAGGGTCAAATAGACGCAGATGCCGTAGATAAATGGTTAAATCTGCTAGATGGGTATTTTTCTGTTCATGAATTTTCAAGTCGGGAAAAGATTGTTTTCGCTCTTCTCAAAGCAGCCCCCCACGTCAAGGACTGGTGGGAAACCTACTGCGAGCAGAAGGATGAAAGTACAGGCTCACTATTTTCAGCCGCACCCACTTGGAATGACTTTCGGGATGCCATCAAGGAGCAGTACTACCCTGTCGGAAGCTATGAGGACAAATACATCAAATGGACCACATTGCGGCAGGGACGAGACCAAGATGTGCCAGAGTTCACAAACATTTTTCATACCCTTCGCACACAGTTGGGTATCAAAGATTCTGAGCTGCATCTGGTACTCAAATACCGTGGCTGCCTACACAGATACATCCAGGAAGAGATGGTGTTCTTGAACATCTCCTCGCTCGGCACGGCGTACCGATATGCTGTCAAAATCGAGCAAAAGTTCAAACAGAAGAAGCGAGACTTTGGATCTGCAAATCCGAAGCCCAAAGGACAAAGCCAAGGCGGGGTGACCCAAGACAACCCGTCGAAGCCGCAAGAAAAGAACAACACCACGAAGCCGAAGAAGGACACAGGAAAGTGGTGTGAGTTCCACAAGAGTCCCACTCATAACACAAGTGAGTGTCGGACCAAGCAGTCGCTGGTGGCCGAGTTGAAGGCTTCCGAATCAGATGCATGTTCCGACCCTGAGCCAGAACCCGACAAGGGGAATGGCAAAGGGAAGCAGATCATTGATGCGGATCCCAGCGCCGTTGTTGCCACTGCCAAGATCCAGAAAGATGAGCCCGAAAATCCAGAGGAGGGGGAGCGTCTTTTCCACTCACAGATGTGGGTGAAGGGTTCACCGCTGCGATTCATTGTCGATAGTGGTAGCCAAAAGAACCTGGTTTCAGCAGAGGTCGTGAAGCGGTTGGGCCTACCGACTACACCACATCCACAGCCGTACAGTATCGGGTGGCTTCACGAAGGACGAGATCTGAAAGTTCGCCAGCAGTGCCGCTTTCCCTACAGCATCAAACCCTTCACAGACGAGGTATTGTGTGACATTACACCTCTGGATGTTTGTGATGTATTATTAGGCCAGCCATACTTGTGGAGGCGACATGCTGTGTATGAGTCAAGGCCTCGTGCTGTCATTATTTCTTTGAATAATTCATTATACAGGATACCAGAGGTAGCCCCACCTACTGCCACATCCTTGATCACTACCAAGAAAGGCAGCAAGCTCATATCACAAACCAGGAAATTCATCTGTCTGGTTCACTCCCAAAGTAAGGGGAAGATCGTTGCTATATCCATGACCCCTGCAAAGGGTTCCTCCACGCAGCAGCAGCAAAGGGATACGGTCATGACAGAACACAGGAACAACTTCTCCTCATCCACAGGGGTACCACACAAGTTTCAGGTGGGCGACAAAGTTTGGTTACATCTGCAGAGAGAACGCCTTACCAGAACCCATCGGAAACTCAGGCAACTCCGACATGGTCCTTACACCAGTACCAAGGCTACGGGCAACAATGCTTCGAAGCACATCGTTCCTCCATTCCTTGGCTTGCACCGAGTGTTCAATGTGGACCGTCGTCGACCATGCTTCCCACCATCACTGGACACATCAGAGATTGCAGGACAAGTTCAGCAGATGGAGGAACTCAACGCAATGGGGACCATTGCTTCCTAAGGGGGGAGGAATGATCCAGGTGGATGTTGGTGGCCACCCACCAACCCATTTGGACCCCCACAACTGTCTCTTTCAGCATTTTCAGTTTCCTTAATTGTAGCACAACTTACTATTTTTAGCAGTTTTTCGGGTCCTGAACTTCCGGAGCCGTTTTGAGGCCCTAAACGATGTTTTTTTGGGAATCTGGGGGCAACATGGGTCTATAGACCGATGTTGCCCTTCCCAAAGTGGTAGTGCTCGGATAGATCTTTCTAACGAGCTATTGTACGCGTCAAACGGAGATCGTATGCCAAAGTTACGACCCCGGGAAATTGATGTACCAATTTACCCAAACGGGGCCCACAATTTGGCGTTTCATCTTCTAGGGTTAGGTTTCGGGATGTGAAGGGTTTTCCATTGTTTCTCAACAATAAATAGGCCTTCGAGCCTCATTGTAATACAGTTCGGAACAGTTCAGAGGCATGTAGCCGCCACATCTCTTCTCAGAGATAAGCTACCATCGCCCTAGCTGGTTTCTTTCCATTTCTGTTTGTAAGCATATTTCAGCGTTTTACAGTAATGAAATGAAGTATTATTTCCGCTGCATCTCTGTATTTATGGTTATCGCATCTATGTATTTATGGTTATCTCTGTAATCTATTGCGTTCCTGTTTAAATCCGGATCATCTAGCCTCTGTCAATTTGATCTCTGACTGCATCTGTGCTGCTGCTAGTTCTATCTCCTAGCATTGCATCTGCACTGCACCTCCCAACTGACCTCCCTGTTGGGCTAGAAACATCCTTTGATGCTAAAGCTCTACCTGCTGCTGAAAAGTGCTCCCTCTCTGACATCTACGCTACTACAACATCTCCATGCATCTCGCACCATTTCACATCTCTCTGTGCCACCTAGCACTGTGCAAAACACTTGTGCCTCTCGCATTGCTGCAACTTTCTAGCTATGCACTGTCCTGGGATTCCCTGCATTGTCGCTCTCTCTGCCACTCCATCCGCATCTGTCTCTACCCAATCAGTCAGTTCTTGCTGCTACACATATGGGGCTCCCCTAGCAAGGTCTCATCCAAGAGGTTGGGTACCTCAAGGATCCTGCCCCTCCTCCTTGGGACGATCAATCCACATCACCCCACCTCCTACCTGGAGGTATGGTTGCATGCGATCCTTCAACCCACCTGGCTCGAAGTTTCCCACTACTGGAGGTCTCTGGATGAGTAGATGTCTCTACTCGATCTCCTCTCAGCTTCCCTTGTTGTGGCTCCTCCACAACCTCCTGAAGCTGCTGCACCAATCGTGGCTCCTCCACAATCGTATGAGACTTCTTCTGGCTCTGCATGTTGAGAGGTAATATACGCTCCCTCTCAACCACCAAGTCTCCATCAGTTGCCTCGCTGCTCAAGGCTTTGCATGCATCTTGAACCTCAAGAGCATACAGGTTCTTGACCCGTGAACCAATCTCATGACAACGAAAGCATCGCACTTTCGATTTGTCAACCTTCTTCCCACCACTGGAAGAACTGGATTCGGAAAGAGAACCCTTCTCCTTCCCCTTCTTCACCTTACTCGCTAAGGCACAGTTCTCCTCATCCTGCATGGATAGAGAACTGTCTCTGGTGGTCCGTCTAATCTCCTCCTGCACAAGATCCGACCAAAGTCTCTCCCATCCTGGAAGTTTCTCCCTTCCATTCACCGAGTCCTGGTAGCTATGCCAACTCTTAGGAAGGTCAAGGAGTGCTAGACTCACCATCCTCATCCGACAGTCACCCCCACACTTCCTAGCTCATCCAAGCATTGGGTGAACTTCGTGAGATACCTGGGCATATTGTCTCCATTCTCACACTTAATGTTTCTGAGTTTCGCTCTTGCTTTGGAATAAATTCGAATTCCACCAGCTCAAAACTCAACCGCTTCCGATCTAGAATTCGTGAGAACAAAGTATTTCTTGTACAAAGATTGACTGTCTGGGCATTCACCAGATATCTCACCTTCCAAAAGAAGGATGAATCTAGAGGCTACCTGGCCCAATTACAGACTCTGCCTAAAGAAATAAAATGTAAACACTTTCTGAATAATAGATCCGATGATCAATCCTTGCTTGATATCTTGTAAAAATCTCTTCTACAAATCAAGCAGCTTCGATACCATGTAGAAACGTTTTCTACAATTATCTAGATCTGATACCATGTAGAAATTTTGAATAATATGACACATATTCACAGAGATTATCCTGATTATACACTTATAAGCGGAACATGCATAATACATAACCTCCTCTACGTTGATCATCAATTTACAGAAGCAGAAACATTCACAGGCGCACATAGAAGCATCAATCACACATATCAACACAGTATTTTCTCGGGGAAAGCATCTCGTTAAAAACCCCAACTATCTGTATATTAGAGTGATTGAATCATGTAACAATACATAGCACAATACTCCTCACAAGTACTCAGTACTATCTCCACATGCTACACACAATACAGCTCAGATCTGATCTCCAAATCTCCCCCGCTACTTGCCTGCCTCCATAGCTCAATACCTGCTCAAGAATTGATGAGAATGGCTTACCAAAATCGTATTTGACCTGCAAATAATCACTCACACTCTGTTGGACGTGAGCACAAGATAAAATTCTTGATATTGGCCAATTCATTGGCATACTCAATCCCTCTGATTGTGCAAATCATCATGCACAACTATAGTCACAACTGATAGCAATTTTATCCTCTAACACCTGTCCCTGCTAAACTGAACATGCACTGACATGCAACTGAGTTAACTGATGTATTCTATAGTTGCATTATGAGTTAATAACTTGTGAATTAATTAATAACTAATTCACCCAACTCATCTCTAGTCTATTGATCAGTTAGACTAAATACAACTAGTTTAACAAAGCTAAACTGAACACAACTCCATCAACTGCACCTCCAGTCCACTAAACTCAACTCACTTGAGTTCTAACTGAAGTCTTGCATGCAAATATTAGTTATCCCATAGGTAACCATGTATTTCCCTCTAGGATATGCATGTACCACATCCGTAGCTCATCCTGAAGTGCTCCAAGAGAATAAGATCAAGTTTATGGTCCAAATATTATTATGAGACAATAATATTTGACTTTTCTATTTTTGACAGCCAGTCTAAAAATAGACTTTGATCACTCACACTGTGATCACTCACACTGTGGTCACCCACACTGTGATCACTCATACTGTGATCACCCACACTGTGATCATCCACACTGTGATCATCCACACTGTGATCAAAAATAGAACTTGCACCATAATTTGCCTGCGGGCCCACTTAGTGAAGGCGACTCTTTTCACTAAGCTCCATCATCTTGTTGCAATCTCAACAAGCATTTCTTGTTGCACACTTTTCAACAGCTATTATGAGGAGGCATCAGTCCTTCTTGATGATTCCCAGATAAGTATGAGATCCATATGTTTAGATGTATATTTGTGACCTGTACATTACATGTTTATGATATGTTTGATGGAATTCCTCTCATGAATGGTATGGGTCAGGTCAAGTCCTTATTTAATTTTTTGCATTAGTAGACTTATTTCGTTTTTATTTACCATTTCTAGAAGTTTCATGAAGTTTCAGGCAGAGGCTTGACTCCTAGCCCTAAAAAGGCAGATCAAAATTCGGGGTCGTTGGCACAGAACTTCCTGAAAAAGGTTGTAGTCGCATGGATGCCTTGTTGTGGGAGTGACTGGAAGGTCTCAACCACATGGAAGGATTTTCATGGGAGTGACTAGGGGTCTAGTTTAGCATAACATCATGTTGGAAACCTGGAGGGGCTGGTTGGCTCCAAAATGTTAGAAAATTATATATTACAGAGAAATGGAACACATAAAATATTGCAGAAACATAAACACATAAAACAAGAGCAACACAGATATACGTGGTTCACCCAATTTGGGCTACATCCATGAATAAAAAACCAATACTTCCTTTTATATTATTCAGCAAAATGAAGAGATACAACCTACAGTAGATCCATTGTAATTCCCTCTTCGCTCTTACACAATATCCTTTCCATTTCTCACTCAGAATACACATATCCATAGCCGCAATACAATTCCCTCATATATAGCAAGGGGTTGCCTTCTAGGGCAAAGAACCCTAAATTAAACATAACTTCTATAATCAGATCATCCGCCTAACGAATGTCTCAGATTGACTATGAAATTACAATATTTTACAAGGAAAATTTACATCTATTTTTAGCTTCACGAGTGCTACCCCCGAACCCCCGCTAAGGGAGGGGGCTCATAAAAATCGTCTCCCCCCCCTGGACTGCCCTGTCGATGATAAAATGGTTGACATTTCCACCCCATTATGAACTAGGGTCCAATTTGACAATATCTCTGAATAAAGAAGTTAATCAAACTCGACACCCAACACTAAAGGTTTTGTAGCTTCTGAGGAAGGTCGGATTGGGATTGTCTTGTTGGTTCCACTTCCTTAACTATACATGGTGAGTTGAATGATATCATAGTAACGCTTCGTCAGATGTTTACCTCGGTTGACTGGTTAGCTTGGGTAAATGTGGGAGGAGGGTGTTACAAAGTGGTATCTAAGAATGGTTCCATTCTCCTTGGGTGATGTATGGTTTCCCTTTCTTTTTGGATGAATGCGTTGTCATGCATACATGTCAGTTGCATATATGTTCATTATGCTTGTGGCCAATGTGTTTGTAATGTATGCATGGTAAGGAACATTGATGCTAACGTATTGTCATGAAGAAGTTGATGAGGTTGTTGTTGGAATGTGTTCACTATGAATGCATGTCATTGTTTATATGTATTGTTTATGAATTCATGTTGTCCATATGTTTGTTATGCATAGTACCTAGTTGGTGTTATAATTGTGGCATTATGCATCATAACTGGGATAATGATTGAGATGATGTCTATATATTGTTATTATTATGATTATACATGTATTGCACTAATATGGTTGATCTTGCAGAAAATATGTCCTCCCCTAAATTATACTGAGGTACATTAGTTTGTTTATAATTTGGTTTAGCTAACATGATATACTTTGCAGGAAGAGAAGATAAAAGATGACTAGAAAAATGGTGGATTATAGTTCACGAGATTCTCCCTATATATCATATGAGTAGCATAATGATGAGTACCCTCCTCTCATAGCAGACACTTTGAGAAGTTTGAAGGAAGAAATAATAAGTTGCAAAGAAGATAACATAATCATTCAATCACAAGAGGGACTTTCCAGGGTACAAGAGAAACTAGCAGAGATCAAACAAGTCATTCTTCAGAGTTTTTCAGACTTGCAGAGATAGGGACTGCTTATGATCAGTTATGGAAAGGAGGATAAGACTAATGGAGCATATGGTAGTAGGTCACATGGTGGCAACACATCAGATTGAGATGACATAGTCAGAGATGGTGTATTCTTGGATACACCTAATAAGCAAGGCAATGGACATGGGCTTCATTCTATCTCTGGTTCAGATAGGTGTCATGGTCATCATCATTATCATCCTTATAGGAGGACTAATAGGGGATATTTCTTGGATGAGTTCAAGAAATAAAAGCCACCTACATTTGATGGAGAAATGAAGAAATCACAAGATGCAAAAGCATGGTTACTTGGAATGAATAAGATCTTTAGATTGCATGATTACTTAGAGAACATGAAGAATAAAATAGTTACATTTAGTATTAAAGGTAAATAATACATTTGGTGGGAGGATGTAAATAATTTCAAAGGCATTTAGGAAGAGGAGTTGACTTGGAGTGAGTTTGAGAGACTTTTCAGGAATAATTATCTGTCAAAGAGATACTATGAGGATAGGGCAAAGGAGTTCTATGAGCTGAAGATGGGATCCATGGCTGATGAGGAGTACATTAACATATTCATAGATTTATTGAGGTATGTGCCTTATTTTAAGGAGGAGAAAGAAAATATTCAAAGATTCATCAATGGATTTCCTGTAGCATTCAAGGATAAGATTGAGTTTGATGAGTTTAGATCGTTGGAGGAATATATCAAGAAACTAAAGCATTGTTATGAGAAATCAAAGCATAGATCTGAGACTAAGAAGGATTGGAAGGGTAATGAGAAGAATAAGGTAAAATGGGATAATAAGTGAACAAGACCTCATGACACAAGTAATAAAGAGAATGCAGAACCACCTAAGAAGTTCAATGCATCTGATAGAGGACAAGGATTTCGGTTTGAGGAGAAGAACAAGGGTGATGGTAGGAAGCCCTTGTAGTGTTGGATTTGTGGAGGAGAGCATCGCAGGAGAGATTGTCCACAACATCAGGGTGGTAGATGACAGATCTACAGTGCTCAGGAGGCACAGACAGTGGGGGATGTTGGACAGAGTATTCCTCAGATTAATGCAGTGATAAATGACATGCAGGAAGATCACCAAACATCTATTATCGAGATGGGAAGTAAGGTTCATGATCAAGTTATTTCTATTTTGATTGACCCTAGATCTAATTATAGTTATTTTAATCCTGACTTGGTGGATAAGTGTTTTTTCAATAAAGAAGTGCATGCAGAGTCTTGGTTAATATAGTTGGCTATAGGTACTAAGAAGAGAGTTCATCATTGGGTAAGATATTGTGCATTTGAGTTAAATGGTATGCCTACATCAATGAATCTAAATGTGCTTCTATTGGGATCATATAGTATGCTTTTGGGTATGAATTGACTATATACTCACATGGCTAAGATGGATTGTTATGACAAGGCTATTGAGTGTTTGGATGACAACGAAGAACAAAGAATCTTGCAGGGTAAGAAGAAGGAAACATCAGTTAGAATGGTGACAACTATGCAAGAAAAGCATTGTCTTAGAAAAATATGTGTAATGTTTGCAGTGCATATTTCTAATGATAAAGGTAAGGAAGTTAAGGATGTGGATGAATTGAGGAGGTACCCAATTTTACAACAGTTTTAGGATGTGTTCCCAACAGATATTTTAGAGTTTCTGCCTCAAAGGGAAGTGGACTTTTCTATTGAGTTGGTACCATGGGCAACACCAACATCAAAGGCACCATGAAGGATGAGCACACTGGATTTAGTGGAATGGAAGTTGCAGTTGAAGGAAATGCCTTACAGGGGATACATTAGGCCAAGTGTATCACCTTGGGGTGCACTAGTATTGTTTGTGAAGAAGAACGATGATACTCTCAAGATTTGCATTGATTATAGAAAGTTGAACAAGGTGACCATCAAGAAAAGGTATCCATTTCCGCGAATTAATGACTTATTTGACCAGTTGAAGGGAGGAGCATCAGTGCTCTCGAAAATTGACTTGAGATTCAGATATCATGAGGTACGCATTAAAGAAGAGAATGTTGGAAATACTAATAGGCGGGGTGAATCTGTATTCCTTAGAAATTAGTACTTTCAAATATTTTTAGAGATTTAGTTAATATTCAATTATTATTAATGTTTATGCAGTAATAAAAGTAAATAAAAGAACACATTTGGCACAATAATTTTAGGTGGAAAACCACCGAATGATTTTCTAATAAATTCTTTAATCTTCAACCCCAACTAAAATGAAAGCAACAACTTCCTAGAATTTTAGAAAAGCATTCTTCTCTAGCTCTCACTAGAAGGATGCCCCAATGCACTGGTTTATTCTGTGATCAAATGAATGGATGCCCCAACACCCTAGCGAGCCATAACTCGCCCTAGCACCACCCTACCACCCTGAAGTGTTCACATGCCCCAACCTATAGGCAACTTCATGCACCTACCTAGCACCTCCCTACCACCTATAATGAATGAAATAAGACAAGACTTTGGATTCCCAAACTAGGGACAACAATCCACGATACAATAAGATGTATAATGCTTTTTGTGTACTTGACCAAATATCCAATCACTCTATGACCTGCAACCTAACCATGACATCATCCCAATAGTGACTTTTATAACTCCCAACACTACCTCTTTGACTCTAGGCAGAATGACTCTTTTACAATGAGGACTCTTTTACAACTTCATAATGATTACTCTTTTACAAATGAATCTTGGCCTTGATACTTCTTCACAATATGTAGATGGTTGCCATGTCTTCAAAGGATGTCCCATTGCAATGCTTCCTTTGATTTGATACTTCTTCTCTTGAATTCTTGCTTGAAGTTGTACTTGAATCTTCTTCTATCTGCATACAAAATTTTCCCGACGAAACCAATCCCAAAACAAAACAAAATAGCCTTCAACTTACCTCTGCCTGCAAAACACATGTAAATGCATAATAATGAATAAATACAAATTAAAATTACAATGTGTACCTGAAGTGTGCTTGTCACTTTTGTTGTTTACTTGTTGCAGCAGTAGACAAAGACTCCAACTCTTGATATAGGTCTGGACTCTATGCAAGACTATATCCAAAATTGTCCTAAAGATATATACAATAAAAACTAATGACAGACCCTAGACTTGTGATGGACCCAGTTATAAGTACAACAAGAGAGACCATTCTATCAACTATGACAAGACAAGTAACATGAACTTAGAACATCATATATATTTATCAGACTTGGTGTAGCATCAAATGTGTAGTATCAAGAATAGGGCATCTAAAATGTGGTATCAAAACTAACTGTAACATATAGAGACATAGAGATATAACCGAGACCCTGTATGTACTTACGTTTTCCTGCAAAAAAATATGTCAGAGATGATACTCATATTTCAAATGTAAACACTAATCATACAAACCTTGTTGTATGGGACTTACCCTTGACTGTTGATGTATGGTCCTTACTGCAGTGATCCTTGAATGCATGCTTTTTCTTTCCTTCTAGGAGCTTGATATTGAATATGTTGTATCTATGTAATTTTGGATCTTTAGGGTATGAAATTTATTCCTATTGTATCCCTATGATTCCTCTTTCCAACCCCACAGGTCTGATCAAGATTGGATTCTTCAAGAAAGCATTATACCCAATCTCCCATGCTGACCTGATTATAAACTAGTTCAGTAGAGATAACTTGCACGAAGTTCCACATGTCACTATTGCAACCTTAGACCCTGAAAACACTACTCAATAAACTAAAGTCTATCCTATTTCCGTGACTATTTACAAAATTTGAATCCAATTCTCAAAGAGAAATTTATGATGATTTTATCAATGTCACCTGTTTGACATGGAATTCGGGAACCTACAAAAACCCTAACTTCCTCTAATCATATCTCCGAAGATATAGAGAACCAAGATCTGAAATTTAGACACGAGATTCATAAAGATTTAGGCGCAAATGGTTTTAATTTCAGCTTCTGAAGCTTCACATAAAACAATATATAGCGACAATTCCACAATGACCTGTTTGAGTGAGTAATCCCATGAACCATTTCAAAGCAGCTCCTTTCAATGTTGAAGGAAATAGTTTGAGTTTTTGAGAGTCTTCCAGATAATCATAGGTTCGACACACGACCTCAAACTCAAATAGAAATGTTTTAGGATCTTCATTTCTTAACCCATGAAAGTTTGGGAGGACAGATAGTGAAATATTTATCATTATTGCTCGAGAATCCTCATCGACTATAGGAAATCCAAATGAGTTATCTCCATCCCTATTTCCCCCATTGTTACCTCTACCTCCTCCATTATTTCCTCCTCCCCCTCCTCTACCTCTACCTCTACCAAATCCGTTAACTCCCTCTTCTGTCATGGTAGTTTTCTCAGAGATTTCAGAGTCCTCTGGTTCCTCTACTAATGGCGGACGAGGAGGAATTTCTCCCTCTTCTTCCTCAGATGATTCTACTTATTCAATTACAATGTGTCTCCCTATAGAAGAAAATAAAGGATCTTTTCCTAATTTAGATTCGATGGATGGTGAGGAAGAGTCTCCTAACTCAACTACTGCCTCTTGAATTCCAGGAATCCTAGGGCTAGGAGTGTAGGTTGGAGATGATGGAGGTGTCTCTTGTCTATTCCTTGAGGTAGAAGGAGTTGTGAAAATCGAACTCTTGGCTCTAGCTAAAAACCTTCCCCTAGAATCTCTTGCTCTATGAATATCATTTTTATTTTTCTTCAAGTCAGGCTAATAATTCTCTTTCTGATCTTCCAGGTCACTCTAGGTGCAAGAAGAGAGCATACTCAAGAAACTATTAAACCAATAACTTTCTCTTTTCTGATCCTCCAGATCACTCTAAGTGCAAGAGGAGAGCATACTTTGAGAGGTTATCAATTTTCCTTCCTTGAATTTTTTTTTTTTTTTTTTAAGAAATTTGCTACCTAGTTTCACTTCCCCGTCAACGGCGCCAAAATGTTTGGTCAATTTAGTGTGTTCTAAATTGCTATTTAAAATGTCAATCTGGGATTCATAAACTGACGAAGTGAAGTGTACTATATGTACAAGATAACCATTTCCTTAGTCTTTTGTCGTTTTTGAGTTTTTTAGTTTGTTTTTGGATTTATCTTTTATGGATTCCCTAATGTGTGATGGCGAAAATGAAAGTTAAGTATGGATGGTAATGGTGAGTTCTACAGTGATTTTCAAAACTTAAAAGTGTTCAAAAAGAAAGCTTTAAAATAACTGTAATGAAATTAATTCCTAAGAGGAAGTAAACGTATCAAGCAATGAAATAATGACAATGGCCCAGTATCCTTACTGCTGTATGAAAAAGAAAGTAAAAACTGAACTTAAAGCAACTCAAAGACTGAAAGCAAAACAACTAATTCACACTACTTCAACTCTTCTGATCCTTTACCCTTCAGCTCAATCTACCTTATGGGAAGCAATCATGAACAAGTTAAGCAATATGATATCTAAATTGCAAGAAATTAAATTGCATAAAGGAAACTAATCACACTACTTTAACTCTTCTGATCCTTTACCCTTCAGCTCAATCTACCTTATGGGAAGCAATCATGAACAAGTTAAGCAATATGATATCTAAATTGCAATAAAGCAAACTAAATCATACTACAATAAGTAATATTATGATTCCTTACTAATAGAGTCACTTGACTATAGAAAGAAACCATAAACAAATGAGTAGTATGATGTCTAAGTAGCAGAAAAATAAATAAGAAAAACACAATTTGAAAAATGACAGTGCTGGAATTAAACTTCAGAAAATGAAAATTAGCAGGAAGGACAAGATGATCTCATATGTCAGTAGTTATCAAAAAGATGAAAATTTGCCCGGGCTGCCTAAGAAAACCTGTAGAAAAGCACTGATCAGCTGACAGCTATAAGAAAACATAAATGAAAATGTAAACAGCAGTGAATTAAAAACATCAAAACAACATGTTATATACAAGCTAATAATTATGAAAGCAGAAACATAATAAAATCAAATGAGAACTATACAAAGCTTTAGTGCGCAGGGGCCCTCTGCCACCTCAGCCAGTCAACGAACAGTCACAAAAATGAGCTCAGGAAAGTAGTCTTCTCATGTATTAAAGCAACAACAAAACACGTAAAACAGAGTACAGTGGGGTGATAACAACAGTTCAAAAATTACATCCCAAAATCTTAAACACACAGCATTTATCAACGCGTTATTTATAATGAAAAGTGTTGTAACTAACTCCTAAATCCTATGCTGTTAGCTGCGTTGCCAGAGACACATAGATCTCCTCAGCCTGAGATCTAGCGTAATGGTCATCATGTCCATTAAATCCTCAGAGTGGTAGCTGTTGGATTCAGGTTACGGGGTTGATCTCCAGGTGTGCCGATATCTTCGTGAGCTGAGGACTGTGCCATGTAAACCTTCACGTGCTCAAAACAGAGACGTGCAACCGCTAAATTCCTTGGTTGGCTTTGCCTTTGACCCTTGTTGACCGTGACCGTTTATGGATGATTTGGCTGATATGAAGGGACACGTTCCATGTACACGTCACCTGTAGCTTACTCATGTGGCTCGTTTCTTCATAGGAAACCTGTAGCATAGCCTTTAACAAAATGGCTGCGGAAACCTGTGCTGGCTGCAGAAACTGACAAGTTTCCGGAGCTGCCTGAATAAAAATCTAAACCAAACAACTTTCATAAGCATAGTTAGAAAACCATGTCAGAAGCTCTTTTTAGACTATAATGCAATGATTTAACATCTTGGTGGATGAAGTAAGTGGAAAAAGAAGGCTGAGAGGGTGTATAGGAAGGTGTAGGTTTGAGGCTCAACAAGTTCAGTGGCCATATTCCAATCCTCTTAAATCCAACCTTGATATTTAATGGTGTGAGATCCCTTTTAAACGATTTACTTCCAAGCTCTACTAGGTCAAACCTTTTCACCTCAATTCTTGGATTCTTTGCCATCCATGCAACTCACTATGACTTGAAAAAGTTCTTGAAAGGGCCAAACACACTGACATCAAGGGGTTACAATATGTGAGTGGTATGATTAAGAAATGTTAACAAGCCGATTTCGAAATTGTTTGTACAACAATGTGGCTTCCATGACCATGTAAAATCAAAAGATGTTTTTTCTCAGGTGAGGACCCACCTGGTACAGATGCAGTAAAGTGACAAAGCCAATTTAAAAAAAGTTCCTTAGTCATCCATGCATGAGGATGTGCAGCCATGCATGCACCTGGTTCATAATTTTGTATACAGTTTTTCAGTTGATTTTTACATTTAAATAGATAAAAGCCTAAGATTGAAGCACCAATTTCATTGACACGACATATAATAGTTATCTAGTCCCTGCCCCAAGAGTTAACTTAATCGGTCAAGTTAGTGCCTCGCCAATCGAGAGGTCACAGGGTCAATTCCCGAAAGCTCTTGGGGTCAGGTCAGTAAATAGGCCGAGCGGTGTGACCCCCTTCGGGTGGGGTCCAGCCTAGCATTGAACAACCCTCGACATAGCAGACCCACTGACCATGGGTCTCCGTGAACCAGAAGTGAAAAAACAAACAGTTATCTAGTCCCTACTCTTAGGAAAAGAAGTTGGCGCATTTCAACTCCCTCTCTTGGAAATTACCTGCATGCCACAATTCCTTCCTTCTTGTAAACCAATTTCGTCACAATTCCATATATGGTCTACAACATAATAATACTTATTGTATGCACTAGAAAGAGTTTCATAGAAATTAGACACAATTGCAGGGCATAGATTTAAATCTCTATCTCTGTCAAGGTCTTCAGTTGTATGCAATACAAGGTAAGGATGCCTTTTTTTAAAGCCAAACCACCATGATTTTCCAGGATACCCATATTTAAATGGATTTGGCCTCCCTTGACAGATCTGAGAAACTGTGGATTTGAGTTGCATAAACTCTAGCCCATGTCCCAATTGGGCCATCTCCTTACACCACTCAACCACCTCAGCCTCCTCCTCTTCAACCATAATTGTAAGATACCCTCTACATTTTGTATGAGTGAAGCCCATTTATCTAATAATATATTGATGAGGGAGGAATACCATGTTTTTTTGCGAATGCCCGAACTAAATATCCATTAAACTCTATGTCATCAATTTCAGCTAACATGTCTTGTTTTTTCCAACCTCTTATAACGTTGATACTCTTAGTTGAACTTGCCCCTTGGACTGTGGTTGATGGTGGCTTTGTGGTTGATGGTGTGACAACATCAACTTCTGTTGCATGGTCATCCTCAACAACATTATTGGGAGCATTTTTGACATTCACATTACATGTCTTGCCCTCACCTGATGAAGGGAATTGCAGTTAGGTTCCTTTGGTCACTCACTTGCCACTTTTCCTTGTACGAGCAACATAAATAACCCTTGCCATAGATGCAACTACCTCCAAATTTTTTGCATGGATTTAGTTAAAAATAATTGAAATTATGCTTTCCTATAGGCTATTAGTATTTTTTCTTTCCTAAATGCAATTCACAACATGTTAGTTTATTCATAATTTCTAGCAAATTTCAATAAAGATTTTGTAATAACACGGATTATATATTTTTTTTCTAAATAAATGTAATCTATTAATATGTACAGAAGGTTACAAAGAGGACAAGGCCTCGAACAAGGTATCGAAGAGTGTCAACATAATCTGGACTGCCCCAACATCAGGGAAACCAGTCTAGTGAGAGCAGAAATTTCAAAAATGGTATCACTTCTCAAGTCCAGACCCCACAAAAAAACAGTAAGATGGTTCCATATAGGAAGCCATAACCCAAGCAACACAAGCAGAGAACAAAGAAACCAGATAATGAACACCTGGGCATCCACAGCTGGCCTCGTACTATCATCAGGCATCCCCTGCCTATTCTCCATCCCTTGGTTTCCACCCCTTGGATTCCACCGATGTGAAATTGCGATGCGATCTGAACGCAATCGCATATCGCTGGAAGTAATGGACTTTCCCTTTGGTCTGCCCATACTGCGATCTGCCGATGGGTCCGCGACATCGCATCGCACAGGAGAGAGTGTGTTGGCTCCGCCTCTTGGAAACAGCCTGATGCGATATTGCGATGCGATCTGATCGCAATCGCATATCACTGGAAGTAAAGGCATTTCCTTTTGGTTTTCCCAAACTGCGATCCGTCGTCGGGTCCTCGCCATCGCATCGCACATGAGAAAGTGAGTAGGCTCCGCCCCTTGGAAACTGCCGATGCAATATTGCGATGCGATCTGATCGCAATCACATATCGCTATTAGTTAAGGCCTTGCCCTTAGGTCTCCCCATTCTGCGATCCGCCAAAATAGCGATGCGATCATATTGCAATCGCATATTGCTGGTTATCAATCTGCAATCCGCCATTACTGTTGCATTGAAGAGAGCCAAAGTCTGAGATATGCTGGAGCGAGCAGAGGAATGAACCAGAGCTGAGGACAGGATATGATGTCTAGAACGACTTAAAACAAAGCCAATGAACCCTGCTCTTCTAAAATGCAGAGGTCCATTGATCAAAATCCAAATATCTGGCTTGTCCTGGGTAAGCTGGTGTCGCCCCATCTCGCCCCACCCCTGGCCCGCATATTTAACGCCCGCTTATATGTCTGCATTCGAGAGAGCTGCATCCCTTTGAACCAGTACTTTGCATTCCTGATTTTGATCATGATTCTGAATTATGTCTAGAGCACTAGCGAGAAGAGTGTGCTCAATTTCCACCCCCAAATTGGCAAGTAGATCAGTGACCTTGTTTCCTTCCCGTTTAACGTGATTGAATATGATGGCATGATTGGTATGAAGCAATTGTTCTATTGCATCCAATTTGGCTCCAAGTCTACAATTGTTGGCAATTTTATGGGCATGTGCCCCATTGAGGAGTTTATTGGCCAAGTTGATGAGGATTAGGGAGTCACCTTCGATCTCCAGAGGTTAGAAGCCATGATGCTGGGAAAGGAGTAATCCTTGCCAGAGACCCTCCAGTTCAGCCGAGTTGTTCGTTTCCTAGCCAAGGTTTTCGAAGTAGATTAGAAGAGGCAAACCCTTATGATCTCTAAATATGCCACGAAATCCTGCTTTTCCGGGATTGCCCTTTGAGGCTCCATCAAAGTTGAGTTTGAAATTATGCTTTGGAGGGGGGCTCCATAAGTGCTTTCTGATGTTTTTGCCTTCTGAAGGTCTGTGATTGTGAGTACCATGTGGGAGTTGTATGTTCCAATTTTCCCAGATGGCTTTCTCATTTGCAAGAGTGGGAAAATCTTCTGTCTGCCAAGTTTGAAGTGCCAAGGTCTCTTTAAGATTGAGACAGAAGTTGCCCCAAATGATTTCTATAGGAGTGCTTTGATATTTGAATATGCGCTTGTTTCGTTCTTTCCATATTGTCCAGAGGATAAGGCCGGAATCAATCTCCATAATTGATTGAGAAATTCACTTTTATAAGGGTTCTGGTGCCAATGGCGAATGGAGTTGATTATATCTTCGGACACTCTGCATCTTTTTTGACAACAGAAGCTAGCTTTCTCCCACAGTT
Source organism: Pinus tabuliformis (assembly GCA_031772625.1). NCBI lineage: Eukaryota > Viridiplantae > Streptophyta > Pinopsida > Pinales > Pinaceae > Pinus > Pinus tabuliformis. Next base: position 1,254,862,321 of record CM062804.1, read on the forward strand.
GGTTGGCAAGAGTACAAGAGTCCAAGAGGTGTTGGAGCGATTCCTCCTGAGAATTACAATTGGGACATATGGAGGGCCCGTGAAAGTTTCTTTTCCTAAGATTGTCCCAAGTGAGGATTTTCCAGTGCCCAACAAGCCAGAGGAAAAGGGAGACTTTGGGCCACGTACCCGGTGACCAGATTCTGCCCCAGATAGGATCCAGGGGCATTGGATCATTGCAAATAATTTTATAAGCCTCTTTGGTGGTGAAGGAACCTTTTGGGGTATATCCCCATCTTAAGATATCCCTGCCTACGGATGATCTAATACGTCGATTCTGGAGCTCACTCTCCATGACCTCCTTAGTTTGGTTATCCGCATTCCTGATCAGCCTGTCGATCTGCTTCCATTGCCTGTACCTCTGTTCTACCTCCGGAATCCATTGTTGTTGGACGGATTCCTTTTATTGCTCCTCCCACTCTTGGAAAGGAGGCGGTCTATAGATGACATTGAGCTTTGGTAATTGGTTCGAGGCATCCGTCCAGAACCGAGCAGTGCTGCCATTCCTTATTTCCCAAAATCTGATAACATGGATTATATTAAAGACAATTAACAATAAGAAATAGTAGAAACTTAACAAATTTTCATACATGTGCCTTTTTTATAGTATCCATGAAAAATCAAATCTACAGATGGATTTTGTTGTATGTATTCAACTATATCAATATTTTTTTTCTATATATAACTTGTTTTTCCACTTAAAATACAATGCCTATATTTGCACTTGGAAAATTACTACCAGTGTGTTGAAATTGACCCAGAATTGGTTGTATATCTTCAATTATATCAATACATGTTTTGGATAAAATGTTTTATGTGTTATAATAAAATGATGTAGATGTTGGAGGAATTTCAAATAAAACAAGTGACATCTGGTTAATTTTCTAGTTAATATGCCGATATAGTCTAGTTCTTTTTTATAAATTGTTTTATGACTTAAATTGTTCATCCTCATGTCCATGAACACTCACTATATCAACATAAAACTCAATCAAATAACTACTTTTTAATGGTTAGTGATTCACATATTGTTGAAATGGTTCTTAGTTTTCCAATATTGTTATTCTTATAGATAACAATCTCCAAGCATGAAGGAAGTTGTAGGGTTTCCTTGCTAAAGGAATTTAACAACTCAATATAAGCTCTAGGCTTGCCTTAGTAATGGTTAGTGATTCTCCTATTGTGGGAATGGTTACGAGTTTTCCAATATTATTATTCCTATAGACAACATTATATATAACATTCTCCATGCATGAAGGAAGCTCTAGGATTTCCTTAGTAAAGGTTTTATTGAGCTACTAATTTCCTTTAAAAATGTTGAGCCTCATGTCCATGAAGACTAGATTTACAAACATAAAACTCGATCAATTTCTTTCTAATGGTTAGTGATTCTTCTATTGTGGGAATGGTTGTGTTTCATGCTATATCAAATATTCATGTTTAAAAACAACATAAATATATGTTGGGTTGGGCATTAAACTCATGTGATTCCTAAAATTGAAACCTTGTTGGGCCTACAATTTCCTACATGCCTCTTAGCCTAGAATCATCAACTCAAAACCTAGATAGTGGTAGAATTGGAAAATTAATCTAGAGGTGGAAGATGAGGTGTTCCAAGGTTAGCAACTCTCTCATAGAAAATTTTGTATGTTTTTAGATGGGGTCTCAAAAGGAAAAACAGATTGATGGTAGGTGTAGGAGGATCATTTTCAAAAAGTTTATTTTGAATGGGGACTAGATAAGGCAACCAATAATCATGCAGAGGCATTTGTTTTATATTGGAGATTTAGCAATAACCATTAGACTCATGCAATAATCTTCTTTGTCTAATGTCAATCTAGAAAGGCTCACTTGGTGAATCTATGAAACAACCAACCACTTTGAATCCATACACTTTTCCAAGTCTTAGAAAAAGGAATCAATCAAGCTAATTGTTTGGCCAATAAAGGATCATGCCTAGGTTGTGGAACATTGAGGATAAAATGGGGGTATCCTTCTCCTCGGTTGATTAATAATTTTCTTTAATTCCTAATCCAATGTTATAGATTCCATCATATGACCAAGCCAAGTGGTCCAATGAATTTAAGATGTAAGGCTAGAATTTGAAATGAATTACAACCTCTATACCATTGCACAATTCAACCTATACCATTACACAATTCAATATTTATGCAAAGCAACTCTTTCAATTTAGTTTTATTGTAACCCCAAGCTATAGACACCCTCAATTCATTTCTAGTGTTATATCCTCATAGGTGGTGATCCTGGCAACATCTCTCCCCAATCCATGTTCAATGAATTCTTCAAATGTTTCACAACTTTTCTAGTTGAAAAGGTGAGTAGATATGTCTTTACAGTTGTTCTTATATGTTATTTGGTTTCAAATTCATAGTGTAAGTATGGTTCACGAAGGATAATATGGAGGATGACTTGAATTAGGGGATTATTGGTAGTTTTCTTTAGAGATTGGAATGACTTGAATTAGGATGAGTTTTTTTTTTAGATAACAAAAGATATGTTTTCACTACAACAGAAGAAAATCGTGCTCAAGAGGAAAATCATAGGAGTGGGCTTGCAAGTATAATGGAAACTCTAATGCAGCAGAAGAGACAAATTGAAAAATCAAGAGGCTAAGTTTTGTGATCTACATCAACATGTTTCAAATTTATCTAGGAGACCTTAGTCAACCACCTCCAAAATTAGAATGTCTGTTAGTTCAAGTGTTGAAGAAAACAGTTGGTAGGAAGTCCCTTTATTAATTTAAGGTTTTCTCATGTTTTGTAAAGCTATTCTTTTTTTAACTTAAGGTCTTCTCATGTTTTGTAAATCTAGTTTTAAGGTGTCTTTTTCAAGCTTTATACAAGCAAAAAAATTTGGACACCCCCTGCAAAGGATAATATCACCTTTTGTATGGTCAATATTGTACCTGCTAATGCCAATGACATTATTAGGGAAAATTTTAGTTTAGACCCAACTCATTCAATTGAACCTCTTCATGGCCACAATTTATTTATGTTGCCTTGATTTTTGACAACGATGATGTGCTTTGAATACTCATAGAGTTTGAACATTAGTTCCAACCTCAGTAATCAAATCTATAATCCTATTAAAGAATTAAGGGCCTATATTTTCATTGGAGTTCCACACCCTCCTTGTGTGAAAATTTTTAAACACACATGGCAACAACATAAGCTGAAAGATAAAACATGAGAATACATTTTTATTAACAAATGATATACATTATAGTATATGGTTTGACCATTGGGTTCCACATCCCAACGTCTCTTGGACTCCTTTTGTCTATTCGACTTCCACACTAACCCATTGAGGATTAGGTGTCCAACATTCCCCCCCTTAATCCAAAGGGTTATGTATGAGTCCAAGAAGAGAGCTGTAATACAAAATGTGAAAAAATGCATGGCAGCACTAGGCTGAATGTGCTCTCTAAGATGTTGGTATAAAGGGTGGTGGTTTAAGGATGACCACCAACAGTGGAACGCTTAGTACAGTTCCCGGAACTCTTCCAAAACTGGGAAGAAGATGACGTCTTCTACTAGAGGAAGTGCTCCTATTGTTTTGAAAAGGGAAACCTTCAACCATGAAAGGGAGGTCTCACCCCGCATAAAAGGGAGAACTTCAACCTGAAAAGGGAAGTCTCAACCTGTGATGGTTTAAGGATGACCAACAACTCTGAAATGCTTAATGCAATTCCTAGAACTCTTCCAAAACTGGCAAGAAACTGAAGTCTTCTGCTAGAGGAAGTGTCCCCAATTTTGTTCCTGGAATTCTTCTGAAGATGGCAAGAAGCTGTAGTCTTCTACTAGAGGAAGTGTCCCAGATTACCAACTAAAGGCATGCTCAGGGGCATCTTTGTTTCTGGCTACAACTCTGAATTTGGTATGGTAGGTTGTGGCTCAGGCTCGCTTGATGTGGCTTTGAAGCTTGTAGGTGACCATCATTTCCCCCCCATCAGATACAAGGTGAGATGATGGAGAAAACTCAACTGCAAGGCTGTTCAATACTCTGGAACAAGTTTTGACATGTGATTGAAATATCTTCTTGGTTGTTGATGCCCATTGCCAAGAAGCGATCCACCCAAGATGAATCTTTGTTCTTGCAGGAGGTTTGTTTCTTAAGCATATGTTTGAAGAATGACTGGTTTTATGACAGTGCTTACATGGATGAAGATAAAAACAGTGTTCTTTTAGATTGCCAACTCGGTTACAGTGTTGTCATTTCACAATCTGTTGTGGTGGCTGTAGAGCTGTAACTAGGGTCCCTCACACCACTAATTATCCCACATTAATAAGTCAATCCGGGAACGTTTTGTTATTGCAAGGAGTAATTCAATCCGAGGCTGTTTGTCAGAGTAATGCTCGGTAGTATAGTGTCCTAATGGTTTGAAAGGAAACAGATGCTAAGCTGTAACGAAACGAACCCAAAAGATAAAATCACACAAGGCAGTTGATTAGTCAAGGGTACGGAAACAATAACCCATCCCTTTAGAAACTGATAAAGAAAGGAAATCAGAGCATGGACTTATAGGTCTGGGGCTAAGCAGCGTCTTGCTGAGGCTCTTGACAGCCTTAGACCTGCTCTCACACTAAAAACAACAAAGGCAGGTAAATCAAGCAGCGAAAAGTAAAATGGAACAACAATCTGGAAATGGAACAGCAGTAAAGAAATGGAACAGTAGTAAGGAAATGGAACAACAAGAATAAATGGAACAGCAATAATAAATGGAACAGCAATACTGGAACAGCAATCCTCAACCGTATGTACACATTCTCTACTACTACAGCAATTTGAGAATAATGGATGATATGATTATGTTCCTGAACAAGGTAATATTACTTTCGAGTCTTGCAAATACTATTTCACATGGATCTGATAACAATAATATTCATACCAACATTCCGCTACAGAAATAGCTGAAAGATGCAATTCGTATAGATCCACTTATACAATGCAGAGACATGAGATAAAGGACTCATTCAGATGTCAGTTATAACGAAACATAACATATCACATAAAAGATGTATCATATTACTTAAATAATGGAAATAAACAAACCACACAGTATAATAATACAAAAGCAAGTGTCCTTCGGAGCTGGGCCCTTGGCTGCCAATGGAACACTGCCTGAAGTTACTCCAGATGCAGAGACGAAATGAACACCAAGTCTTTTATATTAATTGCATCAACAAAAGTATAACAAAGTCAGGTCTCAGAGAGACTCAATGATTACAGTTGGTTCTGGAATTTAGAATTACAAAAGCAGTCCTCCTCCGTTCAATGGCGTGGTGCCTTTATATAACAGAAATGATGGAGGTATCTAGATAATCAAAAGATAAGTTAAAGCAGCGATCCCTCAGGATCAAGGATCCTGAGGGATTCGCTAATCGTTCGATTCTTCTCTTTCCCTTCTTGCGTTCTCCGTCTCAGTATCCCGCTTTCTTTCTCTGGGCTATTCGGCTCTAATTTTACTTGATCTTGTCCGCATTCGGTTCCCTGTTTGCGGGACAGTAGTTATTTTCCCTTTTCTTCTTGCTTTCAATCGCCGATCCTTTGTTTTCACGTCTTCCTGCATAGAAAACGTCAATCATTAGCACTTAAGCTTCCTTTATCGATTGTTGCACATTTTATCAAAACCCTTTATCTTCTTTGAACTCATAATGCAGAAAAGGTTACAACTATTATTGAAAAACCACTAGATTGCTAGTCAAAAGCATACCTTCCAGGTGCTCCACACACCCCCCTGCTTACCCTGTTTCATGGCCTCATGAAAACATTGTAGTTGAGATGCAAGGCAGTGAGAGAATAGGCCGGAGAAGGGATCTCGCGAGGAGGCCGGCAACCATGATGAGCAACTAGATGGTCAAAGAAATGGTCTATTTGATCTGCAGGCATCTCATATAAGGCCTGATATCGGGTGCAGGGTGCCAAATAATTGGACTGCGAAATCGATACCCTAACCAGGATGGCCCTGCTTGCAGAATCCGTTCCCCATAAAGGTTCAACCGGCTGGCAGCCAGCTCAAAATTCTCATATTTGAATGGTTCCCTGAGCTGGATGCTTGGACTAGAAGTCCGGTATCGAAATTTTGCAGCATCGAGGGCAAGATCTTTAATAGTCAGGAAATATTCCAGACCGTTTCGGATCAAGTCTTCGTGCATGGGCCCTATTATCTCAATGACTCCTGGGGTCCTTATGAGACTCCTATGCTTTCTCCATAGCGTCACTAGGTCTCTAGGTTCAGCTCGTATCCACAAGTCTAGGCTATTTTCTTGTCTCTGAAAGGTGTTATAAGCTCTGAGCCATTTCACCTGATTAACCCCAAATGAGATGAAGGATTGGAATTGTATATTGCCAACAAAAGGGCCAGGATTTAAGTCAGTTTCCTGGTCTAGCACAAGATTGTGCAGATAAAACTTGCATAATAACCTTTGAACTCTAACTCCATAGTGCTTGCAACAGTCTATAAAATCATTAACAGTGTTGATGTGGATAGGTGCTCCTGCCCTAACGGCTTTTATTTTTAATCTCAGATATCGTTCAAGCAAAAATAAAGCATATTTTTTAGCAGGGGCCCTACAAGTCAAAACATCATTATATAAGGAACACACGGTGTCCATCTACTTAACAACACTATCTAATCGACGAGTTACCTTAGCAACCTTTTCCTGCTCCTTCTGCCATCCTTCAAAGGCCTGGCTCTCGAACTGACTGATGTCTCGAAGTTGCTGTTGGAGCTCTTCGTATCTTTCCTTGGGGACTGTCTATTCTCGCAATTGCTCGGCTTCCTGCTGGGCTTCCTTCATCATTTTATGCAAGGTTCTGGTTTTTGGGTCCTTCTTCCACACAGCCGTAGAGGCTGGGAGTTTAACCTGGACCTTCTTATTACATTGCTTTGAGTTTCGGACCCGAATTACGCCCGAGGGTGGTGCTTCTGTTTGGACTTCTTTGTTTTCTGTTTCCTTCTTAATGCGAACAAAGGGTTGCTGTGGTCTTCCTGCCATCGGAGCCTCTTGCTGTTCCATTGGAATATCCATTCATTCTTCAAGGCCAGATGGAACAGCAGTCTATCCCTCCGCGCTATTTGGAACAACAGTTTTTCCCTCCATGTCATTTGGAACAGCACCCTATTCCTCATTATTATTTGGAACAGCAGACTGTTCCTCGGCAGTAGGTCTCCTGATGGGGTTTCGTCCATCAAAGCGAATTCTTGTCCTTGGGGTTCTTGCTACCGTGGTCCTCTTCCTTTTCCCTGCAGTCTTTTGTATCCTCAGACTGGCTTTCAGCATTCGAATTTGCTGCTGGAGTCTGGCTATAGTGCCCAGCAACCTCTGCTGCTTCTTTCTTAATTTCGCAATTTCCCTTGTTTCAGCAGAGGGTTTGGTTCTCAGGCTTGCGTCTTCTGTGATATCTTCCGGCATCCTGGGGACAGATTGTCCCAGATTGTTATCTTCCATTTCATTAACATAGCCAGGCAGGTTTTCTCCCCCTGCCTCTTCTGCATGCATTTCCTCGGGTAATTCTCTTTCTGTGGGACCGTTAGGGACACCTCCTGTGCTGGAGTCCTGGCCATATTCTCCCGTATTGGCCAGAACTGCTGCTAATTCCTCCTCACTTGGAGGGTCTTGCAACGGGCTACCCCCTGGCTGTGCAATTTCTTCTTCCTGATTGCCCTGTTTGGTGGCCTCTTCTCCCTCAGAGGGTTCATGTCCTTTTTCAATTTCTCCTTCCGGCTGGGCAGTCTCGGCCTCCGATTGCTCAGCATTTCCTTCGGAGGGTCCTCCCTCTGATTCTGGAGGTTCATCCGCAATTTCAATTGGCTGGGCCGTTGTTCCCTGAATTCTTTCCAACCTTCCTCGTATTCGGGCCAGCCGAGCTGACTTCCTTGGCCTCTCAATGTTGTTGGGAAAAGTATCCAATACAGAATGACCCTATCCCACTCTAAGGGTGATAGTACCTCAACAACAATCAAAGCAAAGCTATTCGAGATTACTTCTTTATGAGATGTAAGAGAGGGGAGAAAGAGATCCACTAACCGTTGTCTTCCGCTAATGATTGATCCAATCTTCTCTCTTTGCCGCTTGCTCCCAGCTCCTTGCTCTTTCACTGGCCCAGCTACACCGAGATCCTGCAAAATAACAAGAGAGGGAAACTACAAGAAGCATACATTCATAATTGATTCAAGGATTAGAATAAATCAAATATACAAGCATAACAATACACCATTGAGACACATGCATATAGAAGAACCTCAAATGCTTTATTAATGGAAGAAGTAAAGTTCAGGTAGTGATACAACCATAAAAGGCCCAATCCAGCATCACCTCCCAGCAGAAAGAAATCTCCTCTTCACCTCCTTCAAGCAAATCACCCAATAGTTCTATACTCAAACCAACAGCACTTCCTTACATTCACAAGATTCCAGCCTCCTTAGACCTCATGAGAGAGCTCTATATATAGGAGTTTTGGAGAAAGGATGAGTCAGCTTGAGCTTGGCATGGAGCTGACTAGTGTCCTCTCCCACTTCAGTTATTCTTCAGTTCTTGAGTCCACTTGGAGTTTCTTGCTTCCACTTGGAGATCTAGATCCTCTTACTCATCACAAGGCGAATTCCCTGATCCAAGTGTCATTTTGGAAGCTTCCTGGGCATTTGACACCTTGAGGAATGACTGTGCCACTTGGCCAAACTCGCCCAGTGCAGGTAGCCTTCATTGCTGTTGACATTCAGCACAGGTACAGAGTGGAGCAGTTGACATTCAACGCAGATGCTCAGTGGAGCAGTAGACATGATCCAGAATTAGCTTGCTTTTGAGTGTTTTTAGGTGGAGAATTGATATTTAGTGCTGTGGTTTTCTGACCTTGTTCCTCTAGGGGTAGGAACAACATGTTTAGGGACTTTGGATCCCTTAGATTATTGACATTTCATGCTTCATGCTGTAAGGCACAAAAATGTCTATAACAGTTGCCCCCTAAAGTATGAGGTCGTTTATCGGGTGAAATGCTTTATCAGGAGGATCCGAAGTTCATTCAATCGCTGAGAGGTAACCTGTAATAAAATACAATACAATACATTATTTTTCATTCTTTCATGATCTAGCTGAGGCGGGCATTCCCATGCTCAGCTTTATAAATTCATTTTGGTACATAGAACAGACGATCGTCTGATGGTAGACTGATAATTCTCTGCTGAAATTATCATCCTTTGAGTAGGATGATCATCTGCTGCAATGATGTACATGTCAAATGTCTTTATATTTCCTGAATATATATCGCAGCCTGGATGGATGAAACTAGATCCGGGGTCTTCAAACTTGTTCGATCTTCACTCTAAGTACAAGTCGATCCATGTGAAAATTGCGCTGAAGTCGAACATGGAATGACATCGCTTGATTACCGGTCAATAATGTAAACCGTTAACAAGCGCGAGAGGAATCACCGATAATGATAATGACCCTCAAGGTATTGCAGTACAATTCATGTGGTGTGAATATAGGACTTGGCGTCGAACACCACGCAAAATCTTCTGGTCGAAGGTCATTGATGTATACCTGTCGCCGGAAGTGAGAAACTTGCCATTGAGGCATGCAAGCTTCAAAGTACTGGGGGGGGGGGGGGGGGTGTTCCTAGATCAACTTCTTGGATAATGAGCTGAAGTCGACAAGAAGCGATCCGTCAAAGGAGGGCCTTAATGAATCCCACATCAGTGACACAGAACAGAGCTAATGATTTTAGTGGAGGTGAAAACAATCTGTGAAATATGATTCAGGGTGGCGATCATGGGTGGATGAAGGATAATGTATGGCAGTGGATGGGACACGGTTGACTCTTTCTGAACAACATCTCTTGAACATATAACGACACTGATGTGATGGATCGGTAGCATTACCCCAAATGTGGATGGTTTGGCGAGGACCATGGTGATGAGACCGGTGAATGAAACAACCCAACCCGATGTGATACGGAGGACAAAGTGTCATGTTCAAGAGCAACTTGCTACCATTAAAGCTTTGAGGTTCTCGCAATTTTTCCCCAGTCATTTCTGACCAGTACCTCTTTATTTTTGTCAAGCTTGAGGAGGATAACATATGCTTGTTCTATAACCTGCCCTTCGGGCAAGCCCATCGCTATGTTTTAACGAGCCTAGCGATAGGGAAACTCGTTCTCGTCTAAAGACAAGTTTGTCGCTATTTAATCATTTTAACGAGTCTAACGACAAGGAAAACTCGGTCCTTTTCATTTTTAGAGAGTCTGAAAAGGTACAGAAAGTTAACTCCAAAATTCCTTTTTCGTCATCTAATCCCTTAAGTCCGAAAAAGTATAAAACAATACAGAAGGGATGAATTTTCGATAATTTTAACGAGCCGAATAAAGCAAGCGCTCGACCTTTTTGTGCAATAATCCCTCAGGTCCAAAAAGATTAAAATATAGAGGAGGGATAGCTCTTCCGGTCATTTTAACGAGCTGGAAGGCCAAAACTCGACAATCTTTTCATATTTTACGAGTCAGTTGAAAAGAGCTTAAAGAAGACTCGTCTTTTGAGGAACGAGTGATGAACAGGGATAGCAGCTGATTCCAGGTACAGGTTGGAATTTTCCAATCACGGCAGTGTCACAAGGATGGCTAGGTGAAATCACTCTTCGCAGCTGTTCCTCAAAATGGGTAAACAATCATATGGAGGTGAACAATCGGCCAAATGAAAGTGGAGGTGGCAGGTGCAAAACACGACCAGGGCTTTTATGGTTGATCAGGTTACATACTTAATGGTTATTTACCGAGATGGGTTCATTTTTTAACGAGCTTGAATGCGCCAAAACACTGCTCAATCTTATGTTTATTTTTTAACGAGCATGAACTATGTGCTAAAACTGCTCGGTGATAAGTTCGCATGCCCCCAGCATAATAACGCAAATCGAGGTGCATGCCCCCCAAGCTTCATTGCATTCAACTCGGTGGTTGGAATGAAGGTTTACCTTTGAGAAAGGGGATTTGTTTCATTTTTTAATGAGGTTGACACAAGATAAGAACCGTCCTCTGACTCCTTGTTTCATTTTTTAACGAGGTTGACATGAGATAAGAACCGTCCTCAGACTCCTTGTTTCATTTTTTAACGAGGTTGACATGAGATAAGAACCGTCCTCGGAGTCCAAATCCATCAGACATAGAAGGTTTCATATTCCACTGTGGCCACTTCCGCCAGATTACTTGGAGGTGGTAGGGCAAAAGTACCCATTAAGGCAGGGTCTTTTAGGAGACCTACTCCGATATTTTGGAGTGAATGATTCCTTCCATGGATCATTGGAATGCTTCCCGTAACTTGTGAACTATTGGGGAGAAAAGTTTGTTGGTCGACGATTGTAATTCCTCCTTGGAAGGGAAATGCAATCTTCCTGAAGTAGGTCGACACAACTGCGGCCATGGCATAGATCCATGGTCTTCCGAGTAGGATGTTGTAATCGAGGTTTCCATCAATTACTTCAACATCAATTCCTACTGTTTTGCCCCCCAGTTCAACTTGCAAGTTACTTAAAATCCCGTATGGAGTGTATGATCGTCCATCAAATGCTTTTAACGTCGTTGACGATTTCGACAAGGGTGGTGAGCCTAAATCTTTCCAGCAACTCATCGACATAAGACATGTAGATGCCCCCTCATCAATAATTGTTCGATGAACAGTTTTGTTGAGGGCTTTCACTTGAATAAGGAAAGCTAGTTGAGCTGGTAACTGAGGGTCATATCCTTTATGATCAAAGGCGACAAGATTGGAATCCATTGGGTCAATTCCACCTATTGCTGATAATAAAGCTTGTTCTTGGGAGAAGAAATTTTGCGGTACCTCAAGTGTCGACATAACGGACGGCGATTGGGCCAGGTCCTCTATCTGTGCTATTTTCGCACAAGGATTAAATGTCGATTTGTGTACTGCTCCCTTTTGCGACTTTACCATTGGCTCAGGAACGATGGGTGGCACAACTTTGGTCAAAGTTGTTGTCGAACTACTAGGTTGTTGATTAGCCTTGTTATTCGACAGCCGTGGATTCCTGTAATCTTTATTCCTTGTCAAAGCATCATTTTGCTGCTTCGAGGTAGACAACATAAGCACTTGGGATCGGGAAGCATTTTGATTAGCAACCAGATTTTGACCTGGATTAGGAAACAGATCAGTCAATACTGCTGGGGTTTTTGAACTCTTAAAGAGTTTCTTAACTTCAGCTATACGTGGACAATCTTTCGTCCAATGATCCTCATCGCATATATGACACCCTGCTGGGGGTTTCCTTTTTCTCCCTTTCTTTTTCTTCTTGCCCCCTGGTTGCTTCAGTTGTTTGCCCTTGTCGGTCGACATGGCATTTACTTCTGAGGCAAGAAGTTCTTCATTTGCATTTTGACTATAAATTTTGTGCTTTCCAATCACGCCATCGCTGGTGTGAGAGTCATTGTTTGATTTAGGAGGAGGAGGAATTGAAAATTCCGGTCTAGGAGCGTCGGGTATTTTGTCGTAGAGCGTGCCGGACTGAGTATAAACTAAGTCCAAATACTGTGCACGAGCGATAACTTGCTCCTCTGTTACGACTCCCCCCTTGGCCACATCTTCCGTTATAGCAGGAAGTAACGACTTTATAAACAATTCAGCTAACAGCTGATCGGGAACATATGTTTTCACCATCCTACGATGACGACGCCACTCATGTATATGATCAGATATGTGGGTGGCAGTCGTCTGTTTGAAGTTGGTAAGGAGTTCTGTTCCCGTTTCATACCTTATCGGCAATTGAAAATGGGTTAAAAAGGTTGTGGCTAAGGTACTGAAGTTGTCGAACGAAGCTCTAGGCAATTCAATGTACCATTTTGCCGCTGGACCCATTAACGTCCTCTGAAAGAGGCGAAGTCTTATCGAATCATCATTCAGGGTGTTCGATGAACACCATAGATGGAATGTCATCACATGATTCGACGGATCTTCACCCAGATTTCCATTAATTTAGGAATATCTGATGGAAGTTTATGCGGAATCGATGGCCACCAAGGAGCATAAGCAATTGGATCATTCGTCAGCCGGTTTAGATCTGGTAATTCTAGAGTTGCTACAAAGGGCAACTGTTGATTCAGGTTAGGTGAAGCATACCCAGGATAAGATGGGATCGCCTGAGAAATGGGTCTTTGCAAACCAGCATAATGCTGGCAAGTTTGACAAGGTTGATGGGTATAACCATTATAGTATGGTTGCCCATTACTTACAAAGACTTGTTGCTCAGGTCCTTGATATGATTGCTGGAATGACGGTTGTTGAGATTGAATCAGCTCTGGTTGTTGGACCATTTGCTGTTGACCAATACTGGATGATTGACCGGGATGAGGAGTCACAGTACGTGTTTGAGCCTGAGTCGCTCCAGATAAGGAGGCACTACCCTGAGATTGTGATTGAGTCGTTGAGACAAGAGGTTGTTGTATTGCAACCTGAGAAACTTGGGGTTGACATACAACAGGTGGAGCTTGTACTTGCGACACATTCACTATAGCAGGTATGGTGGGAATATTCGACACAGGGTGTACTGGTTGCATTGAATATACAACCCCTGGTTGTTGAGGCAGTGTTGGTACCCAAGCACTGGATGTAATTCCAGTTTGACCTGAACTTTGTTGTAAACTCCCATATGGTTGTTCTCTGGGAGGGAACAATGAAAGAGCATACTGCCCTCCATATGGTGGAAATCCAGTACTTAAAGGGTAAATTGGCCTTTGAAGACACATTGGATCAATTTGTTGAGTTTCAACATAAGAAATACCATATGATAATCCGGATGAAGAAATAGGAACTAACCATGTCGTTGTCCCTGATTGGACTCCGGCTTGTTCTTGACAATTGGCCGGGACAGATGGTATACCAGCGAACATCGTTGGAGTAGTAGCAGGAGGCTCTGCTGCTGCTGTGTCGGACGACACAGTCCTAGATGTCGACGGTTGTTCAGACATATCTAGTCTATCCAAAATATTTCCTAGCGATTCTACAGGAACTTCCACTTGTGGTGGACTAACTTCGAAGATCGACGAGGGAAAGGTGATGATTATTCCGCTTAAAGTAAATTTTATAACGACGCTTTAGACACAACTTGCTTTTTCAGTTTTAAAGAGTCGAGAAAAAGCTAAAGATGACTCTAGTCTCCTTCGATGTTTTAACGAGCCCGAAGTGACAAATGCTCGGATAGACTTTTTCAGTTATAGAGTTTGAAAAAGGCCAAAAGAAACTGCTCTGGAGTTCTAGGCAGAGGGTGTGCCAAACCTTTCGCAAAACCACATAATACGTTTTACGGTACGGGTGGTCGATCTTCGTGAATGCTGTGTTCACTGCATTGCGATCAGTAGGGCAGCCGACACGGTTTCCTATGGATAAAGGCTTTGTTCCTATAGGGGTCTCCCAATATATACGTGATGGTACGTGGGAGAACAAGTCCGTATTGATACTTATCACTTCACCGTGGAGGAATCACCCAACCACTCAACGCTAAGATATCACGTTTAACGATGCCGGAAAACGTCTCTAGCTTAGACCTCTATGTGTTTGCGTTATGTTTCAATGCGTTGTTATGTAAATTCAATTTATTTTAAGGTTGATCTTGTTTAGCAGTTTGCCTTTATGGATCACCACGAGATGTATGATAACACTCCTAAATGCAGTCTAAGATGATAAGCAAGCTTTTCAATCTTTCAACTTTGAAAATCTTAACTACTGAGGGAAAAGAAAGACAACATCTTTTCACACAGATCATAGAGCACACACTAATGCACTTTTTCCCTAAATCAACATACAAACTTATATGCAAAATGCAAAAATGCAGGTATTTCTTTTCTCTTTCTTAATGTTGATGCGATACAAAAAGAAAGCTGTTGTATAACTTTGAATTCAATTTCAAGTGAAAGCAAACAAGTTTGTCCAAAATCAAAAGACACCTTAAGATTTACTTGTTTCGACACTAGAAATATATAAATTCAAACCATATGGCGAAAGCAAAATCTCAATCAGCTATGGACAGCAAACAAACTAACTCTCAAGATCAAAACGACACTTATCACAAGTCTAGATCTAAGAGGCCACAGCAAGACTAGTTTACTTTCGTTATGGGGAACTGTAAATGATATAAGAAATACACAAAGAACAAATACAATTTCTTTATACAACCGAGGCGGAATAGTGGCAAGGAAAGTTGGTTTCAGATAGGTACATTGACTGGTAACAGGCTGCAAAAACAAAGGTGAAAACAGGGCAAGAAATAGCAGGAAACCCCAGTAGCACAAGGCAGGATTGGTTCAGCACAGGTAGTACACTGGCAGTTTGACCTTCAGCGCAGGTAGCCCCTTCGGGAACTGCGCTGAAATGCAGACAGCCTTCACACAGCCTGCACTGAAGAACGAAACTTTCGTTTCTCTTGGTTTCCGAGTCACAGATTGCTCAAAAATTCACAGTTTTTGGCCAAATCAGAAGCTATCAGTCAAGTACACACTAAGGGATGAAAAGGAGGATGAAAAGCTATCACTAAGAGCTATTTAGAGTCCTTGTGGATCAGCTCTTCAAATCATAAACTTGCCCAGAAACTGAGCTAGAGTAGCTGCCCTCTACTTTGCATTTGAAAGATCCAAATGCAGTTCGATTCGGTACTCCCCGTGTTTATGAAATGAATAGCAAAAACACAAACAAGCAATAAGATACGGTCCCCAGCGGAGTCGCCAATTTGTTGTTGGGAAAAGTATCCAATACGGAATGACCCTATCCCACTCTAAGGGTGATAGTACCTCAGCAACAATCAAAGCAAAGCTATTCGAGATTACTTCTTTATGAGATGTAAGAGAGGGGAGAAAGAGATCCACTAACCGTTGTCTTCCGCTAATGATTGATCCAATCTTCTCTCTTTGCCGCTTGCTCCCATCTCCTTGCTCTTTCACTGGCCCAGCTACACCGAGATCCTGCAAAATAACAAGAGAGGGAAACTACAAGAAGCATACATTCATAATTGATTCAAGGATTAGAATAAATCAAATATACAAGCATAACAATACACCATTGAGACACATGCATATAGAAGAAACTCAAATGCTTTATTAATGGAAGAAGTAAAGTTCAGGAAGTGATACAACCATAAAAGGCCCAATCCAGCATCACCACCCAGCAGAAAGAAATCTCCTCTTCACCTCCTTCAAGCAAATCACCCAATAGTTCTATACTCAAACCAACAGCACTTCCTTACATTCACAAGATTCCAGCCTCCTTAGACCTCATGAGAGAGCTCTATATATAGGAGTTTTGGAGAAAGGATGAGTCAGCTTGAGCTTGGCATGGAGCTGACTAGTGTCCTCTCCCACTTCAGTTATTCTTCAGTTCTTGAGTCCACTTGGAGTTT
The DNA here is from genome assembly GCA_031772625.1 of Pinus tabuliformis. Classification (NCBI taxonomy): domain Eukaryota; kingdom Viridiplantae; phylum Streptophyta; class Pinopsida; order Pinales; family Pinaceae; genus Pinus; species Pinus tabuliformis. The sequence continues at coordinate 1,254,878,766 of CM062804.1, forward strand.
CTTGCTTCCACTTGGAGATCTAGATCCTCTTACTCATCACAAGGTGAATTCCCTGATCCAAGTGTCATTTTGGAAGCTTCCTGGGCATTTGACACCTTGAGGAATGACTGTGCCACTTGGCCAAACTCACCCAACGCAGGTAGCCTTCATTGTTGTTGACATTCAGCGCAGGTACAGAGTGGAGCAGTTGACATTCAGCGCAGATTCTCAGTGGAGCAGTTGACATGATCCAGAATTAGCTTGTTTTTTAGTGTTTTCAGGTGGAGAACTGATATTTAGTGTTGTGGTTTGCTGACCTTGTTCCTCTAGGGGTAGGAACAACATGTTTAGGGACTTTGGTTCCCTTAGATTATTGACATTTCATGCTTCATGCTGTAAGGCACAAAAATGTCTATAACACTCAAGTTGGTCGGGAGTATCAGTAGGTTCTACAGGTTTCTCAGGTTGTTTTGGCGTATCGGGAGGTTGCTTCCGTTTTGAAGCGGCAGTCTCTCTGCTGCTGACTTCTTGCGTTTCTCTAATCGTTCCGGCGTGCTAGAGGATTGTTCAGGTTTTGGGGGTGGTGCATCCGATCCCCCTTTGACTATTGCGACCAATTCCTCCCAAGTGCTTTGCTGTTGAGTGAGACCATGGCTCACTATCAACCGAATCAGCCCATGGTGGCTAACGACTGTATCTATGTGCTGGGCCTTTTTCAGGCTTTGGGCCGCGCCATGCAGTAACGAATTTAAAAGTGCAGGGAGATTTACAGAACATTTTCCTTTTAAAATAGCTAAGAGTTTCAGGTGACGAGGTCTTACCACGTCTTTTCTCCCTTCGCAGGTGATATAGCTTTGTACTGTCTTCGCTAGCTCGGTCCAGGGTTCCCCTAGTGCTGCCGGCAGAACTCCTTTCCCTTTGACTGTCAAGCTTTGGCCTTCGTCCTGGAAAATTTCCATAGCTTTTTGTAATCTCTCCTTCTTCAGCGTCCATTTGGGTCCAGCAGCTGGTAATCCTGAAACTTCCGCGATGATATCCTCTGTAACCTCTATCCGCTTTCCTCCTACTACGGAGTAGTTTTCCTGCAAATTCTGCAGGAATTCCAACGCTACCGCTTCGTTTGATTCTTGCAGGCGGTTGAAGTAATTCAACCATCCTGCGTTTTCCAGGATTTTGCGAGCAGCAGCGGAGACTGTCAGCTTGTGAGGTTCGCTACGGACCGTCTTTCCGCCCATGATTCAACTCAGAAATAGACTCAGAAATGGAACAACAACTGTTTGCGGTATTTATGACGCAGAAAGGATGATCGATGCCAATTTAGGAAAGGATTACACAGGGCATGCAACAAAAAGAAGAGATCGTGGACGGCATTCTCCGTGAGATGGAAGCATCATACCGTTAAATCATGCCATTTCCTTGTACATTATTTTGCCCGAATGGTATGCAGCCACGTAATCCATGGAGTAATGAGGTTACTTCCCCCCCCCCGCGATCTGATAGGCTGCCCACAGCCATCAAAGAGAGGAGCGGCAGCCAGTCGGGAGTGCAATCATCAAGTACATCATATGAAAGTATGCCATGTTGTAAAAGAACAATGAAATGCCAAAACCGAGGCGAAAAGGTGGATCGCGTTTTATATAAGCCTGCGTGATATAATGAGGAATCGGGGGATTGGACGTCTGTCAACTGTACGAAGTCTCCAGTAGTCATTGTCAGTTCCGTTTCCATGATTGGTGGTAATGTTCATGCGATAGATATATCGGGGTGTGACATATGATACATGCGAAGGATATAAGAGACAGAAAGATTTTAATATCATACCTGTTGGTGTAAATATTACGACTTCGATGCCATTAACAGAGCTCTGCTGCCAACAGGTGTTCATAACCTTGGCAGAGTTGTTTATCTCACCCTCCGGAACCATGATCCTTTGTGTATATTCTGAAGAGTGCTTTGTCAAAATGCAGGCCATTATGTTGGCTTGGTGACCAGATAGTCATAATGCCATTCACAAGGTAGGCGCGAAACGTGGTCAGGCCGGCTCGCGATGAGACCTCCTGTTCCAAGATTTGCTTGTTAATTTATTTTTGGACCATATCCCTGGTGTGGTGGCCATTATGGGAATGCCACTTCGCTTCCACCCTTATGATCATGGTAGGCCGGCTCTGAATGAGACCCCCTATCCTGCATTTGACAACTTTCATATTTTGTTTTTGTTTTCTTTTGCAGAGCATCTCTCTTGTTTATTTTCACATCAGGGTGGTTCCGCACTCCTTAAGAGCGGGGAATGGTGGAAGAAGTCTTACGATCCCAACAGATAGATATAAATCATTCGTTCTTACTCCCAAGTAGTGATCAAAAAAGATTTTAGGGAAATAAAGATCACCAATAACAATGGTACCGGTAAATGAAAATGACAGTGAAGATTAAAAGTTCACGTCCCTCCTCTTGTTCTTTTATACATACTGGTTTGATAGTGATAGCGATTTATGATGTGCTGATTTCGGTATCTCATGGTTTATGTTCACGGCATAAGTTCATTGTTGTATCTAAAAGATTGAGGAAACCATGGTCGCAAAGCATCCTCCATAAGGACGAAAACATGACAATGGCATTCCTGAGAGAAGAATTCATTCATAGGATACCATTTCTTTGAGAGGAGCCACTGAAAATCGCAAATGTTGTTCCTTTTGAGAAAGGAACAACAAAGTCACTCAAATGTTGTTCCTTTTGACAAGGAACAACAGACACACTCAAGTGTTGTTCCTTTTCGCAAAGGAACAGCAAAACATACAAGTGTTGTTCCTTTTCGCAAAGGAACAGCAAAACACACAGGTGCTGTTCCTTTTCGCAAAGGAACAGCAAGACACACAAGTGCTGTTCCTTTTCGCAAAGGAACAGCAAGACACACAAGTGCTGTTCCTTTTCGCAAAGGAACAGCAAAACACACAAGTGTTGTTCCTTTTCGCAAAGGAACAGCAAAACACACAAATGTTGTTCCTTTTCGCAAAGGAACAACAAAACACACAAGTGCTGTTCCTTTTCGCAAAGGAACAGCAAAACACACAAGTGATGTTCCTTTTCGCAAAGGAACAGCAAATCACACAAGTGCTGTTCCTTTTTGCAAAGGAACAACAAAACACACAAGTGCTGTTCCTTTTCGCAAAGGAACAGCAAAACACACAAGTGCTGTTCCTTTTCGCAAAGGAACAATAAAACACACCAGTGTTGTTCCTTTTCGCAAAGGAACAACAAAAACACTTGGAAAAAAACCAAGGAAACATATATACAAGATGTTATGTACAAGTTATGAAATGAATTTCTTAAGCTATAGGTGAGGAAGATTGCGCTTCCTCTCCTAAAATTTTCATATCAGTATCTTGTCGCAGCTGTTGACAGAAGGATTCCCGAGTGAGTGGCTTTCGATAAAGGCGAACTCGGTGGCCATTTACTTTGAATGCATATCCAGAACCGTCAATTGTGACCAAGGTAAGGGTCCCATTATCGTGTACCTTCTGGATTTCGTATGGTCCTAACCATCGAGTCTGGATTTTCCCAGGGAAATCCTGAAACCGAGAGTCGTATAACAGAGCCCAGTCTCCTTCATGAAAGACTTTATTCTTGATAAGTGCATCGTGCCATTTAGCCCGCTGCTGTTGAATCAATGCTGTATTATGTAATGCAGAGAGCCTGATTTCGTCTAATTCATTAATCTGTTGTAATCGATTGATTTGTGCCTCACTCAGATCTAGGCCGACTTCCTGTGCAGTTCGTAGTGTTCGGATTTCGAATTCTATGGGGAAAATTGGCTGCTTTCCAAACACTAATTGATAGGGTGAATAGCCTGTAGTGCTTCTCCATGTGGTTCTGTAGGCCCACAGTGCCTCAGGTAGTCGAGCGGCCCAATCTCGCCGATGCGATGCAATGGTTTTTGTTAAAATTGATTCTATTACCTTATTACTACTTTCTACTTGCCCATTTGCCTGCAGATGGTATGGGGTAGTAATCTTATGTTGGACATGGTAATTGTTAAGTGTTGCAGCTAATTTATTTCCAACAAATTGTGGTCCACCATCGGTGATTAATTCTCTCGGAAGTCCATAACATACAAACAAATGGAATAAGAATTGTATCACAGAGTCTTCTGTAGCCCTAGGTAATGATTCGGCCTCGACCCATTTAGTAACATAGTTTGTCGCCACCAGAATGTATGTCCTCTGATTTGATGATGGATTGATGGGCCCAACGAAGTCCAGAGCCCATCGTTCGAATGGCTCAATGACCAATTGTGGTCTCAGAGGCATTTCATCGGCTTGGCCAGGTTTTCCTGCTCACTGGCAGCTGTCACAAGCTTGTGCAAACTTTTTCGCATCCTTGAAGATTGTAGGCCAATAGTATCCAGTCTGCAATACTTTATGTGATGTTCTTTTTTCAGCGAAATGTCCCCCGCATGGCCCGTCATGGCAAGCTTTTAGAATGTCGAAGATTTCATCTTCTCGAATACACCTTCTGATTTGCATGTCTGCCCCTGTATGGAACAAATGGCCTCCAATCCATGAAAAGCGAGTGCTTTTCTGAACAATCTGCTTGCGTTCCTGAGGGGTTAAGTGTTTTGGTAACTTACCGACTGCAAGGTAATTGGCGACATCGGCATACCAGGGTGTTCGAACAACAACAGCAAAAAGGTGCTCGTCAGGGAATTGATCTTCTACTGCTGCTGTTTCGACTGCTTTCGGTATCCGTGAGAGGAAATTAGCTACAGGGTTCTCCTTGCCAGGTCGATCCTTAATTGTGATGTCGAACTCCTGCAATAAGATCAACCACCTGGTTATTCTAGCATTCGTAACAGGTTTATTTGCCAAATATTTGATAGCAGAATGATCTGTATATAACACAACAGGATAGCCTGTAATATAATGTCTAAATTTGTTAACAGCATGTATTACAGCTAGGAATTCCTTTTCAGTAACAGTATAATTAAGTTCGGCAGAGGATAAATTTTTGCTGATATAGTAAATAGCATATGGCTTCTTATCCTCTTCTTGTCCCAGGACTGCACCAATTGCTGTGTCCGAGGCATCAGTTGAGATTTGAAATGGCAAATTCCAGTTGGGTCCTCGAAGGACTGGAGCTGTTGATAACAGGTTCTTCAATTCCTTAAAAGCCTGGTCGCATTTTTCTGTCCACAAGAAATCAACATTGCCAGTTAAAGCATATAGAGGTGCAACAATACGTGAGTAATGTTTTATAAATCGTCTATAATACCCAGAAAATCCAAGGAAACTGCGTACCTCTGTGAGTAGTGGGAGTAGGGATGAGCAAAAGAATGTGAATTTTAGCCGGGTCTACCTGGATGCTAGCTGCTGAGATGTAGTGCCCTAGAATGAGCCCTTCTGTCATCATCATGTAACACTTTTCGTGGCTCAGGCAAAGTCTGGTAGCGATACAACGTTGTAGGACTTTTTCCAGGGTATCCAGAGCTGGGTCAAAATCATCTCCATACGGTGTAAAGTCATCCATATACACCTCAAGTCCGTCATTTATTAGGTCTGCAAAGATGCTGAGAACAGCTCTTTGAAATGTAGCAGGGGCATTGCATAGGCCGAAGGGTAGTACTCGATAGGCAAACGTTCCCCAAGGGCAAGTAAAGGTAGTTTTATCCTGATCTTCAGGGGCGATTTGGATTTGGTTATATCCGCTGAAGCCATCCAGGAAAGAGAAAAATTTCTTCCCTGCTAAAGTGTCCAGTACTTGATCTATAAATGGGAGGGGAAAGTGATCCTTATGTGTGGCCTTATTTAACTCCCTGTAATCCACGCAGATCCTCCATTTCCCATTTTTCTTGGGTACCACCACTAGGGGAGAGACCCACTTACTGTCGGAGATGGGGTAAATAAAATTAACATCTAAAAGTTTCTGAAGTTCGGCTTTTACTATTTCTTTTAGATGGGGGTTGAGTCTTCTTTGTGGCTGACTAACAGGTCTTGCATCCTTCTCTATATAAATGTGGTGGGTGCATAATTGAGGATCAATCCCCTTCATGTCAGGGTAATCCCACGCAAATTCTCCTTTATATTTTTGTAACAGATTAACAAGCTTCATTTCTTGATCTGGTGTAAGGTTGACGTTAATATTTAGAGTCTTACCAGGTTCAATTTCCACTACTTTACTATTGGCAACAACAGTTACTGGTATTGTTTGGTCATGTGGATCTTTTAAGGGGTCTTCTTCTAGCTCACTATCAAATGCTGCCTCTATCATAAAACACTGTGTGTGAGAGCTAGATTCGGTTTGACTGATGAAGTTATTGATAGCATCATCTTCTATTTGATCTTTAAAATCTAAAGCCTTCTGTACAGTCAATGGGGCTCTGATATTGTTAGTAAGGTATGACACAGGATACTGATTGGTTTTGATCATTAGCAGGCTTGGCTGTGCTGGAGGATATAGAACGAGATTTTTAACATCTGGTCATTTAGTTATAGTCATGTTTCCCTGCCGGCAACCAATGTAGGCATCGTCAGTAGCAAGCCAAGGTCTCCCTAATATTAGCGGATGTCCATCTAGTCGGGTTTTTGGATTAATTACCAGGAAATCGGTTGGATACTCCCAGGAATCTACAGAAACCATGACATCATATAGAGTACCTTCGGGTTGAACTACAGATCGATCTGCCAATTCTAACAAAGTAGAAGTAGGTTCTACCGATGTGATGCCAAGCTTTTGGCAGGTGGAAGTTGTCAAAATATTGATTGCAGCTCCCAAGTCGACTAAAGCATTAGTCAGGGTTTGACCATAGATTTGGACAGTTACAATTTGGTTCCCGGGATCTTCGTATTTGATATGTGTCTCTTTTCCTGATAACAGGTCAGATAAAGTTCCAACTACTTGGACTCTAGGGTTAGTAGTTATATTCCTCCTTGATTTTTTTATGCACAGTTCTTTTATAGTCTTTGCGTATATGGAATATCTTGAATGGCCTAGAGGAATGGAATTTTTATATACAGGTTTTGTAACTCTCCCAGAATGTCAAAGTCTGGATGTTGCACTGGTCGCGGTATGACTAATCGTTCCGGGAAAGGAGGAGAGGATGTATTTGTTTGTTGTTGGGTCTGTTCCTTATTTACATCCTTTTGTTGTAGCAGTTGGTCTATTGGTAACTGATCTTCAATGTGACCTGTTTTGTCTCCCTCTGTTTCTATGATACGTCCAGATCGTAACTGAAGGTCATTGCACTCCCTTAAGTCAAGTCCATTTTCCGATGTATCTATGATTTGGATAGATTGGACTGGTCTATTATTAGGATTGGGGTTGGGTTGGGCTGGGAGTTGTGGCCTTAAATTAGACTGGGGGTTTTGTTGTAAGGCTGGCAGAGTTGGTTGAGGGAGTGGAATAGTTCGTGTTGACTGATATGTCGATCTTGGCCAATTGGTCTGCCAGGGTGAACCTTGTGATGTGGGGGGAATCCATTGCGGAGGGTATGAATTGTTCTACCAATATGGTGGGGTGTAGGAAAAATTTGGCCATCCGAATTGGTTTGTCTGATTCATCCATGGATTTGGAGAAGGAAATGGCTGTGATGACCAATTCGGGACTGGGGGTGTAGATTGGTTTTGCCACATACCATATTGTTGAGCATTGTATTGTGGAGGTTGAAAAGAAGAAGCTGGATCCAAAAACATACCTGATTGCCTCGGTTGCCATTGGCGACGTTGGTTAACAAAGTATGCTGGTTCTGATTCTTCTTCTGCTTCCTTGTATACAGCCTTCAATCCAGGAAGTGAGGGGCAGCTTTCAGTAAGGTGGTCTTTCGTACAGATAGCACATGCTTGAACTGTATCTAGCGGACATTCTTTGTGGCTGTGTTTTCTTCTGCATCGGGGGCAGAAAATTGCCAGATTTTGCTCTGCCTCCATTTGCTTTTGTTTAGCCTGCACAATATCAAGCTGAGTAGTTAATGTCCCTAGGATATCAGTTTTAAATTTTTCTAGTAAATTCCCAAGTTCTACCCATGTTACCCCTTCTGTTGATATTTTGTTATCTCTAACAAACCTATCATATTCTGTTGGTTTTATCCTTGTGCTACCCCTTGTACTCCTAGTACATAAATAAATGATATCGGCAAAATTCTCTTGGTAAATATCTCCTTTTCCCATGATATTCAACGTTTCAATCCATTGTTCTTTCATACCTCTAATTAATGCAGTTTTCAACACATTGTCAGGCAGAGGTAATGATGCATAAGGGGATCTCTGTAAATTATACTGGAAGCGTTCTACATATTCCTCTAGAGTTTCATTCGGTCTGGCTGTCATTTGGAAGATTTCATCTTTCAGTTCCCTTGACCTACAGTAATCCTGATATTTCTTGAGAAAGGACTCTTTCATTTGCTCCCAATTGTTTATGACTCCACCACTTAGACCCATAAACCATCTCAGAGCTGCTCCCTTCAAAGTAGAGGGAAACAACTTTAATTTCTGAGGATCAGTGGTGTAATCATACCCTCTACATAACACATCGAATTCAAATAAGAATGCATCAGGGTCCTCTGATGTGAGTCCGTGAAACGTTGGGATGTGTTGAAGAGGAATTGCCTTCATGGGGGCATTCGCAGCAGAATCTACTATAGGATATTGCAATGTAGAAGTTTGGGTATTTGGCTGATTCTGCGCCATGGGATCGAAGATGTGCCAGTAACCTTCCGAGATTTCTAAGAGGGTATTCCTAGGTTGAGAAGGGGCGGCCTTGGCAGGGGCTGTCTTGATGACACTTCCCTTATCCGGGATTTCTATCTGAAGGAATGGGGTGCTTTCAATATTAATTCTGGCTGCGCTGGGCTGTTTAACAGCTGGATTATCCTGGAGGGAGATTTCGGTTCCTCTATTTCCCCTGTTTCCCCCTCTCCTTCACAAAGGTTGCTTAAGTTCCCTTCTTGCAGCCGTTCAGACATAGGATTTTCAATTTCTTGGAAGTCCTGTTCAACAATCTGACTCTGCACCTCAGCGTAGGCTCCAGATGGTGATGCTGTAGCCTGAAGGGAATTGGTAGGCTGCTTAGAATAAGTCTTTCTGAGGCCTACTGATGGCTGAGATTCAGTTTTCTTGTAGATTTCGTCTATGAAGGTCGTTCGGCCAAGGGTCACCGGTCCTTTGGCTTTCTCAGGTTTGGCTGGGGTTTTGGTATTCTTTTCTAACTTTTTCTGCTTAGTCATGCACTCTAAAAACTACTAAATCCTATCAACCAGCAATTCTACTAAGAGAGCGGACGGTGGAGCAGGGCTTTTACGTGCTCCGTACGCAGGTTCTTACCTTCCGTTTTTAAAATCCAACTCCCCCCTAGCAGATTTGCGCACTACTCTGTAAAGGGCAAATGGCTATTACTCCTCCCCGGCAACGACGCCAAAATGTAGAGCTGTAACTAGGGTCCCTAACACCGCTAATTATCCCACATTAATAAGTCAATCCGGGAACGTTTTGTTATTGCAAGGAGTAACTCAATCTGAGGCTGTTTGTCCGAGTAATGCTCGGTAGTATAGTGTCCTAATGGTTTGAAAGGAAACAGATGCTAAGCTGTAACGAAACGAACCCAAAAGATAAAATCACACAAGGCAGTTGATCAGTCAAGGGTACGGAAACAATAACCCATCCCTTTAGAAACTAATAAAGAAAGGAAATCAGAGCATGGACTTATAGGTCTGGGGCTAAGCAGCGTCTTGCTGAGGCTCTTGACAGCCTTAGGCCTGCTCTCACACTAAAAGCAACAAAGGCAGGTAAATCAAGCAGCGAAAAGTAAAATGGAACAGCAATCTGGAAATGGAACAGCAGTAAAGAAATGGAACAGCAGTAAGGAAATGGAACAACAAGAATAAATGGAACAACAATAATAAATGGAACAGCAATAATGGAACAACAATCCTCAACCGTATGTACACATTCTCTACTACTACAACAATTTGAGAATAATGGATGATATGATTATGTTCTTGAACAAGGTAATATTGCTTTCGAGTCTTGCAAATACTATTTCACATGGATCTGATAACAATAATATTCATACCAACATTCTGCTACAGAAATAGCTGAAAGATGCAATTCGAATAGATCCACTTATACAATGCAGAGACATGAGATAAAGGACTCATTCAGATGTCAGTTATAACGAAACATAACATATCACATAAAAGATGTATCAGATTAATTAAATAATGGAAATAAACAAACCACACAGTATAATAATACAAAAGCAAGTGTCCTTCGGAGCTAGGCCCTTGGCTGCCAATGGAACACTGCCTGAAGTTACTCCAGATGCAGAGACGAAATGAACACCAAGTCTTTTATATTAATTGCATCAACAAAAGTATAACAAATTCAGGTCTCAGAGAGACTCAATGATTACAGTTGGTTCTGGAATTTAGAATTACAAAAACAATCCTCCTCCATTCAATGGCGTGGTGCCTTTATATAACAGAAATGATGGAGGTATCTAGATAATCAAAAGATAAGTTAAAGCAGTGATCCCTCAGGATCAAGGATCCTGAGGGATTCGCTAATCGTTCGATTCTTCTCTTTCCCTTCTTACGTTCTCCGTCTCAGTATCCCACTTTCTTTCTCTGGGCTATTCGGCTCTAATTTTACTTGATCTTGTCCGCATCCGGTTCCCTGTTGGCGGGACAGTAGTTATTTTCCCTTTGCTTCTTGCTTTCAATCGCCGATCCTTTTTTTTCACGTCTTCCTGCATAGAAAACGTCAATCATTAGCACTTAAGCTTCCTTTATCGATTGTTGCACATTTTATCAAAACCCTTTATCTTGTTTGAACTCATAATGCAGAAAAGGTTACAACTATTATTTAAAAACCACTAGATTGATAGTCAAAAGCATACCTTCTAGGTGCTCCACAGTGGCTGTTGCTGTTGCTGTGGAAGAGAACCAAAATCTGAAACAGCTGAAGTGGAACTGTCATGAAGGACAGGTGAAGATGAATCATCCTCAAGAAATCCAGCAGTTTGAAATTGGATTGGTTTTGAGTAATCTGGAATATGCAAGGACAAGTCCTTTTCATATCCAAGACCAGTTTTGTGCTTGTTATGGACAAGTTGTTCCCAAGGTCTGATGATGGGCTTGGGAAGTGCAGACTGAGTTTCTGCTTCTGCATGTACAACTGCTGCTTTATTGGGCACTGGATCAGAATGAACTTGCTTCTTATGGGAGTCTGTTTTAATGTTCTGAACAGAAGCAGGTTCAGAATGATGACTCCTCTGTTTTAATTCCTTTTGTTGAAGTTGAGATTCAAGCTCCAAAAATTCTATCTTCTCTTGTGCATTTTGCAGACAAATTCTAATGTCAGCCAGAGAGGATTTGTTGATTTTTTCTATGTCATTAGTAGTAGACTATATCATAATTTTCAAAAATTCTAATACTTCATAAGCTTTCCCCATTTTCTCCAGTTTAAGAGTGCCAAGAAAAATTCATAATAATGACAATAATTTTAAGCACTTGAATTCTCTAGAAAGAAATATGTAGACACTTGTAGCACGGTCGATATAAAACAATATTTTCCCCTTTGAAATAATTCCCTTCCTCAATTTAATGGCTTCATATTTCGAGTATTTGAAGGAAATTGAAAGCACTTCAAGTTAGCACATGCTGGAATTTATACATGTGTTTGTCCTTTACTATATTGCAATGCCGAAAACAACAAGCAAAACACTCATAAATCTGAATTGTTGTTGCAAACAAATAGTAGACAATCTGGTGCATATAACACTGATATCACCCCAAAAATTAAAGCAAACTTCTCATTAGAACCTATTGAGAAAAAAAAAATTGTTTTTTGCACATAAATTTATGCCCAAACTGCACAATAGGAACAAGTAAATTGAACAAGTAGCAACTTTAAATTGAATTGGATATTTCAAATACTCCTTCACTTTCTCGACCAGTGGAAAATAATAGTCAAGTTCAATAGCGACTGCTGATACATTCTTGTAACCATTGATGATAGCATGTGGAATAGCTACAATTGTGGGATTACAGATCGCCAGAGAAAGAGTTGTACATAATCTCATAATCTCATAAACTGCAAATTGCTTGTTGTGGTGTGCCAAAAATGGTCTTCCAGAACTATTCAGACACATGCATATGCCCAATAGTTAATTCATGAATCATATGATACTTGGTCTTCAAAATACAAATACCAAATATAGCCCTTCAAAAATTTCAACGCAACATACTAGGAGTTATGCATGAACTTGGCTCGATTCCAACACACTGCCTTTTAAAAAATTCTATTCAACATATGCCATTTGCAACCCAATAAATTTCAACGCATGTATGAACTATGGCTATTCAAAACTTTAATGCATGTATGAACACAAGAGCATCATTTTTAAGGGAAATCAATGCACGGTTAATGGAACCATACCAAAACAACCAACGCATAGTATATGGAGCCACACCAAAATGACCAATGCACAGTATATCAATTCACATGGAAATAACTTGAATAGTGCCAAAACTAACTCGCATATATCACCAAGTTGTATTCTTGGCATATCTTTAATGTTCTATCATGAATGGTTCAATGTGCCTTCTTCACCAATACACAGTCATGCACGGGAGTCTTCAACGAACATCGTTCCAGCACCACTTTTTTGTAAATGGGCACTCAATGCATACCATATATTGAATATGTATCACTGCTGGTCATATATACCATAGCATTTTACCATGACCTTCAAAAATATTCAGCTCGAAATTAAATTCACCAACGGATCATCCAGTTCAAGCGCATAGTTCAAATGTAAGAATCATGTGGCACAATTTTCACACACTAGTTGCGTGAATCTGATCTTAGTCGCCTCCCTTATACCATATAAACAAAATACTCAGACATATTTCATAACAAAACAAGGAGAGCTACGAGCAGAAAGTCCCTGAATTTGATTGACTACTATAGTCCAGCTACATTGCCAATAGCAAATTCTATTGAAATCCTTCCAACGGGCTTCTTAGTGAAGTAGCTTTTCGAGGCTTTAATGAATGCTCTCAAGGTTAAAATTCAAGTCCTCTCATGAGACTGACCTACTGCTAAATTCCAAAGCTGGAAGCTGGAAGCTGGAAATCAAGGGAAGACAATTTGTATGACGTTGAAGACATCATTACGGTAATGCATGCCCTGGAGCAGTATTAATGCGTGCCTAGAGTAGCATTTGTGTGGAGACTGAGACAGTGAGACGACGCTATAAATTGGGAGACTACCACAGCCAGCACCATAGATACCTAAATGGAGAAGATTTACAACGTTATACAATTGGGAGACGAGACTAACAGTGTGGTATAGAATAACTTGGAATCTTTGGTTCCATCCACTAAACCTTGCATATCTCACGGCAACACCTTCAAGATAAAGCTTTAATTAACATTGAGAGAGTATTTCTTACGATTCCCTCTGAACAATCAAACGCCTTTTGCAAGTCTATCACCAATTGCAAATATTGGTTAACTGAGGCATGGCAGAGATAACCCCATCAAAAACCGGCAGGGGTTTGAGCTTGTAGAGCAGCACACCACACCGAGCACACCAAGCGACATCGCATAAATGATTCAACACGTAATACAACTGAGAAAGCAGGAGATTCGACTGTGACTATTCGACTTTCACAACCAGTGCAATTAATATAGCTCTATTCAACTTGGCAAAAAACTCTATTCAAATATCAGCATACACACAAGACTGGAGTAACAACATGTAGAAATCAAATGAAATACTAAGAGTGTGGCGTTAAACATTTTGTGCCATTCAATGACAAGTGAGAGGCGTGTTTTTGCTAGGGCAGAGATGGCAGGTCTGAGAAAGGATCGTTTTTTAGAAGGCAGGTTGAGAATGCAACGAATAGCTCTGAGCGAAAGTTAGGTTTGGCAGAGTAACGCCTACTGCGGTCAAACTAGTATGTAGATTGACAGAACGCATCAAAGTTGGTAATATTTTCTCTGCGTTCTTAATGTAGGTATGCAGGTGACGGTTGGAGGGTGGACTATTCATAGAGAATAAAACGTATACTGACACCATCAACGGGGTATTATATGTCAGAGCAAAGCAGAGGAGCAGTGCTTTTATATGCAGGTGAATAAAAATGGTGCTGGAGAAATGACAGGTTGCAGCTAAAATTTAGCTGAGAAAATATTCATGAAATGCAGAATTGATGGCAGAAATGACCTGCACAAAAAGGCCATAAAACAAGTGGCTCAAAGAAATTATGCAGGGCAGGAATACGCCTGCTCTGATACCATGTTAAACACACATGGTAGCAACATAATCTGAAAGATAAAACATGAGAATACATTTTTATTAACAAATGATGTACATTTATAGTACATGGTTTGACGGTTGGGTTCCATATCCCAAGGTCTCTTGGAATCCTTTTGTCTATTGCATACTTGTGGATTTTATCTGTAGTCAATCAAAATGATCTAATAACATTTAGAATAAAAATAACTAGTGTGCGTGGCTATTTGTAGAAAATTCAAATCCAAATAGTATAAGCTTAGGTGAAATCATCGACATAGTTGTTGTAGTGGTTATGTTGGTTATTGGTATTATTAAGGCATCCTTTTATTATTTGAAGCAAAGGAAAAATGTTCATCAAAATATTGAAATGCATTGACCATTCGTTACACTATAGTCTCTAGTTTACAAAATCAAAATATTGGAAAATTTATTTAATTTCCATCATTCAAATAAATTATAACAACCTATGAAAAAAATGTAAATAAATGACCCAAATACCTGAATATACTACGAATTGTTCTGTGATAGTTGTCTCCAGTACTCGTGAATAGTTTGAATATTACAAATGCAACTTCTTTTATATTTTTTTGCACTTGAATTTGATTCGTAGCAAGGATTGACATGGATTGCAATCAATTAATTTTGAATGTGTGATCTGGATTAATTTGGATGTGATCCAATGGCTGAGAATTTGTTATGGTTGATCCATGTGCTTTGATCTAATCTGTTTTAATGGGAAATTTAATGGGTTGGGTGTCATTTATTGAATTTAATGGGTTCGGTGTCATTTATTGAACACAATGGGATGAATTGTTGAATAACACAGCAGTTATGGCTGACATAAATCATCTATTTATATGTATAGGTATGAATGTGCATTTGAGATACATAGCTTCAGTTCAATTCAGTGGGGTTGAAGTGATGGGTACTTTGTACTTTTGGAGTAGACCATTTTGGCAGGATTTATAATTTTATATTTTTTTAGCGTTTGGACAAGATGTTTTGTATTATTGGTATTTAAAATATTATTTATGGATAATTATGGGCCCAATCTATATTTTGGGAAATTTTGGACATAAATTAAAATATATTTGCACTTAATGTTATATATTTTTGTTTAAAAAGTGGTTTCACATCTCTCAATTTCTGGTGGCTTGAGGGGACCAATACTATAACAACTATTGGTCCCTACACAACATTAGACATCTCTCCCCTAATTTTCCTTCTCCTTCAACCATATTTTTCAATAACAACTCCTGTAATGGGCACACCCTCACTCTTAACTCCACCAAATTGTTCAACTTCACGACTTAGGGAGTTAAGGATTGTATTCCGTAGCCTCCAACCCACATTGTTGATAGCCAAGTCAACAATCCCAATGAATCGAGCAAAGATTTTAGACAACGTAATCTTTGTGTTACTCAAACAACATAAAAATGTTAATCCTACATATAAGACAAATTTTAATCAATATTATAGCTTTATTGTTATAACTAGTTGTTCATTTCTCATAATCTCTCATGACAAAATAGTGACAAACATCCCCACTTAAAATCAATTTTGGATATGACCACATTTAATGTGTACAGGTAGATACAAGATAAAAGTGGGTATGCCACATAAAGTGTGCTCTCACCTGAATGCATTTAAACATGCAACTACCATAATGAATTATTTACTCGAATAAGTTTTAAGGTGCACATGATATACAAATGGCGATAAAGCACTCACACACTCCATATCAACTTCAAGTGTGCGCACGCATACACATACACATATGTACCTATTAATCTACCTAATAGAGTAAATGGATTTTTTGAGTGGAATCAAACAATATGATTTTGAGCAAGATTATGATTTATTATTGCTTAAAATACACTTATTAATGTATAAATAGAATCAACACCCCTAAAAACCCTTAAGGCACTCAAACTTTGAAAATTAAGCAATTTAAACTTATGAATCTTTAAAATCTCTAACTAATTTTAAACAAAATTAACAAAAATATGTCATACGTTAGAATACCCTACACGCATATATATAAGTAATGATTTTTTAATTGCATAAATAAACACATTTTACAATCCACGCATATATATAAGTAATGATTTTTTAATTGCATAAATAAACACATTTTACAATCCAATGTAAGCTTTGACAATTAAATATGGGGAGAGAGATGTGTAATTTAAAATGCAAATATTAAAATGTTTTTTTTCAATATATTAATGTTAAATTAGGTTTTATCATTCTTCCTTTATGATAAAGTCTTGATTACAAAAAATTTACATTTTACAATTTAATAGGAAGGAAATATACCATTTAAAAAAGAAAATATTAAAACTTGTTAAGAAATAAGATTTTATATATACCAAAAATCCAATTAGGACTAAAATAAAAGAGATATAGAATGAAAATTTTAATTTAATCTAAATTCTTTAAATTAATATTGATTTATATTGTTTATATATATTAAAAATAACATATTCAAAAATGTAAATATAAACCTGTTAAAACGATTTATAGAAATGAAAACATTAAATATTTTGTTTAATTTATAAATTATAAATGATTAGAAAAACAAAATTCACAATCAATTTTTTTTTGAACAAAATCTTAAAATACAATTTTTTATTTTTTATTTTTTATTTTATTTTATAAAATTGAAAAAAAAAATACCCTTAAGAAATTTCATAAAATTAAAATAAAGGTATACTAGTTATTCTTAATTTCAAATTGCATAGAAATTATAAATATGAAAATACTCTCAAATATTTATATATTTATTTGTTGAAACTGTGATTTTTTTATTATAATATAAATTATCTGTTAAACTAAATTTTTATGTTTTTCTAGTTGTACATACATTTAAAAATTGCTCTTATTTAATTACATAAATACGAACACATTTTGAAATAATAATTTAAAAATATAATAACAAAACAAATATTAGAAAACTCCATAGTTAAGAGCGCTTGAGCTAGAGGCGATCTGGGATGGGTGACCTCCTGGGAAGTCCTAGTTACCAGATGCAAGCCCCGGAAGTAATGATTGACGCTATGTGATTCATTTCACTAGTTTCAATCCCACATCTTCACCCCTTTGAGCATCACCCGATGGAATGAGTGCTAAATGGACTATTCAAAAATCATGAGAAATTAGTCAGTTATGACTACCTCTCATGGAAAATGGTCATAAATGAATGACTTAACGCAGTTGAATCCCAAAATGATATCTAATACAATGCATTGTGAAAACTCCCAATACTTAATTCAAAAGAGTGAAGGGAACTCTACTTGAATGGTTCATGAGGCACAATACTTGCTAAGGTTTTACAAATGGGGTAGCAAACTAAGTGGGCTTGATTGTGGAGAAAGCTCCACAGTTAAGCGCGCTTGAGCCAAAGGTGATCTGGGTTGGGTGACCTCCTGGGAAGTCCTGGTTATTGAGTGCAAGCCCCGGAAGTGATGATTGACGCTATGTGATTAATTTCACTAGTTTCAATTCCACATCTTCACCCATGTGAGCATCACCCGATGCAATGAGTGCTAAATAAACTATTCAAAAATCATGAGAAATTAGTGAATTATGACTACCTCTCATGAAAAATGGTCATAGATAAATGACTTACTTAACGCCACTGAATCCCAAAGTAATATCTAATACAATGCACTACGAAAACTCCTAATACTTAAAACAAATATTAACAAAAATTTAATAAATCTTTTAAATTTTATTTTTCCTTATTCTAAATATTTAAAATAAATACTAACAAATATTCAAAATTTTGTATTATATATTATATATGATGTACTTGACATTATATAAATTTAAAACTTTTGAATTATATAATATGATAAGATGACGTATAAAATGACTCGTTCAAGTTTCAATATTACATTATATTTATTTCCCATTAATTGATAATAAAATTATTAATTTGTAATTTTTTAATGTTTTGGCTTGTTTTATATTTTTTTGATGAAATACTAGGTTTTCCTAGTCATCATCCACGTAGCCCATATCCCACGCTAGTATTTTTAGATTCGTTTTCCAGCCATGAAATTTGATCACTCACAAAAGCATTGTTGCAACCCGTTCTCAAATCATTGTGTTTCCACTTTCATCCTGCAACATATTAATTCTACCGCTGGATCATCACATGCATTGCTGATTAATTCTACCGATGGATCACCACATAATTAATAAACCATCACATAAAGAGGCAGCAAGTATGTAAAGTCAGCCGACGACGAAGCCCGAATTTCGAAACATAACGACGTGACAGGTGGTTCACTGTTGACACGCAGATGAAATGAGCAAGTAGGCATGTGGTGCTTTCTCATATGCGAGTAGACCTGTGGCGCAAATATTTCCACTATGCTCAATCACAATTTCAATTCAAGGAAATCACAAACCCACAACTTCTTCAATCTACTCAGGGGACCTAGAGAATAGGGAAGCATTTCCAACCAAAAATTTTCCAACGAAAATTCTTCCAAACTGCTTAAGTTTCCAATATTTTCGGTGAATTCTTTTAAATTGGTCTCTGAAAGGTTTCCACGGACAGTTGATGTGCAACTTGGTGAGGCAAAACTTCCACGATCTTGCAGTCCGAAAGGTTTAGATATTCGAGCATCCTTATATTTGCAAATGTTTCCTCTGACAAGGTCAAGGTCAAATCAGAGAAATATTCCAAATTCAAGTGTTTAAGTCGAATTAAATTCTTGAATGAATTTGGAAGTCCTTGCAAACACCGGAAACGAGAGAGATTGAGGTGTTAGAGATTTGTTAAGAACCCAAATGAATCAGGCATCGAATTAATATCTGGACATCTTAGGTGCAGGCATTTCAGTGAGGACAAATCACAGAATTCCTCTAGCAAAGTTTTGAGATGATAAAAAAAATGACATACAAGTCACCACAATCTTTCCATATGCTTCATATGTCCAACGTAATTTGAAGCATTGAAAGAGGAGCATAAACATGTAACTCCCACAACTCCACAACTCTAGAGGTTCCTGTCACGCAGTATTCATCTTTCAACTCTAAGAAATATACAAAGATGATAGCTTTTATTTACAAAATCCTTCAAATGCGTTCAAGAGTCTATGCTAGTATACCAATTGCGGCAGTAATCTAACATAAATTAGGGTGGAAAATTAAAAAAAAGAATAATACAAAATTGTCATTTGTTGGAAAGGTAGAGGCAAAGCACAAAATAAGACAAATAAATCACACACAATAACATGAGTTGTAGCTTTTCTATTGATTACACAAAAACTACCTGGTGAAAGGTATTTAACTTTTTCCAACTAACGTCTCGCTTAAAATAATTTGACATGCAACCACACACTAAATTCGACTATGACTTGACTTGACTTGACTTGACTTAACTTGACTCTTTAAATTTAGCCAACTCTTCATGTGTGAGTCATTAGTTTATTTTAACACTCCCCTTTAATTAGGACTGCTAAATAAAGACATGAATCATAACAAATTGTTGTAGCAGCGATAACCACCCTCTAAAAATTTGCCCATGCTTCATTTTGGACCCTCCCTTTCAAATTACAATAGCTCATCTTGCACTAACCCAGGTACTTGTTCTTTGATTGAATATCATCATTGCATCGTGACTTGTGTTTTCTTACTTGATTTTCTGCCTAAACCACAAGTTGATCTCTTGACTTGGTTTCCACCCAATTCCTGGCTTGCCTTAGAGAACTGTGTAGTCCTTGAGGGCAACCAGCCTTACTCTCAGAAATCGCACAATCCAAGCTGATAGTGAGCCTTCAGCTCCAAAATTGTGCAGAATCAGTGGACAACAAGCCTTCAGTTGGGAAATTGCGCAAAGCCTGAGAGGCAGCCCAAAGCCACTCAACCCAGAAATTATGCAAAAGCCTCTTGCTCAGAAGCTACTTAGCGCATGAGCCAATGAGTTGCCCAATCCTTCTGAGAACTCTGCAATCTCCTAGGGAAATGCATGGCAAATTTTCCTGAAAAAATAAAAATAAATAAGCGAAAAAGAATCCCTAGAAAATAGGGATCTATTTTTAGCAGCTCGGAGGAGACACTTGAGTTATTTTGGAAACCGCTGCCAAGTGTCACTTTTTCCTTTATTTTTGGCTTTCGTGTCATAAACCCTAAATCGACCAAATCTATTTAATCATCATAGCTAGTGCTCAATTGCACATTTGATCTTCAAGCTTTGGAATTTCCAAGGAGATCGAGGAGCCTTCGATGCGATCGTCGTCGCTTTTACAGGTAAGTCTTTCTTTTCTAGTCTTTTACCATTTTTTCTATCTCTTTTGCTTGTTTAATTTGTGAGAGTGATGCTTCACTTGTTTTATTGAACGTCTGTTGGTGTTTTAACTTGTTTTAGCTTGTAGAAGTGTTGTTTTAAGTTCTGCATTGCCTTTTTTGAGTGTCGCATGCATTACCCATTTTTTTCACTAATGGTGACTCTCTGCACATGCATCATTTTCCTTTATTTTGATTGATTTCTTGACTTGTTTTACTTGCATGCATCATCACTTAATCATATCTGCATCCAACATCACACCATCCTTCAAATATGCTCATTTTCACACTCCTTTTGGGCAGATTTGGGCTTCCCTTTCCAGGATCTCACCTTCCCTTGCATGCACTGCGCATTATGGGAGATCAAGGTCCAGTCTTGGCTTCTGGAATTACACAGAAGCTACCTTGGCCTGCCTCTAACTGCACACTACGTAGTTCTAGGATCCAATCTCCCAACCGCGGCCAATGAGACTACGCAATGTGTAGTCTCTCCTGGCTTGTTCCTAGACTGGAGTATGCATTGCACAGTTCAAGTCAGCAAGCCTCCCTTAGAATCCTGTAGATTCACAATATCATGAAATGTAGTAAAGCACATGACAATAATCTACTTCTACTTTCAACAAGAGGAAGCCAATAGATCGATGAAAACAATATGAACAAGAAGAAGATAAATCAATCGCACATAACACAAGATGTATCTGGGGAAAACCAGTGCTCAAAACCCTGCTATATGTATTGCATATATCATAAATATGAGTGAAGATACAAATCTTATTCTCACTAGAACAATTCTACACAAGTATGCTCAACTCCCTCAGCTCACAAGCTAGCTCTTGGAAAACAATTGGCCAATTCTGTAGCTCTTTAAGCCACTAATCTCATGAGTAATTCGTAGGATGAATAGCTCGTATTTAAATGAAATTCATGCTTCCAAAACTGTGAAATCCAAACATAGGATCAATCTCTCATGCATGCATGATATTTACACTCCAGTAAATAATACCACTAATAGTACACTATCCCTGCACTCTAGTCTCAACTGGGTCTTTCTCTGAATTGACATGCATAAGTTTCTCATGAGGGATCTTCAGTAATTGGAATAGCACTAGTGGATGCATTAGTGCACCAATTGATTGTTAGTCCTCTATTAGTTCCAAAAACAATTTAGAACTAATTTAATTGAACTTAACTTAGTAAATTGAGTGATCTAATTTTCAACTCAATTTAAACTCATACTGGACCCCTAAAATTTAGGGAGAACATATACATGACTACAAAAAAAATCCAACTCGAAATTCCTAAGCTAATTAAGTTAATTAAACTCAATTAACTATTTACAAGTTGCTATGAGAATAGAATTCGAATTTAATTCTCAATTTAATTTGATTCAAGGACAAATTAAATTGGAATTTCTTGTTACCATTTCTCAACAGTCCCTCTCAACAAGAAAGGGATTATCAGCTACCTTGATCCTGTCTCTGTGAAACTTGAATTTACATCTTGACAATGCCTTTGTCAAAATGTCAACATCTTACTCCTTCGTGGGGATGTACTCTAACAATATAATCTGCCTCAATACACAATCTCTGAGATGATGATATTGGATATCAATATGCTTGGATTGATCATGAAAAACTAGATTTTCAAAGAGTTTGATACAACTCTAATTATCGCAGTAAATCACAGTTGGATCCATCTATCGACCAAACAAACCAACTAGGATCTTCCTCATCCATATGGCCTCACATGCTGTCTGACTCGCAGCCATGTACTCTGCCTCTATCGAACTAAGTGAAACCATGTCTATTTCCTGCTATACCAAGAAAATTTCGTTGACCCAATACTGAAGATCCCTCTTGGTGTGCTTTTCCAGTCTGATGGACTCCCTGCGCAATCTGCATCGGTGAAGCCTTGAAGCTTCACTCCCTCTATTATTCTCTATTATAATACATAGTAGGAAGTGCCCCTGAGGTATCTCAACACATGTTTTTCCACCTTCCAATATAGATTGGTAGACCTAACTATCGCTTGACTAAACTGGTTAACTACATAGCACATATCTGGTTGTTGGTTCACCAATTGCATGATTGAAACCACAAGATGTCTGTAAACAGTAACTTCCACTACATCCCTTGAAGTAGCATCCTCCTTCCTTCAGTTACCGACTAGAGGAGTCTCCATGGGTTTTTTGCTCTCCATGCGGAGTCTCCTGAGTATCTCGTTGGCATACTTGCCATGAGACATAAACAACTCCCCATCTTCCTGACATATCTTAATGCTAAGAAAGTAATGCATGAGCCCCATGTCCTTCATCTCAAACTCTCTTGCAAGGTCTTCCTTGAAAGACTTTATCAGCTCATCATCACCAGTCAGTATGAGATCATCAACATAAAGTACAATGATAAACATTTTACCTTCCACCACTATGTGGTATAGGTTTGCATCCGCTTCACTCTTCGTGAAGCCTAACCCGGTTAAGTAGCTGTCTATCTTGGTGTACCAAGCGTGGGGTGCTTGCTTGAGCATGTACAATGCTCTTTTGAGTCGGCACACATGCGACTCATGGTAAAAGGTCTCAAAACCTTCATGCTGCTCTATGTACACCTCTTCCTCAATCATGCCATTAAGGAAGGTTGCCTTCACATCCATCTGATGTATCTTCCAACCCATCTGTGCTGGTAGTGAAAATATAGATCTGATTAATGATTACCTTGCAACTGGAGCAAAGGTCTCATCATAGTCAATTCCCTCTACCTATGAAAAGCCACGGGACACAAATCTAGCCTTATGCTTCTCCAAACTACCATCTGCAGCTTTCTTTACCTTGTAAATCCAATGGGAGCTCACCACTTACTTGTCCTCTAGTCTCGGAACCACATCCCAAACACTATTATGAACTATGTAGTCATACTCCTCCACCATGGCATCAACCCAAATCGACTATTGCACTGCTTCCTTAAAGGAAGATGGCTATGTCACAACGCATTCATCCATAAGAGCCATTTATCCACTGTACCTCTTAGGTGACCTCCTTTGCCTGCACTGAGAAGTGGGTGCTGCCACATTCTCTTGTGCATCATCCAACAATCTGTCAGCCTCTCTGATGTGCTTTCTTCCCTCTCTGGAAGACTCTGCCTGAGTGAATGTCTCCACTCCTGGGTCCTCTACATGTGGATGCTCCACATCAATCTAAGGCTCCTCAACCTTAGGAGCTAAAATCTCCTCATCTGCATGTAGCTCAAGCTCCCTCTCAAGGGAAACTCGCATGGCCTTTTCCTCATCGAATCGGGCATCCTTGCAAACCATTATCATCTTGATGGTCGGAAAGTACATCCAATAGTTGTGAGGTGTATCAATGTACCCAAAAAATATCCACAACTCTGTTGTAGGCTCAAGCTTCTTCCGTGCATCTTTGGTCACATGGAAATATACTGATGACCCAAAAAACTTAAAGTGACCAACATCTGGCCTCATACCAGAATAAGCCTCCTTTGGTGACTTCATCTCAAGTATCCGATGTGGGCTATGGTTTTGAACATAAAATGCTATGTTGCATGCCTCAACCCACAAGTGTAGTGGTAGTACCTGATCATGCAACATCGCCCTCGTTGCCCCTATTATGCTTTTGTTCTTCCTCTCAGCAACCCCATTCTGTTGAGGGTTATGGGGTGTTGTCAACTCCTGTTTAATCCCTTTCGCTGCACATAAGTTCTTAAACTCGTTTGATACATACTCGCCATCGTTATCACTCTGTAGAGATTTAACCTTCTTGCCCAACTCTATGTCCACCAATTCATAAACTCACAAAACTTTGTGAAAGTTTGATCCTTTTTCTGCATGAAAAATATCTAGCATTTACGAAAATAGTCATCAACAAATATAACATAATACCTATGTTTGGCCATGGATTTTATCGAGAATGGTCCACACACATCTGAATGGAATCACTCTAGAATAGCCTCTACTCAATTGTCTCTATCATGAAAGGAAGACTTGGTGTATTTTACCAAAGTACACCCCTTACATGTATCAGCTTGCTCAAGCATACCTTTGGGAAGACCGGTAGAGATCTGTTGCAATATCTTCAAAGCACCATGATACAAGTGGCCCAATCGCCTGTGCCACAACTCGCCAACGTCTCAGCTCTACACCCTTCCTGCTTTTGTGCTCAAATAAGCACACTCCTCTACCTCCAACTTATAAATATTCTTCACTTGAATCTCTATATTGTTTACTTGACCCGTGGCTATGTGTCGAAAGAACGCCTTTCCTTTCAAGAAGATCACATCATAGCCTTTATCCTCAAGCATGGCAATGGATACCAAGTTCTTCTTCAACCCAAGCACATACATAACATTCTTCAAGGTGAGTGGATCCCTATGCTCCATCTGAAAAGTAGTCGTGCCCAATCCAGTAACACTATACCTCCCATCGTCACCCATCTCGATATGCATATGGAGATCCTTCTCCTCCAGGTCATTGAATAACTCTTTGTCGTGAGTCATGTGGAATGAAGCTCCACTGTCTAAGTACCATAAATTCCCATAATTGATGACACCATGCATGCAATGAGGTAAAAGTTAGGGAAAATTTTAAGAACCACCGTAAACTTATATGTATAATGAATGGGTGAATCCCCGTGATACATAGGAAAAATGGGAGGCGATTTTATCACTAATATAATATGTATATATATATTTTTTGGCAAATCTCTCACCAGATTATATTATCTTGTAAAGTCATGTCGGATCTTTCACTGAATTATAAAATCTTGTAAGATCTTGGAAAATCTTTCATTGAATAATAAAACATTGTGAAGTCTTGGTGAATGTTTTATTAAAGTTTCAAACCATATATGATAATAATAAAACATATTCATTAAACTGTAATATACTGACATATATGTTTGGAAAAAAGAAACATAATTTTCACTTCCTACAAACAATGTTGCAAGTTTTAGTGGCCATGTTTGTCATGGTAGGAGAGATTAATGTTTTCTCTACCACTTTTTTCAAGCTACCACTTTTGCCAAGCTATCAAATTTATTTCTTATTCCATAGACTCCAACTGCGATATAAAAAAAACACATCAAGTTTGTTTACCCCAACACGCTAACAAGTAGCAAGCCCCAACTATATAATATAATGAAGTAGTAGGTATCCTAAAGGCCTGAAGGGGATCTAATGGAAAGAAGTGACCATTGTCAGAAGCCTTCCAATCAATATATAC
This sequence comes from Pinus tabuliformis, assembly GCA_031772625.1. NCBI lineage: Eukaryota > Viridiplantae > Streptophyta > Pinopsida > Pinales > Pinaceae > Pinus > Pinus tabuliformis. Next base: position 1,254,904,562 of record CM062804.1, read on the forward strand.
ATATATAAATGTAGATTTATTATTATTTTAATTGGAAATCTTCAATTAAATAATAAAATTTAATTACTTCTCTCCCAATCTAAATTTCTTGTTAGCATAATTCACTACCTTCATACCATTTTTAACAGTGTTGTGACATGTGGATTAATTTCCTTTTTGGTGCACAATCTCCGCCTTTTAGGACAATATGGTGCAGTGACCCAACCCCTACAAATCACTACGACAAACTAAGTATAGCAGAGAAGATGAAAGGTTGTACAAACCAGCGTATTTTTCAAACAACTAATCCAAGATCAGTGCCTTAACTTTTTCATGAAGATATCATATTGAGAATGTTTGAAAAATGGTGGGAAATCTGGGCAGCGACTATCTCTCTTTTGCGAGGGTGATGCAGAAAGAGTTAAGATTTCATTATTTTGAATTTTTTTTTGTTAAATCAGAAAAACCAATATTAATGGAGATATCGGTATTTTTTTCTAAATTTTGTGAAGTGACTAAATGTAGCTTTAACCATTCATCTTAAGATTTTTTTTACAAAATAATTTCCTAAGTCTACTTAATATCTTCATTATCATAAAAACCAACCTATATCCATCTTAACTCCACACCTACCACTCTTAGAGGGATGAAATCTATTTATCCCTCCCAGCACTTGTAGACCCAGAATTAAGATCGATCTAAGCTGATAGAATTTCCCCTTTAAATAGTCTATGCTCACATGAATACCATGGTATTACCATGGGTCAATACCATGGGTTATCATAAACCTGAAGCTTAAAAACTACTATTAGTAATTTATAAAAATTAATAAAATTAATAATTGATTTTTATTTGATTTTTTTACTTTAACCAAGTTAAAATGTTTAAGTGACATTAAATTACAAGATCCATTTTTACTCTTGATCTACCAAGCCCCTAGAGGGATCAAATATTTTTTCACTCTATGTTAGTTTGCATATCACGATATTTGATCCAGAGTAAAGATGGATCTATGCTAGTTTAATTGCCCCCCTGAAATAGGGGGCATTCATGTGAATACCATGTGTTAATACCATGTGCCATCTTTATTTTTATTAACACTAATATTAGGGTTAATAATGTTTTTTTGCATGGTATTAATAATAATTAGGCCCATGGTATTTGGCCCATAGACTTCACCTAAATATAACACATTTTTTGAGTGTTTGTAAATATAAGGTGGCTTATGGAGTAAATATAAAAAATGTTTTATTTATTTACCATACCTCTCGTTTATTTATATTTTTATTAATTTACCATACCTCTTTTATAAATATGGTATTCATAAAAAGAGGTTTTATTTATTTACTATACCTCCACTTTATTTATATTTTTATTTATTTACATGCTTGCGTGTTCATAAATATAAGGTGACATATGGAGTAAATATAAAAAAATGTTTTATTTATTTACCATACCTCTAGTTTATTTATATTTTTATTAATTTACCATACCTTTTTTATAAATATGGTATTTGGCCCATAGGATTCACTTAAATGAAACCTCATTTTTTAGCCTTCTTAAATAGAAAGAGGGTTATGGACTAAATATAAAAAGAGGTTTTATTTATTTACCATACCTCTAGTTTATTTGTATTTTTATTTATTTACCATACTTTTGGAGTAAGTATAAAAAGAGATTTTATTTATTTACCATACATCTACTGTATTTATATATTCATTTATAACTATCATAAATACATTTTCTTGAAAATGAGGGCGAATGGAAGATTGTAACTCCTAATTTCAAGGGCTAAATTTACTTTTTTTACCCTCTCCCTTAAAATAAGGTGGGCTAACCTCCATACCTAATTTTTTTATAAAATAAATTTGAGGCGATTTGTAACAATGTACTATGATACAAAATATTCACCCAATAAAAATATAAAACCCCTTAATTTAGCCCAAGGGAGAAAATTCGCCCCTAAAATTTTCCATGGTAAAAGTCCAATTTGAATTGAGAGGTCAAAGCTTCACCGGCTCCTCCTCATGGGGAATTCTTCTTGGACTTCTTGAGTTGAAAATTTGTAGCAAAATGGCCCTGCTCATGACAATGAAAGCACTTAACTTTCATCATGTCTTTCTTCTTACCTCCATGATAAGAATCCAATTTGTAATGGGAAACTTTCCCTTTCCCCTTCTTTGCCTTAATTGCCAAAGCACAATTCCCTTCATCACCAGTCTTGATAAAGATCCATCCCTAGTGTCCCTTCTGATCTCCTCCTGCATCAAATATGACCACATTCATTCCCAATCCGGCAGCTTCTGCCAACCATTGACAAAGTCCTAATAACTATGCAAACTCTTTGGGAGTCCTAGAAGAGAAAGACTCACCATATCATCATCGGAAACCATGATTCCAACACTTCCAAATTCATCACGACACTGAGTGAACTTGGTCAAGTATTTTGGAATCATCTCACCTTTCTCCATTTTGATTTTTCAAAGTTTATCCTTCAGTGCCAATTTCCTTTGGTCACTGATGTTCTGATACAAGTCCGTCAATGTTTTCCACATAGCATACAGAGGTTCCTTTCCATGGAGACTCTAGACAATGTGGTCTCGAACTCCCTCAAGGATTATCCACCTTGCCTTCGCCACACACTTCTTGCATTCAGCCAAAGTCTGTGCATTTGATGTTGTTGGCTTAGGAATTTCTTGATCAACGAATTCCCTCAAGCCATTATCTTCTAGTACAACGTCCATTCTGTCCCTCGAGGCTATAAAATTCAAGCTTCCTTCCAAGGTATACTCAAGCCACAAATCGTATAACGCCATTTGCCGATCCAGAAGTATGTATTGCAAATTCGAATCTCACTTGTAACCCAAAACTCAAAACTTCAAAATCTCCTCTAGTATACTATTCTCAGCTCTGATACCATGTAGAAAATCCTGTAGATTCACAAGCTCATGCAATGTACTAAAGCATAGGACAAGAATCTACTTCTACTTTCAACCAGTGAAAGCCAATAAATTGATGAGAACAATATGAACAAGAAAAAGATAAATCAATGGCACATAACACAAGATATATCTGGGGGAAGCCACTGCTCAAAGCCCCGTTATCTGTATTACATATATCATAAATATGAGTGAAGATACAAATCTTGTTCTGATCCAGGTGGATATTGGTGGCCACCCGCTTATTCCTTAGACCCCCACCATTATTTCTTTCAATTTTTCAGTTTCCTTATTTGTAGCACAATTTACTATTTTTGGCAGTTTTTCGGTCTTGAACTTCTGAAGCCATTTTGAGGCCCTAAACGACGTTTTTTGGAAAAACCGGGAGCAACATGTGGCATAACCTAATGTTTCTCACTCAAAAGTTGTAGTCCTCAGAAAGATCTTTCTAGTGAGGTACTGTGCACATCAAATAGAGATCGTATGCCAAAGTTACGACCCCGGGAAGTTGATGTACCAGTTTACCCAAACGGGGCCCATAGTTTGGCACCTCATCTCTTAGGGTTAGGTTTTTGGATGTTTAGGGTTTTTCATTATTTCTCAACAATAAATAGGCCTTCAAGCCTCATTTTTACACAATTCAGAGGCATGTAGCCACCACATCTCTTCTCAGAGATAAGCTACCATCGCTTGAGCTAGTCTTATTTCCATTTTGTTTGTAAGCATATTTCAGCATTTGATATTAATGAAATGATGTGTTATTTCTACTGCACCTTTGTATTTATGGTTGTATCTGTAATTTTTTGCATTCTTGTTTAAATTTGGATCAGTGGTATCAAAGCGGTCTTCTCTTTCTATTTTTTTCTTTGCATGTCCCCAACGAGGTCGGGATATAAGGAGTTAGGGCTTGAACGGGTCGAACCTTTGCAAGACCAACCTCGCAAATCCCTTCGGCCTCCCATGGCATATGAAAATAAAGACGAGGGGGTGGGAGATCCTGTCAAAATATTGCTCGAAGAAGCCCTCGAGCGACAAAGGAATGCGACGATGGACAACTTTGCCTAGATCCTTCAGTGGCTACCTAGGGGCAATGCAACTACTTCCAACAGCTACTCTGGAAATGCCACACCCTTTAAGGTACAAGTTAACTTTGAAATCCCCCTATTCGAGGGTCAGATAAATGTAGATGTTGTTGATAAATGGTTAAATCTGCTAGAAGCGTATTTTTCTGTTCATGATTTTTCCAGTCGGGAAAATATTACTTTCGCTCTTCTCAAAGCAGCCCCCCACGTCAAGGACTGGTGGGAAACCTACTACGAGTAGAAGGATAAAAGTACGAACTCACTATTTTCAGTTGCTCCCACATGGAATTCATTCTAGGATGCTATCAAGGAGTAGTACTACTCTGTCAAGAGCTATGAGGACAAATACATAAAGTGGACCACGCTGCGGCAGGGAAGGGAACAAGATGTGTCAGAGTTTACCAATGTTTTTCATAACCTTCGCACAAAGTTGGGTATCAAGGATTCTGAGCGGCATTTGGTACTCAAATACCGTGACTTCCTACACAGGTACATCCAGGGTGAGATGAAGTTCCTGAACATCTCATCGCTTAGCACAGCGTACCGATACGCTGTCAAGATCGAGCAGGAGTTTAAAAAGAAGAAGCGAGACTTTGGATTCATGAATCCAAAGCAAGGGAAAGGCTTCCCCAAACCGCAGAAACAAGGACAAAGCCAAGACGGTGTGACCCAAGACAACCCGTCGAAGCCGCAAGAAAAGAACAATACCACAAAGTCAAAGAAGGACATAGGAAAGTAATGTGAGTTCCAAAAAATCCCCACACATAACACAAGAGTTTTGGGCCAAGCTGTCGCTGGTGGCCGAGTTGAAGGCTTTAGAATCAGATGCATGCTTCAACCCTGAGTCAAAACCCGACAAGAGGAATGAAAAAGGGAAGAAAATCATTGATGCAGAGCTGAGAGCCACTATTGAGACTGCCAAGATATAGAAGAATGAGCCTGAAGATTCAAAGGTGGGGGAGTGTCTTTTCCACTCAAAAATGTGGGTGAAGGGTTCACTGCTGTAATTCATTGTCGGCAGTGGTAGCCAAAAGAACCTCATTTCAGCATAGGTCGTGAAGCGGTTGGACCTACTGACTACACCACACTCACAACCATACAATATCGGGTGGCTTCGCCAAAGACAATATCTTCGAGTTCGCCAACAGTGCCGCCTTCCCTACAACATCAAGCCCTTCACAGATGAGGTATTGTGTGATGTTGCTCCTCTTGATGTTTCTGATGTATTATTAGGCCAACCATACTTGTGGAAGCGACATGCTGTATATGAGTTAAGGCCTCACGCTGTTATTATTTCTTTGGGTAATACATTATACAAGATACCGGAGGTAGCCCCACCTACCACCACTTCTTTGATCTCTGCTAAGAAATGCAGTAAGATCATATCTTAGACCAGGAAATTTATTTTATTTCTAGTTTTCTCTCAGTAAGGGGAAGATCATAGCCACATCCATGACCCCTGAGAAGGGTTCCTCCACACAACAGAAGCAGGTGGATACGGTCATGAAAGAATACATGAACGTATTCTCCTCACCCACAGGGGTACCATTGCACTATCAGGTCAAGCATTCGTTCAATCTAACTCCTAGAGCACATCTACCCAAAGGGCCGATATCTCGCCACTCCATTTTGGAAAATGTCAAGTACAAGCAGTGACATGATCAACATTGGGTGCTACACAAGTTTCAAGTGAGAAACAAAGTCTCGTTGCATTTGCAGAAGGAATGCCTTACCGGAGCCTATCATAAACTCAGACCTCTCTGATATGGTCCTTACACCATTACCAAGGTTGTGGGTGACAATGCATTTGAGCTCAACATTCCCCCATTCCTTGGCCTGCACCTTGTGTTCAATATGGATCGCCTTCGACCATACTTCCCACCATTGTTGGACACATCAAACATTGCAGAACAACTCACACCTAAAGAGTTAAATCCCGATTGAATGGAGCAAGCCACAAGTGATCGAATCATGGATATGCTGATCAAGAACACACAACAGTGAAGGATCCAACTATATCGAGTTGTCAAAGCAGTCCAACTCCTTCTCCAGGGCATGTGGCTCACCAGGAACCAAGTTCAGCAGAAGTTTCCTTATCTCATGGAGGAACTCAATGCAATGGGGACCATTTCTTCCTAATGGGGGTCCAGGTGGATATTGGTGGCCACCCGCCTATTCCATTTGGATCCCTACCATTGTTTCTTTCAGTTTTTCAATTTCCTTATTTGTAGCACAATTTACTATTTTTGGCAGTTTTTCAGGGCTTGAACTTCCAGAGTCGTTTTGAGGCCCTAAATGACGTTTTTTTTGGGAAAACTAGGAGCAACATGGGTCATAAATCTATGTTTCTCACTCAAAATTTGTATTCATCGGATAGATCTTTCTAACGAGGTATTGTGCGCATCAAATGGAGATCGTATGCCACAGTTACGACTTGGGGAAGTTGATGTACCAATTTACCGAAATGGGGCCCATAGTTTGGCGCTTCATCTCCTAAGGTTAGGTTTTTGGATGTTTAGGTTTTTCCATTATTTCTAAACAATAAATAGGCATTCGATCCTCATTGTAACACAGTTTAGATGCATGTAGCTGCCACCTCTTCTTAGAGATAAGCTACCATCCCCCGAGCTAGTCTTATTTCCATTATGTTTGTAAGCATATTTCAGTATTTGATATTAATGAAATGAAGTGTTATTTCTACTGCATATTTGTATTTATGGTTGTATCTATAATTTGTTGCGTTCCTATTGAAATCCGGATCATGTTCTTACTAGAACAATTCCGCACAAGTATGCTCAACTCTCTCAGCTCACAAGATAGGTCTTGGCCAACACTTAGCCAATTTTGCAGCTCTCCAAGCCACTAATCTCTTGCGTAATTCCTAGGATGAATAGCCCATGTTTTAAGGGAATTCATGCTTCCAAAACAACACAATCCAAACATAAGATCAATCTTTAATGCATGCATGATATTTACACTCCACTAAATAATACCACTGATAGTACATTGTTCCTGCACTCTAGTCTCAACTGGGTCTTTCTCTAAACTGACATGTATTGGTTTCTCATGAGGGAATCTTCAGTTAACTGGAGTAGCACTAGTGGATGCATTAGTGCACCAACTGACTATTAGTCCTCTATTAGTTTCAAAACAGTTTAGAACTAATTAAATTGAACTTAACTTAGTAAAATTAGTGATCTAATGTTCAACTCAATTTAAACTCATACTGAACCCCTAAAATTTAGGGAGAACATATACATGACTACAGAAAGAATTCCAACACGAAATTCCTAAGCTGATTAAGTGAATTAAACTAAATTAACTATTTACAAGTTTCTATGAGAATAGAATTCGATTTTAATTCTAGTTTAATTCAAGAACAAATTAAACTGGAATTTCTTATTGCCATTTCTCAACAATCCCTCCCAGCATTTGCCCAATTTTTTTTTTGATCTTGTCTTGAAGTGATTTTAGTTTTAAGATAACATTTTCATGTCATGAGTGTCCTCTTTGTCTCTAGGTATAACAGTTATTAAGCATCTCTCTAGTAGTTACAGTTAACATGGCTTCCAAGAGAGTTGCATTGAAGGAAACTGTCGAGAGTAGTATTAGGGAAGTAGTTGAGCAGGTGTCAGTTAACTTGCTAGTTTATGCAGACACTGAGTTGTTCATTGAGAAGGGTGATGAGGCTCATCAATAGGTAAATTATATGGGAATTAATGCCACTCTCCAGCTTATTAAAATCAACTTTTCTCACACTTCTTTACATATTTTATTATATTTTGCTTAGTGGGAAGGGTAAAGGTGAGATGTTATGTAATGTGGCCTAATGTGCATTAAATGTAGGATTTGGAGGATTTTTGGGCTAATTTAAGTGCAGGAACTCAAATTAGACAAGAAAGATGGATTTTAGGAGATTGGGTCTCCCTCCTTAACTCCTAAATCACTCGAAGATTCCTCCACCAGATCTCATCAGCTCGGAGTTACAAGAAGCCAAGCCCACTGAGTTCATTGGCAACCAAGCTAGTGATATTTGAAAACAAGTAAATCTCAAGTTTGGGAGCCAAGCCTCCCTAATTTTAAGGAAGTTGTTGGTAGCTTCAGTTGTATAAATAAGAAGGCCTAGGGCCTCATTAGGATTGTACTTTTTATTGTATCCAAGAGGCAATTTCAAGCTTAAGATATTGTGATTGTTATTCTCATGTTATTTTTGACATTTTGGTGATAATGAAAAGGGTTTCTTTGATCTAGCATTGAGTTGACTCAGAGGGATGAAGCTCTTGGGTTAGGGCCCAACCCTAGCAGTAGAGGTTCCTCTTCTTTTTGTACATGTATCCTTAGATTATAATCATAGATTAGCTACTGAAATTATTATTTTTTTGTTTAATTTGCATGTCTTTGAATGATTGGTTAGTTTTTCTTCCATTAGTTGGAGAAGTAGATTAGTGTTACAGTAGTGAAAAAATACTTCAGAAAATCTTGTGATAGTGGCCTCATCCTCATCTCCCTCATGGGATCATGATTTGAGGGCCCCACTCTCACAACCCCAAAAACAGAGTTATCTTTTGGTTATTACATAGATTAGGATTTCTTGTTGAGTTGACCATTGTTAATGCAACCATTGTTAATGATATATTAGAAGCACCTGCAATTGTCATTTTGGTTCCTTAAGTTTGTTGTAGATTAGAAAGCATTCCATTCCATATATTTGATCCACTAGCCATCAATAAATTAGTTTCTCAAATTCAACTCATCTTTTCCACATTTACATAATGTTGACAGCATAAATAAAGAAATGAATATGTGTTGTCACAGGAGTTGTTGATTTGTAGGGAGGATCTCATTCCACCAGCCTCATCTAAAGTTTTCTCCACCGCTCTCCAAACCCTACCAATCACCATTTGTATCTTTATTTTGTAGCCACCATGGATAGCCATCTTGAGAAAATCCAACCATCCTGAAGAGTTGGGCTGATCCTTGGGTAGTGTGTACCTTCCCCATACCTATTCCACCATCATACACCTTCCTAGCACTTCCTTTCACCTTCCCTACCTTCCTACAACTTTAAGCTAAGTTTCCTGTAGTAAACCAGGACATCAAGTAGTAACTACAGGAAATCTTGTAGCAGCCAATTTTAGATTTTTTTGGGCATAAATAATGACCAGAGTCTAGGGTAGGCCTTAAACTTGACCTTCATACCCCTCAATTCCATTTTTGACTAGTTTTCCCATACCTTCCTCCCCTACAAAAGATCAACTTGATTAGCTTAACATTTACATTTCTAAATTGAAAACCAAAAGACTCTTTTCTGCAATATTTAGCTAGTGCATGCATACATCAGTCTTAGCAATGTTAGGATCATTTCCATGCTTACTTAGTCTAAATAACTAGATGATAGAATGAAAGGGTAAATTAGGTCTCTTCTGCAAGTAATGTGTATTAATTCCTAGCTAGGTGATTTCATGTCATTTTCATAGCAATTTCTATTCAACACTTTCATTTCCTTAACATAGGAAAGCATTTACTTTCTGCATTAAAGATAGCTTTATATTCACTGTCAATACTTAGCCTCCTAGTCAATAGAATACTGGTTTGAAAATCCCTAGGGGTATATTGCCCAAGTTGAGAAGTGAAAGAGTAGAATGTTTCATCTACTGTGCATATAAACTGTCACCTCCAAGTTTGTACGAACCCTGGGTTGATAAAGTAAAGTTGGTCGTCCTTGGAGTTGTAGCATCCTTGTTGCAATACTGAGGCTCATCAAAGGGCATGAAGTTGACATGGCAGCAGATCAAGGATACGTTTACAGAGGAATTCAAGGAGGACTTAGAGAACCAGCAAGTTTATATCAGTATCCAATGGTCAGGCTTTTACAAGGTTGCATGCATGTACCCTGCCTTCCCATATGTGGCCATTATTAGTTGGATTGTATCATACATAGATCTAGAGAATATTCCATTGAGCAGTGTTAGTGGGATAGAAATTTCCACCTTCAGGGTGGAGAACTATCACCAGATGTATCATTTACCTCATCCAGCGAGATGCATGGACACACTTTTCTATGCCACCCACATCCAGGTGAACACGAGAGATATAGTCAAGTGTTGGGTAAAAGAGCCATCAAATTTTAGACAAGCACCCAATCATGTTTACAAAAAGAAAATCCTTTCAGGAAGGCCTACTAGTTCTTGATCATCTTTGCATGTCGAGTATATGGTCAAGAAAGCATAGAGACCTCTCCTAAAGTTGGGTAGTTGTATTGGACCAATTGGTCAGTGATGGAAGGCTATTCAATTTCTTAAACTTGTTGGCTTATCAGTTGAAAATCCATGTGACCAACGCCCGAAATCTGCCCAAGGATGAGAAAGTAAGATTCTAGATGTCCAAATACTTACTAGATGCAATTGGTGCCCAGAAAAAAGTTTCCTGGAATGAGCTGGACAGGAACACTGAAAGAGGCTGTCGTCAATATTTATTGCAAGTTGCTTTCTGACTGCAGCTATTGACGGGTAATGGAAAGGTTGACTGACCATTTCATCATCCCGTTGTACAAGTTGATCATTGAGCAGGATCCACCTTGCATGTCACAAGAAGTAATGGAGCCGATACTTAACATTGCATATTGTTATGCCTCACCCAGTGGCACCTTCATCAGAGTATTTGGCGGATAGAAGCCTCTGCATGTTCTACCAAGGTATTCCATGGAAAATTTGGTCATGCAAGGGATCTTATAGCACCTCTCATAGGGTTATCATCAAGACTTCATAGGAAGAAGAAGGCATTATGGACCGCCCTTCCTTTGAAGATCAAATTATACGAGATTAAGAGCGTGAAAGATACTAATACCGAAGCTAAGTAGATATTTAAGTTCGCGTTCGACACCAAATAATTCAATCCATATGATCCCCATGGTATTTGCAAGAAGGAATTGTGAAGGTGTACTATCCATGGATCCATGGGAAATTCCATTAGCACGAGGAGGATCCTTGGAGATAATGTTATAATGAAGACAAGCTCCATGAGCCAGTCATTATAGCCACAACTTGGAAGGTTGCTCTGTAGGAAGCAGGAATGCAAGAAGCAGGAGTGCAGGAAGCAACAAAAACAACAACAATAAGAAGCAATCTGGTGCAGGACAAAGTTAAGAGGAATATTTCCAATAACCCAGAGGCTGAGAAAAGATACAAGATGAGAGGAGATCCTATCACTGAGAAATAAACTTTTGCAGCGGAGACAAAGAGGGAGCAGCGGCTAAAGAGAGAATACCAAAGGAAGAAGGAAAAGAAAAGACTGGAGGAAGTAGAACGAAACTTGTAGAAAACAAAGAAGAAGTTGAAGGAAGAGCAAGAGCTAAGAAGGAGAGAAAGGGAATAGAATCAAAAACAGGAGGAAGAAGAAAGGCAAGGTGCAATGACTAAGCAAACAACTCCCATATAGGTTGAGGATTCAGAACAACTGGTAACTAAAGAAGAGGGTGAATAGATGCAGGATCAGGAGCTTGTTCAGTAGATTGAGCAACTGGTTGAAGTGACAGACATGGAGTTGGGGGATGAGCCACAGAATAAAGACACTAACCTCATGCCAAAAGCACCCGAGGTCACCTCTCAGTCTCCTCCACCTATAGTGTCAGAACCAGTCCTGAGTGAGGAAGGAGAGGTTGTTCTCCTTGATGATTATATGGTTATGCATGTCTAAAATCTTTCATTTGATGAGTTGCAAAAGAAGATTGTACAGGTGTGGATGAAACACTTTCTTGATGATCATGCGTTGCTTGCATTAATGAAGGAAAGGGTGATATTGTCAAATGTCAAACATCATCCATTTGCCATTTCTGATGCCACCTTGGACTATTCAGGAGCCACAAGCTCTAATGTTAAGTTCCTATTGGCTGCGAATGAAAAAATGGAAAAGAAATTATAAGAGGCCAGGCAAGAGGCAGAACAACTTAGAGAGAAGAGCTCAGTTTTCGCAATGGATGAAAAGAGGAAAGTGATACTTGATGAAGTATCAACACTTGAGACTACCATGCAGAAGCTCTATGACAGATTCGTCACCATGCATAAAGCAGTTGTCCATGTGCGTGGCTTACAAAAGTGAAGCAAAACATTTGTTCAAACTCTCAGGGACATACATGCTGCCATTGCCCATGTGCAAGAGTGGAAAATGCATACAAAGGGGCCCTGCTCCACTTTCCGAAGATGATGAAGCCTCAGGCAGAGCTGGAGAAACAAAAAGTATAAATGATGATCCATAACTATGATCGTCTTGCCCCATTAGTCACCATCATGCAGGCCTCATTTACAGGGTTGTACAAGAGTTTGAATTTCATGGTGAAAACGCATAGGATCACTTCAATCGGTTCCCTCACCAAGGCTAAACACGAGAACCAAGTCTAGCTAGAGATCGACAGGTACATGGAGAAACTAAGGTGAGAGGCCACTAGGGATGACTTGGATCTTAGTGCACATAAGATGCAGAAGTACATTGGTGGTCCCTCCATGGTCAACACCATGTTGTACATGCTTCAGGACGAGTTGGATATAGGTTCCAAGACCATATACCCAGATGATATGGAGGCAAGAGTCTACTATTAGAAGGATCATCAAGTAGTTTTGGGACATCATCTCAAAGTAATAAGCTTGGCATGAGTACGTAACTGAGAAGCATCAAGTGTAGGTTGTTGAGTTGGTCTTTCCAAAGACTTTAGAGTCATAGTGTTTTGTCTTGTTAGGCTGTCTCTAGCCTATTTTGTCTCACATAGGTACATTTGGAAAATGTAATATTATTTGTAAATGTGTTGTAAGTGAAATTCTAAGTGTCATTAGTGGAATATGAAAGGTCATCATATTGTGTAATGAGTTATTTGTAAAGAAGTTGAAGAGTCATGAGGGTAGTCAAAGAGTCACAAAGGGGAATGTCAAGTGTCACCCCACCTTTTGTTATCAATAGAACCTCATAACTCATAGAACAGGATTTTGGGAGCCAAGATTTTGGCTAGGCTTAGGCTTAGAAAAGGCTTGGGATTATTGTGACGAGCCTTGGCTTCTGCACAACATAGAGTGAGTATACTTCTTTGGAGGAGGAGGTGCTCTTGATTGTAATGTTCAACTATTGGGGCTAGTGGATGTAAATGGTGTATGTATGAATGGAACATTCACTTATAATAATAATAATAGAGCCAACATGCTTTCATGCATATGTTGTTATTATAGTTGGAATATTCTGGTTTTTGTAGCAATGTATGTTGTTTAACTTATGCATTTGCTTATGAACTACTTTGTATGCAATTGTATGAATCTTTTTGAATGCGGATTACTGGATTAACCCATCACTTTAATTTGTGGATTATTCTTCATTTTAGCTTGCGATGTCATTCCACTCGTGTGTTCCTTTCGAGTTGCATACTATTACGATTCTAAGAGGCACACTTCCTTTTCCCCTCCATGTGTTAAAATCCCCATGCATCTCACTTGACTCACTACAAGGTCACACACTTGCTTTAGCCCAAAGTTGTCATACTTACGTTTGTGTGCTATCACGGTCAAGGTATTACATTACCACCCACTGCTAGGACTCCTACTCTAAATGGTTTGAGCTCTAGTTGGGACTTCTTACCGGGGAGATCCCCTGAATGTTGGCGGGTCCAACACCGTCAACATTTCTGGTGCTAGAAGGAGGGCCAGATGACAAGATGAGCCCTTGAAGTTTGTTTTGAATTTTTGCACATCATTCATGACTTATGTCCTAATCAAAACCCTAACATGTTTTTCTCACGTTGTTGATTTCAATGTGTCGGTGGATGTTATAGATGACTTGTCCAAATACAAATTCAATGGCGATAATGGAACACCCCTCTTCCAACATGCAATTTCCTTTGGTGGCTTTTGTGATAGGAATGATGTCCCCTCGGATGACATTGCTTGTGGGTTGTTCGCTTTCACGTTTGAAGGGAACACTAAGAAATGGTGTCACTCATTGCCCGCAGCCTCTATACACTCTTACGATCACATGCTTAAATAATTATTCTGTGCTTTCATGTTCTATGACTGTAAAGCACTCAATCAGAAAGATTTAAAATTTCGAAAAGCGCCTGACAAATCTCTTGAGCACTTTCACACTCGTTTCCTTCATTACTGTTATGAATTTCCTGAAGATACAATCGACTGGAAATTTCTAGAGGGAATATTTCAATATCTTGTTTACATTTATGAGAATCGGCGCAAGTTACAATCTTCTGACTCTCTCCCAACATACCTCAGTGTTAGATCTTCATAATATTAGATGGATGAAGTTGTTGTCCCAAGTGACCCTCCGTCTCCTTCTCATCAAATAGCTCTACCTCCATAGGACAAGGCAAGAGAAGATGTGAACCCACCTATTGATCTATCACCACCTTCTCCTACCCCACATGTTATGGATTTATGCACAGATTTGGACTGCAAGCCTAATGGTTGTCACGTGGTCTCATTTGCTCAGTCCTTGTCCTTTAGTTCCCTTGATCCTCTAGATTTTGGTGTGTTGTGTTCATCCGTTCCAGATTCCACATGTGATGTTCACAAGGATCAAGTTGTGGATGGAGTTGGTGTTGGAAATCCAACCTGCACTCCCTTTTTTTTATGAGTGTGTGTCGGAGTATGAACAAGAATATGCAGAGAAGTATGACCTCCTTCTATCCAGACCTCGTCCTCTTTATCCTAACATCTTTTGGGATTCTACCATTTCTGTAACATCTTGTGAAAAATCATCTCTAGATGTTTCCACTTTAGATCATTCCCATAACATGTGGGATGTCAGTCTTTTATTCAATTGTAAAGAGGACAAATATCTCTTCCCGGATCCACCCAATCTCTCATCTTACATTTCCAAAAACTTAGAGGGTGAAAATTATTGTTTTTCGTTGCTCCCTCTTTATGATTCGTCTGATCATGAGGATGTCATTTTTCATATCGAATTTTTTGATCATGGTTGTCATGATCTTTTCACTCACTCATTCAATCATGATTCTGATTCACCTTCCGTTAATATTTGCAAGCCACTAGTCTTTGATGATCCATCTTTTGATGAAGTGGAGACCCCTCAAGATGTCGAGGCACTTCAGCCTGAGCCGGTGGTTATGTCAGGTTCTCGTAGCCTTGAGGTTAGTTACACTTCCAATCATAAATATGTTGAATCTCTCTAGGCTCCTCATCACTCTCCTGTTCACATTGAATATCAATCCATTTCACAATTTTTGCATCCTCCACCAGAATCACACGATCCTATTGCTCATGGATTGGAGGAGTCATACGTAGCAAGCACTGTCACAAATAAAAAAATTTCTTCTTTCTTCATGTTTGCTCATTTTTCATGTTCGAAGGAGTGTATATGCTTGTCTTCCACGCGCAATGTAATAGGACACCATAATACATCTCCAAGGTGCCTTTTATGTGCTTTCAAGCTTTACTTTTATGTGGATGCATTCAAGCTTCGAACATTGTGGTTTACATTATTTTATCTTTCTTGTTTGTTGGTATGATTGACTATCTTTCTAGTCATTCATGTTGTTCCCTACATGGGTCAACCAATTCACCGATGGCTGCATTGTAAATATCACTTCATGTGAGTTGGCTCGTGCTTTGCTTAGATTAGGAGTAGGAGTAGTGTTTGCTTTCTTGTTTTGTTTTAATTTGATTTCTTTGTTTTGCTTTGTCTTACTTCTTCCCTTTGCTAGTTTCTTTTGCACCTGTAGGTTAGTTTCTGCATGAAACCGTGTTTGGCTTCTTGAGATAAGAAGGGTGAAATCCAAGTGGAACTTGTACACCTATCAACACTTGGTTAAATGTCTATACCCTCTCGTTATGAGAACCTTGCATTTCTTTTAGTTGATGGTACCCTGATGGAAAATACATTCCTTCCAAATAGAATCATGTTGAAATCGCGATGCTTGCACTCGTAACTAGTACCACCTACTCTAATCAATTTTTTGTGTTTGGTTAACCCTTGTCAACTCAGTCAAGTAGAGTAAGGATATGGGGAAACCTTAAAAAGTATGTCAGAGGTATATATATAAACATCCTTCTTTGAAGGGACAACCTCTTCTGCTCTCAATAAGTCGGGATCCCTCTTTTGCCTCATTAAATAAATAAGTGCATATGCACAGTTCTTGAAAAATAAAAATAAAAATAAAAAACAAAATAAAGGTGAAAGAAGAGAAAGGCTTCCTGCGTAGATAGGTGAAGCAAGTAACTTTGCCGGGGTACTATCCAGGCTCACTCGTAGTGGAGCAATGCTTGTGTTCCTGAAGTGACTCTGTCAGGGTACTGTCAAGGCCTGCTGGAAGTGGAGAAACACCATAGATGAAACTAAAACTACGACAGTCTATATTGCTTGTACATTTATATACCCCTCATCCAAATCGAAACAACTGAGTTTGACTTGGATTGATATGTGTGATTTCGATAAGGAGAATGGTAGAGACTATATCTTTAACTCAAATTACTGAAGAAGCTATCACAATCAAAGAATCGAACAATACTTCCGAAAGATTTAGACTTGATTTACACGAGACAAGGTCCATAGAGAGAGTTGGAGTTGTACTAGTGTGTCACCAATGTTGTAGTGGCTACAACCACCCTCAAATTTTTTTCCTATGCTTCATTTTGGAGCCTTGCTTCTAAATTACAGCAACTCATCTTGCATTGACCTAGGTACTTGTGCTTTGATTGAACCTCATCTTTGCATCGTGGCCTATGTTTTATTACTTTTTTTGATGTCTAACCCACAAGTCAATCTCTTGTCTTGGTTTCCACCCAGTTCTAGGCTTGCCTTAGCGAACTGCACAATCCTTGAGGGAAACCAACCTTGCTTTTGGGAATTACGCAGTCCAAGCTAAAAGTGAGCCTTCAACTCCAAAATTGTGAAGAGCCAGTTGACAGCTAACCTTCAGTTGGGTAATTGCGTGGAGCCTGAGGGGCAACCCAAAGCCACTCAACCCAGAAATGGCGCATAAGCTTCTTGCTTAAAAGTTTCTCAGTGCATGAGTTAGTGAGTTTCTCAGTCCTTCCCAGAACTGTGCAATCTCCACAGGAAATGGATGGCATATTTTCCCAAAAACGAAAAAATCAAAAGCAAAAAATCATCCCTAGAAAATAGGGATCTATTTTTAGCAGAGGAGACAATTGAGTTATTTCGGAAACTGCCACCAAGTCTTGCTTTTTCCATGATTTTTGGCCTTCACGTCATAAACCCTAAATTAACCAAATATATTTAATAGCCACAACTAGAGCTCATTTTCACATTCGATTGTGGATCTATAGCATTCTCAAGGAGATCAAGGAACCTTCAGTGTGATCGTTGTTGCTTTTCTGGTTAAGTCTTGTTTTTCTAGTATTTTTCTGCTTTTTTATCGCTTCTGCTTGTTTAGCTTGCGAGAGTGTTGTTTCACTTGTTTTACTGAAAAAATACTGGAATTTTAACTTGTTTTAGCTTGTAGAAGTGTTTTTTTAAGTTTTCCATTGCCTTTCTCGAGTGTGGCATGCATTACCCAACTTTTGCACTAACGGTCATTGTTACGGTGACTCTCTCCAAATGCATCATTTTAATTCAATTTGATTGGTTCCTGCACTTGTTTTACTTTCATGCATCATCACTCAATCAAATCTGCATCCAGTATCACACCATCCTTCAGATCTACTCGTTTTCACACTCCTCTTGGGTAGATATGGGCTTCCCTTGCTCGGATCTCGCCTTCCCTTACATGCAATGCACATTCTAGGAGATCAAAGCCCATCCTTGGCTTTTGGAATTGCGGAGAGGTTTCCTTGTCTTGGCTCCAACTGCACATTGTGTAGTTCGAGGAGCTAGTCTCCCAGCCTAGGCCACTAAGATTGCGAAATGTGTAGTCTCTCCTGGCCTATGCCTAGATTGGACTGCACATTGCATAGTTCCAGTCAACAAGCCTCACTCACTGACTACTGGGACTACACAATGTGCACTTCCGGAAAGAAACCACTCACCTTTGTGAACCAAGATTGTGTAATCCCTCCCAACAATTTCCCAGTTTGTTGCTTAATCTTTTCTTGAATTGATTTTGGTTTTACACTTACATTTCCATGCCATGAGTGTCCTCTCTATTCTCCAAGTACAACAGTTGTTGAACATATCTCTAGAAGTTACAATTAACATGGCTTCCAAGAGAGTTGCATTAAGGGAGAGTAGTATTGGGGAAGCAATTGAGTAGGTGTCAGTTAACTTGCCAGTTTATGCAGACACTGAGTTTTTCAATGAGAAGGGCATGAAGTTGACATGACACCATATCAAGGATACTTTTGCAGAGGACTTCAAGGAGGACTTAGAGGACTTCACGATTTTATAAGGTTTCATGTAGGTACCCTGCATTCCCATGTGCAGACATGATCAGCTGGATTGTATCACACGCATATCTCAAGAATATGACATTGCGCAATGCCAGTTGAATAGAACTTTCCACCTGTGGGGCTGAGAACTATCATCAGATGTATCATTTACCTCAGCTGGCGAGGCGCATGGACACACTTTTCTATTCCACCCATAACCAAGTGAAAACGAGAGATATAGGCAAGCGCTGGGTGAAAGAGCCATAAAAGTTCAAGCAGACACCCAATCATGTTTACAAGACAACGTCTCTCAGGAAGGCCTACCATTTCTTGATCATATTTTCATGTCGAGTATATAGTCAAAAAAGCACCGAGGCCTTTCCTGAAGGTCGGGTATTTGTATTGGACCAATTAGTGAGTGATGGAAGGCCATTAAACTTCTTAGACTTGTTGACATATCAGTTGAAAGCCCATGTGACCGACGCCTGAAATATGTCCAAGGAAGAGCAAGCAAGATTATACATGTCCACATACTTACTTGACACAATTTGTGTGTAGTAACAGTTTCTTGGCATGAGCTAGATGGGGATACCAAAAGATATTGTCGTCAATATTTATTGCAAGTTGCTTTCTAACTATAGCTACTGAGGGGTAATGTCAAGGTTGATTAACCATTTCATCATCTCGTCGTACAATTTGATCTTTGAGCAGGGTCCACATTTCATGTCCCAAGAAGCGATGGAGGTGATACTTAACATTGTAGATTGGTATGCCTCACTCGGTGGCACCTTTATCAGAGTGTTTGGCAGAGACAAGCCTCAGTATGTTCTACCAAGGTATGCCATGTACAAGCTGGTCATGCAAGATGTCCCATATCACCTCTCCATAGGGTTATCATCAAGACTGCATAGGAAGAAGAAGGCACCATGGCCCGCCCTTCCTTTGAGGATCAGATTATATGAGATTAAGATATTGAAATATGATAATGTTGCAACTAAGGAGATATTTAAGTTCAAGTTAGACACCAGAGACTTTAATCCATATTATCCCCACTGTATTTGCAAGAACCACTATGCGAAGGTGTACTATCCATGGATCCACAGGACATTCCACTGGCACAAGGAGGATCCTTGGAGATACTGCTACAATGACTCCAAGCTCCACAAGTCAGTCAGTATAGACACAGCTTGGAAGGTTGCTCTGTAGGAAGTAGCAATGCAAGAAGCAACAACAACAACAAAAAAAGAAAAAATCCTGTGCAGGACAAAGGTAAGAGGAAGATTTTCGAGAACCTAGAGGCTGAGAAAAGTTATAAGATGAGAGCAGATCCTTTCACTGAGAATGAATATTTGGAAGCTTAGACAAAGAGGGAGCATCAACTAAAGAGAGTAGAGAGAAGGAAGAAGGAAAAGAAAAAAACACATATTTCATTAAATTTGGAAGTAGTCAGTGGATCTAGAACTTTAATTAGATAAAGTTTTTTCAAAATGAGGAATTAGAAAGTCACTTAGTTCACTAATTCTAATGTATATATTCACCATTTTTGTGTAAAAATTATCATGATAAAATTTATAAACCAAATTTATATAAACTTGCAAAAGCAAATCTTTCACATCTTAATCTTGGATTCCTTACATTATCTATTTTAATATTTTTATGGTTTGTATTAAAGCATAAGTTTTTAAAGGTTATTTTATGAAAATAATGATGTGTATTTTACTATTATTAATCCATTTAATTATAATCCAATACAGTAAATATCATGTATCTGTTAAGTTATGATTATTATGAAGACAATGTTGGCACAATTTAAAAGTCTATCACCTTTGCAACACTATTAACTTGGTTGAAGATTAAAAAACTCTCATAGATCATCCAATTTATGCTCATATTGGATTTAAATTTCAAAATATTTGTGACGCTACCAACCTTCTTGATCTTTTAACTAAACAAAATTATGATGTTGATGAAACACTTCTTTTAATTCTTTTTTAGCATAACAATAAAATTCAAAATAATTTTGAGTAATATCTTTTTGCCTTCTTATATACCATATTTGGTCTTAGTGGATAATAATCATCATCATCATTACATACTATTGTAGGAAGTTTACACCATTTTAGAGTTGAGGAGAATTTTTTTTTTAGGATCAAATTAAATGTTGAATGCGAGTAGTAGCATAATTTATTTATTATTTATTATTTATACTTTTATGTTAAAAACTAAGTTGATTGAGGCTTACTTAATGAATAATAGATTAATATGTAAGATATATATTAAGTATAAAGTTATTTAATGACAAATGATCATAGTAATGTGTCCAATATATACCATCATAGATCCATCTTAAGTGCAGATGTAGGGAGCAAATTTATTCACGTGCAAACATTTTTAGAGTGCAAAATACAATGTGTTATTTTTCATTATTCAAACTGTATTTTTGAATGCTAAATAGAGTATATATAAGACCAAATAAATTTTTTAACCATATATATATATATATATATATATGAAGTTGACATTGATATAAATTAAATAACATAGATCTTCAAATAGTTAATTTGAATCTATAGGTGAAATATTTTTGGAAAGTATAAGATTTAAACATCTAATTCACACATTTTTTTACTTCTAATTACTTTAAAACATATTATTTTTCTATTTTTCTATTTAGAACATAATTTTTATTTTAAAGGGGCACAACTGGATAGAAAAACTTACACACCCCCTCATACTAGGTTGTAGAATGATCCTCTCAACTCAATTACTAATCATTTTAATGATCAAAATCAATCATGAATTAGAATAATAACAAAGTAGTACAATTTGATTATTTTCAAATACAAGAGGAAAGAGAGAAAATTGACTAAACTATTTATTACAAATGTTAATTTTTTATTCATGTAGTGTTTAAGGATATTATATTGAAAAGAACATATTAACATTAATCTAAAACTTATATTCCTTACATTATTTCTATTATCATTAATAGCTATATTTATATTTATGTATTAAATTTGACTCATGAATAATAGATTTTGTAAAAAAAAATTCTTACCTATAAAGTTATTTAACAATATATTAATATTGTTTTTCTTACTATGATTGACCATTTTAAATTGACACTAACTACTTTTCCTATGTTGAGTAAAAGTTTATTATACGAGTACAATGTTGGCACCACTTCAAAATCTATAAGAGGAAATGTTTTATAATTCTAGTTGTGTTGTTCAATGATCAAAACATTTTTTTAATAAATTAGAGTGCAACAAAATAGCAAATTTGATTTATAACAATTATAATAAGGAATATTAAGGAAAACTCACTTCAAACATTATTACAAGTGTCTAGCATTTATTTATCAAGTGTTTAAATGGCTTATATTAAATAGAATACTAATTAGGTACTCCACTATTGTTTTAATAGACCAAGTTTAGAATATGTTTTTAAGTGCATTATTGAATATGATTATGCATATTTGATATGGTGACAAGTCATGTTGGTCAAATAAAGCTTTGAAAACTTAAATATTTTATGGAACTGTCATGTAATTCGTATCAACACATGATTAGATTGAAATATTAAATAATAGAAAACTCCTCCAAAAATAATATGAAGAGAATATTTGATATACAACAAATATTGAAAAGTGTGTCTAAATGTATATTAATAGATCCTTAAAAAAAAAAATACATTCATGAATCATATAAACCTAATCTTAAGATATTCGCTTAAGTAGATCAAGAATGGCTTCTATACCATATTTATTTATCTTAGTCTTCTTGCAATGTTTTTTCTTTGGCATCCATGCCCACATTATGGTATTAATTGGAATAGAGCCAAGTTCTGTGTCATTAGGATTTGGTACCCAATATTGCTCTAAAAATTTTCCATTGTATTTGGTGGGCTCCAGTATTGTAGCAATAATGCTACAACTCCTGGAGCTTCCTTCTCTAATTTTATCAACTCGGTAGTTCGTAACAAACTTGGAAGCGACGGTGTTGTATGCACAAGTACTAGCTCTTGTCGCAGCTGTCACTTGGTCAGCTGGCACAAGTCCGCTAGGGCTCAAGCCAACTTCTATATGTTCTCAGAAGAAGCTTTCTAAATGATGAATGAAGGCTATCTCAAAGGAAATTAACCTACTTTGCAAGAATGAACTGAAAGCCAACCAAACATGGAAACCCTAGTAAACCCTAATCTGACTAGCTTAATCTCTATGATGCAATGGTGGGAATGCAACTTCTAGAAATGATGCCATTACTTCTAGTGAGATGAAATACATGAATTTAAACTACTTCCATTGAAGAGAACACGTTTTTGTATTTTTGCTCAAGTGGGTGGAGCGATTGTGATTGTGCTTCTTACTAGGTCTTGATTGTGCAGGGGTAGTTCAAAGGGAGGAAGGCTTGGGAAAGGTCAAGAGGGCTCTGAGAGGTTCCAGGGGATCCCTCACATCATTCCATAGAAGTCCACAACGTTCAGGTGCTTGGCAACCGTGTTTGCAGGCTTCTACAGGATGTCTGCAGGGGATCCTACAGGAAACTCAGGATTTCTACAGGAAGTCTGCTAACTTCTACAAGATGTCCTACAGTCGGAGTTTTGGGTGATGGAGAAGTGAAGGAGCTGTAGGGATGGATGGGTAAGTTGAAAGAGGAGCTTGAGATGGCCTATGGATAGAGAGATGAGATGGGGAGAGAGTGGATAGAGCTGGTTGGTCGATAGAAGGGTAGGGGCAATGGAAGGTCAAAAAGATTGAGCAACGTGGACAGTAGAAGGGTTCGAAGGAAAATGAGCTGAACAGAGGATGAGTAGGTGGCTTAGGCACGGTTCAGAAGGATAAGAACATGATGAAGTGGTGTTGTGCAGTGTAAATGAAACAAATCACCTTTATCTTGCATGTAAACGAAAGTTCACCAACCTATTCTAACTGTTTTATTAGGAATCAAAGAACAACAATGTAAGTTGAAAGGAATTCGTGCATGATGCTGAACCAAAGAGTCATTACTCAAGATCAAATCGCATGGACAATTCTTCAATTGAAAACATTACATCAATACTTGCATGCATATGTTAAAACAGTGTTTTTGGCAGTTGGCACGGTCTACACTTCTGGTCCCCAAACAGAGGTGAAAGTGAGCATGCATTCAACCTTTTTTGAACTCAATGTAACTTGAATCTCCTTATGCTAATTCTGAACTACTGAAAGAACTACATTCATGAAACTAACCTACATAACCAAACCGAAACGGTCAACTCAGCGAACTGTATTTTTCAAGTGCAAGTAAAGGAAAGAAATGCAATGATAAAAGAAAGATAAGTAACAATACAAAGGAAAGTAGGTCTATTGCTCTCAGGTTGGGCCCTAACCTGAGAGCTATAGCTCTCCTAAGAACTCAGAATCAGATCCAAATCTGCCTGCCTTTTATTAAATAATCATGAGTCTAACAACATGCCAAAATTGGCTTACAAAGAGCAAAAACAGAGCTACAACTCGTAATCCAAAATCTACAACAAAAGTTCAAGAGTCTCCACGAAGGCTACAGCCTTAATATTTATACATGATGAGGGCCAAGCTGGCCTCCTCAATTAGTGGAGCTTGGTTGTCCAACTGAAAGTAAACTGCTGTTCCTGTAGAATCTGTTGGCCGCCTTCTAGCTCGGTGGTGATAGCTGTTGGAGCTCGGAGTTGGGGTGGAGATCACGAGGGAGGTCATTCAAGGCTGTGGACAACCTCCCTATAAATCCGCAATGCCACCTTGGCTGTCTCCTTGTCTCCATTTGCATGGTATTTGCTCCATTTAATGCCAAAAAACCTGAAATCATCATGTATTAGCCACATAGGCATAATGACTGCCCTTCTTCCTACAAATAACACGAATATACTAAGAAATGATGCATAAGTGATAAAAAATGAAGGGTTGAGCAAGGTAAGTAGGCCAAATGAGCCCAAATTGTTACCAAAATTTGGGGCTCATCATCACCCCCCAGCTAAAATATTTGCTCATCCTTGAGCAATTTTGCTCCGGCTCCTTGTCCTTGGCCGGGAACTAGGCTCCGGAATACGCTCTTTCTTTCCTACTCTTGGTGGCTCTGCCTGTTCTGCCCTTGGTGGTGATGAGGGTGCCGCTCCTTCCCTCTTCTCTGTTTCCTTGACCTTGGGCCGGGCTTTTGAAGCCGATTGGTCTACCCTTCCTTTCCAAGTAGTTGTTTTTGGGCTCCCCCTCTCGTAGGTGACCGATATCTTCGAGGGGGACCTCTCACTGGGTGAAGTAGGGGCATCCCCTGTAGTGATTTGGCTGCTGGATGGAGGCTGTGGCTTGCCCGTCTTTATTCTCACACTTCTTCGAGCTTCAAAGTATAGAGGGGTCTCCCTCTTTCTCTTCTCCTTTGGCTTAGGAGGTGTGCTGAGGCCGGCCAGCACAGCTGCTGCCTCCCTTTCCCGAATGTCATCTTTCTTCTCCTTGGGTTTCACTTTTTCAAGGCTTCCTGTAGAAGACCCTGTTTTAGTCAATTTCGGGCTTCCTGTAGAAGACCCTGTTTTAGTAATTTTCGGGTTTTTTGTAGAAGCCGGTTTCGGCTTTCCTGTAGAAACAGGTGTCGCCGCCTTGGTTTGCTTTTCTGCATGGGTTTTGCTTTTTGACTTAGTTGCAGTCGCTGTCGAGGCACTCTTACTGATGTGGACCTTCTCAGCCTTGTCCACTTTGCCTTGAAACCTTTTCTCTCTTGCTGTCAAGATGGGTGTGTCATCTTTCTCCTTGTCATCCTTTTTCTCTTATTTCTTCTCTTGCTTTTTCTTCTACTCTGTGGTTGGGGTCTTTTGGCCTTTTTCTCTCTTTACTGCAGCCACTAACTCCTTCTCCTCGCTGCTAGAAGAACCGAGATCTTCGGTTAGCATCTTTATGTCCCCGTCCTTTGTCAAATTTCTGAAGGCTTCCCATGAGATAGGAACCTTGTATGTGTGGAGCGCATCCTCCACGAGGAGTTTGATCAGTCCATGGTGGGCTACCTGGTCTGGTATGCCTTCTTTCAACTTGGTTGCACACTCAATCAGAGACTGTAGTAGAAAGTAAGGGAGACTAAGTTTGTTTTCCACAGGTAGATCCATCTGGTGCCGTAATTCAGTGAGTAACCGAAAGTGGTACCCGTATACAATGCTAAAACGGCCTTCGCAGGTGATGTACTTCATAGTTTGCAGGCTCACTTCATTCCATGGTGGTAGTAAACTGGTTCTACGAACCCCATTTTTGTCTTCTGAGAATTCCTCCTCTGGTGGAAAGAATTCTTTCTTGGCTTGCTGGCTCAATTTCCTTTCTTCTTTATCCCATGGTAATCCCATTGGGAGCTCCGTAACTCGGCTGATGAATTGTGGGGTCAGTTTGAGGCTCAGACCCCTGAAGGTAACGGTGGCCAATGTTTTAGATTTCGGCCTCAGAGCTTGCAAAAATTCTTTTGCCACTTCGTCATCATATCCCTGCAATTTGTCACAGAAGGATATCCATTGTGCTCGTGTGAAGAGCTCCACCACCTCAGGATTTTCTCTTAACTTCGCTGAATCAGTGGGCTCCCTTCTGATGAACCCACCCGGCATGGTGAAAAACTGCTGTGTTAGCTGGAGGTGGCAAATGGGAAAGAAATTCGGTCTACTGGGACAGAGCGTAGGATTACGCCTCTGTCATGCACATAATTCACAAAGCTTACCCCCTGCAAACCTTTAACACAGCTAATTACACTGACATCCTGTAGGACGACAGTTCATGCACGACAGACAACAATTGCAACAATTTTCTTCGACCAGACTGTAGACGACGATTCTGCCACCTTCAAAAACCAATTGCATGGAGAGTTCAGGCTTACCTTTTAATCCGCCACCTTTTGACGTGAGGAACCCGACTTCCTGTAGAAACAACTTTCCTGTAGGAGCAGCGCGCGATTTCCGGGGGATACTGCAGTGGGTCTGCGCTCTTACTGTTGCTTCATAGGCATTCTGATGGCCAAAGACTCGGAGTATCGAACTGCAGAGGGATCCGGATGATCACTCGGGTCGTAAACGGTGAATGATAAATGCATGAGGTTGATAATCTAGCCGATTAGATTTGAATCGGCGGAATCCGTGGCGCGGGGGTGAGTTGTCCCTACCGGACCATTGGGCGACGTCACACCTTCATTCTTCTGCAAGTTTACTTACTGCCGCATCATTCCCACAGATCCGCCGCCGCCATTCTCGTTAGAACTCATTTCTCCCCGAGTGGACGGTTCTCACGTGTCCACTGGCCGTTTTTTTCCACGACCACCATTCACACATCCGGCTCGACCAGCTGACTGGTCGACGTGGCCAATCGATTGACCATACAACCGCTCAACCCATCCATTTCACACATTTCAAACATTTTCAAAGTAAAATTCATGCAATTCGTCGGAAGAAAGGGTCGAGACACTTACCTGTGCGGCCGCAACACGATTGTTCAGGCTCTTGGACGACGATGAGTGGATTTGGTTGCTGTTGCTTGATTTGCACAGGCTCGGAGGTTCACATTCATAGGCCGCTGACAATGGATTGGATGCTTCAGCTGCATGCACCCGCGTTTTCCTTGAATATGGTGTGCACTCTAGTGGGCTTAACTGTTACGGGACTCCTACAGGATGTCCTGTAACAGTTTCTTCCTCCTTGGGTGCATGCTGCACGACGAAGGCAATGGCCCCACAATCACGCTCACAGAGCTCATGGATGGCTGGGATGGAGATGGTATGACATCTCAGCATTTTTTCATCTTAAAAATTGCTTTCTCTTGATAACTCAATGATCTGCTTTGATGGTGCAGGTAACTTGGTTGCATGTCGACAGGGATGGTAGAAAGAGGTGACAACAATGTGTAAGGGTGACAACAGTAGCTTGCATGCGTCCAAACCGACCCTTGGTCGTTAGATCTCCTCATAAAATGAATTCTGGCCCGTCCCGAACTTCTACAGGAAGTTTCCTGTAGAAATACAGAACTTCCTGTAGAAAAGTCGTGTTTCCTGTAGAAAAGTCTGCACCTTCCTGTAGAAAGTCTGCATCTTCCTGTAGAAGACTCAAGCCATGATGAAATTGTGCACATACCTTGGAGGAAATGGGTATTCTTGGAGGAGGTGCTGGTGAGGTCTCCTGGCAGCATGATAAGGAGCTTTGGCTTTGCATTAAGAGTCCTCCGCACCTTCATAGAACACCTGCAACTTGCATGCATTTTCACATTATGAACTTGCTGTTCCTATCTTTTTGCTTATTGTTTTTTCCTTTTTTTTTTTTTTGAAAGATAACAGGGGCGCCTCAATGAGGTTTTCATCCTTGCCATCTGCCTTAAGCGCCATAGAGATGTTTTCACTCAAGGATCTTTTTCAAATCTCTTTTTTTTTGAAAGACAATAGGGGCGCCTCAATGAGGTTTTCACCCCTACCACCTGCCTTGGGAGCCTCAGAAAGGTTTTCACCCAAGGATCTTTATTATTTTATTATTATTTTTTTTCTTTTTTTTTAGATCTTTGAGGGTATGCCCAAAGCAGAGGCAGAATCCTTCTCTATGACCAACACTGATTTCTCCATAGTTTTGATGAACTCTTGTCTTCAGAGAGGCTTCCTGTAGATCTTCAAGCGATGCCCATTGACAAGCATGGGGATGGCTTCCTCATCAATGGTTCGAATAAGAACAGATCCATTGTCATGGCATTTTTCCACTGCATATGGTCCTAGCCATCTGGTTCTCAGCTTCCCCTTGAAATCTTTGTATCTGGAGTCATACAACAAGGCCCAATATCCCGGCTGGAATTGCTTGTCATGGAGATGTTGGTCATGCCACACCTTTCTCTGAAGTTGAACCACTTCTGAGTGAAGGAGGGCCTCCATCCGGTGCTCGTCCAGTCCATTCAGCTGCAATAACCTTTCTTGTTGTGCATGGCTGAGATCTAGATCTGGCTGAGCTGCCATCCTCAAAGTGTTGTACTCAAACTCAATGGACAACAAAGCTTTCTTCCCATAGACCAACTCATAAGGTGTGAAGCCGGTGGTGGTCTTCCAGGTGGTGTTGTAAGCCCATATGGCCTCAACCAGGTGATCTGCCCAATCTTTCCTACTGCTGCTCACCACCTTAGTCAAAATCCCTTCCAATGCTCTGTTGGTGACTTCCACTTGCCCATTTGCCTGTGGATTATAGGGGGTGGAAGTCCTATGCTTGATCTTGTGGTGAGCTAGTAGGTCTTCAATCAAGTTGGATGTGAACTGGCTCCCTTGATCGGTGACCAGCTCTCTTGGGTAGCCAAATTTGTAGAAGATGTTTTCTCTTAAGAACTCGGCCACCTTCTCTTCTGTTGCTGCCTTGATTGCTTTAGTCTCTGCCCACTTTTTCAGGTAGTCAATGAACACAATGATGTAAGACCTTTGCCTCGAAGGAGGGTTGATTGGACCCACAAAATCCATACCCCACTTTTCAAATGGCTCAAGAGTCACTTGAGGTTGGAGAGGCATCTCATCCCTTGGAGTCGGTTTCCCCATTCTTTGGCATCGGTCGCATTGGCTGATATATCTTCTGACATCTTGATGAAGTGTGGGCCAATAGTAGCCTGCCTGCAGGATTTTGAAGGCAGTCCGCTTTGCTGCAAAATGTCTTCCACAAGGCCCATCATGACAGGTGAGGAGGATATCAAAGACATCCTCCTCCCTTACACAACGCCTTAAGATCTGATCAGGGCCAAGCTTGAACAAATTGCCCCCGATCCAAGTAAATGAGGCACTTTTTCTGATGATTCTGCTCTTCTCTCTTAAAGATAGGTGCGGAGGGAACTGTGCTGAAACAAGGTAGTTTGCTATATCAGCAAACCATGGAGAGAGTACTGAGATAGCAAACAGATGTTCATCGGGCATCTGGTCATCCACTGTTCCATCCTCATCTACAGACAAATCCAATCTAGATAAAAAGTCAGCAACAACATTTTCTTTACCTGGTTTGTCAACAATGGTCAAATCAAACTGTTGCAACAAAAGTAACCATCTAATAATACGAGCATTCACATCTGGTTTATTCATTAAATATCTAATTGCAGCATGATCCGTATGTACAAAGGTTTGATAGCCAGTGATATAATGTCGGAACTTTTTCAGTGCATGGACCACAGCCAAGAATTCTTTCTCGGTTACAGTGTAATTCAGCTCGGCTTTGGACAAGTTTTTGCTAACAAAGTAAATGGCATATGGAAGTTTCTGTTCAACTTGTCCTAAAGCTGCCCCTATGGCTTTGTTTGAGGCATCAGTGTGGATGTGGAAAGGTAGGGCCCAGTTTGGGCCTCTCAAGATTGGGGCTGACACCAACTTGTCCTTTAATTCATTCAAAGCCCTCTGACAATCGTTAGTCCATTTAAACTCCACATCTTTTGCCAACAGACCAAACAATGGCGAGGCTAGCTTGCTGAAATCTTTAATGAATCTCCTGTAATACCCTGCTAATCCTAAGAAACTCCGGACATCCCTTACCTTTTGGGGAGGTGGAACCTTCTTGATGAGAGCAATTTTGTTAGGATCCACTTGTAACCCTTGGCAAGAAATGGTATGGCATAGCACAGTCCCTTCAGTCATCAGGAATTCACATTTTTCAGGACTAAGGGACAGGTTCATCTCAATGCATTTGGTTAGGACCGTTCCTAGATTGGACAATGCTTCCTGGAAGTTGGACCCATAAGGAGTGAAGTCATCCATATAGATTTCCACCGCATCATGGACCAACTCCGAGAAGATGTTCAAGACAACTCTCTGGAAGGTAGAAGGAGCATTGCATAGCCCAAAGGGAAGAACTCGGTAGGCAAAGGTACCCCAAGGACAAGTGAAGGTGGTCTTATCTTGGTCTTCCGGGCTGATTTGGATTTGTTTGTACCCACTAAACCCATCCAGGAAAGAGAAGAACTTCTTTCCTGCCAGTCCATCCAACACTTGATCTATGAAAGGTAGAGGGAAATGGTCTTTCTTGGTAGCTTTGTTCAGTTCTCGATAGTCCACACAGATTCTCCACTTCCCATTTTTCTTGGGAACCAACACCAGAGGGGACACCCATTCACTATTTGATATGGGCTAAATGAATCCGGCATCCAATAGTTTTTGCAATTCTTCCTTGACAATGTCCTTAAGGGCTGGATTCATTCTCCTCTGAGGTTGCCTAACCGGTTTACAATCCTCTTTGATGTATATGTGATGGGTACAGATCGAGGGATGGACTCCTTTCATCTCCTTATAGCTCCAAGCAAAAGCATCTAGATGACTGGCCAACAGGCTACACAGCTCCTTTTCCTGGGAAGGAGATAGGGAGGAGCTGATCTTTAACGATCTCTCAGGGCCGAACTCCACATTCTTGACTCTGAGAGTGATAGGGTTGGTGGTACAAAGGTCCACTAAGGTGCTGGCTTGGGCGTCCTCCACCAATTTCTCTAAGGATAGTGCACTGGAAGGTGGATTCTGGATCAAAGTCTCAATCAAGTCATCCTCGGTTGGGGGGTCTCTTCTAGTGGTATCTAGGGTGCACAAAGGTGCTAAGTACACCTCATCCTCTTCTCCTTCCTCCAACCACAGTGGTAAGTTGTGCTCTAAGGAGGGTTGAGCAGGAGGATATAGGACTAGTTGCTTGGACATAGGACCGTTTTTGATGGTCATGTTTCCTACACGGCAACTGATGTAAGCATCTGCAGTGGCTAACCAAGGCCTTCCCAAAATGAGAGGATATCCAGTAAGCTTTGCCTTGGGTTGTAGAACCAAGAAATCTGCAGGGTATTCGCAAGAGTCGACAGAGACCAAGACATCCTCCACAATCCCTTCGGGAGTCACAATGGAGCGATCTGCTAGTTGCAGTACTGTCGAGGTTTTCCTCAAGGAACCCTGAAGATTGAGTTTGAGCATGGTATCCATGGTCATCACATTAATGGCAACCCCCAGATCAATCAAGGTGTGAGGTATGATGGTGCCATTGATGTGGAAATCTACTACAGGACTCCCAGGATCTAGGTACTTTGGGCAGATGACTTGTCCTAACATAAGGTCAGACAGTTGTCCTAAGACATTGATGGTTGAAGCATCTCTCTTTCGCCTGCCTGGGTGTTTAAAACACTTTTCCTTAACCAGTTTGTTGTATATTGGCACATCCTTGATGGCTTGGAGAAGTGGTATTTTCACACACAACTGCTTGAGTTCTCCCAGAAGCTCATCCTCCTCTGGGTTGGGTTGTGTGGTGGCTGTTAGTCTCTCAGGAAAGGGTGGAATAGCCTTTGGTTCACTTTCCTGTTTATCCTCCTCGTCCTCTGGGGGAGGAGGTTGGCGATCCGGAAGAGTCTTTCCAGATCGAAGATTGATCTCCTGGATCTCCATAGCATAGGTAGGACATGATGTTTCCCCAGTGTATACCTGCTGGGCCTGTCTATTGTTGGGGTTCGGGTTCGGTTTAGCAAGCATTTGAGGTTGCCTTGGAGGAGCAGGAGGTAATGGTTGAGGTTGAACTGGTGGTGGAGGCAAAATGGCGGGAGGAGTGTTGTACTGGGGCCTCCACCCCGACTGAGGTGCATTCCACTGAGGCTGTGGCTGGGCATGTGAATGATAAGAGTGAGTAGTGGGCTGAGTAGGGTACTGAGGTGGGTAAGACCATGGAGGAGGCATAGACCAGGAAGGATGAGCAGGGGGACCCCAGGAAGGCATAGGAGTCGATTGGTTGGGGCTGTAATAAGCTTGAGGTGCCCCTTGCATCCCCTGCCGGTAAGGTCTAGGTCCTTGTGGCCTCCTTTGGTTGAGGAAATAGAGAGGTTCAGTGGGAGCTTCTGCCCCTTGGTACATAGCTTTAAACCCAGGTAAGGTTGGACATTGATTTGTGGGATGGTCCTCCTTAGAAACGAAGCACACTTCAACCGAATGCAATGGTCATTCGTTCTTAGGGTGTCTCCTTGTACATCTAGGGCAGAAGATAGCCAAGGTCCTCTCAGCGTATTCCTTCTTTTGTTGGATCCTGAATGTGTCCAGTTGCATGGCGATGGTTTGTCTCACCTCACTCTTAAGATCTTCTAATTGATTTGCAAACTCATGCTTGGAGAAAGGAATACCAGCTGAGAGAGGGTTTCCTCTACCTCGTTTCCGGGCTGCCCTAGAGTGGTTTCTGAACACAGTCTTGATGTCCTCATAAGGCAGCTGGTAAATATCTCCCCTAGCTAGCATGTGAAGGGTATCTAAAAGGTCTTCAGGGACTCCTCGGAGCAGGACCAACTTGAGGGATTCAGGGTCAAGTGTGCACCTGGCCCGCTTATAGCTAAGTTGGAACCTCTCCTCATAATCCTCTAAGGACTCATCATTTCCCATGGTCATCCGAAAGATTTCTCCCTTGGTTTCCTTGGACCTACAATAGTCCCGGTACTTGGTATTGAAAGCTTGCTGCATCTGAGCCCAAGTGGTGATACTATTCCCAGGTAAGCCCATGAACCAGCATAATGCTGCATCCTTAAGAGTGGAAGAGAAGAGTTTCAGCTTCTGCTCATCTTCAGTATAGTCATAGGTTCTACAAAGGACAGCAAACTCAAACAGGAAGGTATCAGGATCTTCAGTAGTCAGTCCATGGAAGTGAGGCAGAGCAGAGGGGCTAATGTTTTTCATTTTCATGTCTCCATTGGTTTCTCGGATGGGGAAGGCACCTTCTATTCTCTCATCTTCTCTTCTATTGTCAGCCATAGCTTCAGATGGGATGGTCTCTAATTCTTCTTCTACTATAGGATCTTCGTATATCTCAGGAGGTTCACCTATAGGTTCTTCTGGATCACTGTCACCGAAGAAGAGAGAAGGGTGACTCAGTGATGTGGTGGGGGTGTTGGGTAGGAATTTTCCTGTTTTATCTCGGTTCCTACGAGGCATGAAATGGAAAGACTTTTTGATTGCTTTTGTTTTTTCTCTTTGGTACCTGCAAAACTGAAACAGATTGATCTACAACTAACTATCTTGCTGAAATAAAAATGCAGAATTGAAATGAAAGCAGGAAAGGACTAATCTACTTTGCTCAAATGGAATTGCAGGAATGGAAATGCTAGTCTACGCTTACAGAATTGAAAGGCTAATCTATGATTGCAAAATTTGAAATTGCGGAATTGAAATGCTAATCTATGAAAGCAGGAAATGTCTATGCTACTTTTGCAGAATGGAAATGAAATAAACTACTTGGCAAAAGGCGAGAGTAGGAAAATAGAAGAAAAGCAACAATTACTAATACTCTGACGCTTCCCCGGCAACGGCGCCAAAAAGATGGTGGGCTCCATTATTGTAGCAATAATGCTACAACTCCTGGAGCTTCCTTCTCTAATTTTATCAACCCGGTAGTTCGTAACAAACTTGGAAGCGACAGTGCTGTATGCACAAGTACTAGCTCTTGTCGCAGCTGTCACTTGGTCAGCTGGCAAAAGTCCGCTAGGGCTCAAGCCAACTTCTATATGTTCTCAGAAGAAGCTTTCTAAATGATGAACGAAGGCTATCTCAAAGGAAATTAACCTACTTTGCAAGAATGAACTGAAAGCCAACCAAACATGGAAACCCTAGTAAACCCTAATCTGACTAGCTTAATCTCTATGATGCAATGGTGGGAATGCAACTTCTAGAAATGATGCCATTACTTCTAGTGAGATGAAATACATGAATTTAAACTACTTCCATTGAAGAGAACACGTTTTTGTATTTTTGCTCAAGTGGGTGGAGCGATTGTGATTGTGCTTCTTACTAGGTCTTGACTATGCAGGGGTAGTTCAAAGGGAGGAAGGCTTGGGAAAGGTCAGGAGGGCTCTGAGAGGTTCCAGGGGATCCCTCACATCATTCCACAGAAGTCCACAATGTTCAGGTGCTTGGAAACCGTGTTTGCAGGCTTCTACAGGATGTCTGCAGGGGATCCTACAGGAAACTCGGGATTTCTACAGGAAGTCTGCTAACTTCTACAGGATGTCCTACAGTCGGAGTTTTGGGTGATGGAGAAGTGAAGGAGCAGTAGGGATGGATGGGTAAGTTGAAAGAGGAGCTTGAGATGGCCTATGGACAGAGAGATGAGATGGGGAGAGAGTGGATAGAGCTGGTTGGTCGATAGAAGGGTAGGGGCAATGGAAGGTCAAAAATATTGAGCAACGTGGACAGTAGAAGGGTTCGAAGGCAAATGAGCTGAACAGAGGATGAGTAGGTGGCTTAGGCACGGTTCAGAAGGATAAGAACACGATGAAGTGGTGCTGTGCAGTGTCAATGAAACAAATCACCTTTATCTTGCATGTAAACGAAAGTTCACCAACCTATTCTAATTGTTTTATTAGGAATCAAAGAACAGCAATGTAAGTTGAAAGGAATTCGTGCATGATGCTGAACCAAAGAGTCATCACTCAAGATCAAACCGCATAGACAATTCTTCAATTGAAAACATTACATCAATACTTGCATGCATATGTTAAAACAGTGTTTTTGGCAGTTGGCACGGTCTACACTTCTGGTCCCCAAACAGAGGTGAAATTGAGCATGCATTCAACCTTTTTTGAACTCAATGTAACTTCAATCTCCTTATGTTAATTATGAACTACTGAAACAACTGCATTCATGAAACTAACCTACATAACCAAACCGAAACGGTCAACTCAGCAAACTGTATTTTTCAAGTGCAAGTAAAGGAAATAAATGCAATGATAAAAGAAAGACAAGTAACAATACAAAGGAAAGGAGGTCTATTACTCTCAGGTTGGGCCCTAACCTGAGAGCTATAGCTCCCCTAAGAACTCAGAATCGGATCCAAATCTGTCTGCCTTTTATTAAATAATCATGAGTCTAACAACATGCCAAAATTGGCTTACAAAGAGCAAAAACAAAGCTACAGCTCGTAATCCAAAATCTACAACAAAAGTTCAAGAGTCTCCACGAAGGCTACAACCTTAATATTTATACATGATGAGGGCCAAGCTGGCCTCCTCAATTAGTGGAGCTTGGCTGTCCAACTGAAAGTAAACAGTTGTTCCTAGCTCGGTGGTGATAGCTGTTGGAGCTCGGAGTTGGGGTGGAGATTACGAGGGAGGTCATTCAAGGCTGTGGACAACCTCCCTATAAATCCGCAATGCCACCTTGGTTGTCTCCTTGTCTCCATTTGCGTGGTCTTTGCTCCATTTAATGCCAAAAAACCTGAAATCATCATGTATTAGCCACATAGGCATAATGACTGCCCTTCTTCCTACAAATAACACGAATATACTAAGAAATGATGCATAAGTGATAAAAAATGAAGGGTTGAGCAAGGTAAGTGGGCCAAATGAGCCCAAATTGTTACCAAAATTTGGGGCTCATCAGTATTTCCCTGACATAAGCTCCCACCAATCAACCTTTACATGAAGATTCTCACTTTCATTATCCATAAAGATATCATAGAAGGACTTTTCCATGCAAATCATCTCTCTTGCATCCTCATTTCTTGATCTAACTAGCATCATCTTTCCTTTCTCAACATCAATCATCAGATTGAATGCTCGCTTTGGCTTGTTGCATTTGGGTCCAACAGATATTGGTTCATCTATCGCATTATCAAAATATCCATCCATAATACTTGATATTACTTGGAGTGTATTACGATCAACATAAACGATGTGCCTTGTCTTGGGCCATAAATCCTCAAAAGATGAATCACTTCCATTTATTATTCTATGATCATTATAGATTCCATCTAATGTATCAAGAACTCTTTCCCAATACACTAATTTATTTTTCCATTTCTTTGTAACAATTGGTGAATCCTCATTCCCAATAGTGTCTTTCCACATTTTTATGTATGATTTTATCCCTTCCTTTAGTTCGTTTAAAGAGACATCATTATGTTTGGAAGCTAAGAAATATGGCTTCCCTATGGGAATTTTTGTTTGACCTTCATCATCTATATTTCATAACTCAACTGGTTCTAATCACTTAATATCTCTAATTGATTCTTTGTACATTAGTACTGGAAAATCATTGAGTACAAGAAATTGGAATTATTGGGCATTAAGATGTCCAACTAGTGCATGTTTTCCCTCCTTGATGTATCCATTAAGGAAACTTTTGAAGTCATAGACCTTGCCAATAATTATAGGTGGAAACACTCGATTTTCTTCAATTATGCGATATGTATCCATCATTTCAGAGAAAGAATTTCATCTGTCTTCATGGGTGTGCCCCACACGCAATAACCCA
Source organism: Pinus tabuliformis (assembly GCA_031772625.1). Classification (NCBI taxonomy): domain Eukaryota; kingdom Viridiplantae; phylum Streptophyta; class Pinopsida; order Pinales; family Pinaceae; genus Pinus; species Pinus tabuliformis. Next base: position 1,254,941,104 of record CM062804.1, read on the forward strand.
ACTGCAATAGTCATGAATACACTAAGTGTAGTTAAAAGTGATAGAAACATGAAAGTGTATCGATTCTTGTTATCACTTGCTGCATTGTCCAACTGTAACAAAAAATGTGGAGGAAGAGGTTTAAAATCAACATTTTTACTTTTTGATATTCCATTAGATATAAAATCATCCTTGTACACTTGACATTTTGAGTAAATAGACGTGTCAAGTAATGCATTTGTAAGTGGGTTTCTACTTCCACTTTCATAAAGTAGATCACCATACATATCCATTTGTGGGTCTTCAAGATCCCTTAAGCACTTTGCAAGGGATATAATAGTAAATTTTGATCCCACATGTACAAATGGTAGGGAGAAATTACCAAAACTTCTTGTCTTATGCTCATGTGTAAGCATACCTGTCAATGCCAAACCTAAATTTGTTCCTACAATATATTTTAATTTGACACATAGCCTTGGGATTGAAGTCTTTTTTTTGTCCATTTTATCATGTGTAATGCTCAAATGCTCCTTTGGAAGCCACTGTGACATAATTCTATGGGCATAGTAGCAATATATTCCACACATAACAATCTTGTTATGTTTGTTTAACCTACCTCGTGCCTTTTATTCCAACTATTTTGTAGTTGCTAACTTCATTTTTGCTTTCAATGTAATACATTCACTGCATTTACTGAAGTTGGTGTTCTTTCAAAATGCCACATCTCGAAACTTAGTATTCCAGATCTTGCTCATTGTTGACTATGATATTAATGGGTAATTGAGCTTTTGAAGAGCCTCGTTGATCTCTTTTAACAAACAATTTTGTGTATAAGTTGAAGGAAGCAATCTTAAAGGAGCATATGTTCCATCTTCTTCAACCTGATGTGTTTGGTTTGGTGAAAAATCTAAATTATCCATTACAATTTTGTGTAATATTTCTATGGCTACCACTGTGTCAGCTCGTGCTTTGCATGTGTTGGTGTCACCATGAATAGCTTTGATATGTTCATGTTGGAAATAATGCTGGTAGTTATAGAATGTGCTTTGAGGGATCTTATGTATCTTATACCCTGCTTTCTTACAAATAATATTCCCATTTAATCTCATGTCCTTTACATTTCTAGCAATATGTGGTAGGCCATGGCCCTTTGACATGACTGTGTTTGACATGAGTGAATTCAAGGCAAATTCCCTAATACCATTTTTATTTATTTGTCTCATATCCCTTCTAGCACCTGCAATGGCCTTCCTATCCACATGTTGAAAACAATATTTTCTACAACATATATCTGCTGCCAAAAGTCAAATTTCTTTCTCTTCATCTATTTTTGTTTGACATTTTGCAATTTTTTTTGTAGCCATAACTCGTTTAATCCTTTTATATGACCTTATTACATGCATATCAATTGAGTTTCTATATTTTTCATTACAAATATACCCATCCCATTTGTTTAAGGGATTTGTGTCCTCTATAACATCCCATATCACCATTTCCTTGGGTGGCTCCTTGAAATTTTCCTTGACCCTTAATATCACACCTTTTTTGTCCACCAACTTATTTATTGGCCATATAAGCAAACAATGTATAGACTTATCCCCAATTCTGCATATCTCACAATTTCCATCTATCTCTTCCAAAAAAACACAAAATTCCATTTCACGTAGTGTTTCACCCTCAACAATGTCATCATTGTGGACATTAACTAGCATTCCTTTGGCAATGCATATGCTTGTTCCCATGCATTCATTTGTAAGAGAAACCTTTGTAAATATGAATCTAACCCTATCTTGGGGAATATTTATGGCATGATCATGACAGTGAGGCTCCAAATCTGATTGTGGCCAAACCTCATAAGATTCCAATGCACCCCCTAGTGTATGCTCAAATCATGTTGGATGTGGTAGAGGAGCGTCATGTTTTAACACCTTCTCAATTTTAACCACTATGCATCCTTTCTTTACCATATTTCCATGCACTTTATGCACAAGTTCTGTATTGAATATGGAGCCCTCGCCCATCTTCACTTCATGTCGCAGAACATCTACCTTGTCTCCAATAGAAAATGTAGAAGAAACATTTGCACCTATAAACGAATGTAAATAAGGTTAGTATTTACTCAAGAAAAAACTTATTATACTATCAATAATATTTAACACATGCTTCAATATTTTTATTTACCTATGTTGTGTCTCAAATCTATGATCTTCCATGGATGTATGTCCCCTTCATTAACATCCTCATCAATAAAATGTGGTTGAGTGACATCAATTATCAAAATTGTAACATAACCTGCATTAACCCTTTCTTCGACATAATAAGTTGCAGAATCTATAGATTCAGACCTTCCTAACCCAATGACGTGATCATTAATAAGGAGATCAACATAGTCCCCTTTTGCCAAAATTATATTTTCCATTGTAACTTGTATAAATTTTGTAGCAACAACTAAATCGTAACTTGTAATTAAAAGGTTGAACCATGTAAAGTGTGACTTTATATTTTTGCAAAAAAACACAACTTACGAAAAAGTAATATAGATGAAATAATTTAAATAATATGGTAGTCATATTGTATGTAATGAAACATTGTTTCCCACCATTTAGTGCCTACTAATAAAAATTACTTTACATACAAATTACACAAAAAATATGTATGAAGACCAGGAAATTAGAGATGTAGATAGTATCATAGAATGACAAATATCAACTCATATCAAACCACCAACTTCCTATTTAACTTTAGAAATGACACTTGTAGTTTTGATGCATGTGTATGAATAATGATCATAAGAAATTTGTAGAAGTTGAAGAACCAAAACATGGTACTTTGGAAAATATAAGAAATTCCAAGATCGATGCTACATAATGTCTAAAATCCCCATGAGAAGGAGAAATTATATTTATATTTCACTTAGTGAGGATGTTTGATGTTTGAACTTGATAATCGAAAGCCAAACTAGAGGTTTCCTTCCAAATAAAAGTTTTGGTACTGTAAATACTAGATAATTCTCATTTTTATTCTAAAAGCAAAGAAATTGCATTGGAAGAAAAATATAGTATACCTCAACAATACATTTATTCGTAAACTTCAAAATTATACAAAAATAACATTATTCTCCATGGATCAAATAATTATGATTGGATTATTGTGTTTTTTCCAAAAGGAAAGCTATATGATTATCTTTTCTTCCAACTCAAGCACAAATGTAGTGCCAACAACATCACATATTTATATACACTTCTTTTGCACTATCATTGATCTTCATAAATTGTTTCAAATTCAATAAAAGGGCACATCAAAAGCTATAACTCTAACCATTGTCATTATTGAGACAATGTCACTCCTAGAGCATTGGTTACATAAGTGCAATGGTGTCTAGAAGAAAGTTAGTAATTACTGGGTATCCTTCTTGCATAATCACAAATGCACTACCAAAAAAAATATCGGAGCACTAACCTTGGTGAGGGTGAAATCTTGATAGTTTTCCTCTTGACACAAGAACAAAGAAATCTAGTGGATTCTATAATTCCTTCTAACCAAAAAAAAAACTTTAAATGTAAAATTTGAATGAAAGTGTCATGTAATTTGCATAAAGTATGGTCACATGATTACATTGAAGTTGAACCAAAATGTGCATTTGTACTAAATAATATAAAAACCCTCAAAAAATAATAAGAATGGAATATTTCATATACAACAAACGTTGAAAATTATTTCTGAAATATATTAATAAATCATTCAAAAGACAAAATTACATTCATGAATCATCTCCACCTAATCTCAAGATATTGTCTCAAGTAGATCAAGTATTTTATACATATTTGGCAATTTAGTGTTTTCTGGAAGAGATTTTCTAGAAATTTACCAAAGATCTAATCAATAAATATTTATACATATCCCCAATCCTACATATTTGGCAATTTCTATCTCTTACACAAAAACACCAAATTCCATTTCACATGGTCTTTCACCCTCGACCATGTCATCCTCTCAGACATTAACTATTATTCCTTTGGGAATGCACATGCTTGTGTCTTTGAAATCGCGGGTAAGATAAACCTTTGTGCATATGAAGGTAACCCTATCTTGGGGAATATTTATGGCATGATCATGATAGTGAGGTTCCCAATCTGATTCTGGCTAAATCTAATAAGATTCCAATACACCCCCTAGTGTATGCTCAAATCCTATTGGATGTGGTATAGAAGCATCATGTTTTAACACCTTCTCAATTCTAACCATTATGCGTCGTTTATTTACCATCTTTCCATGCACCTTATACCCCAACTCTGTATTGAATATGTAGCCCTCACCCACGTTCACTCCATCTTGCTAATGATCTACCTTGCCTCCAAGAGAAAGTGTAGAAGAACCATTTGCACCTATAAAAAAAAGTAAATAAGCTTAGTATTTTCTCAAACAAAACATTTAGTATACTCTTGATAATAATTAACACATGCTTCAAGAGTTTGATTTACCTATGTTGGGTCTCAAACCCATGATCTCCCATTGATGAATGTCCCCTTCATCAACATCCTCCACAATCAAATGTGGTTGAGTGACATCAATTATCAACATTGTATCATAGTCTACATTAACCCTTTCTCATGCATAAAAAGTTCCAAATTATGTAGATTCAACCCTTCCGAGCCCAATAAATTGACCACTAATTAATAGGTCAACACATTCTTCTTTTGTCAAATTTATTTTTTCCATTGTAATTCTTACTAATTCTGTAAAAAATCAATTGTAGTTTGTAATTAAGGTTAAACCATGTAAAGTGTGATTTTATATTTCAGTCAAAACACAACTTTCAAAAAAATAATATGGATGAACTAATTAAAGATATTATGGTAGCTATTTTGTATTTACTGAAACATTGTTCCCTATCATGTAGTGCTTGGTACAAAAGTGTAATTCACATATGTGTGTTATGTGCGTGAAGTCCTAACAATTAGATATCTATGTAGCATTATAGAATGATAGGTATTAACTGATGTTGGAAACAATACTCCGGGGGGGGGTTAATCAATATTTAGAAATTTAACAATTTTCCATTCCCATAAATAGATTGATATACACTACTTCTGTTAATTAAACCTGCGTATATACGCAACTGTGTTTAGAGAAAACCGTGTATATCTTACAGACTTATAATTTAGTTAGCTGATCTTAATCTGTGTATCAGAACCATAAAACAGTAATCAAGTGCAGTAAACAGTACATGAAATCACACACATGAACACAATATATAAGGTGGAAACCCGATGTGGGTGGAAACCCGATGTGGGTGAAAACCACCTGCTGCAATTCGTCTCTATCTTCTTTTAATAAGAAACTTCTTTTTACAATATTTTTGTACTGGTGCAGTCTTATACCAGTACGCAGGCTTCTACCTGCAGAAGGCTACAACCTTCTCTCGTTCTCCAGATTCTCCTGGAAGGGAGCTACAACCCCCTTAGCTCTTGTACTAGCTAATGTACTAGTATGTAGGTGCTGACCTACAGAAGGCTACAACCTTCTCTTTTCTTCCAGGGACCACGTTTCATAAATTTTCAGACTGGATCCATCAATAAGATCAATAAAAAATTAAATATATCTGCATCAACCAATCTTCTTTGCACCAACCAAACACTGGATCAAACAATCACTTCTCTGAATGTTGTAGCCAGAATACAGTAACAGTAACCAGAAACCAATCCTGAACCCAGATCACTGCAGCAAAAGCAGAAGTAGCTAAAACATATTTTATGAGACATACGCTACTTCAATATGAAGTTGCATGCATATGCTGATATATTAAGGCAAACCTGCGTATACGTTGTTTTGAATTACCTAACCAGCGTGTATACGCGCCTTTGCTATGTTGAACCTGCATACAAATCTGTAAAAGATAATTTACCCTTTTCAACTATTCAGACATCAGTTATACCCAGATCATTAGATTTACAAATCAAATCATGCGCCAAATATAAAAGATCAAAATCACACAAAGATACTTTTCTTCAAGCCTTAAGATCTTAACCCATCAATAGAACTTATCCTTCTTCTAGCGCTCAGGTTCCTCCTTGCTTCAGATCCAGTTATGCACCATAACCCAATGACCAGTATTCTAGATCTTGCTCTTCATAAGATATTCAATCCTTGAGTGCCTTTGCCTAATGATCTCCCCCTCCTTTTATAGTCTTAGGCCTTACTCAATACCATGGTCCAAAACTACTTAGAACCAATACTTGGTTCCAAATACCTGGGTTCAACACTTGGGACGAGATACCATGGTCCAAATAACAAGGACCAAAAACAAAGTTTTCCAAACTGTACGAACTTTTCTGTGCATGAAAGTGCGTGTATACGCATACACACCCTTTGGTCTGTGAATCCGCATGTATATGTAGCTTGGTCAACAGGAATCTGCGTATACCTCCTTTTTTCTTATTCTGAGAGCCTGTGAGCCTGAACTGTCATCTCAGTAATTTTCCAAGTGAGTTGCCATCAAGGACAATACCTGTGCCATAGTGCCAAGCCTATGTCATAATGCCAAAAATCTCCCCCTTTGGACTTGATGGCAACCCCAAATCACTCTCCCCCTTTGTCATCAAGGGCAAAGGGTTATGCTCCCCCTAGGTACATGCTGAAATCTCTACTCTGCTGTGCTATCCATGCTCCCCCTGATTGTAGGCAAGGTCTGCAAAAAGATGTTCTACAAGAAAGAACATGACTCTATACATCATAGATGACCTTCCTATCACCAAAGACTGATACATACATCCATCTCCCAACCAAGTGGGGATATACCAAAATTTTATCCATGATAAAACAAGAACATTACATCATTCATCCCAGGCATAGTGGGGAAACAAAATAGGTTGTTACATGACCTTGATACTAAAAGAAATACATGACATAGAGACCAAATATCTAAGACAATATCAGCAACTATCATCAGCAACATCTGTCAATCACCATCCGGATCATTAACCATGATCTCCCTCTGCACCTGTTCCACCTAAATCAAAAACAACTGTGAAGTTGTACCAAGATCTTCTAAGATAATGCCAAAAATGCATCATTAGAAGTATATGCTCCCCCTGAACCTGTTCTAGATGGTCTCTGTTAGACTCTTTTCATCCATATTCTGGCCCACTGTTTTTCTTCAAACCAACATATACGCAACTGTTTCTACAGAAACTGGTGTATGTATGCGGATGATATTCATGAAACTCGCGTACAACCACTTTTCTCTAAAACAAATAAGTGTCAATAGCAAGATGATGCATCAACTACTTCGAGCTTCTGTCTGAGGTATTCAAATGTCTCCCTGGGAAGTGGTTTGGTGAATATATCAGCAACCTGTTCCTTGGAGGGAACATATTCCAATTTGACTTTTTGTTCAAGCACTTGTTCCTGAAGAAAATGATATTTGATAGGTATGTGCTTGGTCTTGGAATGCATGACAAGATTCTTTGAAATGCTGATTGCACTTGTATTATCACATAGAATGGAGATGGGTGGAGTACAAGTGATTTGAATGTCTTGCAATGTTTGCATCATCCAAAGGAGTTGTGTGCATCAATATGCAACAGCTACATATTCTGCTTCAACTGTAGATAATGCAATTGAACTTTGTTTCTTGCTGAACCAAGACACTAATATGGAACCCATAAAGAATTCAACACCACTAGTGCTTTTTCTGTCATCCACGCTTCCTGCCCAATCTGCATTTGTATATGCATGAAGTGTGAGATCTGTATCTCTAGGATATCATAAGCCATAGTTTTGAGTTCCTTGAAGATATTTGAAAATCCTTTTGACTGCCTGAAAATGTGCTTCCTTTGGATTTGCCTGAAATCTTCCAATTATTCCCACTGCATGCATGATGTCTAGTCGGGTACCTATTAGATAGAGCAGACTACCAATCATGGATCTATAGGTTGGTTGATGTACTGTTGCTGATTCATCATTTGCGCTGAGGCTGCATCCTGTTACCATAGGGGTACATACTGGTTTCGAATCTTCCATGCCATATTTCTTCAAGATCTGCTTGAGGTACTTGGTTTGTGATAGAAAGATACCGTCTTTGTTTTGTTGGACTTGTAAACCAAGAAAATATGTGAGCTCACCAAGAAGGGACATTTCAAATTCTTTTTGCATCACCAAAGCAAAGTTTTGACTCATGGATTCTTCATTGCTACCAAAGATGATATCATCAACATACACAACAAGTATTAGCAATTTATCCTTTTGAAAAACCTTGTTGATGGAGGTATTTGTCCAGATGATAATACCAAGCCCTTGGAACCTGTTTAAGACCATAGAGAGCCTTTATGAGTCTGCATACAAGTTTTGGATCATTTCTAAGGATAAATCCATCTGGTTTCTCAATATACACTTCTTCTTCTAAGTCTCCATTTAGAAAGGCAGATTTCACATCCATTTGATATACTTTGAACTTTTGAAAGCTAGAAAGAGCAAGGAACATTCTTATGGCTTCAAGTCTAGCAACCGGTGCAAAAGTTTCTTCAAAGTATATACCTTCTTGTTGAGCATACCCTTTACAAACAAGTCTGGCCTTGTTTCTAATAACATCTCCATTTTCATTCAGCTTGTTTTTGAATATCCATTTGGTCCCTATGACATTCTTATCATTAGGTCTAGGAACCAATTCCCAAGTGTTATTCTTTTCAATCTGGTCAAGTTCTTCAGTCATGGCCTTGACCCAGCATTCATCTTTGGATGCTTCACTTATATTTCATGGTTCGAAGGAGGAGAACAATGCTAGATAGCTTGAAGCTTCTGTAATAGTTCTTCTTGTTTATACACCTGCCTCTTTCTGCCTCAAAATTTGAGTCTCTGGATGGTTCTTCTGGATGTACCTGGATGGAGTCTTTTCTTCTACCCTTATCTGTTCTTATGGTGCCTCATAAGTTTCTTCTTGAGCATTAGTCTGATTTGATGTTGAAGGATAGTCCTCATCATTTTCAAAATCTTCGGTTTTATCTGTTTTGGATTGTTGCCTGCTTCATCAATCACCACATCAATACTTTCAACAATTTTACCAAGTCTTTTATTGTAACACTTATATCATTTACTTCGGGAAGAGTAACCAAGGAGGATGCCTTCATCTGTTCTAGGTTCAAACTTGCCAAGCTTTTCATCAGTCCTTTTGATGTAACATTTGCTTCCAAAAACTTTGAAGTATTTTACAGTAGGAGTCTTACCATACAAAAGTTCATGAGGATTTTGAGTGCTGCTTACCAGGACGTTTGTTTTGTTAAGAATAGTAATGGAAACAAATGTAGCTTCACCCCAGAAGGTTGCGGGAGTTCCAGACTCATCAAGCATAGCATGAGCCATTTGTTGAACCATTCTGTTCATCCTTTCTACCACACCATTTTGCTGAGGAGTCCTTGCAATAGAGAATTCCCTTCTTATTCCATGTTTTTCACAAAAGTCGAAAAATTCATCCGAGGTAAATTCCCCTCCTCGATCAGACCTAAGGCATTTGATTTTACGATCTCATTCATTTTCAACCAAGGCTTTGAAAGATTTGAAATTTTCAAAAGCTTAATCTTTGTGCTTTAAAAATCCTATCCAACACATCCTAGAAAAGTCGTCAATGAACAATATAAAGTATTCTTCTCCATGAGGTGACTTTTTCCTTGATGGACCACATAAATCAGTATGGACAAGTTCAAGTGGCTTACTAGCTGGTCCTTCGATTTCAGGGAAATGTGTTCTGGTTTTCTTACCAAACTGACATGATTTGCATATTGTATTGTCTGGAATTCTGATGTCAGGAAGATCACGAACAACTTGATATTTGCATGCTTTCCTTATCTGAGGGAAGCTTAGATGCCCCAATCTTCTGTGCCATATCCAGTGTTCATCATCTTTGCTTAGATAACATTGTTGTTGTCCTCCCTTGAGTATGTATAAATTATTTGGATTTCTTATGCCTTTGATCATTGTTTCTCCTGTATCAAGCTCACGAACAATGCATCCATTTGATCGAAATACTACCTCATTTCCTTGATCACACATTTGACTAACACTCAATATATTATGCTTTAATCAATCAACATACATAACATTCCCAACTTTGACCTTTTCTTTTAAGAGAATAGACCCTTTACCTTTTATGGCTGCAGGGGTGTCATTTCCAAATGAGGCCTTCCTTTCCTTTTCTAAGGCACTATATGACTGAAGTTTTTCTTTATCACATGTCATATGTTTTGAGCATCCACTGTCGATGTACCACTGATTTTCCTGTCCTTCTGCATATAAGGCTATACCACATCTTTCTATTTGTGGTTCTTTCTTTCTCCATGTTTTGGGACCCAATGAAGCTTGCTCCTTCTGAGATGTTTGCCGAAACTTACTCCTGCATTCAGAATATTCATGACCAAAGTTGTTACAAATAGAGAATTCTATTTCATTTTCAAGAGTAGAAAAGTTATTGTAGGTCCTCTTCATGATCCTAGTCACACTCCTTTGATTTCGTGCTTCTCTAGTCATGATGGTCTTGTAGGCAACACATTGAGCCGCTTTGTGTCCAAAGTTATGACATGAGAAACATTGGTCACTAAAGAAATTCATGCGATTATCAAATCTACTGACCAGGTGATTGTAGTTTTCATTGACATTCATTCTTGAAGCAAATTGGGAATGATTTACCTATGGTTGGTTGTAGCTTCTGTTCATCCTTGAAGTAGATTGACCCCGATTTACCTGGTGATCCGCTTTATGCCTTTGCTGACAATTGTCAACTTATTCACTTCTACTTGCTGCATCAAGGTAACTTTTGGAGGTGGATGGCTTCTGTGCTCGAGATGCTTCTTCAGTATATCCAAGACCTATCTTTATTAGAGGAGAACGTTGTACTTTGATAATCTCATCTAAAGTTTCAGATCCTTTAGCAATTCTAAGATTAAGAGCTTTTGTTTTCTCAGATATGTTTTCTAAGTCCCACAATTTCACATTCTAACTTTTCATTGTGCTTTTCCCTTTCAGCAAGTTGGAATGTCAGAGTATCTATAATCATACTCTTTTCTTCTAAACAAATTTTAAGTTTAGAAATTTCTTCATAGAGATCATCTTCATCTATAGCATCCAATAAATCATCATCTTCAAAAGCCATCAAAAGTCTATAATCATTACCATGTTCATCTTCATCACTATTTGAAATTCCATCGCTGTCTTCATGTGTATAATAGCTCTTCTTCCTTACGCTCTGCTTTCTATTCCATTTAACCAGTTCCTTACCTTTATCAAGCTTATCTTTATGAGGACATTTGGTTTCATAATGACCACCTCTTCCACAAGCAAAGCATTTGAAAGGTAACTTACCTCTGAATCTTCCAGAACCCTGTTGAAGGTTCTTGACAAAATTTTATTCTTCCTCTCCTTCTGACGTATGTTCTAACTCATTGTATTCTCCTTTTCCTGAAGCTTTGAATGCAGCTTCTCTCATGTCTAATGGACCCCCTTTTCTCATTTCGAAAGCAGTTAGGATTCCGTGCAGCTGTGACATAGTAATACTCTGAAGATTCTGCTTTTCTTCTATGGCAGAAACTTTGATTCAAACTCAGAAAACAAGGATCTTAGAACCTTTTCAACTAAATTAACTTCTTTTATCTCTTCACCCAAATTTTTCATGTGATTAACAATCTCATCTATACGAAGGAAATAATTAGCTACACTTTCATCATTGTGCATTTTGAGAATTTCATATTGAATTCTGACAGATTGTAGTTTTGCATGTTTTCCATGATTGTCTCCTTCATAGCTTAGAACGATCTTGTCCCATATTTCTTTGGCGGTTTTGAGCTGCATAACCTTGACGAATTCTAATTGTGATAGATTCCCCAATAGATTATTGACATCTTTTGCATTTGTTTCATACTACTTTTTACCAGCCGTATCTGTAGGAGTTGTTGCTGGAAATGCATATCCTCCTTCCATGATGTCCCAAACTTCTATTCCAAGAGATTGAAGATATGCTCTGATTCTTACCTTCCAATAGACGAAGTTGCTCCCATCAAAAATTGGTGGCCTGATGGATGCCTCTTTTTTGTAGTTGCTCATGATGATAGATCTTCCTTCAAGCGATCAAGCTTCTTCTGAAGGACCTGCTCTGATACCAATTGTTGGAAATAATACTAAGAGGGGGGGGGGGGGGGGGGGGGGATCAGTATTTAGAAATTTAACAATTTTTCATTTCCATAAACAAATTGATATACACTACTTCTATTAATTCAACCTGCGTATATATGCAACTGTGTTTAGAGAAAACCGCATATATCTTACAGACTTATAATTTAGTTAGTTGATCTTAATCTGTGTATCAGAACCATAAAACAATAATCAAGTGCAGTAAACAGTACAGGCAATCACACACATGAACACAAGATATAAGGTGGAAACCCAATGTGGGTGAAAACCACCTGCTGCAATTCATCTCTATCTTCTTTTAATAATAAACTTCTTTTTACAATATTTATGTACTGGTGCAGTCTTATACCAGTGCACAGGCTTCTACCTGCAGAAGGCTACAACTTTCTCTCGTTCTCCAGCTTCTCCTGGAAGGGAGCTACAACCCCCTTAGCTCTTGTACTAGTTGATGTACTAGTACGTAGGTGCTGACCTATAGAAGGCTACAACCTTCTCTTTTCTTCCAGGGACCACGTTTCATAAATTTTCAGACTAGATCCATCAATAACATCAATCAAACATTAAATATATCTACATCAACCAATCTTCTTTGCACCAACCAAAAACTGAATCAAACAATCACTTCTCTGAATGTTGTAGCCAGAATACAGTAACAGTAACCAGAAACCAATCCTGAACCCAGATCACTGCAGCAAAAACAGAAGTAGCTAAAACATATTTCATGAGATGTACGCTACTTCAATATGAAGAACCTGCATGCATACGCTGATATATTAAGGCAAACCTACATATACGTTGTTTTGAATTACCTAACCAGCGTGTATACGCGCCTTTGCTATGCTGAACCTGCATACAGATCTGTAAAAGATAATTTACCCTTTTCAACTATTCAGACATCAGTTATACCCAGATCATCAGATTTATAGATCAAGTCATGCGCCAAATATAAAATATCAAAATCACACAAAGGTACTTCTTTTCAAGCCTTAAGATCTTGACCCATCAATAGAACTTATCCTTCTTCTAGCGCTTAGGTTCCTCCTTGATTCAAATCCAGCTATGCACCATAACCCAATGACCAGTATTCTAGATCTTTCTCTTCATAAGATATTCAATCCTTGAGTGCCTTTGCCTAATGATCTCCTCCTCCTTTTATAGTCTTAGGCCTTACTCAATACCATGGTCCAAAACCACTTAGAACCAATACTTGGGTCCAAATACCTGGGTTCAACACTTGGGATGAGATACCATGGTCCAAAACCATAGGTCCAAATACCAAGGACCAAAAACAAAGTTTTCCAAACTGTACGTGCTTTTTTGTGCATGAAATTGCGTGTATACGCATACGCACCTTTTTTTCTGTGAATCCATGTGTATACGCGGCTTGGTCAACGGGAACCTGCGTATACCTCCTTTTCTTTTATTCTGAGAGCCTGTGAGCCTGAACTATCATCTGAGTAATTTGCCAAGTGAGTTTCCATCAAGGACAATCCCTGTGCCATAGTGCCAAGCCTGTGTCATAATGCCAACAACTCATATCAAACCACCAAGTTCCTATTTAACTTTTGAAATGGAACTTGTATTATTGATGTATGTGTACAAATAATGCTCCTAAGAAAATTGTAGAACTTGTTGGAGAACTACAACATGGTCCTTCATAACATCAAAGAATGTCCAAAATTGATGCTACTTAAGATTTTTAAAAGTCCTAAGTGAAACAGAAATTGTATTTATATCTCACTTAGTGAGGATATTTGATGTATAAAGTTGATATTTGGAAGTCATTCTAGAATTTTTCTTCCAAATAAAAGTTCTAGTACCATTTATAGCAGATAATTCTCATTTATATTTTGAAAGTTTTGAAATTACATTTCAAAATATTAGTTCCAATGTTAGGACTTCCTACCATTACATATCTGAGGATGTACTATTTAGGATGAATACATAGGGATGTTAAACACCTCTAGGTCCCCAAAAAGTGTAAATTTGAGTTTTGTCAGATGTGTGTGTTGATGAAGAAAAAGTGACCTTATGCATCTAGAAATTAGTGAAATTGATTTTGGAAGTTCATAGCTATATATTAGAGATGAAAGAAAAACAATACACGTTGCTAAAAAAATTGTGCTTGTCACTTTATAGTTACATATTTGTGCAGTGAAAGCAAAAACACAACAAACTTCAATAATATATTTATTCATAAACTCCAACATTGGACAAAGATTGTCTTTTCCACATGGCATAGTCCCTACAATATGTGTGTTAAATTTAATTCTATCATAAGCATATTTCTAGCAACAACATTATATAGAAAAAGAAGTCCAACACATTGTAGATTTCCTTAGAGCAACAGAAATCCAAAACATTGTAGATTTCCTTCTAAATAAAACACAAGGACATTTCCAATAACAACTCTACAAGGTGAAATAAATCTAACACATGTAAGATTTCCTTATAGCGTAAACAGAAGTAAATAATAATATTGTAAGGTGAAACAAATCTAGTGAATGCCATATCAACTTTTGTTGGGTCCCTATAATACTAGTGATTACCCCATTACTATTGTAGCTATACCCCTTATTAATATTGTTGTGCCCCTATTGCCCCCATATTGTTATTACTGTGCCCCATAGAATCCCTCTATTGTTATTTTTGTGGCTTTATATTATTATTGTTAGGTCGGCTGGATTATATTGTGACTCCTTAGACTCCTATATATAGAAAGGAGGTTTTGTTATTTGAATCATCCAAGAATTGTTCATTTATGTAATGTAAAGGAGGTTTCCCCCTCGAAGAGACTGAATTCTAAGGCATTGATCTATCTTTTCTATCTTTTCTTGAGCTGGTTTCATAACATTTGGTATCAGAGCTTTGGATTCTAGGGTTTTGCTGCTCCAAACAGGTCATCGTGGAATTTTCGCTATAACTTTTTTTTCTGTCATGTTTCAGAAGTCGCAAAAAAACCCATTTGAGAAGGAATCGCGCTGAACCTTGGGTCCGAAGTTTAGAGCTTTTCGCGTGATATTTGCCGAGATATGATCTGAGAAGTTGGTCTTTTTGCAGACTCCTGAATTACATTCAAAACAGGTGACCTGGGGAAATTCGTCATAACTTTCTCTCTGGGAATCAGATTGAAATTTCGTAAGAAGGTATAGAAAGAGGACGGATTTCAGTTTCTTGTATGTATGTTTCAGATCCAAAGGTCGAAACAGTGACACGTGGCACGTCGTACAAGTTCGCTCTACTGAACTAGTCTATAAGCGAGTCACTGTGGGAGATTTCACATAACTCTTCCTTGGAGAATCCAATTTGGGTCAGACTTGTGGTATTGGAAAGAGGACACAGAGGGCTAATACAACTCACAAATTCAGAACTAGATGATTGGAAAGTACAGAGATACATCAGAGGCAATATCTAGCTCCTACAAAGTGAAAAAAGGTGTGTAGATTTTCTTAAATTTTTGCTTAAGCTTGGTTTGAAAATTTATTTTGAAGGAATTCAAAGGGCATAGTAGAGCATTATTATCAGTAACTGATGCCCCGAGGAAAGAAAATGCAAACACCTAGTAAGGAACCTGAAAGCTCTAGCATGACTCATGAAGAAGAGGAAGAAATGCAACATGATATATCAAAATTACAAGACCAAGTGCAACAACTGTCCCTTGCACAAAAAGGAACATAATCTAAGATGGATGGTTTAAAGAAAGATGTAGAAGCTAAGATGGATGGTTTAAAGAAAGGTGTAGAAGCTAAGATGGACTGTTTAAAGAAAGGCGTAGAAGCTAAGATGATTGACGTGGAAGCTAAGATGGATGATTTGAAGATAGATTTGAAGACAGACATGGACGAATTGAAGATAAATATGAATAAGTTGCTACAAGAAATGGTCCTAAGGGTGAAAGGGTACTAAAGGAAACTCATGATGAGAACAAAAGAAATGTTAATCATGATTCCATAGACTCTAATGTTGGATCGAAGACTCACCATATTCCAAAAATCGATATGAGGAAGTTTGATGGCAAGGATCCTGCCACATGGATATTACAGATGGAGCAATTCTTCGATCTCAATAATGTGCAAAACACACAAAAGGTACGTATGGCAACTTTATATTTGGAACCAAATCAGTTTGTATGGTATCAATGGCTTTGCTCTCGTAAACAATTTATCACTTGGGAAATTTTTACGGAAGAATTGATAGCACATTATGAGGATACAAAAAGCAACACTTTTTTTAGCCAATTGATAAGTCTCAAACAAAAGGGTTCAATAATGGAGCACATTGAGGAGTTCCAAAAATTGAACATAAGGGTAAAAGATATTCCAGAGGAGCATAGGATTGATGTGTTCATAGGGTCTTTAAAGGATAATATCCAACATGATGTTCGCCTTTGGGAACCTGATTCATTAGAGAAGGCATTCAGGTTAGCAAGAAAAATGGAAAGCAAAATTATGGCAACCAGGAAGCATACCACTCACAACTATAAAGACGGAAGTGTTGTTGCCCCTAGTCTTCCACAACCTATAAGGTTGACACCACAACAATTGGAAGAAAAAAGAGCAAAAGGGCTTTGTTACAGTTGTGATAGCAAATACACTAAAGGTCATAAGTGTGCTGAGAAGAAATTATTCTACATAGATTGTGAAGAGGAAGAAGAAAAGGAGCAAGAAAGGTCAAAAGAAGAGGATATACTCCAGGAACAAAGCCTAGATGAAGAACAAATAAATCCGACCATATCTTGTAATGCATTGGCGGGAATTACCACTCCTCAAACCATCAAGATAGAAGGACAAATCAAGAAGAAAAAGGTAATAGTGTTGATTGATTCAGGAAGCACCCACAATTTTATTCATTGTAAGGTAGCAAAAGAATTGAATTGCTTCCTATATCCAGCACCAGAGTGTCAAGTGATGATTGCAAATGGAGGAACAATAAATTGCTCTGGAAAGTGCCATAATATCAAGCTATCCATGGGAGAATATGTATTGACTAGCCCAATGCTTTCCATTCCAATGGGAGGTGTTGATGTTGTACTAGGAGTCCAATGGCTACAATCCTTGGGTACAATAGCTTTTAATTTTCAAGAACTTTTCATCAAATTTTCTACGGAAGGAAAGGAAGTTGAATTAAGGGGTATTGCAGGGAAACCAGGAAAGATAATCAGCTCTAATGGTATGACAAAGCTTCTAAAAAAGGAGCAAAGAGGTGTAATTGCACAATTATGTTCGCTAGATGTTTCCACATTGGAATCATCTATTTCTCCAGATCTCCAAAAAGTCCTGGACAATCATTCCAAGGTATTTGAGACTCCCAAAGGTCTCCCACCTATGCGTGATCATGATCATGCTATTCATCTGATTCCAGGAAGTGTTCCTCCAAACATCAGGCCGTACAGATATCCCTATGTCCAAAAGAGTGAAATTGAACGTATGGTTGCAGAAATGCTAGAGGCTGGTATAATTCAACCGAGTCAAAGTTCTTTCTCTGCTCCAGTAGTATTGGTGCACAAGAAGGATGGATCATGGCGCATGTGTCCGGATTATAGGGAGCTCAACAAGCTCACTATTAAAGATAAGTTCCCCATTCCTGTCATTGATGAATTACTGGATGAATTGCATGGATCAATTTACTTCACCAAGTTGGATCTTCGTTCAGGATATCATCAAATCAGAATGAAGATTGAAGACATTCCGAAAACAGCATTTAGAACTCATGAGGGTCATTATGAATTTTTGGTCATGCCTTTTGGCCTTACCAATGCACCTTCAACATTTCAAGGTTTGATGAATTCAATTTTCAAACCATTCCTTAGAAAATTTGTGTTAGTATTTTTTGATGATATACTAATCTACAGCAAGTCTTGGAAGGATCATGTTGAACATGTTGACAAGGTGCTACAACTATTGGAGGAGAAACAATTATATGCAAAAAGATCCAAATGTTTCTTTGGAGTCCAGGAGGTGGAATATTTGGGTCATATTGTATCTCATGAAGGAGTTAAGGTAGACCCTAGCAAAATTAAAGCCATTAAGGAATGGAAAATCCCCACATCCATAAAGCATCTGCGAGGATTTCTTGGGTTGACAGGGTATTATCGCAAGTTTGTTAAGAATTATGGGAGAATAGCAGCACCTCTAACAACATTATTGAAGAAAGATGCATTTTCATGGACTCCGGAAGCAACAAAGGCCTTTGAACATCTTAAAGAGGCAATGTGCCAAGCACCGGTCTTAGCTACACCGGACTTCACAAAAACCTTTATTGTGGAATGTGATGCTTCAGGAAATGGAATTGGTGCTGTTCTAATGCAAGATGAAAGACCCATTGCTTTTGAAAGTCGTCCAATCAAGGGAAAGTTTTTAAGCAAAGCTATTTATGAGAAGGAAATGTTGGCAATACTCCATGCACTTAAGAAATGGCGACCCTACCTAATGGGAAGACACTTCAAGGTAAAAACGGATCATGATAGCCTTAAATACTTTTTAGAACAAAGATTATCCTCTGAAGAGCAACAAAAGTGGGTCACAAAGATGTTGGGTTATGACTTTGAAATCATCTACAAAAAAGGGAAGCAAAATGTGGTGGCAGATGCACTCTCAAGAAAGGATGAGGATGTGGAAGCATTGTTGTGCGCCATTTCTATTATCCAACCAGATTGGATAAACGAAGCAAGGGAGGAATGGAAGAATGACGAAGAAGTGTGGGCACTTATTCGAAAGTTACAACAAGATTCCAGTACATCTGATACATTTAGCTGGCAAAATGATTCGTTATGGTACAAAGATCGCTTATACCTCTGTAAGAATTCCCAGCTAAAACAAAAGATTCTTATGGAATTGCACACTTCTCCCTTAGGAGGGCACTCAGGATTTTTAAAAACTTACCACAGGGTTAAGAAGGAATTTTTTTGGGATGGCCTTAAATCAGATATTCAAAAGTTTGTGGCGGAATGTTTGGTTTGCCAACAAAATAAAGTTGAAACAATTAAGACACCGGGTCTATTACAACCTTTATCCATTCCAAGCCAACGTTGGGAGGAGGTTTCAATGGATTTTATCACAGGTTTACCCAAGTCTGAGGGAAAGAGTGTCATCATGGTGGTAGTTGACAGACTTACCAAGTATGCACACTTTTGTGCATTATCACATCCATTTAAAGCCAGTACAGTTTCTACTGCATTTATGGAAACAATTCAAAAGCTACATGGAAACCCAAAGATTATTGTAAGTGACAGAGATCCCATTTTCACTGGAAATTTTTGGACAGAATTATTTTCTTGTCTTGGTACTCAGTTAGCTCATAGCTCATCTTATCATCCTCAATCTGATGGGCAAACTGAGATAGTAAACAAATGTTTGGAAGGATATCTTCGTTGCTTTGTATCTGATAAACAGACACAATGGGTCAAATGGTTGCCTCTGGCTGAATGGTGGTATAACACTTCCTTCCATACAGCAACAAAAATGACCCCATTTATGGCACTTTATGGGTATCAACCACCATCCATCACATCATATTTAAGAGAAAATTCTAAGGTTCAGGCAGTGGAACATCACATCGAACATCAACAACAAGTCCTCCAACTCTTAAAGGATAACCTCGTGTTGGCACAAAATAGAATGAAACAACAGGCAGATCAACATCGCAGTGAAAGAAGTTTTGATGTAGGTGATTGGGTATTCCTACGGCTACAACCATATAAGCAAATGTCCCTCAAGCAAGCTAAGAAGGATAATAAATTATCACCAAAGTATTATGGTCCGTACAAGGTGTTGCAAAAGATTGGTACTATGGCATACAAATTGGAGCTTCCTGCAGCTTCTCGATTGCACCCAGTTTTCCATGTTTCATGTTTAAAGAAGGTTATAGGCGACAAGCTCCCAGTTCAAACAATATTGCCAGAACTTGACGAGGAAGGAAAAATTATATTGGAACCGGAAGCAGTCACAGAAACAAGAACTCGACAGCTACGAAATCGATCAATTTCAGAGTATCTTATCAAGTGGAAGAACTTATCCGCTGAAGATTCCACATGGGAGGATGAGAATTTTATGCAGAAGTATCCAGAACTACTCAAGCGTTGAGGACAACACTTTTTTGAAGGAGAGGGGCATGTTGGGTCCCTATAATACTAGTGATTACCCCATTACTATTGTAGTTATACCCCTTATTAATATTGTTGTGCCCCTATTGCCCCCATATTGTTATTACTGTGCCCCATAGAATCCCTCTATTGTTATTTTTGTGGCTTTATATTATTATTGTTAGGTCGGCTGGATTATATTGTGACTCCTTAGACTCCTATATAGAAAGGAGGTTTTGTCATTTGAATCATCCAAGAATTGTTCATTTATGTAATGTAAAGGAGGTTGCCCCCTCGAAGAGGCTGAATTCTAAGGCGTTGATCTATCTTTTCTATCCTTTCTTGAGCTGGTTTCATAACAACTTCTAGCACATACACAAACATGTTGTCAATAGTAACATTGCAATGTAAAACCAATCCAGTGCATGCTAGATTTCCTTCCAGTAGAAACAAAAGTAAAATGCAGGGTAAGACAAATCTAATGCGTGCATTGTTCTTGTGTTTGTGTGAAAATAAAATCTAGTGGCACACTCAATTTGTTTTACTTTACAATACATGTGTTTATGCTAAAAGGAAATTTAGCGCATGTTGGATTTGTTTTGCTTTGCAATGTTGGTGTTTGTGCTAGAAACAAATCTAGCACACACTATATTTGTTTTACCCTTCAATGCTTGTGTTTGTGCTTTTGTTTTACCCTGCAATTCTCTTGCATTTTTCTTACACTAGATTCATTTTACCTTACGATCCTTCTGTTTGTGATAGAAGCAAATATAGCATGCGCTAGATTTGTTTTACCGTACAATGCTTTTTTTGTGCTAACAACAAATCTAATGTGTGTTGGATTTGTTTTACCATGCAATGCTTTGTTTGTGCTTTTGCTTTACCATGCAATGTTTTGTTTGTGCTTTTGTTTTACCTAACGATGCTTTTGTTTCTATTTTCCCCTACACTAGAGTTGTTTTACCTTACAATGACCAGGTCTATGTTAGAAATAAATCTAGTGCAATGTTTGTGTGTGTGCCAGAAATAAATCTAGCAGACGCTAGATTTATTTTACCCTACAACGTTTTTGTTTATTCTATAAACAAACCTAACCCACATTAGATTATTTTTACCCTGCAATGCTTGTGATTATTCTAGAAACAAATCTACCATATGCTAGATTTGTTTTACCTTATAATGCTTTTATTTATGCTAGCAACAAATCTAGTGTGCGCTAGATTTGTTTTACCCGACCATGTTTTTGCTTGTGCTAGAAATAAATCTAGCACGCATTAGAATTGTCTTACCCTTTAATGCTTTTGTTTGTGCTAAAAACAAATCTATTGTGTGCTAGATTTGTTTTACTCTGCAATGTTTTCGTTGGCAAAATAGAATTTTGAATTAAGCATTGTTGCAACAAGTAGCTCTATAGAGCAGGTCGGTTGATACTCTGCAAAGCGGTAATAGAAGCAATTCTTGTTTATTAGTCACAGCTTGCTCATGTTCCTCTGGAAATAATACACAAAATTAAAAAAATCTATCTAATATACTTGTGGGCAGGGGAACAAGATCGTCACCCATTTTCACTTATAGCATGGTCTTCCATAGCCATACCCAAGCAAATGGGACGATGGGGCTTAATGTTAGGTCCCTATAATACTAGTGATTCCCCCATTACTATTGTCGTTGTATCCCTTATTGTTATTGTTGTTCCTCTATTGTCCCCATATTCTTATTATTGTGCCCCATAGAATCCCTCTATTGTTATTTTTGTGCCTTTATATTATTATTGTTAGGTCGGCTAGGTTATATTGTGACCCCTTAGAATCCTATATATAGAAAGGAGGTTTTGTCATTTGAATCATCCACGAATTGTTCATTTGTTTAATGTAAAGGAGTTTGCCCCCTCGAAGAGGCTGAATTCTAAGGCATTGATCTATCTTTTCTATCTTTTTGTGAGCTGGTTTCATAACATTTTGGTATGAAAGCTTTGGATTCTAGGGTTTCACTGCTCCAAACAGGTCATCGTGGAATTTTTGTTATAACTTTTTTTCTGCGATGTTTTAGAATCTAAAAAAAAAACCATTTGAGATTAAATCTCGCTGAACCTCGGGTCCAAATTTCAGATCTTGTCTCACTATATTTGTGGAGATAGGATCTGAGGATGTTAGAGTTTTGGCAAGCTCCAAAATTTCATCTAAATCAGGTCATTGTGGAATGTTCACTATAACTCTTTCTCTACGAATTTTCAAAAGCTAAAAACAAAACCCATTTTAGAAGAAATCGATCTGAATCTTGGCTCTGAATTTCAGATCCCGTTCTGCTATATTTTTGGAGATATAATTTGAGGAAGTGAGGGTTTGTGTAGACCCCTGAAGTACATTCCAAATAGGTCACCTTGGGAAAATCATCATAACTTTCACTCTGAGCATCATATTGAATTTGTGTAAGAATTTAAAGAAAGAGGACGGACTGTAGTGTTTTTGGGTATCATTTTTAGAACCTAAGGTTGAAACAGTGACCCGGGGTATGTCGTATAATTTCGCTCTACTGAACTAGTCTATACTCAGGTCATCGTGGGAGATTTGTCATAACTCTTCATTGGAGAATCCAATATTGATCAAACCTGCGGGGTTAGAAAGATTACTCATAGGGTTATTACAGGAAGCAATTTCAGACCTATGAGATCCAAAATTACTAAGATACGTCTGATTCAATATTGAGCTCCTACAAAGTGAAAAAAGGTGTGTAGTTTTTTTTAAATTTTTGCATAAGCTTGGTTTGAAAAATTAGTTTAAAGGAATTCAAAGGGCATAGTGAAGCATTATTATCAGTAATTGATGCCCTGAAGCAAGAAAATGGAAACCCCTAGTAAGAAACCTGAAAGCTCTAGCATGACTCATGAAGATGAGGAAGAAATGCAACATGATATATTAAAATTACGAGACCAAGTGCAACAAATTTCACTCGCACAAAAAGTAACAGAAAATAAGATGAATGGTTTAAAGAAAGATGTAGAAGATAAGATGGATGGTTTAAAGAAAGGTGTGGAAGCTAAGATGGATGGTTTAAAGAAAGGCATAGAAGCTAAGATGAATGACGTGGAAGCTAAGATGGAAGGCATGGAAGCTAATATGGACAGCGTGGAATCTAAGATGGATTATTTAAAGAAAGGCATGGAAGATTTGAAGACATATTTGAAGACAAATTTGACAAAGTTTCTACAAGAAATGCTTACTAATAGCAAAAGGGTAGTAAATGAAACTCATGATGAGAACAAAATAAATGTTAATCATGATTTCATAGACTCTAATGTTGGATCGAAGAACCACCATGTTCCAATATCGATATGAGGAAGTTTGATGGCAAGGATCCCAGAACATGGATACTATAGATGGAGCAATTTTTCGATCTCCATGATATGGGAATAAGTACCCTAGGGCTTTGTGTTGAAACCCCAACAGAGCAAGAGTAAACTACAGTAAGAAACACTCATACGACTCAGGCAACATGCTTATATAAACAAACTAGGCAATAGCAACCATACCTGGATGTCCTTCGTTTGGGTAGCTCCAGAAGGTTTTAGACCCTCAGCAACTCCTGATGATCTTCGAATCTGCAAATCAACCAATCTGAACATACATAGCAGCATATAGATAAAGAATTTTAAAGAAATCAACTTTATATCATATAAGAAAGATGATTAGTTATACATCAAAATAACATTCACACATAAATTACAATAGTATCAGATGCATAAACAAAGTCAATCTCAGGAACAAGAGAATGTTTCTTTTTATTGTAGAAAGCTATAATCAACACGGGGAGAATTCACCTGAGTCTTCTTCTTCTGGCTCCAAGCAGAACCGTCCTCCAGATCCATCTAGTCCCAGTCTTCAACAGCCTCCTTCCATAACCAATACCATGATATCTCAAGAAAGTGGGAGAATATCAACACTCAAGGAAACAAAGGTTTCCAGAAACTTGGGGAAGTGTTTGAAGCACAAGGATACTTTAGACTCAGTCAGGGATAATCTCAATATAGTAATTCTCTCCTCTCTCCTCCTTAAGGCCTTCCCATGGAAGTCTATTTATACTTCTCCCAATTAGTTTTTTAGTTGGGAAACATTTGGGCCACGGGAACTAGGAGGTAAACAACAGGTAAAACCCGTGAACTCTGCCCATAGTTAAGGAAATTTAGTTTTTTTAAGTGTTTTAACACATATACGCGGGTTGGGTATTGACTAACCCGCGTGTACATGCTTTTATGTTATGAAACCAGCTCAAGAAAAGATAGAAAAGATAAATCCACGCCTTAGAATTCAGCCTCTTCGAGGGGGCAACCTCCTTTACATTACATAAATGAACAATTCTTGGATATTACAAATGAAAATACCTCCTTTCTATATATAGGAGTCTAAGTGGTCCCAATACAATCAAAGCCTACATAACAATAATATTGTAGGGCACAACAGTAACAATGGTGGGCTTCTATGTGGCATAATAGTAACAATATGGGCACTACATGGGTACATCAATATAATAAGTGGGTTATACTAATAACAATAAGGGGTTACACTAGTAGTATAGGGGCCTAACATGCCCCTCTCCTTCAAAAAGCATTGTCCTCAACGCTTGAGTAGTTCTTGATGCTTCTATATAAAATTCTTGTCCTCCCATGTGGAATATTCAGTGGGTAAGTTCTTCCACTTGATGAGATACTCTGAAATTGATCGATTTCGTAGCTGTCGGGTTCTTGTTTCTGTGACTGCTCCAGGTTCCAATATGATTTTTCCTTCCTCTTCAATTTCTGGCAATATTGCTTGAATTGGGATCTTTTGCACTTTTGAATAAGTGGCCATACTTCTTCGTTCTTCTTCCATTCATCCGTTTCTTCATTTATCCAATTTGGTTGGATAATATAAATAGCACAAAACAATGCTTCCACATCCTCATCCTTGAAGCGTATTCCCATTCGGTAAGGTCGCCATTTTTTAAGTGCATGTAGTATTGCCAACATTTCCTTCTCATAAATAGCTTGCTTGAGATGTAGCAGTAAAAATACCCAATCACTCACATCAAAACATTTTTCACTACGATGTTGATCTACCTGTTGTTTCATTTGATTTTGTACCGAAGTGGCGTTATCCTTTAAAAGTTGGAGAACTTGCTGTTGATGCTCGATATGATCTTTCTCTACTTGAACCTTTTTCTTCTTGATATGTCCTTCTATCTTTTGAGGAGTGGTAATTTCTTCCAGTCCTTTACAAGATATGGTCGGATTCATTTCTTGATGCTCGATGTGATCTTTCACTTCTTGAACATTTTTCTTCTTGATGTGTCCTTCTATCTTGATAGTTTGAGGAGTGGTAATTTCATCCATTGAATTACAAGATATGGTTGGATTCATTTCTTCTTTCTCGATGTGATCTTTCACTTCTTGCACCTTTTTCTTCTTGATATGTCCTTCTATCTTGAGAGTTTGAGGAGTGGTAATTCTTGCCAATGCTTTACAAGATATGGTCTGATTCATTTCTTCTTTCTCTGGGGTGGTGTCCTGACGTATATCCTCTTCTTTTGGTGTTTCTTGATCCTTTTCTTCCTCCTCTTCATATTCTATGTAAAATAATTTCTTCTCAGCACACCTATGACCCTTAGTGCATTTGCTATCACAATTGTAACAAAGCCCTTTTTCTCTTTTTTCTTCCAATTGTTGTGGTGTAACCCTTGTAGGTTGTGGAAGGCTGGGAGAAACAACACTTCCATCTTTATAGTTGTGAGGGGTATGCTTCCTGGTTTCCATAATTTTTCTTTCCATTATGTCACAAAGCCCTTTTACTCTTTCCAATTTTTGTGGTGTTTCTCTAAAGAAGGTGTTGCTCTTTATATCCTCATAATGTGCTATCATTTCCTTCGTGAAAATTGACCACGTA
The DNA here is from genome assembly GCA_031772625.1 of Pinus tabuliformis. Taxonomy (NCBI): domain Eukaryota; kingdom Viridiplantae; phylum Streptophyta; class Pinopsida; order Pinales; family Pinaceae; genus Pinus; species Pinus tabuliformis. The sequence goes on from CM062804.1 coordinate 1,254,967,252, forward strand.
ACAAGTTTTTTACGAGAACAAAGCCCTTTGTACCATAAAAATTGATCTGGTTCTAAGTATGAAGATGCAATACATACCTTTTGTAACAGTTGTACACCATGTATATCAAAATATTGCTCCATCTGAAGTATCCAATTTACTGGATCCTTGCCATCAAACTTCCTCATCTTGCTTTTTCTTGATTTTAGGAGATCTACCTTGAAACGACTGTAACTCTGTACTTTGTCCTCTTTCCAATGCCACAAGTCTGATCCAAATTGGATTCTCCAAGAAAACGTTATGCACAATCTCCCGCAGTGACCTGATTATAGACTAGTTCAGTAGAGCGAACTTGTATGAAGTGCCACGTGTCACTGTTTCAACCTTTGACTTTGAAAAATATATAAACCAAAACTAAAGTCTGTCCTCTTTCTGTACCTTCTTACGAAATTTCAATCCGATGCTCAAAAAGAAAGTTATGACGATTTTCCCCAGGTCACCTGTTTTGAGTGTAATTCAGGAGTCTGCAAAAAGACCAACTTCCGCAGATCATATCTCCGAAAATATCACGCGAAAAGATCTGAACTTCAGACCCAAGGTTCAGCGCCAATTCTTCTAAAATGGGTTTTTTTTTGCGACTTCTGAAACGTCACAGAAAAAAAAGTTATAGCGAAAATGCCACGATGACCTGTTTGGAGCAGCGAAACCCTAGAATCCAAAGCTCTGATACCAAATGTTATGAAACCAGCTCAAGAAAAGATAGAAAAGATAAATCCACGCCTTAGAATTCAGCCTCTTCGAGGGGGCAACCTCCTTTACATTACATAAATGAACAATTCTTGGATATTACAAATGAAAATACCTCCTTTCTATATATAGGAGTCTAAGTGGTCCCAATACAATCAAAGCCTACATAACAATAATATTGTAGGGCACAACAGTAACAATGGTGGGCTTCTATGTGGCATAATAGTAACAATATGGGCACTACATGGGTACATCAATATAATAAGTGGGTTATACTAATAACAATAAGGGGTTACACTAGTAGTATAGGGGCCTAACATTTTATCTCAGGGAAACGTAGCGTACATGGAATAAAACACTATTTTTAAAATATTTGGACTAAGTCTGGAAGGAGGGGTTGCCCTAGGCCATAAACCAAGCATCAAAAATACGAAGCGTGGTATTTGGAGCTATAACAGATGCCCCTTAATATATGAGGTCAGAAGGGGTACATGATGACCGAAATGTATTAAGTATATGGAAAGGAAACCTGTCAAAACTGAGAAGGACTTCACTAGAATTCAGCATGCCAAGCCATCAAAAAGAGATAAAAAAGAAACTGTTCTCTGAGGCGGGCATACCCATGCTCAGAGAAAGTAAAGCATGTCTGCATATCAAGTAAAAGCAGATCCCCTATGTATACAAGTATCAAGGAATGAAAGTACATAATGGATCATCAGATCGTGATAGAAAAAGTACATGTCTGTATATCACATATAAGAAGATGATCAATGAAGCTGAAAGATGAAGCTGATCACTGATAAAAAACTGATCCCAATAGTACCAAATGAATATGATGGAATAAAATGATACTACATTGCAACTCGGATGCCAGCATAAAAGATGTCACTGTGAAGGATTGCAACATATAAGGTGGATGGTGTCGACTAGCAGTAATAGGAGCAACTGACAAGTGAACCAAAACATGTTGATGCAAACCGAGGTCTTCACTGACTGTTGTGGTAAATTTCTACACAATGGGAATAAGTGATATGAGGTCGACCATGTGAGAAATCGTTTGATTACTGGTCATTGATGTATACTATTAACAAACGCAAGACTACTCACCGATAATGATAATGAGAATCAAGGTACCCAATACAATCTAACCAAGTGCGAATGAATGAGCTGAAGTCAAACACCTGGAAGAATCTATCAATCAAGGGATAATGATGGTTTCCCACTGTCGATAACAAAGGAATCTGCCATTGATGACTGCAAACCCCAAAGTACTTCCAAATGGACTCTAGATCTTTATCCCAGAGCAATGAGCCGTAGTCGATAGGAAAAGATCCGCTAGAAGGAAGGCATTAAGGCATCCTTCATCAATCTAGCACGAGTGTAACTCGTAGGCTAATAATGTGGAAGGAATCAGATGAAAAAGATGTAGTAACCCGACCGAAGCACATTTCCGGCGTACACAAGATGTAGCTAGCGCACGATAGAAACCCTCTAAACCAACCAATAATGAAAGCTGACACAGAGGTGAGGAATCCACTAATAGGGTCAAATGGAAACCAAGGCACTGCATGAATCCCAATGTGTGATAATGAAAGATGATGTCGAACACAAGGGAAACCGCTCAGTCAAAGACCCATGATATTGGTTGATGCTGAGCACAAGGTGACGTATCAATAATGAAAATAGGGCCAGGGTGCGGCTCTAGGCCTACCCTCAGAGCAATATGTCATCGTCGATAAGGATAAGACCCGCCAGCAAGAAGTCAATGGAGACCTTCTCAAACCGGCATGAGCAAAGGACCAATATAAATGATGTGATGATAGACATGACACTAACAACCAGGGATGGCCGACTGAAAAATAGGTCAAGAGACACCACAGAGAGGCCGACTCAGGCTTACTTCCCTTGAACAAAAGAACGACTCAATGATGACTATATGGCAGCATATGATAACTCTGTATAAGTTCATCATGTAGGAGGCACAAGCGAACTCTCCATATGATTGAAAGAGGTAACCAATCGGAGGAGAACTAACTCAATAACAAGTTAAGGAGTACCTAAGTCAAACTAAATCCCACCCAAAATGGAGGAGAGACTTTCTTTTGAGTGCTTTGTTCAAGGGTGACACGACGACTCTAGCTGCCAACAATATATGGAAATGTTGTCCCGTTCCCGCTATTTTTGGAATATATAATTTTTTGTCTTTTTCTTTAAGATCGAAAAAGCATAAAAGAATGCTATAGTACAGAGAAAGAATGAGTGTCAGAGAAACAGATGATCGAGTTCCTGGGATGGGAACAATCCTATGCTCAATGCAGGGAGGCGAAACTAGTCAAGGACACTCAAAGGGATGTTCTTTCCACGGGTCAAAGGGTGTGTCAAGTTGCAGAAGCTAAGTGATTGCATGGTTGATTTTGTAGAAGACATGGTCAAATAAGTGGCTTAAACACGAGTCCAAGTGAAGTTGGCTCAAGGCCAAAAGGTGCAAATAGTCAAAATGCAATGCAGTAGTACAACTCAACACAAAGGAGCCTCTAGGGTATAAGGCCAGAAATAAGCGTAGAAGCAAGGAGAATGTGTCTTCAATGCATAAGTCATGGCGGGACTAAAGAGGACTCCCGAGCCTACTCAATATAACAGCATGGGAAACCAATGTCAGTGAGGTGCTAACTACGATGCCCATGTAAAGGATGGCTCTACCATCGCATCATGATTTAAAAAATCGGTGAGTGAACATGGTTTGCTAACCAAGACACGATGGGGTCGACCCTATGGCTAATGTATCGTTGAACGGAGGCTAGTATGCAAGATGCAATGGAAAAAATGGTTTCCCTAACCTATATGCCAGTAAGTGAACGATACCTACCATGATAGGTCAACGGTCATGGGATCAAAATAAGATCTCGAAGAAGTGTCCAAAATATCTTGAAACAATAACCCATTCTCGACAATCCAAGCCCACAAGTCAAAAAATTCATGAGACGAAAAATCAAGTTTTGAGAAAAAATTTTGAAATTTCAAAGCTATATATTGACTTTTAGACTCACAAATTTTTCATTTGCATTCAAAAAAACGCTGTGGATCAAAAAAGGAGCAAACTTGCCTCTGAAGAATTCAACCGTTCAAATCGCGCCAAAGTTACCAGGTAACCCTCAAACCATACTTGCAATGTTTTGTGATACTTTTTAGAAGTTTTAATTAATATTTGACCGTGGTAATTCATGTCAAAAAATCCAACTCTGTGTGCATGATGGTTGGCTGTGGCCAACCCGCGTATATGACAGCCCTACACGTGACTATGTGTAAAGGGAACCCATGTGCACACGAGTTGAAATTCAAACACAAATTCTAACGGTTAAAACTCATTTCTTTTCAAGATGACCATCACATGGAGAGAGAGAGCATATCACAATTGACAATGCGGCAATGAATGACCAAACTGCACTAGATGCATTGAGAGGGTGCGGCTCATTGAAATTCTTCAAAATGCCGAACATGAAGGCCAACACACGCCTGCTCGAATTACTGATCCACTATGGAGTGTGGAGGATGATGCCTTCATGATAGATCATATGCCTCTTAGGATTGAGGTGGAAGACATTTACTTTATCATAGGCCTCTCCCGAAGAGGGGAGGTTGTGCATTTGACCAGTAGGACACAGAGTAGTCTTTTAGTAGAAGACTATGTACACATATACTATCTTGGGCATTCGGAAAAGATTGGAAGTCAGATTCCAATCAAACACGTGGATAGTTTATCTCTGAGGATTCTATTATTTACCATTTCCAAGGTAAACGGATCAACTTCACTACATCAGGCTTCATGGGTGTCCATGAGCTTGGCAATGGAATGCCTAACCACTATGTTTGATTGGTGCACACCTCTTCTAACCAACATGAAGAGCCAGCTGACCTCTATTCAGAAGGGTCAAACAAAAAAAATTGGATATGGGACCATTTTATGCTGCTTCTTCTTTGAGAAGGTACCTAGGCTACGTCCCAAGGTATCTGTCTCTATTAACAGCCCACGCGATCCATAGATGGGTAGGTGGGATGACTCGATGAAACGCCTTGGAGGCGGGGACATGCCAAGGACAACTTTCGATGATGGGTTTTTCACCTGGTGGGACCAATAGATCATCACAGTCGACGGCTACCCTTATGCTGGCATGGATTTCCAAGGAGATCCAGAGTTGGTGTTGCCACCAAACGCAACATGGGGAGACATAGGTAACAATTTTTTAAGTTTTTGTCAATTTTAAAGATTTTTTTCTTTTTTAAATGTGAAATGAACTTCGAAATATTTTTGATGGGACAAAATACTAATAAAATGATCATGTTACACATGTGGGTCCAGCGAGACCAGATGGATTCCCGTGGCACAAGCATCGCAGAAGAGGCACCGAAGAGGCAACAGCTAAGACAGAGAGAGTCCTATATGCAGTCCAAAGAAACTTGGTGAGATTGACTCACCAGGTACTGATGATAGCCATAGAGGACCTACCTGAGGACATGTAGCGCTGCGTGGTAGGAGTACCATTTGACTGGATCCCCATACTTCGACGTGTGGCCAATGCAGTAGTTAAATTCTTAGCCACTCATCCTGAGCCAAGTTGATAGATAGACTGGACATGATTATGGGCATTTAGTCCTGATTTTGTATATTATTTTTTGAACACTTTATGTATACACGGAAATTTTATGATATGTGTATACAGTCCCAAATTTTTGATGTTTATTTTTAATTTGATGAATGATTGATATGGCAATCTAATGCTTGATTAGCGATAGAATCTGCTAATGAATTTTCAGATCATGGAATGTGCACATATGTAATATAAATAAATGATCGTTGGAACACCCTCACTCTCAAAAATTTGTGATATAAATAAGGATCCTGAACCCGATAAATGTAATTCAATTGTGACACTACTAGCTGTGAGTCAAGATACACTACCAACTAATCAATTCCATAAGAAATAGCTTTGGATAGTAAATTAATAATGGTAGTATATTTGGCAATGTTATTAGAAGCAGGACCAATACATACTCCCCTTGGCACCATAAAATGACCAGATGGATAATAAATCACCCAAGATGCGGAAGTAGGATTCCGAGTGTGCCGACTAGCACCATCGACGAATCCGAAATATACCAAGTCATCCATCAACACCTGCCAAGGCAGATCAAAAGAATGTTGATATCACAAAATGCCCGACAAAATATGTACAAAAATACAAAATATACAAAGAAGCAATTGCTCGGCCAAGACCTACGCAAAATACTTCTTGAGGTAGAGCCCATTTCGGGGCTCCGCCAACTTGTTCCCTTCAAAATCAACTAATTCATAAGCCCCTTTTCATAAAACTCGTTTTACTATAAAGGGACCATACCACATAGACTTGAATTTTCCTGCCCCCAAGGCATCTTTATCTTGGTCGTAGACCAAGACAATGTCGGCTTTAGAATAGACCCGAGGACGAACAACTTTTTCATACTGAGTTTTAACCCTTTTCTTATGGGCCTCGTTTATTATGGTAGCAACTCGACGCTGCTCATCTAGATGTTCCAAATGAATGAGGTGCTCTTCAAGACTAGACGTCTCTAGAAGAAGCTCAACAGCTAACTTAAGGGATGGAATTTCGCATTCAATAGGAAAAATAGATTCAAACCCATAAACTAACTGAAAAGGTGTAAAACTGGTGGCAGTCTTCATTGAGGTTCGGTATGCCCAGAGAGTCGGGTACAACATGATGTGCCAATTGGAGTGATTTTTGTTAATTGGATTGTCTTGAGGAACTTATTCACAGCTTAGACTTGTCCATTGGCTTGAGGATAATACAAAGATGAATGCTCCTGCCGGAATCCCAACTTAAGAGCCAATTCGGTCATCAGTTGGTTCTGGAAGTGACTGCCATGGTCAGTGAAAATCTCTCTCAGGATACCAAAATGTGAAATAATCTGATTGAAGAGAAATAATGCTACTGTTTCACTATCATTTTTATAAGTAGGCATGGCCTCAGCCCACTTCATAAAGTAGTCTACGGCCACTATGATATACTTGTGATTCGTCGCTGAAGGCAGATTACAAGTGGTAAAGTCAATGCCCCACTTCGTAAAAGGTCTGATAGTGATAACAAGAAAAGGAGGAGCTAGATGCGCGTGCATGTTCTGAGTATACACTTGACAAGGGTGGCAATGTTTCACTGCTTCAATACAATCTTTGAAAATTGAAGGCCAAAAGTAGCCTACTCGCAAGATTGTCTGGGCTGTTGCAAGCCTTGATAGATGACCACCACAAGCTCCACTGTGGCAATCATTGAGTACAGACTCTGCTTCCTCCAAAGTTAAGCAACGCTGAAGGATTGAATCAACCCCTCTGCGATATAACGTATCACCAATGATAACATAGTTTTTTGCAAGGTGACGTAACTTTCGATGCTCATCCTTGGAGGAAGAAGGCGGAAACTTCGAAGTCTGGAGATATATGATGATATCTCCATACCAGGGATCTTGTGAAGAAATGAGGAATAAATGTTCGTCTGGGAAATTTTCCTCATAAATAATGTCTTCTTCACAAGGCAGCTTAGAAATTAATTCCACAAAAACCAATGACTTCTTAGACTTGGCTGACAAGAACTTGAGATCAAATTATTGTACAATAACAATCCAACGATTGTATTTTCCCCCAATCACTCGCCTACTGAGGACAAACTGAAAAGGATTGACAACCGCTAAGACGAACGTTTTGCATAGCAGAATATAATGGCGAAGTCGTTGGATAGCATGGACAGCTGCCAAGGCCAATTTCTCAATAGGAGAATAGCGTAGTTCAGGACCCACTAAGCCTCGACTCAAGTAGTAAATCACATGCTCCATAAGAGCATAATCCTCCTGAACTAGAACCATACCTATGGTTGATTCTTCCACTGCAAGATATAAAAGGAAATCTTTGCCATAATCCGTTGGAATCAACAATGGGGCAGAGATTAATGCCTGCTTCAAGGCATCAAAATATCATTGCGCAAAGTCGTCCCATAAAAATGGAACTCCTTTCTTTAGCAAACGCATAAATCCTTTAGTTATCTCAGCGTAGTTTTCTATAAATCGTCTCAAGAAATTTACCTTTCCTTGGAGACTTTAAAGTTTTCAAATGGAAGACGGGGGAGGCAACTGAATTATTGCTTCAAACTTGAAGGGATCAACTCGAATCCGTTCAGTTGACACTATGAATCCTAACAACCGACCAGATGTGACCGCAAAAATACACTTATTCGGATTCAACCGGATTTTGTAAAATCGACATCTCTCAAAAACTAACTGAAGGTGGCTGGGATGATCAATTCTCTTTTGAGAATGAGCAGCTAAATCATCCAAGTATGCTTCAATGACATGCTTGATGTCATGGAAAGCGTAAGACATGGCCCACTAAAACATAGCGCCAACATTTTTAAGACCAAAAGGCATCTTTTTGTATGCAAAGGTACCCTAGGGACAAATAAAAGTTGTCTTATGCTGGTCCTCTGGACGGATAGATATTTGATTATAACCAGAGAATCCATCCATGAACGAGAAAATTTCATTACCCGCACATTCATCAACTATTTGATCAATAAACAGTGTGGGGTAATTGTCCTTTGGACAAGCTTTGTTCAAATCCCTAAAGTCAATGCACACTCAGATCGTTCCTTGTTTTTTATCTACTAGGACTGGATTAGAAACCCACTCCGTTAGAGGAACAGGGTATATGAAACCCGCCTTTAGCAGCTTTTCAACTTCAGCTTTAATAGCTGCTGCTTTCCTAGGATTGACCGACCAAAGCTTCTGACGAATCGGCTTGGCGTTCTCATACATCTTGATCTCATGCTGGACTATAGATGGATCGATACCAAGAATTTCCTCATAAGACCAAGCAAACACATCTCGAAACTCCTTAAAGAGGTCGGTGTAAATTTGAATCTCTTCAGGGGAACAATCGACTCCGATGAAGACATTTTCTATAACGTCAAGATTCCTAGAGATGTTTATAGGTACAGTTTTTGAGATAATCGACATATTACCTTTGGAAAATAAATGTATTTGAGCCAAAAGGTTTGAAATTGTACAAACATCGCTAGTAAGCAGATTGGAGAACTTGGATTCGACTTCCTTCAATGGTGGAAGAAAATATTATCGATGATGTAAATCTTCCCAAGGTTGATCTACACCCGTCATCGCTTCTAGAATTTCTTTGTCAGATGGTAAAACTGTATCTAATAAATCTAGAGCAGAAGTAGAGTCAAGGGTCCAAGCTAGGGCCACATCACCATCTAAATCCTCCTCTAAAAAAGGAGTAGGATGGTTGTCTATAGAGTTAATGATAGATTGATAGTTAAGCTCTGCTGCAGGCATGGGGAATGCCATTCCACCAACCTGGCCTCCATCTAATGTGGTCGTAGATGAAGGTAAGGTCCAAGGGTCCGAAAAATAATGAGTTTGAAAGAACTCTTTCCGTGAAGGGTCCTTGGAGGATGAAATTGCATTGATTCTAGCTGTAGGAGGGGGAAGATCAAATATACCCATCAAGGAAGAGTACATCCCAACTCCTAAATTCTCTATAGGTTGACGAGGATTATCCACCAATGGAATGGTAGAATCCAAAGTTGCATGAGAATCACCTGAAGAATAATCTAATTGATCAATTTTAACAATTCTCCCCTCATGAGGAAAACAAAGGATGTGGAATAGAGATGAAACTATGGCATCCATCTCATAAATCCAATTCCTTCCTAAGAGGAGGTTGTAATCCAGGTTGGCATCAACGATTTCTACTTCAATATTAACGACCTTTCCTCCAACACATATAGGAAAAGCCGAGATAATTCTGTGTAGCCTATGAGAATGACCATCAATGTTGTTAGGAGAGTCGATGAAGGAACAACTGAAGGTGATCCAATGGACTTCCAACACGACATAGACATGACGCATGTGGAAGCTCCCTCATCTATAACTGTCTGAAAAATATTGGTTTTCAGGTAAGTAGACTTTATCTGGAAAGCCATATGGTGAGGAAGTCTCTTTTTGACATTCAACATACCAAAAGTGAGCACTAAAGAATTTTTTGGATCTACTGCCCGATTGCCGAAAGAAGAGAACTTCTCTGAGTGGGACACAACTAGAGTACCTCCAATGCAGACATAGAGCAAGGACTTTGAGCCAGATCTTCTACAATCGAGTAGTTATGGATTGCCCTAGCATTAGGGTTAATAGTCAAGTGCTTAGCGGAACCATTCAGTATCCGAGGTATATACTTGACAGAGGTTTGCTCAATATGAAGTGGTTCTGAGGTTTCGGGATCAGATTTTTCCTTAGATGTTTCCATTTCACCATAATCACATGCTTGTGTGGCAACATCAACATGAGAGTTCATCATATACACATTTGAGGAATTTTCCCCTTCCTGGCTGCCCCCTGCGAAGGTACTAGGGTTCGAGTTCACGCTAGTAAGTAATTGCTGCCCTTGGGGAAAAGGGTTAGTCTGGACAGCTTGGGAGCTAGAGGACCCTTGCTGCACTAACAAGCACTAAGCATCCTGAATATTGGGGTAGAGGTGAGTCAAATGATCTCCATTGCATAACTTGCATGGAAATTTAACTTTCTTTTTGGACTCTTTTCTACCATCACCAACACTGTTGTTAGGTTTGTTCATATTACCCTTCCCTTCCTGATTCTTCTTTTTACCTCGTCCCTTCTTCTTCCCATCGGATTGTTGATTTTCTTTGGGGTTAGAAGTCTGAACGACGTTTATGGAAGTAGTTTGGGAAGGTGAATGTATAGACAGTGCTACCTGGTTAGAAGAAGCAGTTTGTAGAGACAACTAATGCAATTGGTTTGGAAGGTTCACCTTATTCACGTCAATTGATCCAACTATACCATCGGCGTGAGGGCCTAGCTTCAGTTTGGATAAATCAACCTTGGATGTAGGAGCGTCAGGTAGGATTTTTTGAAGAGTCCCAGATTGAGAATATATCAGTTCTAACTGTTGGGCTCGAAAAATAGCCTGCTCTTTCGAATAAACACCAGAAAGAGAAACATCCTTAGAGATTTCAGGTTGTAGAGATTTTAGAAACCATTCGAGACGGAACTCTGGTGGAATTTCGGCTTTGATAAGCCTCTTTCTCCATCTCCATTCTTGGATATGATCCGAAATGTGAGTTGTCGTGTCTTGATGAAAATTGGCCAGAAGCTCAGTTCCGGCTTCATAGCGAACAGGCAACTAAAAATGGTTTAAGAAAATATTAGCCAAATCAGTGAAAGAAGTAAAGGTGCCCCCTGGAAACTCTATATACCATTTGGCCGCATTCCTAGTTAGGGTGCGTTGAAATAACCTCAACCTGATTGAATCATCTATCAGGGAGTTTGATGAGCACCATAAGTGGAATGTGGTCACATGGTCTCCTGGGTCTTCACCATTCTTCCCTTTGAATTTTAGAATATCCGATGGAAGTTTAGATGGTACTAGAGGCCAAGCTAGATTGTACCTAATTGGATCATTTGTAAATTTAGTCAAGTCTGGCAGATTAAGCCAGCCAGAAAAGGAAGTCGTGGAGGACCTTGGGAATTCCATCTGGACTTGGCGGGGTTCCCATAGGTCTGAAAAGAATGAATTGGATTTTTAAAGGCACCAGGTTTCTCTAAGTAACTTGCAGAACCTACTGAACCAAAGGGTGATCCTTGTGGTCTAGCAAAACTCAAAGTTTGACCAACTCCTGCCAAAAATCCTCCGTAATCGGTAAAGTTACCCCCTAACGAAGTATTGAAAGGAGCTAATAGCCCCTGATAAGGATTCCAAGCGTTAGCAAAGGGTGAAAAAATTTTAGATGAATTAACTGAGGAATATGGCACATTCCCTTATTGGCCAAAAAACTGATTCCCAGCTCCTATCCCACTAACCGCAGGGTTTGTCCAACTCTGAAAGGGGTTACTCCCTTGACTTGTGAAAGGAAAAGGCATAGACCCTACTGTCGGATTGGAATGTGGTATATGACCACTTCCAAATGGGAAACCCTGAAAAGAAGCCGATCCACTCATCATGGATGTAGAGGTGGTTGATGGTATATTCAACGGAACTGAAGGAATACCTTGAGATGGCTTCTAAAAGGAAAAAATCCAAAATTGGATGCATTAGCTTTAGAACTTCCACTCGTAGACAAAATGGAAGTAGACCCAAATAAGGAAGTGCTGGGAGTGTTAGAAGGGATGGACATAGTTCCTCCCCCTTGCATAGATATGGGAGTCTACATGCTTGCAACACTCGTGCTGGATGCCATGCTTCCAGCAGTGGCCATCGAAGGGATAGATGTGTGTGGACCTGGGCTCGAAGGCTTGTGAATCATATTTCCAACATATAACAATATGTCTAGATGATCAGGAGGGAGAGGAGAATTCGGAGCTGCAACCAGCTCTGAAAGCTCTTCTACTTTAATACTATCTTCCAATTGGAAGAGTACTCGAGAAAGAACTGGTGTGTTCCTCTCTAACTCTGTAGTAGTACCAGGTCTATCTTGTGAACTAATGCCCCCAAGCGGAGGATCAATCTCCGATGTGCCTGCTGCCACTAGTTGGAAACCACTGGCAGAATCGCTCCTATGCCTTCTAGGAGAAGGCTTTGGACTCGTAGGTGAAATCCCACGAAGTCTCCAAGACCGTCGAGATGGTCGGTCAACCACTTTGAATTATTTTTATAAGATCTACTTAAAGACTCAAGAAAATTAAAAGCTAGGCCGACTAGGAGCACATAACACTCACTAAAATGTCCCTAAAGATATCAACAATCAAGCAACTTCCAAGTATTTCTACTCCGGGTGATTAGGACTGGACACCAAAGAAAGTTAATAATAAGGGCCTTCCGAAAAATAGTCTGGGGTAATTACACCCCAGGCCTACTAGCGAAGGTATCAGAGGTAGTTACGCTGACCTCCAGACAATAGCCTTTGCCAGTGAAAGCCCCCAAGCTTTGCAAGGGTGCCCTCCAGAAGTACTATTGAACGTGATGCAACGTCAACGTCAGGTTCCACGAGATTCCCCTCTGCAACCACCTGTGTGGATTCCTAGGATAGGCAACTAAAGACACCAACTCGTATCAGAAGCTAGGTGGAACAGTCGTGAGGTAGGATTCGACAAGTAAGAGAGGGGGTATCTCTTGTCCTTATCTTCATGAACCCTCGTGCTTAACTCCCAGTCATGGAGCTTTCTCGGTTTCTCTAAGACTATTGGATTTCACTCTTTAATAAAAATTCTATGTTTTACAATTTAGAGTGGCCTTGGAGAGTTTACTCTCCTCTCGCCTAATCCATGGCCCTAAATAAACCTAGACTTGTTGGTGTATTCTGATGACAATACAAAAAGTTCTAGTTTATTTTATTAAGCGCTTGATTTTAAATAGCTATTCTTTTAAGTCAAAGGGATAAATGGAAATGAAATGGATGGTGTTTGTATGACGCAAAAGAAATTAATGAGAAACTAACTTATATGAATGCAATCATTTGTTCTTGGTGAAAAGAAACTTCTACTTGGGTTCTAAGAAACTTCTATAAAGCAAAATATTTTTCTTTTCTTTTCTTAAAGCACACTTCACACTCACAAAAACTAAAAAGACTATTGATGCTTTAATAATTCAAAACTACCCTAATGCAAGGTGTACATGAAAATGCAAGATCCTAGATTACTCTAAAAAGGAATGAAAGCAATTGTTTATAACTTTAATAAGCCAACTTAAGTGTTTGAAAAGAAAACAAATTTTGAATACAAAATCTTCTCCAAACAAGAAGGACTAATCCAAAAAGAACACAATTCACTTTCAAAAAATCAAAAGAAACCAAAATCAAACTCGGCAAAAGAAAGCAAAAACAATGGTTTTTAAGAACTTTTCTTTTTCAAGAAGCAATGAAAACAACCTTTCAAAAGCACTCAAAATGCCACCAAAGACTCAAAGACTAAAAGCAAAGCACAAGAAAACTTTGCAAGTTATCAATTCAACAATGAATGAAAACTTGAACAAAAAGGTTTCAACTTGCACTAAACGACCCAAACAGCAGCAAAAGAACTCTGAGAAACTGACCAAGAAGTCAGGAAAGAAACACTTTCAAATTCGTCAAAGAGAAACTTTCAAAAGGCAAGAAAAGGTGTAAGGCCACAAATGACGGAAAGCAAAGCAAGTAGACCAAAAAGATTGAAAACAATATGCTATTCCAGGGGACTAGAACAATCAAGAACCTCTATAAGAAGTCTTGTGTGTCAAAACACAAATCATAAACCTTGCTCAAAAGAAAACCAAGGCCAAAACTTTTCAAAGCGAAAGAGAATTCAAAATAGTAAGCTCACTGAATAATAAAATTCTAAAGATAGAAACTGACCACTCAGAGACCAAACAGACCAAGAAACAAATATTTTTGGGCAGAAAGATTTGAGAAAACCATGCAAAAAATGGTATACGCGACTGTGTTCAAGCACAAAGGCATGTACACACGTTGCTAACAAAGGAAACTCGCGTATACGCGGGTTCACTTCACAGAAACAAGCATGTGTACGCTACTGTAAACAAAAAAAAGTGCATATACTGAGTTTTGCAAGAAAAATAAAAAATAAATTTAGATAAAAAAGATCAGACTTAAGGTCTGAGTTTCTACTGGACCAAACAATACTGTCACAACAAGCAAACTAAGAACTGAGTCCTGATTACCGCTGAACAACCTGAACTAGGAATAACAAGATTGTTATCCCCAGTAGAGTTGCCAATTCTATGACAGTAATAAGTACCTTAGGGCTTTGGGTTGAAACCCCAACAAAGCAAGAGCAAACTACAGTAAGAAACACTCATACAACTCAGGAAACATGCTTATATAAACAAACTAGGAGATAACGACCATACCTGGATGTCCTTTGTTTGGGTAGTTCCAATAGGGTTCAGACCCTCTGCAACTCCTGATGATCTTCAAATCTTCAAATCAACCAATCCGAACATACATAGCAGCGTATAGATAAAGCATTTTAAAGAAATCAACTTTATATCATATAAGAAAGATGATTAGTTATACATCAAAATAACATTCATACATGAATTACAATAGTATCAGATGCATAAAAAAAGTCAATCTCGGGAACAAGACAATGTTTCTTTTTATTGTAGAAAGCTATAATCAACACAGAGATAATTCACCTAAGTCTTATTCATCAGGCTCCAAGCGGAACCATCCTCCAGATCTGTCCAGTCCCAGTCTTCAACAGCCTCCTTCCATAACCAATACCATGATATCTCAAGCAAGTGGGAGAATATCAACACACAAGGAAACAAGGGTTTCCTGAGACTTGGGGAAGTTCTTGAAGCACAGGGATACTTCAGACTCAATCAAGGATAATCTCAGTATAGTAATTCTATATCCTCTCCTCCTTAAGGCCTTCCCATGGAAGTCTATTTATACTTCTCCCAATTAGTTTTTTAGTTGGGAAACAGTTGGGCCACGGGCACTAGGAGGTAAACAACACGTAAAACCCCTGAACTCCGCCCATAGTTAAGGAAATTTAATTTTTTTTAAGTGTTTTAACACATATACGTGGGTTGGGTATTGAGTAATCTACGTGTACACACTTTTATCTCAAGGAAAAGTAGCATATAGGGAATAAAACACTGTTTTTAAAACATTTGGACTAAGTCTAGAAGGAGGGGTTTCCCTAGGCCATAAACCAAGCATCCCAAATACCAAGGGTGGTATTTGTAGCTATAACACTCCATAATGTGCAAAACACACAAAAGGTACGCATTGCAACCTTATGTTTGGAACCAAATCAATTTGTATGGTATCAATGACTTTTCTCTCGTAAACACATTGTCACTTGGGCTATTTTTACGGATGAAATGATAGCACATTATGAGGATACAAAAAGCAACACTTTTTTTAGCCAATTGATAAATCTCAAACAAAAGGGTTCAATGATGGAGCACATTGAGGACTTCCAAAAATTGAATATAAGGGTAAAAGATATTCCAAAGGAGCATAGGATTGATGTGTTCATAGGGACTTTAAAAGATAACATCCAACATGAGGTTCACCTTTGGGAACCAGATTCATTGGAGAAGGCATTCAGGTTGGCAAGAAAAATGGAAAGCAAAATTATGGCAACAAGGAAGCCTACCACTCACAATCATAAAGATGGAAGTGTTGCTGCCCCTAGCCATCCACAACCTACAAGGTTGACACCACAACAATTGGAAGAAAAAATAGCAAAAGGGCTTTGTTACAGTTGTGATAACAAATACACTAAAGGTCATAAGTGTGTTGAGAAGAAATTATTTTACATAGATTGTGAAGAGGAGGAAGAAAAGGAACAAGAAACATCAAAAGAAGAGGATATACACCAGGAACAAACCCTAGAAAAAGAAGAAATGAAATCGACCATATCTTGTAATGCATTGGCTAGAATTACCACTTCTCAAACTATCAACATAGAAGGACATATCAAGAAGAAAAAGGTAATAGTGTTGATTGATTCGGGAAGTACCCATAATTTTATTCATTGTAAGATAGCCAAGGAATTGAATTGCTTCCTATATCCAGCACTAGAGTGTCAAGTGATGGTTGCAAGTGGAGGAACCATAAATTGCTCAGGAAAGTGCCATAATATCAAGCTATCCATCAGAGAATATGTATTGAATAGCCCAATGCTTTCCATTCCAATGGGTGGTGCTGATGTTGTACTAGGAGTCCAATGGCTACAATCCTTGGGTACAATAACTTTTAATTTTCAAGAACTTTTCATGAAATTCTCTTCAGAAGGAAAGGAAGTTGAATTAAGGGGTATCCCACGGAAACCGGGAAAGATAATTAGCTCTAACGGAATGACAAACCTTCTAAAGAAAGAAAAACGAGGAATAATTGCACAATTATGTTCATTAGAGCTTCCCACATTGAAATCATCCATTTTTCCAGATCTCCAAAAAGTCTTGGACAATCATTCCAAGGTATTTGAGACTCGCAAAGGCCTCCCACCTATTCATGATCATGATCATGCTATTAATTTGATTTGAGGAAGTGTTCCTCCAAACATCAGGCCTTACAGATATCCCTATGTCAAAAAGAGTGAAATTGAATGCATGGTTGCAAAAATGCTAGAGGATGGTATAATTCCACCTAGTCAAAGTTCTTTCTCTGCTCCAGTGGTATTGGTTCACAAGAAGGATGGATCATGGCGCATGTGTCTAGATTATAGGGAGCTCAACAAGCTCACTATTAAAGATAAATTTCCCATTCCTGTCATTTATGAATTATTGGATGAATTGCAAGTATCAATTTACTTCACCAAGTTGGATCTTCATTTAGGTTATCATCAAATCAGAATGAAGATTGAAGACATTCTAGAAACATCATTTATAACTCATGAGGGTCATTATGAAATTTTGGTCATGCCTTTTGGCCTTACTAATGCACCTTCTACATTTCAAGGTTTGATGAATTCCACTTTCAAACCCTTAGAAAATTTTTATTAGTATTTTTTGATGATATACTAATCTACAGTAAGTCTTGGAATGATCATGTCCAACATGTTGACATGGTGCTCAAACTATTGGAGGAGAAACAAGTATATGCAAAAATCTACAAATGTTTCTTTGGAGTACAAGAGGTGGAATATCTGGGCCATATTGTATCTCATGAAGTTGTTAAGGTAGACCCTTGCAAAATTAAAACCATTAAGGAATGGAAAATCCCCACATCCATAAAGCATCTACGGCGATTGCTCGGGTTGACAGGGTATTATCACAAGTTTGTTAAGAATTATGGAGGAATAGCAGCACCTCTAACAACATTATTTAAGAAAGATGCATTTTCATGGACTCGAGAAGCAATGAAGGCCTTTGAACATCTTAAAGAGGTAATGTGCCAAGCACCAGTCTTAGCTACACCGGACTTCATAAAAACCTTTATTGTGGAATGTGATGCCTCAGGAAATGGAATTGGTGTTGTTTTAATGCAAGAAGAAAGACCCATTGCTTTCAAAAGTCATCCAATCAAAGGAAAGTATTTACACAAAGCTATTTATGAGAGGGAGATGTTGGCAATACTACATGCACTTAAGAAATGGCAACCCTACCTAATGGGAAGACACTTCAAGGTAAAAACAGATCATTATAGTCTTAAATACTTTTTAGAACAAATATTATCTTCAAAAGAGCAACAAAAATGGGTCACAAAGATGTTGGGTTATGACTTTGAAATCATATACAAAAAAGGGAAGCAAAATGTTGTGGCAGATGCACTCTCAAGAAAGGATGAGGATGTGGAAGCATTTCTTTGCGCCATTTCTATTATCCAACCATATTGGATAAATGAAGCAAGGGATGAATGGAAGAATGATGAGGACGTGTGGGCACTCATTCAAAAGATACAACAAGATCCTAGTACGTCTAATACATTTAGCTGGAAAAATGATTCGTTATGGTACAAGGATCGGTTATACCTATGTAAGAATTCCCAACTCAAACAAAAGATTCTTAGGGAATTGCACACCTCTCCCTTAGGAGGGCACTCAGGATTTCTAAAAACCTACCATATGGTTAAGAAGGATTTTTTTTGGGATGGCCTTAAATCAGATATTCAAAATTTTGTGGCGGAATGTTTGGTTTGCCAACAAAATAAAGTTGAAACAATTAAGACCCGAAGACTATTACCACCTTCATCCATTCCAAGCCAACGTTGGGAGGAGGTTTCAATGGATTTTATCGCAGGTTTACCCAACTCTGAAGGAAATAGTGTTATCATGGTGGTAGTTGATAGAATTACCAAGTATGCACACTTTTGTTGAATCATTATCTCATCCATTTAAAGCGAGTATAGTTTCTATTGCATTTATGGAAACAATTCAAAAGCTACATGGAAACCCAAAGATTATTGTAAGTGACAGAGATCCCATTTTCATTGGAAATTTTTGGACATAATTATTTTCTTGTCTTGGTACTCAGTTAGCTCATAGTTCATATTATCATCCTCAATCTGATGGGAAAACTGAGATAGTAAACAAATGTTTGGAAGGATATCTTCGTTGCTTTGTATATAATAAACAGACACAATGGGTCAAATGGTTGCCTCTGGCTGAATGGTGGTATAACACTTCCTTCCATATTGCAACAAAAATGACCCCATTTATGGAACTTTACGGATATCATCCACCATCCATCACATCATATTTAAGATAAAAATCTAAGGTTCAAGCAGTGGAAGATCACATAGAGCATCAGTAACAAGTTCTCCAACTCTTAAAGGAGAACCTCACCTTGGCTTAGAATAGAATGAAACAGCCGGCAGATCAACATCGCAACGAAAGAAGTTTTGATGTAGGTGATTGGGTATTCCTACGGCTACAACCATATAAACAAATGTCCCTCAAGCAAGCTAAAAGGGATAATAAATTATCACCAAAGTATTATGGTCCATACAAGGTGTTGCAAAGGATAGGTACTATGGCATACAAATTGGAGCTTCCTGCAGTTTCCCGAGTGCACCTAGTTTTCCATGTTTCATGCTTAAATAAGGTTATATGTGAAAAGCTTCCAGTTCAAACAATTTTTCCAGAACTTGATGAGGAAGGAAAAATCATACTCGAACCTGAAGCAATCAAAGAAACAAGAACTCGACAGCTACAAAATTGATCAATTTCAGAGTATCTCATCAAGTGGAAGAACTTACCCATTGAAGATTCCACATGGGAGGATGAGAATTTTATACAGAAGCATCCAAAACTACTCAAGCGTTTGAGGACAACACTTTTTTTAAGGAGAGGGGCATGTTAGGTCCCTATAATACTAGTGATTCCCCGATTACTATTGTCGTTGTATCCCTTATTGTTATTGTTGTGCCCCTATTGTCCCCATATTCTTATTATTGTGCCCCATAGAATCCCTCTATTGTTATTTTTGTTCCTTTATATTATTATTGTTATTTCGGCTTGGTTATATTGTGACCGCTTAGACTCCTATATATATAAAGGAGGTTTTGTCATTTGAATCATCCAAGAATTGCTCATTGTGTAATGTAAAGAAGGTTTCCCCCTCGAAGAGGTTGAATTCTAAGGCGTTGGTCTATCTTTTCTATCTTTTTGTGAGTTGGTTTCATAACACTTAAAAAATCTCATTTGGTTCTCTAAGGATCTTGCTAAAAAAGGTGCATGGAAATTTCTTCAAGTTACGGGGTTGTGGACGCAAGTCATAGACAACAAATATATTTGCCCCTGTTCAAAAATGGATTGGATTCATTCTCCCAGGTGATTTCCACCCTCTGGATCATTGGTTTCGAAAGCTCTTAAAAATTATGCTTCAATCATACTACAAGGTCTCAGATGGCGAATTGGAGATGGTACAAAACTTCTTATAGGGAAAGATCCCTGAATAGGTTGTGGGGATTCTCATATACTCTCTCATCAAATCATCCAAGCTCCTTCACACTCAAAGAATCTTCTTCTGAAATCAAGCCTCTGATCATATGGGTTTGATGGGTTTCCTAGCTTGGAGGCAATTTGTTGACCTACTATTGGAAGGGGTTCTAACTGAAGAATGGAACAAATATATTGAAACTCTTAGTCATAATCTGGTATCTCTCTCAAATTCTAAAGACACTCTAGTTTGGTCAAACACCCCCTTGAGTAGCTGCAATCCCAAGTTTGGTTATTTATCTTTAGCCCATCAACCTTAGGCTTACCCTCCTCCCTAGTGGGTTAAAAAGATCTACAATCAGAACTATTCACCTAAAACTAAATTATTCATGTGGTTGCTCATGGGATATCTTACAAAAAAGATTTTTATTTGTGCCCAGTATATGCCCACTTTGCTTGAGGACATCCCACATCTCTTCATAAATTTCCCCTTCACTATCAGAGTATGGCTTGAAATTTAGAATTATATTGGTAACTCACATCAATGGCATGGGGACTCTATGGATATGTGTAAAAAAATGGCTATAAAGAAAACATCCAAAAAAATATGAGCTCTCCCTTTGATTGTCAGTTAGGGCATATGGCTGGAAAGGAACAACTCCATTTTCGAAAATCAAGGACAATCCTTTCTCAGAGTCCTTCCTTATATTTCCTCCAAACGTCTTAAAATGAAAAACAAAATTCAAACATCATCCTTAAACATCTCCCTTAAATATAATGTTGGACCATAAATTCTTCACTTTTATTTTTATTGACTTTGGAAATATTTTTCTATATGCAATTATATAATGAAATATGTGTGCACTAATGAAAAAACATTGAGTTTCATTTTTCATAATCACAAACAATGAAAAACGAATCACACATAACAAGCATAATTTTGGAAATTTTATATTTATTAAAAATCTTTAACATGTTTGTTAGGATATTCCGACACATAGGAAATAGTTAAGTTCAACTTGGTCTAGTATAGAGTTAGGTAAAGTATGTTTCTTTACCGTTGTACATTTTGTAACTTACAATCCGACGGTCACGATATGTAGTGATCCGACGGTTCACTCTCTCCTCGGTATTACCGACACTTGATTCGTGGCTTGACACCCGATTGGTCCATGAGTTCTATTTAAAGCGCATGGAGGGTCATTGTTCGGGTAATCCGTGCATGAGAGAAGCTTATGTAAATTTTCATTCTTTGATTAATAAATTGCCTGTAGTAGCCACGTTGGCGCAGGCCGTGGACTGTTTCCCTCTTTGAGGGTTTTAACCACATCAAAAATACTGGTGTATTGATCCGTGATCTGGTTGTGAGCGGTGTCCTTTTGGTGTTCTTTCTGAGGAACTTACCCTGAAAATTCCTACATGGTATCAGAGCTATTTGAGGGCCGCGTCCGTTGGTGATCCAAATCTGAAGCCGGTAGAACTGCATCCGACTGCCGTTTCCTAGATCTGTTTTTTCTGACTGCTTTCGGGTCGAGAGGACTGCTCTGTTGTGTTTGGAGCATCTGTTCCAGTGAGGAACCCCTTTCGTTTCACGCGAAAAGGTTTCCGGTAGCCCTAACTGCGTCATTTTTAAGATCTGGAGGTATACAGTCTTTATTTGCAGTTTACTGTTATTTTCTCTCTGCTTATTTCGGTTTCGGTTTATTTAGTTTTTTTTTAACCGGATCTATACCTTTCATTTCTGCGTATGCTCTTTGCCCTGCGACTCTGTGTGATCTGGGCAAATCAGAAACAGAAAGGAAGGATTTTTCTCATGCGTATGCTCTTTTCCCTGAACCTTAGTGTGATCTTGGAAAATCAGAAACATTGAGAAAAATATTTAGTTTTTCAGCTAAAGCTAACTTTGAGCCGCAAGGTTCATTTTTGAAAATATCTAGTTTTTTGGCTAAAGCTAACTTCGAGCCATAAGGTTCGTTTTCTTTGCATGTCCGTGTTGGGTTTTGTGTTTTGTGTTTTGTAGGGAAAAAGAGCTTTCTCAAGGCAAGCACGCAAACCAAGGCCCCCCCCCCCCCCCCCCCTCTCTCTCTCTCTCTCGCTCTCAAATTTTTTGTATAGATCAATTGGTTCAAAGCTATTTTAAGAGAGTAGAGGTCTTGGGTTCAAGTCTCCATTTTGTGGGGGCGGATTTTTTTTTCATTCGCGCACTTTGCCGGCAACTTCAACAATTTGTTTTCAAAAAGCCATAACTTCTTCATCCGGAAGCCTTTTTCAGAGCCGTTTTTTTTAAAACAACCTAATTTTTCGAGATCTATCCATTGGAACACTTACTTTCAGCATCTTCAGCTTCAGTTTTTTAAAAAATGGAAAGTCCATGCCAAGTCATTCTTGACAACACTAACTACTTTCAATGGATATCCTACATGGAAGATTTACTTAGAAGTAAAGGTCTCTACAGAATAGCCACAGGACAAGAGAAGAAACCAAAAGATGAAGACAAGGCTGCCAAATGGGAAAATAGACAAGATCAAGCACGTGGTTTGATAGGGATGTCTATTTCTCCTGATCTTAGATTCCATATTGCAGAACTTGAAACTCCTCATGAAGCATTGGAACAAATCACTAAAGTTTTTGGGATTAAAAATGAAATTAGAGCCCATCAACTTGAAAATGAGTTTCTTACATTGGATCCTAATAATTTTTCTTGCATTGAAGATTTCTTGTCCAAATTCAAGACCCTTAGATATCTCTTGGAAGGTGTTAAGGTTAAGAAAGAAGATAGTAACCTTATTTATTCCATCCTTACTAAGTTGGGACCAGCCTACTCTGTATTTGTTTCCACCTTCCATTCTACAAGGGAAGCTTTCATTTGTCAAGGAAAAGACTACAAGGCCCCTTCCTTTGACTCTTTTTGTGATTCTTTAATAAGAGAACAAGAAAAACTCTTACACCTTGGTCTTCTTAATCTTGGAAACTCTTCCAAGAAAGCGTTAGCCGCCCAAATTCAAAGAATCCTAAGAAGTCCTATCCTAAAAAGAATGGTCCTAAACCAAACAAGGGTCCTAAGCAAACTCAGCCTCAAACTGAAAGATCATTTCAGCAAAATGATAAGACCAATAAAAACAAATGGAAGAAGACTGATAGACATTGTAACTTTTGTAATCGAGATGGCCACTTAGAATCTAAATGCTTTAAGAAGATGGAAGCCTTGGAAGCCGCAATGAAGAAACATAACATCCATGTGGAGCATACTTCAACTTCAACTTCAGGAATGGCACTTTCTGCATGTCGTTTTCAATCATCTCAGTCTGGTTATGCATTAAATGTATCTTCTTCTTCTCATTCTCATGAGTGGCTCATTGATTCTGGAGCCTCTTATCACATGGCCAAAAACCAAGCCATGTTTTCTTCTTTAAATGATTGTAACACCAAAAATATATATGTTGGTGATGATAGATCTCTTAATGTTGTAGGGACTGGAACTGTTCATCTAGACAATGGTCAGTTTAATGATGTATTATGTGTTCCAACCTTATCCTGCAACCTTCTATCTGTATATCAGATAACTCATTCAGGTGAAGGTAAAATTGTTGAATTTTCACCTCATGATGTTGTAATCAAGGATCTAAGAGATCCTAAACAGATTCTAGCTACTGGTATTGCTGATGATTCCACAAGGTTGTATAAGTTTCACAACTTTGGGTCATCAAATCTTCCCTCAGTATTTGTTGCTCATAATGATGAAGTGAGCAAACTTTGGCATGAGCGATTTGGTCACTTAAACTATCGCTCCCTTCAGCATCTATGTAAAGAAAATATGGTGACAGGTCTTCCTATGGTATCTTGCAGAGATGGTGTTTGTTCCGGATGTGTACTCGGAAAACATCATCGGGACAGTTTTGAAAAACGTGCCTCTTGGCACGCCTCAGCCCCTTTACAGCTTGTGCACAGTGATTTATGTGGTCCACTTCCTGTTGCTTCATTCTCTGGCTGCAAGTATTTCTTAACTTTCATTGATGATTTCTCCAGACGCACTTGGGTATACTTCTTAAAACTCAAGAGCGAAGTATTTAACACATTTTTGGCCTTCAAAGCCTTTGTTGAAAAACAATCTGGACATCAAATTCTTAAGCTAAGAACTGATAATGGTGGAGAATATGTTAAAAACACATTCATCAACTTTTGCACCGAAAATGGAATTCAAATGCAACATACTGTTCCATACACTCCACAACAAAATGGTGTAGCTGAAAGGAAAAATCGCACCTTAAAGGAAATGGCTAATTGTATGCTGCAATCTAAAGGACTCAGTCTTAGTTTTTGGGTCGAAGCAATTAATTGTGAAAATTATATAATCAATCGCACTCCTACTAAGGTTCTAAAGAATATCACTCCAGAAGAAGCTTGGAGTTCCATTAAACCAGATGTAAGTCACTTTCGTGTTTTTGGAAGTGAAGCATGGGCCCATATTCCAGATGAAAAACATAAAGCTTTAGAACCTAAGAGTGAGAAATGTACTTTTGTTGGATATTCTGAAGATGTAAAAGGTTATAGACTTATTCCATTTAAGTCCAAAAATGTTATCATTAGAAGAGATGTAAAATTTGATGAAAATAAATCGGCCTGCGAGCCTAGTCCGGCGGATGTGCCACCTCTTCCTATCTCTTCTACTTTTGAAAACATTTCTTCTTCAGATGATGAAAGTGAGGATGAAAATCCTCCCCCACCTTCTCAGGATCCTCAACTTCCAAGATGGGTCCGTGCTACTCGGGATGCAACAGGTGATCTTGCCAGTGATCCTACAGATCAACGACGTACACGTTCTCAGTTTGAAAGAGCCTCTTCTTTACTAGCTCAAGCTCCAGTAAATCATGATCCTGACACTTTTGCAGAAGATTCAGTCCATCCACATTGGGAAGCAGCTATGAATGAAGAATATCATTCTTTGTTGGCAAATGATACATGGGATCTTGTTCCTCTACCAAAGGGACACAAACTTGTTAGATGTAAATGGGTTTACAGAACCAAG
The DNA here is from genome assembly GCA_031772625.1 of Pinus tabuliformis. Lineage (NCBI taxonomy): Eukaryota > Viridiplantae > Streptophyta > Pinopsida > Pinales > Pinaceae > Pinus > Pinus tabuliformis. The sequence continues at coordinate 1,254,992,402 of CM062804.1, forward strand.
TATGGACCAGATGGGAAAGTTGATAAACATAAAGCTCGTCTTGTTGCTAAGGGCTTTTCACAGGTTGAAGGCATTGACTACACTGAAACCTTCTCCCTTGTTGCCAAAATGAACTCTATCCGCCTTGTTCTTTCCCTTGCTGCCTCTTTAAAATGGGAAGTCCATCAGATGGATGTTAAATCTGCCTTCTTGCATGGGGACTTGCATGGAGAAATCTATATGGAACAACCCATTGGCTTCATCCAAACAGACTCCAGCCTTGTATGTCGACTTAAGAAATCTCTTTATGGTCTCAAGCAAGCTCCTCGGGCTTGGTATGCCAAAATGGATAGCTTTCTTTTAGAATCTGGCTTTTCTAGGTGTTATTCTGACAATACTGTCTACACCAAGAAAGTGGGCAACTCTCTTATCATCCTCGTTCTTTATGTTGATGATCTTATTCTTACTGGTAGTGATCCCAACCTTATAAACCATGTGAAGTCCAGCCTTAAAAATAAATTTGAAATGACAGACTTAGGACACTTACACTATTTTCTCGGTCTTCAAGTCTTGCAATCCAAGGAGGGTATTTCCCTTTCCCAGTCCAAGTATGCTTGTGATATTCTTCGTCATTTTCACATGGAAGACTGTAAGCCAGCCCCTTCTCCCTTTCAGTCTGGAGTCAAACTTTCAGTCTCTTGTACTTCTCCTGAAGTTGATGCTACCTTATACCGTCAACTTGTAGGAAAACTCTTGTATTTAACCCATACTCGTCCTGACCTTTCCTTTGCTGTTGGCCTTGTTGCTCGTTTTATGCAAAACCCCCGTGAAAGTCATTGGAAAGCAGCTAAAAGAATACTTCGTTATGTTCGAGGTACAGTACAGTTTGGGATTCATTACAGTGCCAAAGCAGCTCCTCTATTAGTTGGTTTCACTGATTCTGATTGGGCTGGTGACCCTGATGATCAGAAGTCTACTGTCAGTTATGTCTTCACTCTTGGTTCAGGACCTATTACATGGGCTTGTAAGAAATAGGCTGCCATTTCTCTTTCGTCAGCAGAAGCAGAGTATTATGTTGACGTGGAAGCTAGTAAGGAAGCCTTGTGGCTTCATCAGATCCTATCAGAGTTTGGCTTTGAGCAGCAGCATCCAACCACACTTTGGTGTGATAATCAAAGTGCCATTCAGCTATGCAAAGATCCAGTCCAGCATCAGCGCAGCAAACACATTGAACTACACATGCACTTCATCAGAAAGCTCATTCATGACCATGTTCTTGAAGTGCAATATTGTTCAACAGATGATCAGGTTGCAGACATCTTCACAAAGGCTCTCACAGAGGCGAAGTTCACTAAACTTCGATATATGCTTGGAGTTCAGGAAGTTGTCACTAAGGGGGGATAGGCTCTAGTGCCTCCTTCCTTCTCCTATTGTGTCATATTTGTAAATCCTTCAATCCTATCCCAAGTTGTTCTTAAGGGGGGATGTTAGGATATTCCGACACATAGGGAATAGTTAAGTTCAATTTGGTCTAGTATAGAGTTAGGTATAGAGTTAGGTAAAGTATGTTTCTTTACCGTTGTACATTTTGTAACTTACAATCTGACGGTCACGATATGTAGTGATACGACGGTTCACTCTCTCCTCGGTATTACCGACACTTGATCCGTGGCTTGACACCCGATTGGTCCATGAGTTCTATTTAAAGCGCATGGAGGGTCATTGTTCGGGTAATCCATGCATGAGAGAAGCTTATGTAAATTTTCATTCTTTGATTAATAAATTGCCTGTAGTAGCCATGTTGGCGCAGGCCGTGGTCTGTTTCCCTCTTTGAGGGTTTTAACCACGTCAAAAATACTGGTGTATTGATCTGTGATCTGGTTGTGAGCGGTGTCCTTTTGGTGTTCTTTCTGAGGAACTTACCCTGAATGTTAGGATATTCCAACACATAGGAAATAGTTAAGTTCAACTTGGTCTAGTATAGAGTTAGGTAAAGTATGTTTCTTTACCATTGTACATTTTGTAACTTACAATCCGACGGTCACGATATGTAGTGATCCGACGGTTCACTCTCTCCTTGGTATTACCGACACTTGATCCGTGGCTTGACACCCGATTGGTCCATGAGTTCTATTTAAAGCGCATGGAGGGTCATTGTTCAGGTAATCCGTGCATGAGAGAAGCTTATGTAAATTTTCATTCTTTGATTAATAAATTGCCTGTAGTAGCCACGTTGGCGCAGGCCGTGGACTGTTTCCCTCTTTGAGGGTTTTAACCACGTCAAAAATACTGGTGTATTGATCTGTGATCTGGTTGTGAGCGGTGTCCTTTTGGTGTTCTTTCTGAGGAACTTACCCTGAAAATTCCTACAATGTTTTCCTCCCATATCTCATAAAAAGGTGTGAAATTTTTGATATACCATCCAATAATAAGCCCAAGGATCGTATACCTTTTAAAACATTGCATTATCATTATATGTTTCTCCTTGAAGATATATAATATGTTTATTCTTTAACATATATATTATGTTTCACATTTCTTAATATTTGACAAAATACTAAAGTTGAAAAGAATATAAAATCTCACTTTTTAAGAATATTTTATGATATAGGAGATTGATTTAAGTGATGTGTTGGGTTAGGAGAGGTTAGCTTTTTATAATAAAAAAACCTTAACAATTTTAAAGTCTAAATTTTGAAAATTCAACATAATTTGGCTTTACATAATAATAAAAAAGAAATTAAGAATTTTTATTTCATATATCTTATTCATAACATTTAGATGGTTTATTCATATAGTAATAAAAAATTTCATATTTATAGGCAATTTGAAAATGATAATTTTATGAGTGTTTACATCTAAAACGTGAGGGAATAGTTTGAGATATGGTAGCACACACTATCCCATCATTGTGAGCTTTTAATACCATGAAAATGATAATTTAAGAGTGTTTACGGCGAGGGAATAGTTTGAGATATGATAGAACACATTATCCCATCGTTGTGAGTTTTTAATACCATGTTTGTTAACTAGTGAGAAAACATCACATGGAGAGAACATAGAAAAATAATCGAATGTAGAGAATTAAAAAAGAAACAAAAACAAAATTTGTAAAAAAAATCATAAAACAAATATTATATACTTTTAAATTTTGTATTTGTAATCTAACTTAAAAAAAAAAAAACACAAAAAACAAAAAAAACAAAATTGGTAGGAAAAATTCATAAAACAAATATTATATACTTTTAAATTTTGTATTTGCAATCTAACTTAAAAAATAAACATACTCATACAGGAGCTAATTTATTTCCAGATATTTCCTAGTACCTAAAGCCGTCACTTATATTTTATTAATTTATAAGTAAATAAACAATTAACACTGTAAATTGTTACATAATTAATGGTATATAAAAAAGGTTAAATTTTTATCTATGATTTAGTATTAATGTTTTAACATGGTCTACGATGAAGCCATTATCGCCTAAATCAATTTAAACTATTTATGATTTAATATTCAATAATCCAACAAAACTACAATGAACATCTTCCACAAGCTTATCATCTTTATAACATATATTGCTTCAGCGGAGATTCGAGTGTGTCGATTTTGTTTCATAACTACAAGTTATCGCTCTGTATAATTTTATTAGTATTAATGTGACCTCAGAGAATTTTTCTGATGAGATAAGAAAAATTCTCTGATTGAATGATGGTAACGTATTCATATAAATCATTGGGAAAAATCATTTGGGTATGAGGATTTTCAGGATTTCAATGGAAATCTGGATGTGGGATGCGATGTTATGATGTGGGTCAAAGAGATTGAGCTCTTTCTTTTTCTGGATTATGGGATTTGAATGCAGGAGTTGTTTCTGTGGATGATAAAATTATGAGATTGAGGATTGTGGTCTTTGAATGTACAAATTGCTTCTCTGGATGATAAACTTGTGCTTTTTTATAAATAGTTGTGGGGATTATCCTAAGTTTTTATTGATTGCTCTTTTACATATCATTCTTGTCATTTTCAACCCCATTATCATATCAATGTCTGGGATGGATGAGAAAGACAGGGATGGGATCAGTGAGGGCTCAATGTCTTTGTTTTCATCAAAGTCCAGGTGGGTTGATGGCAGTGAAATGGAAGTGGAATCCCCAAGGTAGTTTGTTGACGATGATAAAAAAGGACATAAAATGAGGCACGGGCTCATTCCGAAGACCAAGAGAGTGGATTCCTTTGATGTGGAGGCCATGGAGGTGTCTGGTGTTCACAAGGGCCATGATAAGGACCTTTCATTAGGACGTATGCTCGACTTGGCATTCCAAACACTTGGATTGGTTTATGGTGATATGGGTACCAAACCCTTGTATGTTTTCACCAGTGTATTCATCCAAGCTCGTACCAAAGGAGAGGAAGATGTTTTGGGTGCATTAGCTTTAGTGATGTACACAGTAGCCCTCATCCCTTTGGCTAAATATGTGTTCATTGTGCTTAAAGACAATGACAATAGTGAAGGGGGGACATTTTCCTTGTACTCTTTGATTTTCATATATGCAAAGGTCAATCTGCTCCCTAACCAGCAACCATCGGATGAAAAAAATTATATTTTCAAGCTCAGGTTGCCCACCTCGGAACTGGAAAGATGATTAAGAATCAAAGAAAGCCTTCAGAGAAGTACAAAATTGAAGACCCTACTGCTACTCTTGTTTCTCATGGGTACTTCCATGGTAATTGGGGATGGCATACTTACACCTGCAATATCATTCATGTCTGCTGTGAGTGGCCTGCAGGATGAAATACCTAGCTTTACAGAAGACACAGTGGTCATTGCCTCAATCATATTCATGGTGATCTTGTTCAACATAAAATAGTTTGGAACAAGCAAAGTAGGCATGGCATTTTCTCCGGCACTCATGATATGGTTTTTATCTCTTGGTTCTATTGGACTTTACAATATTATTTAACATGATCTAACAATTTTAAGGGCATTCAATCTGGTTTATATCTATTACTTGTTCAAGTGGAACATTATCAAAGCATGGATGTCCCTAGGAGGTTGCATGTTGTGCATAATAGGAGCTAAAGCTATGTTTGCTGATTTGGGTCACTTCTCAATAAGATCCATCCAAATAGCCTTCACATGTGTAGTATTCCCATGCCTACTATTGGCTTACATGGATCAAGCTGCATATCTTATGAAGCATCCCTCTGTTGTGGAGAAGGTATTCTATGCTTCAATTCCAGATGGTTTTATTTGGCCAGTCTTCATGATAGCTACTATTTTTTCCATGATTGCAAGCGAGACAATGATCTCAGAATTAATTTAATCTATTAAAATGTCCATGGCCCTAGGATGCTTTCCCATATTGAAAATAATTCACACATCCCGATGATTCATGGGTCAGATCTACATTCCTGTCATCAACTGGGTTCTAATGATAATGTGTGTCTTGGTATGTGACTGTTTTAGGAGCAGGACCGAGATATCAAATGCATATGGCATTGCAGAGGTAGGGATGATGATGGTGACTACAAGCCTAGTGACTCTTGTCATGGTTCTTATATGGGCAAAAAATATATTCCTTGCGATTGGCTTTCCTATTCTATTTGGATAAATTGAACTAACTTATTTTTCTATAGTTTTGATGAAAGTGGGGGAAAATGGTTGGATAAATGGTTTTTTCCACCTACTTCCTTCTTGTGATGTACATTTGGAGCTATGGAAGTGTTTTGAATTATCAAACGAAAGTGAGGAAAAGGTGTCAATGGATTTGATGTTAGAATTAGGATCCAAAGTTGGGACAATCCGAGTCCCAGGAATTGGGTTAGTTTATAGTGAACTTGTTCGTGGAGTACCTGTAGTTTTTAGGTAGTTTTTAACAAGCCTTCCAGCAATACATTTGATCATCGTATTTGTTTGTATAAAGTATGTACCAGTTCTTATTGTGCCACAAGATGAGCTTTTTCTCTTTAAGGGAATTTGTCCAAGGGACTATAACATGTTTCGATGTGTGGTTAGATATGGGTACAAAGACATTCACAAGGAACATTATGAGGCCTTTGAACAATTACTTATTGAAAGCCTTGGTAAGTTTCTTCGAAAGGAGGCTTTAGAACTTTCCCTTGAGAATGAGAGTATCAATGTAGACTTGGACGATGAATCAGTTGATTCTAAAAGAGAAGGACCTTGAAATGCTTTCCTTGACTCCCTTAGAACATCCGTGATGGCAGACCAGAGACACACACAATATGGTTCCCCATCAAGGCGTCTTTCTGGAGCTAGCACATCATTAGGACTACCCATAAGTGTTATGTCTGTAGATGAAGATACAATTCTTGAGTATGATCTTTCATCTCTGCGTGAAGCTAAAGAATCAGGAGTTGTATATCTTGTTGGTCACGGAGATGTCAAGGCTAGAAAGGATTCATGGTTTCTTAAGAAACTAGTTATAATCTACTTCTATTCTTTCATGAGGGCAAACTGTAGGGCAGGTCCTGCAAACCTCAGTGTACCTCACACCAGTCTCTTGCAAGTTAGCATGACATATACTATCTAACTTGAAGGTTTCCATGAATCAGACATGCTGAATGTTTTTCAAGGACCAAGTCACAACATCAATATGGTGATGGATAACAAATATTTCCTTGAAGGTGGCGGAGATGAAGTGAATTTTAATGTGAAGTTAATAATCATAAGTTCTGTTGTCAATCAAGATATTCATTGCTTAGTCCTTTATTTTGTTTGATAGAGAATAATATCCATTCCTACGATTAATCACTGATATTTATGAACATAGACACCATTTTGTTTTTCAACGAAGGTGATAGGTGGTATTTTATATTCCTGGTTAGGCCTAATATAAGCCATGTTTTCTACATAGGAAAGTTATATTACGTTATATCCATGAAAATGAGAGGAATATGACATTGCACATTTCCTCATATAGCTAACATATATTACTTCAGCTACCTCATTCATTACACCATCGCTCAATAACTTTGGATGCTTCTCCACCTCATACATTACATCATTGCTTAAGAACCTTGGATGCTTCTCCATTTTTTTTTGACATCATGTATTGATTATGTTTTTGATGGAGGTTTTACATCAGGTTTTTCAACATTGAGCTTACTAGTACAAATCTTACTAGGGCTTGCACCACCGGGTTTATTAGTAAGAATCTCATGAGGTTTGCACAACCATGATTATTAGAATCAAAATAGTAGGATTTGCACTAAAAGACAGTTTATAGAGCTTTCCTGCTGGGGATAAAATCACAAGTTCAACTTCTACAGCGCAGAGCACCGAGAGCTCATAAGCTTTATTTAGCAATCCACCTACGTTTGGAAAATGTAGCCTGGCTGCTGGTAGTGTTCTCGATCCTCTTCCTCTACATCTTTCCCCTCACTATTCTTGTATGTCCTCTTTCGTTTTTCCCTCCAAACAAACCCTCTCAAATCGAGAAAGCAGAACAACTCACTCGATGAGAATCCAATTATCGCTTCTAACAATAACCTAATACGATACCAAAAGTGATCACACAAAACCTCATTGGCTCTTCATATTTTTGGAAAAGAGCCAAGTATATACTTCTGATGAGGGTTTCCATCTCAAGTATGGCTTGCAGGATGTCGCTTAGTCAATTGCCAGAAAATTTTTCCACCTACCTGTCACATACGGTCTGTCACACGATATATTAAAATTAGGGACAATCCTTTCCCGGAGTGGAAAATCCATTTGAATGCATTGATAAATGCTTTTTGCAATGCTGGTAAAGTGGACCATTCAAGGAAGTATCTAATATAGATGAAAAATTTTAAATCCTGATATAGTTTGCTATAGGACATTCATTGGAGGCCTATGCAAGTTGGGTATGGCGGATGAGGTAGTGAATCAACTAGAGATAATGATTAGAAAGGGTCTCTCACTCACATATGTTGTGTACTCTTCACTCATCAAAGCTTGTTGAAAATCAAAGAAATTTCAAGATGCTACCCAAATACTGAACCAAATTCTTAGGGAACGTGTTGTTCCAAGTTATGCAAGTTTTATCTATGGCATGCATTATCTTGGGAAGGTAGGAAAAAAAATTGAGGCATCAAAAGTTCTTGAGGAAGTGATAGATTGTAAATTCTCTGTACATGTTAAAGTATACACAGAAGTAATGTCTTCTCTATTTCAGGCCCGTGAAGTGGAAAAGCCATTACAATTAGAAGAAAAAATAATTAGAAGAGGTTGTGAAACTGACTTTTTGACTCCGTAAAACAATTCTTCTCTAAGGGAAAAATTGATGAGGTATCCAAGCTTTTAGAAGGCATAAACCAAAGATATCTGGTACTAGGTATTACATTATGAAAAAATTGAAACGGTCAGATTTATTGTTTTTCCAAGGAGACCACTTGCTTGAAGGAATCAAGAGGGCTCTACTCATAAGAAAGTATTGAACCAAGACCATTGTCAAAAAATGTTGAACCAAGAGTATTGTTAAAATGCAATGTTTCTTAGTTACATGAAAATTTATTTGTCCAGAATTTAATTTTGGACTCTTTGCTAGCAAAATTTAATATAAAGGTATGCCCTTTTTCCTTATAACATGATGATTTTAATGAAAATGGAGGAAGGGAATCAATTTCAGAGAATCAACTAAAGTTAAAAAATATTAGATATCAATTAGAATCCATAGGAAGGGAGGAAAATAAAGGGTTGTAGAAACTCAACTTTACTTCTAAATCTATAAACACAACTCTAAGTTTGCATCTCAGTTTACAAGTGAAGATTCAGTTTAAATAAAATCTAGAACTAAGAATAAGCAAATCCAGAACTAAGAATTTGAAGCATTATTATTGTGGTAGAGCAAGGCAACTAAAATTTGAGTGTGTGAGAACAAAGTGGGATCTAGAACATGGAAAACTCACCAAAAAAAAAGAAAATATTGTGGAAAGTGGAAAAGAGGAAAAAGAGCATCATTCCTTTGTTAATTCTCATACATAATACAAATTAGATCCATGGTGTGAAGGAAAATGAAATTTACAGGTTTGTGGTTGAAATTTATTGGTGTATCTGTATGTGTGGCCCCAAATCATTTGTAGGTATCATACCTGTAATTATGGGTAAGGCCATATTTAATTTCATTTATTTGAAACTAGGTTTGTGGTTAATTCCAACCTAGGAAAACTTGATATGTAGGTTCAATAACCTTCTTGTGTTGTATGCCCTCATTGTGTAGGCTCAATAACCCTCTTGCCATGTGTGCCCTTGTTATGTGGGCCAATAACCCCTCTTGAGAGGATGCCTCACTTGAGTTCAACTCGAGCTCTCATTTGTCTCGTCTCATCTTGTGGTTGGAATTTTCCCACACTCTTGCATCTATGTTTTAACTTTTCAGCACAATTGTACTTGGGTTTTTCTCTCTCTGGTGCACTTTTGAGGAGGTTATTTCAATATTTTGGGTGAGATTTGATTCCATCACTTCTCTCATTAACCCTTGTAAATATAAATGGTCGTAGGTTATGTAACAAATTCACATGCTTTCATAACTTTCAGTGTTGTAAGTCACATCTACAATAGCAGTTCATTGCGGCACCATAGGTTTTGGTATCAAGTTCTTCTGGATTATTTGCGATTAAATCCATTTCTAGTCATTATTTCAAACCTTCTATCAACAATTCATTTTCGAGACAAGACAATGTCAAGGAAATTAACATGCCTCTCTACTATTATTTATATTAATATTTATTCAACTATCGTTGTTTGAATGACTATCAAGTTTTCCATAGAATTCATCACCTCATAACTCCTTCAGAAACCATTATACTCATCTTGTTCTTAACAGAAAAAACCCCCCAATTTTAAGAGTTGTTATCAAGCGCTAGGAGCTATTTCCACAAATGCAACATTTTGGCAAACATTTCTTTATCCACCTAGGACACACACATTCATTTATCCATTTAAGGCATGTTCACATTCAACAACAATCCAAGGAAAATACAGTGAAAAATGGCATATAAGCCAACGCAGCCTTGCAAGTACACACATGTCTATTATTCTTTCATATTCACAAACTTAACCTATGAATTGCTCATCTTTATATTCATCGAATTTCAAAATTAATAAATAAAATCAGCCCAAGATAGACTAAGAGTAAGACCTAAGAACTATAATTATCATGGACACCATAAATAACATGCACAAACCAAAGAGGGCCTACAAGGCATAGCACTAAAACCATTGATGATGTTAATAACAGAGTGCGGGAGGATGCCATCACATGATACCGAGAACTTTACAGATCGGAAAAAATTAATAAATAAAATCAGCCTAAGATAGTGACTAAGACTAAGACCTAAGAACTATGATTATCATGGACACCATAAATAACAAGCACAAACCAAAGAGGGCTTTCAAGGCATAACACTAAAACCATTGATGATGTTAATAACGGAGTGCAGGAGGATGTTATCGCACCATACCGAGAACCTCCAGATTGGCAAAACTTTGGGCACATGTAATGCCTTATAAACCATTTCATCCATACACACATAAGTAGGAGGAGAGTCTTAATGTGGAATCAGATCCCAACATAAGGATAAGCCACTATATGGATGTGGAATTAGATGTACAACCATGGATGCTTAAGATAAATCCATATGAGGTTTTAGTAGTCAACTTTGCATTCCAACTGCATCACATGCTCGATGAAAGTGTGTTTACAAAGAACCCATGTGATCGGCTTCTGAGGATGGTGAAGTCTCTCAACCCTAAAGTAGTCACAGTAGTAGAACAAGAGGTTAACACTAATAATACACCTTTCTTCCCCTGGTCCATGGAAGCATTAAACTATTACTCATCTGTGTTTGAGTCTCTAGATGCTACACTTAAAAGGGATAGCAGAAATCGTATGAATGTTGAAAAACAATGCCTTGCCTGAGACACAGTGAACATAATTGCTTGTGAGGGAGAAGAAAGGATTGAGAGGTATGAAGTTATAGGAAAATGGAGAGATAAAGTGACTATGGTAGGATTTAGTGTATATCATCTCAGTGCTAATGTTAAGGACACAATTAAATCTTTGCTCTGTTAATCATACTGCAATAGCTACAAGACTAAGGAAGAAGGAGGAGCTATTTATTTACTATTTTGGATGGTTGGACAAAATTCTCATTGCAACATCTACTTGGCATTGAGAAGCAAGGACTGTAAGAATGTTCTTGTACAAGAATTTCTTACAATTTATCAATACCATTGCTAAAATTGCATGTGACTTTCATGTGTGTCAGGGAAGAGTTCAAAAACCTGACACAATAACTTATTATAGGGGTAAAAGATGAAACTAATTTAAGGAAACAATGGTTTTTACCTGTCCTGTTCAACCAGGGATAATAGTGATAGTTATTCGTTTGTATTTTGCTTCCTTATCCAGGTAGACAGGAAAATGCTAATGCTTGCTAAAATCAATGATATGCCTACCTACATAGTGGGTAATTGGATAGAGATAGTTACTATTTAAATTTCAAGAACTTATGCTTCACTAGCTAAAAAGTTTTGGATTTTTTTTTCTTGTGACCTTGAGTACAGAGTCTCATAATCAACTGGATGAAAAATCAAGTCTATCATTCAAATGCTTGAACCAAGACTATATCACGGATATTACAACAATAAAACAAATAATTCCAATCTATAGAAAGGTAGCATAGTAGTAACATACTTTAGTTTTCGGGGTGCTTCAAACAATCTTGTCTTAAAGATAGGATTCCAGGTTGTCTGCAAATTTTAATTGGTGAGGTTGGCTCTAATTTTGGAACTTTGTTGGCTCTGTTGCAGGTATCATTTTGCACCAAATATTTGCCAGACATTTTTCATGGACTCACTAAAGGAGTCTCATTTTCTGCATCCTTCATATGAGTAAACCTTTGACCCAGCACTGGTTTTCAATAAAAACTTTCAAAGAGAGAAACTGGCAGTTCGAAGTAGGTTACAAGACCTCCTTCTATAATAAACAGAGATGACCCCGGAATGTGGAAAACGTTCTCCCCTTCTGTCAACGCTAAAGAAAGCAAAGAGCTTCTCTCTGAAATCTCTAACAACATGCTTAGATGGCCTAATCTGAACAAAACTGCAAAAATGTACCATGAGTTTTCCTCTCTGTTGTTATATTGTAAAGGATAGCGTTTCCCTCAATTACTAACTGTTCTTGTTGGCTTGTTGGGGCTTGACCCAGGTTCAGAAGAGTTTTAGCCAAACAAATCCCGCACTACCGACCCTTTTAGCAACAGTTCGCGGAGCAGAGACTGAAGTCTCACCCGAGGTAGTAGGGGAGGGTGCTGGAACCAAGTTTCTACACCCTAGGGATGTCTTGATGAGGTCTGAAGGGGTCGTGCACCGATCTATGTACTTATGCTAGTCCGTGCAGCAATCTTGTCTTTGCGAAGAGCTGCGAAGGGGGTGTTTCTTAGATCCTTAGTCTTAATGTCGTTATTATAGATCTAAGTTATTATTTAAGGTCTTTAAGTGAGCATTTAACAGTTAAGCCTAGAGCGCGCGAGCATAAATCATGAAATAAATGAATAGATCACAACAGATGCATCAACCAGAACATAACCAAATCCACAATAGGTCAGAATCAACTTAGCTTTATTAATGTCTTTGTTTGAGTGCAATCCACTTCTTGCCCTGCGCACACAATTGTAGACTCTACCAGGCCTCCGCACACATAGCTACGGAGCCTCTATCTCCCACTACGACCCAAGACTTAGACTTACAGACTTAGATTACTCTTTCTTTCAAAAACCCATACATCAAAGCTATCATTCCCAAAAACTATCTTCTAATCCTAGATCCTTACTCTATTTATACATTTCTATGGTCCGTGGACCATGGGCAAGCCGACACATTCTAGATTAATCTATAATATTTTTAGGGCAGACTACCCTTGGAATTTAACCATTAAAATTTGCGCTTCGCGCCCTTCACGCAACTTTTACCACACTTTTACCCAAAATTGCGGGCTTCAAGCCCCAAAACCATTACGCGAGGGATCCACTACCCAATAGGCCTCCAACAAAATCATCGTGACTCATCTCGAGTCACTCGGCTGGTATAGTGATCTTTGCTCGGAGGTCATTCAGCAACTTTTGCGCTTCGCTTACTCCCCCAACACATTCTTCTGCCATCTTTTGTACTCATTGCACACGAACCACAGACACATCATTAGCAACTTCACTTGGTTCTCGTAGTTCATATACTGCCTACATGTGAGCTAACTTTCGCTCGATGTTGGCGATGACTGCAAATGCCTCATCAAGCCATGGCTAGATGCGTTCTTTAAGGACTGCCTCTTTCTGACGAGCGACATCAACTTGTGCCTTCAGAGCCTAGGCCTCCCTCATTTTGGCCAATCGCCAAGTAAGAGCAACTGTTTGTGCAGTCCCCTGAACATTATCATAGGCCTGTTGTAGCTCCCATGCTTCGGTCTCTAACCACTGCAATGTTGGATCTTCCTGTAGTGAAGTGACCATGCTAAATGACTGATCTAGCAAACTGGTACACTCCTGTATGGCACGTGCTATTACTTCCTGCCCGGATTGGATGTCGCGTTGCCACTGCTCTCTAAATTCTGGTGGTGTAGAAGACTGCGCCTTGAGTGTCAGTTCGACGATCTACAAGCTAAGGGCCAACTGTACTTTCGGTGCTTCTTCCTTTGCGTCGCAGAACCCACTGTCCAACTTGTGGATGCGTATGCCTATCGGTAAATCTGTCGTAATCTCAAGCTTAGGGGTGTGGCAACATGCTTCCTGCACAACTTGCTCCAACTACTGATTCTGTGCTACTACTTCATCTCGTTGGAGGCTCAACTATTCGATGTTAATCCTTTGCTCCCTGAGTAGCTGTACCGTGCGGCCTTCCCTAGCGCGGAGCTTAGTCGATATAAAACTTCTCGTGGAAGAGCAGCCAAGTTTAATCCCAGTCCCAAGAGTCGGCCTGCCACGACTCTGTCCTCCGCATTGTCAGTTGTCAATGCTCCGACCGGAAGTGCAATGGTATTAGCCATTTTGGCCTGCAGCAGCTACTCATTTGTTGTTGTACCTATAGCTCCCTGGGCAGCTATCATGCCCAGCTGTGGGGCCCATGCTTGAAGCTCATGTAGTTGCGTCCTGAGTGCCCCTAACATAGTCTGCTGCTCTATCATTGCCTCGTCGAGTACCTCCTTGGTAGCTTCGCGCACTGTATCCCCGATGTCACATAGGTCACCCTTAGTCAATGTGATAGGTTCCGCGTCTAGCTTGGATGCCTTGGTCTTCTTCCTTGACCTTGACCTTTCTGTCGCACATGGTCGTTTTAAGGGTGAACAGGTGGTGCTTGGCTCTGCACCTTCCGTCACAGTATCCATTTCCGGTTCTGTAGTTACGTTCGGGCCTCTTTTGTCTTTTGTTGTAGCAACCCCTCCTGTTATTGCCTTATGTGTGGCAGTTTGCGCTACCTCCTAGGACACCCTTACTTCCTCAACAAGCTGTTCATTTCGCTTTTGCTATGCCAGAGATTTGGTGGTAGCCTTCTGTTTTTGGATTGCAGCCTCATCGTGTCCTACCACATCTGGTCCACGCCACTCTGGTGGCCAGGTATCAAGTACCGCAAAGACAACATCATCAATGGCGATGAAAGGAAGCGTGGTCCATGTCTTCTCTAGATCCTTGCACGCCCTGATATACACGTGGTGCATATCCGCCTTAAATTCAACAACACTCTTTACACTGTCATATACTTCGATGGTTAAGCGGGGTTTCTGGTTGATCCACTGTCGTATGCTTGCGTCCATTAGTATCCAGAAAATCTTGACTTCACGGATTCTCGCGGCATCCCTTGTTGCCCATAGTGATGCATATTTGGCTGCTTCTGGCCAATCCTGGTCCAGGGGAGGAAACTGACTATCCTCGGGCAATTCAGTTGTAACCAATAGGATGGATAAGAGTAACCACGCATAGTGGAAGGTCTTACCCTCCTCCTGGGCTTCCCTACAGTTTGTTAGGAATTCGTCGTGAAGGAACTATGCCAAATTAAACCATACCCCTTCTGCACATTGCTCAGCTAATGCGATGACTGTTGTTGGTACCTCACTGCCTCGGCATTTTCTCATTACCTTCCCTACCAGCAATTGGGTAGCAATGCAGACCCCTTTGTTCTGAATGCTAGTGATAACATACCCTCTCTGCTTTTTCTCCAAGTTGTATTTCTTTTTCATGGTTTCCATAATCGTTAAGTCGGCACCCATGCCCACTATTTCCATGGGATCCCTTCCCTCGCAGGGAAGCCAAGAGATCCTATGAATGAGTTCCACCGTGATGGGGATGGGTTTTCCTAGCCATAAGTACCCATCATGCAGTAGGCAGAGCAGTTTCCTGATGATCAATATTGTGATTAGGGCCCTATGAAAATGTGGAATTGACAGTAGGTGGAGTAGCCTGGCCTCGTCCACCTTTTGGAGCCATTCCTTTGGCTGTAGTGTTGTAATGGCCCCCTCCCTGCTATGCTCCATCAGTTTGTTGGTTTCCAAATGAGGAAATTTCTCAGTGTTCGCAAGGTCCCAGTCTTCAAATTTCATTATCAGAATGCAGCCAAACTCCGTTCCTTCAAGCGAAACCCCTTTGGGGAGGGATGGGGTTATAAGCTTGCTCTGAATAGCATCCAAATCTTTAGGTACCTTGACCCTCCCTTTCCGTGGAGGGACATACTTGGGTCGTCTTGCAGGGGCTCGCACTGGCTGGATATCCTCTTCTATGTCTTCCTCTGGTTCCATCTCTTCGACATATGTCGGACGATCCTCTTCTTCGTCATCGATTTCAATAGTAATAGTTTTTCCATTTTCTTCCAACAATAGTTTTCCAAAGTGCGGATTTTGTGGAGACGTTCGGACCGGCCCTACTACCTTGGGTCCTTCTTGGACCGCGGCGTCCGGGGTGATTTAGGGATCTCGGCTGTTCCCCCAACTTGCGATGTAGGGTTCTGTGTAACGTCCTTGGCCCTGGTTGTCATCTCAATTATGGTCTCCTGCATATCCTTTGATAATGCTCGAAACCACGGAGTTTCTCTCAGTAGTGCCTCACTCATCATGCTCCTATCTGCTGGATCACAGGACGACTTACTATGCAAAGTGCCAAGGCTTATTTGTGCTTTATATGAGTCTTTGAATTTAAATTCAACCATTCCCTCCATTTGTGGCTCATTAATGCAAGTTTGGTGGTAGATCTGTTTAACGCTGTGTCTTAATTGCCCGTCGTCCGCTCCTCGGTGTTTTAAATGGGACATCTTGTCATGAACAGTATCTGCAACGGTCACCCTCCATCTTTACCACGTGGCAACACAATCCCTGGTACGCGGACGTGTTCTATGCTTCATACTGATTTCATGAGCCATGTCCAATCCGCGCAACCTTCCTACAGGCTTCTTTATAGTCGCGCACCCTCTTCCAACTGCGTGGAGCACTGAGACTGGGTTCCCTACAGATAGTCAGGTGGTTGCACCCCTAGTGAGACACTTCAATTTTCTTGCTAACCCCAGGCTACGGGCACCTTTCTAGTACCTTCGTATATGGTAGCCCATCATGTTCTGTTGTATATGGCACACTCCTCCGTTGGTGCGATTGCAACCATGATAGCAGGGCCGCAGCTTGTTCTAGTACCGAGGTAGACCTGGCCAGGCTTGGTTCCCTTATTTGTAGATTCACACAACCCGCTTATGCAACGTTGAATTTTATTTTGCTGATTTCTTCATCCAACATCGTGCTTTTCCTCCTCAGCCATGCCCACTCTTCATCTATTTCGTGAAGCCTTCTACTGCCGCGCCAAACGGCTTCCTGCAACCGTCGAATTCCATTGCCCTGGTCCTCTGCGGTCTGGGAAGTTTCTGTTGTCTTCTTGGGTCCATCTTATATCACTATTGATAAGATCACCTTCACCCCCCTCCTTTTGCTGATGGTCTTATAGGCCCATCGAACCCCTGGTACATGCACATTCCCATCGGTTTGTCTTATCAGGCAAATGTTGTCCATATTCCCACCTGTTTTCCTAACTGCTTTATTACAAACAGCTGGCGGAATGCATCGATTTTCCTTCTGTCATGGATAATTCTGATTTTTTATTCTTAGTCGGGTAGGCGGTCGCACAATAGTCATTTGCATCCTATGTCGCCAGGGGGCGCTCAAGCCGCTTAGCGCTTGCCTTCGATATTCGTGCCAGGTCCTTCTAGTCTTTTGATATGTAATCCTTCTTGATGCAATTGTCGCATGCAATGCCCCTATTCATGCACCGTGACGCTTCTGTTCCAAGATCATATTTTCATAGTGGTCTACCGATTCCTCCATGTTCGTTACACCCTCATCGGTTTGCAGTTCCCTTGCTTCAGTCGTTACACGTTGTAATGATCTAACCATCATATTACAATTTAGTGTTGTTACTTCATGCAATCGGTTCTTCCATTTCTCTATCTCTTCATCAAAATTCGACGTGCAAGAACTGTCGTGCTCCCATGAGATTCTCCCGTTCACTGTCGGATTTACCTGATCTTGGTCTTGTGTGGTTATCTGGTAGATGCAATCTAGTTCATCCTCGTTGTCCTCATCGCGCACAGGTTCAGTGTCGTGCGTGCCTTCAGCTGGGTCCAGCGGAACTACCACACATAGAGACTTTTTCTCAAATATCATTTTCCGCCTTTTCAGATTCATGACTCCATTCATGTCCGTGGCCCAGTCTATCCCTAATAGTGCGGGGTAAGGATTGTTGTCATCCACAATTTATATTACCTCGAAGTCTGTTTGAGTACTAATGCCTTCAATGTCCACTGTCACCCCTTTCAATCTTCCCATTGGTAAAGTCTTTTGTTGGTTGGCCATTCGTAATTGAATAGGGGACCATTGCAGCGTGGGCCTACCCATGCGTTCCCATGTCTATTTTGGAAATGCATTTTCATCTGACTCTAAATCCAGGATGACCCGATCCATCTCATATTCACCAATTTGCATCGTCATTCGCATTTCTCATCCAGTACACAGAGCATGATTTCCAAGCTTCCAGACCACACGTGGCTCTCTTAACCCTGCGCACCTAGTGATCAGCTCTTGTAGTACCTTTATTGCTTTATTATCGCGTAGCAGCTTCATACATGTCTCTAGAAAGGTAGTAAGAATAGAAGGATCCATTCCTGGCTCAAGTTGATCCTTACTACCTGAAGTAGAGGCTTCCATGAAGCTCTCCTTAGCTTCCTTAAATGCTTCCTTCACATGTTCCATCCCAGACTTAGGCTCCTTTGCAGGAACCTCGTGAACCTTCGCATCTTCTTCGGGTTGTTTCCTCTTATCTTCCCCCATAGTTGCACCGCTTCTGAGTACCATGTTTATGTTGGGGTCCTCTTCGCATGGTTCAGACCTCATCATTTGGATATTTTGAGTTGGCATAGGCTGCAGTACCCCTTTCTCGCGCATTTGGGCAATCAGCATTAGACAATCTATCATTTCATGGTCAAACTAGTCATAGTATGGACAAGATATTCTCGTCGGGTTGGTACAATCACGAGTGTAATGCCTTGACCCTCCACAATTATAACAGATCAGCTATCCGCACCCTCGTCCAGGTCCCATTCCTCCTCTCCCTCGTCCTCATCCTTGGAATCCTCCACACGGCCCTGCAGCTAGATCGTGACCTCATGTTTCAGTCTGCATTTGATAGGCTGGGGTCCTATCCATCATTAGCTCATAGCTTCGACACGTTTGCTCGTCATGACATACCGATCTACAGAAGTTGCAATACAATTGCTGCAGAGTCTGGGTATACTTCTGCAACAGGTGATAGTTGTCTATTGCGTGCTTTCCTACTATTTGACAAATCGCACACTAGGGTGCAGGCGCCGCACTTGGCCCTACTTATACCTCTAGTCTCAATGGCATCGGTACCCCCCTGGCGAAGTAGTTCACAAACACCGAACAATGATCCTTATCATGAACTTGGCCTTTACATTTTATGCACCACACCTCTTCGCACGCTTCTGGACGAGGTGCCTTATTCTGTTTCAGACTTTGCATCTCGAAGCATAGGTTTTGTAGTTGCGCGTGGATTTGCTGAACTCCCAACCCACGATCCTGTACTAGAGTCTCATGCAATCTCATCACTATCTCTAATGCTTCAGCCTGAGTTGAAATCTTTTGCTGTGACAATGTCGTCCTCAGATGTGGTGTCAAAGACGCCATAAACCACGCATGGTGTTGTGCATCCATCAGTGTCATGTTAGCTTCACAGATCATACTTTTCAGTCTCTAATCTAGATCCCAGTTTCACCTAGTAGCATCATGATCTCCTTGAATCCGATGATTGACCGCGTCTCTGATTTCGATCGGCTAAATTCTTTGTTCAATGCATCCTAGATATCCACTATATTGGAATTTGGATGACCACTAGAATGCTTTATGTACCATGTCAAAGTGCGGTCCTGCAACGCGCTCACCAAAGTAGCCTTTTTGATGTTATCATCCATAACGCCTTGGGCTTCCCATACTGCCTTTACCATGAACCAGAACTTATCTGGTTCCTCATTTCCTATGCCTTTAAATACGAGCAACTTGATCGCACTCGCCATTCCGACCCTTGGAGGTAGCGGAGGTGGGGTAGGTGAAGATGGGGGGTGATGTAGGTGAGGTGGGTGATCGCATGGATGGGGGTGGTAATAGTGGAATGCGTTGCTTTATCAACCGGACCGCGCTTCTCAGAGAGAAACCTGCAAGTTCCTCCTCACATTCTCGCGAAAGTGAAATCGGGGGACTGTTCTATAATCCTTCGGTCCCTTGGTAGCCTCTTCCACTCTGCATTACCCTAGACATCAATGGATTCGCATAACCCACTTTTCACATAGCAGCATTTTAATCTAGGTATTCAACAATTTGATGTACTTACCCCGCGGTCCTTTGAGAAAAAGTCTTTTTTCTTTGTTTTAACTCACGGTTGTGTCTAATGTGAACTCAATGGTAAACCCTCCTATTACCCAATCCAGCCAATCATCTACCACCCGCGCAATTTTATCTTCAGATGCCTCTAACCTGCACACCAACTCTGGAGTCCATGCTATCGGTTGATCAAGTCTGCACCTTCCCAGACTGTCAGCTAGTCTCGCAATCCACTCATACAGTTCTAATGAGAAGGTCACAAAGAAGATCTCGTGAATCTCCATATATATATAGCAATCCAGCCACCTCTCCTCAGATATTTGTGGGCTTTTGTTTTCCTATACTGCAGTTTCTGATCCAACCAATCTTCAATCTACTTCTTTGTAGAGTTCCAGTTTTTCGACATCAAACATCCCTTAGGTAGACCCCTGTCCTAGAAACGGAACCATTTGTTGGCTTATTGGGGCCTGACACAAGTTCAGAAGGGTTTTAGCCAAACAAATCCTGCACTACCAGCCCTTTTGGCAACAGTCCACAGAGCGCGGACCGAAATCTCACCCGAGGTAGTAGGGAAGGGTGCTGGAACTAGGTTTCCACACCCTAGGGATGTCTTGATGAGGTCTGAAGGGTTCGCGCACTGATCTATGCACTTATGCTAGTCCGCACAACAATTCGGTCTTCGCGAAGAGCCACGAAGGGGGTGTTTCTTAGATCCTTAGTCTTAATGTTGGTATTATAGATCTGAGTTATTATTTAAGGTCTTTTAGAAAACATTTAACAGTTAAACCCAGAGCGCGCAAGCATAAATCATGAACTCAGTAAATAGCATAAACGAATAGATCACAACAGATGCATCAACCAAAACATAACCGGATCCACAATAGTTTAGAATCAACTTAGCTTTATTAATGTCATTGTTTTAGTACAATCCACTTCCTACCCTGCACACACAGCTGCAGGGGTCTGCACACACAACTGCAGAGCCTCTATCTCCCACTACGACCCAAGACTCAGACTTACAGAATCGTATTACTCTTGCTTTCATAAACCCATACATCAAAGCTATCATTCCCAAAAACTGTCTTCTAATCCTAGATCCTTGCTCTATTTATACATTTCCATGGTCCGTGGACCATGGGCAAGCCGACACATTCTAGATTGATCTATAATATTTTCAGGGCAGACTACCCTTGGACTTTAACCGTTACAATTCGCACTTCGCGCCCTTCGTGAAACTTTTACCACACTTTTACCCAAAATTGTGGGCTTCAAGCCCCAAAACCGTTACGCGGGGGATCCACTGTCCAACAGTTCCAATAGCCCCTACATACTGATCCATTAGTTTTGACTTCTCCATACACTAAATAGCATTAAAGATTCTATTCCATTGCACAAAGATGAGTTGGAAGGGAAAACCCATCGGAGCATAGTATTTCATGTTGAGGTATCAAATTCTTAGTTCCATGCAAATAGAAACTGCATGAAGATATCTACGAACAACCTGAAGATTAAAAATGTTCAATCTCAAAACACTGAAGTAAATTTGTAAAGAATGTAGCATTATCTTTCTTGGCTTAGTGAAATCCCTAATGTTCTATCCTATTTTCTAGTCTTAAAAATCTCACGAAAACATGTAAAGATTGTGAAATTGTGTATGCTTGGTCTCTAAAAGCTCTAGCTTTCTATCTTCTTCTATGTAATTTGACTATAACACCATAAAATACTAGAATTATCAATTCCCATTCTCCAAAAACTTTGAAATGTGCAGAACTGAGACATAAATCATTCAATCAAACCACTCGAAATGCATCTGAATGTTGATCCATTAACTCAAAGAACTTCTTCCCAAACTCTGACGTTTTTTAAACAAAATTTTGAGCACAACCTTCTCTAGTCCATTTATAGAGTGCATTATTTTATGAAATCTTGCTTGTAAGCCAAAATAGAGTCGAACTTTTCCATTGAAAGCTTAGAATAACTGAACCAGAAATAACCCTTGTGAAATTTGTTGCTTAAAACATTGTTTTGAGCACGACCTCTTTTGTCAGATTTAGTTCAGATAATACAGTAGCTTAT
The DNA here is from genome assembly GCA_031772625.1 of Pinus tabuliformis. Lineage (NCBI taxonomy): Eukaryota > Viridiplantae > Streptophyta > Pinopsida > Pinales > Pinaceae > Pinus > Pinus tabuliformis. The sequence continues at coordinate 1,255,014,377 of CM062804.1, forward strand.
TTAATGAAATATTTCCAGAAAGTCAAAATATGGCCAATTTTTCCAATCAAGAACTCTAAATTATTTCATCAAGACAAAGTGTAGAGGATTCATGATGGTGACAAGAAAATAATGGCACTTTACAATCTTAGCACTCTCTTGCATAAAAATACTTTTTCTAAACTCATTTTCACTGTGAAGAAACATAGATGAACTGTTGGAAGTCGTGTAGAGAGAGATAAGTGGCTCGTGGATCGATTCTGGGGCAATGTTTATTCGATTTCAAACCATGATGGTTCAAATGCGAGCTAGTGAGCTCGTTGAGAGGGATACACACAATGGCGTCAAACTACCAAGAGGATTTGAATCTAAAGGTGAGATAGAATGTCTACCACCCAATCATGATATCGATGACCATATATTTTTATTTCAGTAAAATGGATTTTCAAAGAATTTGAAATATTATACATTTTATTATTTAAGCTGGATAATTTTTTTACTTGGAAAAATAATTGGGAACATCAAATGAAATATTGATGTGACGGACATAGAACTCCGAAACAATAATGCACCCTTCTCTAGTTGATGTGTCAGTGCTTTCTTTGAAGTAGAACTTAAAGAATTCGAAATATTATATATTATATTGATGCGACAAACATAGAACTCCGAAACAATAATGCACCCTTCTCTGACTCTGAAACAATAATGGACCCTTCTCTAGCCGATGTGTCAGTGCTTTACTTGAAGTAGAACTTAAAGAATTTGAAATATTATATGTTTTATTATTTAAGCTAAATAATTTTTTTACTTGGAAAAATAATTGGGCAGATAAAATAAAATAATGATGCGACATCCAAACATAGAATGAAAAATAATGCACCTTTCTCTAGCTGATGTGTCAATGCTTTCTTTGAAGTATTATGAGAGTCCTAGGCTTCGTAGATGGATAGAACTTAAGAAGACAAAGGAATGAGCCTAAACCTAAGTGTGTGGGATAATAATGGTTTATCTCAATTTTTTGAGCCACAAAATTGATATAAATTAAGATTCTACATAAATCAATTAAGTAATTATTCATTATTAAATTGGGATTTTATATAAATTAATTATTTATTTATTAATGTTAATTTCATTTTATAATTTTATAGTAATTTTTAATAGATTTTTGTTAAAGATAATTATTTGAGCTATTATTGTATTAAGATTTTTGTTGTGTCTTTCATTGTTATATTTTAATCCACTTTAAACATGTTCAAAATATTTTTTCATCTTCATTTGTGGAGATTATCTACTTGCATATTCAAAAAGTTTTGATGTAGTTTTTGCCTTCAAAAATGACTATTGTGATTGTGATGGTGAGAAATTATTCTATAAACAGTGTTAAGGGTTAGTTAGAATAAATAAGAAATTCTTTTTAAATATATAAGACTAATCTTTGAGAGAACTAATATATATTCCCTAATTATGACATAAACAAGGGGTTAATATTGCATTTAGCGCTTTATCTCCATGGATTTTTGCTAAACAAAGGGAATATCTCCTCCTATGTGACTTCGATTTTCCCTCCCTCTTATAGGATTGCAAAGCATTAAGAATTGAATCTTCTTTATTTTAAAGATGTAGTCTTGTCGAATATACCAAAAACATAGTAGGATTCTTTCATTATTGACAAAATAAAGTACATGTGCAAGGGAAGTATTCATCTATGGATGGTTAACAAGTTCATTAATAACTACAAGAAAACACTTCAAACTATGTATTTAATGATCTCTATTCATCATCCAAAAAGTTCAAGAATAAAATCAATTCCAACCTAAGTTCTAATCATATGGCAAGCCTCTACTCTAGAGGTTCTATTATTGTAAAATTTCACAACTATGGAAGTTGTGGCAAGGTCTCGAAGGAGGGACTTTCATTTTGGGACAAAACTAACCTTTTTTCAAAAGATAGTTTCTATAATTGAATCCATCTTCAATTTCCATTTCTTCAGCGCCACCCTAGATTTGAATATTGAATCTCCCCCTACTTATTTTGGGATGAGATGATCTTTCAAAAGCCAACATAAATATATTGGGGACTTACAACAAGATACAAACCAAGCAAGGAATGGTATACACACGTGTGTTAGAATTTGCATTGAAGTTGACTTGAGAAAAGGTATAACAATGCATATTTAATTAAATATTGGTGATTTTAATAACCACATCAATTAGATTAAAATAATGATACTTTATGTGTATCTATGTGCAAAGACAAAATATTTGAAAGGAATCTTCCCAACAACAAAGGTCATTATAAGAAAATTGGAAAAATAACAAGTTGATGGGTGGTATGATTGAATGAAGAATCAAAGGGAAAGAAAGAAGAGACATCCAAGTTTAGTTCTAATAAAAGATTTTATGGCCCCTTCCAAGGAGTGCGTTATTAAGAGGGACACAAACATGATCATGGAGTCTATGCTAAAGTCTTATGGGAGAAATAAGAAGCACATGAATGAGATATTATGGATTCCAAAAGAGAATTCATGTTATTCAATCCAATAGAACCAAGGGGATTGGTGCTACTTGAGACTCCATGAGCTATAAATCAATTGGTTGAAAGAAATAAGTCTAAAATATAAATTCAAAGAAAGGAATATCCATCTATGTACAAATCTACAATAGATAAATTCAAAATTATAAAGTGTTTCCATATAGACAATGTTAGGTCCCTATAATACTAGTGATTCCCACATTACTATTGTCATTGTAGCCCTTATTGTTATTGGTGTTCCTTTATTGTCACCATATTGTTATTATTGTGACCCATAGAAGCCCACTATTGTTATTTTTGTGCCCTTATATTATTATTGTTATGTCGACTTTGATTATATTGTGACCCCTTAGACTCCTATATATAGAAAGGAGGTTTTGTTATTTGTATCATCCAATAATTGTTCATTTGTGTAATGTAAAGGAGTTTTCTCCCTCAAAGAGGCTGATTTCTAAGTCGCTGATCTATCTTTTCTATCTTTTTGTGAGCTGGTTTCATAGTAGAAAACCTAGGTTCTAACCCTAAAAAGTGTAGGGCCTTTGTGAGTGTTTGTGAGGGAATGTGTTTGACATCACATAATTGGTCTCCCTTCATCATCAAAGAGACATGTGTCCCAAAAGTCAATTTGTTTTAAGTGGATGTTAATATAATACATTGTATATTGTCTAAGGGTAGTAGCACAATTGGCAAAAAGCATGTCGACAAGCCCTTGTGTATTGAAGTGATCGAAAGTTCAATCCCCCAGACATGTCTCACCAATTAAACTTAAAAAAATAATGATACATTGTATATTGCAAAGGAATTAAGTTAATTAATGACCTTGGCTAACCCAAATATTTAATTAGAATTTAAACTCAAACACAACATTAGAAATGAAACCTTCACTCCAGATCTAAGGATATAGGGGTCAACATTGGATATTGGATATGAGACAAGGTGATCAAATGTATCTCTTGGACTAGCATTTTTTACAAAGGAATACAAATTTTAATGCTTATATTAACATGTATGTATAATATAATAATGAAATGGTCACTCTTTAGTTCATGGAGAAAAGTCTTGGTGTGGAAGGAAATCTCGAGGGATGTGTCATTATAGTCATAAAAATTGCATTTATTGTGGCACATGGAGAGCTTATTAATTGGGTGTAGCTTTAACAATGGAGAGGAGTGTTATCCTCCCCACCTAACTTCAATTCCTACAAATGACATATTCAGTGATTAATGAGTATATTGTTGTAATAATTTTGAACCTTGTGTTAAGAAATCCCTATGCAATCCAATTTAACTTGGGTACCATCCTCAAAATGAGGAGAAGTCATTTGTGGGTTTCCTTAGAATGTGTATTTCAAGGAAGAATGTGTACTCTGTCAATATGTTGAAAGGCTTTACGGTCTTTGTGTTTTAGTGTATGATTTCATGTTTGGCATTGAGCGTTGGGTGTGTTGGAAGCCAACTCTTGGTAAACTCAAATACACTTGTCCTAAGGAGGGAGTTGGGGTTTTAAGGTTCTTTGGTTGTAAAAGCTTTCAAAGTCAATGTTTTCATCCTCTTCTTGTATATCACAGCCTTAGGGCCATTCGATGAGTTGGTGGTCATGCTTAAGGTTTTCATCCTATTCTTGAATTGTGCTTAAGGTTGATTGGTACCTTGTTCCATGAATTATGATCAACTTTGGGTCCTCTTTCAGTAGACACTCGATCAACCTTAGAGGGACATATCTACTTCTGCAGTGAAACATCTAGAGGAATCTTTAATCCAAAACAATATGCTTTGAATGCATTACGATTTATTGTTCAATTCATTAGGATGTTGTGGGTTGTCTCTTCCATGTCTAGTTGAATTTTTGTGTAACATACCTCTTCGACACCCCATTAAATTTCACCAACTACTAGCAGATACCTCCTAGCCACAATATTAAAGGCAACATATTGGGTTCCTTTACTAATTTTAGCTTGTAATAAATTTAGATGTAATGGTTGTCACATGCGTTCATATACAACTACCTCATAACAAAGCTAACACAAGCACTTCTACCCATGCCTACATCACATCACAAAGGAGGAATCAATCAAGATTATTCAATATCCTGCATTCGAGTATTCCTCCTTTGAGGATTCAATCCAACATTTATGGAGATCAAGTCATCCATTTACAGTAACTAGCTTTGCCATATAACATGTTCATATTCCTATTGTCATGGCCGAAAGTACCACCAACATATATCTTATGCAATACGAATAAATAACTAGAATGCCTCAATGGATGCAATTCATCCTATAACACATAATGCATATATTAGATAACCCGAACCATAGGCTCTACCATTTCAAAACAAAATAATTCATCATACATAATCAATAATCCATTTGCCACAGTTGCATGACATGTTAACATGTGTATCTTAGGGATTATGCACAATTAGTGAGAAGAGCAGCATTGGATGCATAGCATAAATAACATGTACCATAGTTTATATAGTTGAGCCTTAACCACAGTTAACAAATTTGCATAGCAGCTCAAGCATGACTATTCACTATCTTAACAAAAGACAGGCTAACACCAATTCTACATAATATCCACATATTGTGACCGTAATTAGAATTTCATTTATGTGCATCCATAAAATCATCTCATTAATGCCACATGCAGTTCATTTAAAACTCAAGCAAATTCTCTCATATGCTAAGGAATTTACAACATAGAGGGTAAGAAACCAACATACAGAACATCCCACACAAGTGAGTCCAACTAGATCAAAAGAGAGAACGACACTTGGAAAACAGAGCACCGCCAACCAACCTAGAAATGACTCTTCAGTTCACCACTAAGTCGTGGTTCTTGCCATGGATCAATTGCCTCCAATTGATCTATGCAATGGGTATTTAATACCTTCTTTCATGATATGGTTTCCATTAGCGACATCCCGCTTTTATGGATCTTTTTATCCATTTTCTTAGGCTTATCTCAGAAAAGCTCACCTTTCTCTCCCACGAGGATTTTCCTCATAGAAGATTGCCTTGCTCTCCCACACAACTTTTATGTTATTCTCGATGGATACTTATCTCTAATCCATCCAACTTATCTAGAATTAAATCTAGAAGCTTTATCATGAAGAATTATCCTTTCCCATTCACCAATGTGATTTGGCAAGAATCTCATCCCTTGGTGTCTCACTTTTCCAAGTGATTAATTTATTAATATTGTATTTACTTTTTATATTACACATCATACCTAGCTTTTCTCAGCTTACGTTTGCAAAGTTTGACACACAAGGGAGGCGTGTTACATTTTGGATCTCTTTCTTTCCTTAAGGTCCCTCCAACTGCGGCTAGAGTTCTTAGATGACTGTAAGGAGGAAGCCCCTTTCGGAAAGGGGACATACAGTTTGAAGGTGTCTAGCTTGTTGGTAATTCCTATATCGAAAAGTTGTATTTTCATAGTCTAGGGGTTGGGAATACACAATTCCCATCCACTTGAGCCCTATTTTATCTCGCAAACCTTCATTGAGATCTACCTAAACACATATGCAGACATAGGTGAAAATTTAATTCCTCATCCAAGGAGTACCCATGCTGCATACTTTTGATGGACCCTGCTACACATAAAAGAGAAATACATGAAAAAATGTGATTGCAATCATGTTTTCATGTATTTCTCATTTTTCATGTAGCAGGGTCCATTGAAAGGATGCACCATGGGTACTCCTTGGATGAGGAATCAAATTCTACATCCAACGAGTGTTGCTGCTCGAAATTTGAGTAAACCCATAGGGAGATAAGCTGAAAAAATAGTTTTTTCTTTTTTCCCTCTAAAATTTGATGTTGTAATCTAATATTATTTTATTATTTACACTATTATCTTATAATTTCCTTAGGAAGCCCGTTTTAGACCTCAAAACTCCTCTAATGTGAATTAGTCTTTCCCCAAACTTAGAGTCATAGTGTTTTTTCTTGTTAGGTTGTCTCTAGCCTATTTTGTCTCACATGGGTACATGTGGAAAATGTAATATTATTTGTAAATGTGTTATAAGTGAAATTCCAAGTGTCATTAGTGGAATATGAATGGTCATCATATTATGCAATGAGTTATTTGTAAGGAAGTTGAAGAGTCATGAGGGTAGTCAAAGAGTAACAAATGGGAATGTCAAGGGTCACCCCACTCTTTGTTATAAATAGAACCTCATAACTCATAAAACAGGCTTTTGGGAGCCAAGATTTTGGCTAGGCTTAGGCTTAGAAAAGGCTTGGGAGTATTGTGACAAGCCTTGGCTTCTCCACAACATAGAGCGAGTATACTTCTTTGGAGGAGCAAGTGTTCTTGACTGTAATGTTCCACTATTGGGGCTAGTGGCTATCAATGGTGTATGTATGGATGGAACTTTCACTTATAATAATAATAACAAAGCCATCACACTTTCATCCATATGTTTTTATTGTAGTTGGACTATTCTAGTGGTTGTAGAAATGTATGTTGTTTAACTTACACATTTTCTTATGAACTACTTTGTATGAAATTGTATGAAATTGTATGAATATTGTTGAATGCGTGTTGTTGGATTAACCCATCAATTTAATTTGTGGACTATTCCGCATTTTATCTTGTGATGTGATTCCCCTCGTGTGTTCCTTTCGAGCTGCGTACTATTACAGGCTTCTAAGGGGCACACTTCCTTTTCCCCTCTGTGTGTTAGAACCCCCATGCATCTCACTTGACTCACTGCAAGGTCACACACTTGCTTCAGCCCAAAGTTATCATACTTACCTCTGCACACTATCACGGTCAAGGCATTACATTACCACCCACTACTAGGACTCCTACTCCAAAGAGTTTGAGTTCTAGTTGGGACTTCTTACTAGGGATATCCCTGGAATGTTGGCTGGTCCAGCACTGTCAACATAACTCAAGCATGTATGCTTGTCTATGTCTTAGTTAGGCTTACACACCTAAGTTTTTTTTATGAAACTCAAACGCATCTTTTGCTACTAACTTATTAAATATATCATCTAATTGATCGCTAATTTTACAAGGCTTCAAGTGAACTTATCCATTGCTCACAAGTTCTCTAATAAAATGATATCTAGTATCAATATGATTTCTCTTTTGATGAAACACATTATTCTTGGATAATGCATTCAATGAGGTTGCCTGACATGCTGCTGATGTTGCTGCTAAATATTTTGCTTCTGCTAATGAAAGTGTCACAATAGGTTGCTTCCTATATTCCCATGAAATCATACCTAAACCAAGATGGAACACATAACCAAAAGTGCTCTTCCTATCATCCAAACTACCTGCAAAATTACTTTCTGTATATCTAATCAAATCCTTCTTCTCTACGCTTTCATACATTATGTCACAATCTCTAGTTCATGCTATGTATCTCAGAATTCATTTTCTTGTTCTCCAATGTGTGTCTTTTGGAGTCTCCATAAATTTGGAAATCAAATTCACTCCTTGCATAATATCTGGTCTTGTAGCTATGAAATACATGAGGCTGACAACCAATATTTTGAATAGAGTAGGATTGATATATGTTCCTTCATCATCCTTGCTTAAGTTTGTAGCTGTTGCAACTGGTGTGGGGACATGTTTGCAATTCTCCATCCTGAATATTTTCAGAAAATATCTAGCATATTTATTTTGATAAATAAAAATTTCTTTTTCAAATTTCTTGACTTTTATGGGAAGAAGATATTTCATGATACCAAGCTATGTCATCTCAAATTCTTTCATCATGGCTACTTTAAATTCATCTAACTCAAGATCACCTGTAAAATTCATGTCATCAACATATAAGAAAAAAATCAAAATATTCCCATGCTCATTTACATTTGTGTATAAGGTAGGCTCAATGTTACTTCTAAAAAATCCTTTCTTGATCATGTAGTTGTTGATTCTGCTATACCACAATCCAGGTTCTTGCTTGAGTCCATAGAGAGCTTTCTTCAACTTGTAAACTTTATTTTCTTTACCTTTAACTTCATAACTTGGAAGTTGTTGCACATAAATTTCTTCTTATAGAATTCCATTCAAGAAGGTTGGTTTCACATCCATCTGATATACTTTCCACTTGTTCTGAGGTTTTTTGGCTAGAACTTCTCTTACAGTATCCAATATAGCTACCGTAGCAAACATTTCTTCAAAATATATTCCCGGTTGCTATGAGAATCCTTCTGCTACAAGCATTGCTTTAAATATGTCAATTTCATCTTTCTCATTCAGCTTTTTCTTGTATACCCATTTTACATCAATGATATTTCTATCCTTTGGAAAATCAACCAAATCCAATGTATTGGTCTTTTCAATAGCTTCAATTGCTTCATCCATGGCTTTCAACCAATTTTCATCTCTGATTGCTTCTTCAAACGAAGAAGGTTGGAAAGACAACAATGAAAAAATTGAACTAGCATCCGAATCATCATAAATATCTTTCAGACTTCTCATATTTCTCTTACCATTGCTTGATTCATCACTTGATTGGTTGTGAGGAAAATTTTGGTCTATTGATCTGCTTGAAGATCCATGTTGATCAAAAAATATTGGATTCCTTGTTGGCGTGTCTCTGTTTGGTGTCTTCACCTATGATTCTTGCTACTCTTTTTCTGTTACATCATATTCTTCCATCAATGGCACTTGTGCATCAATTGTTTTGTCTATACTACCATTCCATGACTCTTTTTCTTTGAACACAACATCTCTTCTAATTATGGTCTTCTGTGTGATAGGGTTATACAATTTGTAAGCTTTGATTGCTCACTATAACCAGTAAATATGAATTTTTCAATTTTAGCATCCAACTTACCTCTTAGCTCCTTAGGCACATGTGCATAAGTTACACATCCAAACACTCTGAGATGACACATGCTGCAAGACATACCTAAACATGATTCTTCTAGTACTCTGTTCATCACACTCTTTGTAGGAGATCTGTTTATCACATAAACAACACATGTGACTACTTCTACCCAATACTCATTATACAAGTTTCTTCCTTTCAACACAATTCTTGACATGTTCATAATTGTCTTGTTCTTTCTCAGTGCTATACCATTCTACTGCGGTGTATACCTAGGTGTAAACTGTCTTCTGGTTAAATTTTGTTTGCAGTAATCATGGAATGCCTTTGAATCATATTCTCCACCATGATCTGACCTCAATACCTTGATCTGTCGATCACTTTGGTTCTCTGCTAAGGATTTGAATTCCTTGAACTTTGCAAAATTTTCATACTTCTCCTTCAATAGTAAAGCCAAGTCTTTCTACTATAGTCATCAATTAAAGTGAGGAAGTAACAACTTCCACCTATTGAATGTGTTCTCGTAGGTCCACACATGTTTGTATGCACTAGCTCAAGAGGTTTCTTTGCTCTGTATGCAACTCCCTAGGGAAAAATTTCATGGTGGTGCTTTCCCAATATGCAACACTCACAAGTGCTAGCATTTTCTATGATGGGAGGTAATCCTCCGACCATTTGTTTCTGTTGTAACAATATTAAACCAAAAAAGTGCAAGTGTCCAAACCAAAAATGCCATAACCAATAATCATTAGAACATGCAACTGTAAAACAACTTACATGATCACTGTAATTCATAACTAGAGGAAAGAGTATATTCCTTGTCATCTGAACCTTTTCTATCAGCTGGTTTCTTGGGGGATTTCCATATATAACACATTCTTTGCCTTAAAAGATAAGTATGTATCTCTTATGTGTCAATTAACTAACATTTATCAAATTATGTTTGAGACCAGGGACATAATATACATATGAGATTTTCTTCGAATGCTCCTCCTTGGTCAGAATGTTGATCACTCCTTTTCCATCTACCTCCACAGTCTTGTCAGTCCCCAAATTTACCTTGTCTTCACAGATTGATCCAAGTTTGCAACCAAATTCTTGTTTCATGTCATGTGGTTACTGCAACTACTGTCTAATAGCCACACATTATCATAAGGTTCATGCATGGTATGAAAAGCTAGAAACATGGAGTTAGTACTCTCTGTAGTGACATTAGCTCTCTGGTTCCCTTAATCATCTAACCTCTTCCTGCAATCACGGGCATGGTGAGAAAATTTATTGTAATAATAAAATCTCACCTTTTATTTATCAACTCTTTGATTTTTTTGAAGCTTGTGTTGTTGCTTCCACTTTCATGTTCATGCTCTTGTCGGCCATCTCTCAGGCCACCATGTCTTCTGCTATGTCCTCTACCTCTCGATCTACTTCTTCCTCGACTTCTGTCTCTTGAAATAGAAACCTAACTTTTGAAAGCGGTTTGTAAAGTGGAATCCTTATTTCTATCTATCCTTGCCTCATGTGATAGAAGTGATCCCATCAACTCATCAACTATCAATGATGTCAAATCCTTGGATTCTTCTATGGATGCTACCACAACATCAATTTTTGTAGACAAATATCTGAGGACCTTCTCAACCACTTTATGATCTTTAATTTTATTACCATAAATTTTTAACTGATTTACGATAGTCATGGCCCGATTTATGAAAGGATTGATGTCTTCTATCTCCTTCATCTGTAGACTTTTAAAATCTCTCCTAGTATTATGAAACTTAGCATTACTGACTTTGGCCATACCTTTATAGCTTGTTTCCAAGGTCTCCCATGATGTCTTTTCTGAAAACATGATCATAATCTTCTGGAACACTGCTCAGTCCATTCCCTGCTGGATAAGCTGCAATACTTGTGCATTTTTTTTTGTCTTTCTTCCATAAATAACTCTCTGCATTAGTGAGACATCGTTCTTCTACTTCATCTTTAGGTTCTGCAAACCCAAACTAGACATGATCCCAAACATCATGAGCCTTTAACATGGTCTCCATCTTAATGGCCCACACATCATAATCGTTCCTTGTAAATAGTGGGAACTAGGGCTGAAAACTAGATGACGCCATCTTTAAAAAAATATGTCTTCTTCAAATACCAAAATCCCTAAATTTTTCCTTTTATAAAAAAATTGTAGAGTCATTTTCCCCTTTTTATTTTATATAACGAGGCCAAAAAAACAAAACTTTAAGAAAGGCCCTTTAGAGCACCTTTATAAATAACCTTTTTATAAAACCTTTTAAACAAACTTTATATTAAGCTTTTAAATAACCCGGTTTCAAAGTCCGTTAAAAAACCCTTCTATAATAAAAATATTTTTAAAGAATATGTTTGCATAAAACCTTGAACTTTGGTAAAACTTTTTGAAATCTTATATGAAAACTTTAAAAACCTTATGAAAACTCCTATGTGACATTTTCAAACGAAATATTTGAATTTCAAATTACGATGCAGCCTTTCGACTTACGGCCACCACCCCAAAGTTTTGCGGATTCGTAGTTAAATGAGATTTGTGCCGTTTTTTAACTAAGTGCATATTTCACACCACTTGCATATTGTTATCTCTTTAACAATGTGACAATTTTGCAATGCAATTTAAAAAAAAAATGTCTGCCTTCTTGTTACCGAGAATAGTGTCTATGCAGAGCTGCTAATCCCACTAAGGCTGGTAGCTACCTTAGAAACAAACAAACTAAAACCACTTTCGTTTTCCTTTATGAGAAATAGATGAGAGAAGAATAAAGGAGACCAACCTCTGTCTTGCGCTTGCTTCCTTGTTAGATTCCTCTCCCTTCTGATAGATCTCTTGCTACTCGCTTCTTTGTCTACCCAGCTTCACAGGGCACCTGTAGAATCAAAGCAGCATAATACTATCCAAGAAAATAGATCTATTATCATAAACAATATAGGATCAGATATAAATTGACCATACAAATGCATAAAACATAAATCATACAAGAGTATGGAGGAAAACGTGAATAGCTTTATTGATAATCAAGAAAGAGCCAAGAGAATTTACAACCAATTGTTCTGACCCAGCATCATCCTCTCAGTAAGAAGCCCTTCTTCACCTCATGAAAAGCTTAGATCACCCAACACTATGATATTGCACCAAGAAACCAGCAGCACTTCCTTACAAGATGCAAAATTCCAGCCTCTGGATCTCTGGGATGAGGGATCCATATATAGATGTTTGCAAGGAGGGTGAGTCAGCTTTTAAGATTTGATTAGTGTCTTCTCTCTGATAGTTCTTGATTCCACTTGGAGATTGATGATCTCTTACTCATCCCTGGTCGAATTCAGAGAGGCAAGTGTCACAGGAGAAGTTTCTGGAAGATTCCATGCACCTCCACCTTGCGGATTGACCCTGCCATTTGTCCATTCTCGCCCATCGCACCCCATAGAAGGGATTTTTGACATGCATCACACCTACTGTGTGTATTCAGGTGGGATGCTACGCACTTTGCCTATGGAGCAGGTGAAATGGTCCAGTTTTGACCAGTTCTAAGTAGTTTTTCATGGAGAACTTCTGGGAGAAGATGTAATCAGTTGACCTCGTTCTTTTAGGGGTCGGAACAACACTTTTCGGTACTTAAGAGCCCTTGGTTTATTAACATTTATGATTGGGGTTGCAGTGCCCAAAAATGTCTATAACAGTTGCCCCCTAAAGCATGAGGTCGTTAATTTGTTGATGTCGGGTGAAATGCTTTATCATGAGGATCTGAAGTTCTTTCAAGCTGGAAGGAGACCTATAATAAGATACAATACAATACATTATCTTCATTTTATTTTCATGATCTAGCTGAGTCAGGCATTCCCATGCTCAGCTTTATAAATTCATTTTCATGCACATAGGACAGACAATCGTCTAAGTGTGGACTGATGATTCTGGTAGAGCCATCATCCCTTAGATTGGATGATTATCTGTGCAGCAATGATGTACATTTGATGTTTTTATTTTCTTGAATATATATCGCAGCCCGGATGGATGAAACTAGATCCGGGGTCTTCAATCTCGTTCGATCTTCACTCAAAGTACAATTCGATCCATGTGAGAGATGTTCTGGAGTCGAACATGGAAAGACATCGCCTGATTACCAGCCAATGATGTAAGCCGTTAACGGACGCGAGAGGAATCACCGATAATGATGATGACCCTCAAGGTACTATAGTACAATTTACGTGGTGTGCATAAAGGACTTGGCGTCGAACACCACGCAAAATCTTTCGGTCGAAGGCCATTGATGTAAACCTGTCGCCGGAAGTGAGGAACTTGCCATTGAGGCATGCAACCTTCAAAGTACTGAAAGGGTTGTTCCTAGATCGATTTCTTGGATAATGAGTTGATGTCGACAAGAAGCGATCTGTCATAGGAGGGCCTTAGTGAATCCCACATCAATGACATGGAACAGAGCAAATGATTTTAATGGAGGTGAAAACAATCTGGTGATATAAGGTTTAGGGTGGCGGTCATGAAAGAATGGAGCGAAAATGTATTATAGTGGGTGAGACACAGGTGAATTCTCTAAGCGACTTCTCTTGAACATATTGGCGACACAAACATGATGGATCGGTAGCATTAACCCCAAATGTGGATGGTGTGATGGAACCATGGTGATGTGACCAGTGAGTGGAACAACCCAACCCGACTTGAATGCGGAGTGAAAGTGTCATGTTCAAGAGCGACTTGCTACCAACAAAGTTTCTTCAAGTTTTCTTCCCAATTTTTCCCTAGTCATTTCTGACCAGTACCTCTTTATTTTTGTCAAGCTTGAGGAGGATAACATATGCTTGTTCTGTAATTTTCCCTTCGGGCAAACCCATCGCTATGTTTTAACGAGCCTAGCGATAGTGAAACTCGTTCTTGTCTGTTATGGACAAGTTTGTCGCTATTAGGTTTTAACGATTTTAACGACAAAGATAACTCGGTCCTTTTCAATTTTAGAGAGTCTGAAAAGGGACGTAAAGGAAACTCCAAAAATCCTTTTTCGTCATCTAATCCCTTAAGTCCAAAAAAGTATAAAATAATATAGAAGGGATGAATTTTCGGTACTTTTAACGAGCCGAACAAAACAAGCGCTCGATCTTTTTGTGTAATAATCCCTCAGGTCCAAAAAGATTAAAATATAAAGGAGGGATAACACTTCCAGTCACTTTAACGAGCTGGAGAGGCCAATGGCTCGGCAATATTTTCATATTTTATGAGTCAGTTCAAAAGAGCTTAAAGGAGACTCGTCTTTGAGGAACGAGTGATAAATTCGGGTAGCAGCTGATTCCAGGTAAGGTTTGGAATTTTCCAATCACAGCAGTGTTACAAGGATGGCTAACAAGATCACTCTTCGCAGTTGTTCCTCAAAAGGGGTAAAAAATCAAATGGAGGTGAATGATCGGCCAATACAGAGTGGAGGTGATGATGAGAACATGACCAAGGCTTCAAAGGCTGAAGTAATACATTCACGATGGTTATTTACCGGAAATTGGTTCATTTTTTAATGAGCTTAAACGTTGGGGGAAACACTTTCTCATTGCTTATGTTTATTTTTTAACGAGCTTGAATTCCGCGTAAAAACTGCTCGATCCAGTTGTATAATAAGAATGTCTCATCTAAAAACGGCATCTTTTCAAAGCTTTGCCCCACATCATTTCTTTATGCAAGTTAGGAAACGACCAATCCTACGAGTTTATAGGGTTAGAGGACCTACAAATTTAAAAAAATAAATGGTCGCTCTTCGCTTGCATGCCAAAAGGTTTGCATGCCCCTAGGTATAGTGAAATAGAGTTTCGAGGTTACCCCTCAATTTGTAGACAAAACATTTGTTTTATTGGGAAAGGCCTACCTTTTCAGGTTACCCCTCAATTTGCAGACAAGACATTTGTTTTGCCGGGAAAGGCCTACCTTTTTCAGGTTACCAAAGATTGTTCTATTTGTACCACAAACAAAACATTTCTTCGGCGATGCCTACCGAAATAGACAAAGGTGAGTGGCGTAGACGCCTCCACTCACATAACTTTGACGAGGGAATCTTATTCTAGCCTAATCCCCATTTTCCTAAATGGATGGGTGTGTTGGACTAGTCATATATCCCTCGCGGAAACCTACCCTATACCTGAAGTTTCCCTGCAAAAGCAGACCAGGGTGCATGCCCCCTGGGTTTCAGTCATATCCTCTGAATCACTCGCGCTCATCAGGAGGACGGACTGGGGATTGATGAGACATTCCTTGTGTAAAAATACCATTCAAGGTTGGTATATGACTATTTGCTATGTGTGAACCGAGAAAAGAAAGCTGGTTTACGAGCTTGACCACTCTTCCTTCGTGCGGAAAACACATTACTCTAAACAGTGATGAGACAATGGCTCCCATGCAATAAATATAGTCTCGTCCAAGGAGTAGATTATAATCCAGGGGTCCTTGGACTACCATTACATTCATGTGAACGGTTTTCCCTCTCAATGTTATGGGCACATTGGGAAGGATCCCTAATGGTCAACTGGTTCCTTTGTCAAAGCCTGTTAGATTTCTCATCTCAGGCAAAAGCGATGGCGAACCAAGCGCTTTCCAAGAAGTTGAGCAAAGGATACTCGCAGAAGCCCCTTCATCTATGATGGTACTGGCCATGACCATTCTATATATTTGAGCAATGATTCGAAATGGTACACTAGCCGATAAATAGGGTCTACCTAGTAGATTCCAGTCAAAGGAAACAACTAGGTTGCTTGGAGGTGGGACCGAATAGACGGCCGGATATAACCCTGACGAACTTCCTTCCTGCGGTAAAGGAATGGGTAGACTACCCCCATGTTCATCAGAGTCTATGCTTACGAAAAGAATTTGGACGGTGTCATCCTTGTTCTCTTTGGTGACTGTATCATCTGAAGATGGAACCTCTAAAGGCAAGACCGGTTCAACTGCCGCCTCGACCTTTTGACTTTCGTCTGGTGTGGATTTAGATGGTTTTTCTTCAATGATAGATGCTTCAGCCGACCACAAGGGCGTGTCAGCCGGATTTTCAACTAGCGATGGTCTCGGCAAGAGTTTCTTATATCCAGGAGGAAGCCGTAACAGTGAAATTGGACGGTCGTCCAAAACTCTTTTAGCCTCATCTAAGAAGGGACAACGGTGGACGGCGTGATCACCTTCACACAGTTTACAAGGAAATTTACATTTTCCTTTTTGTCCAGGGGCTTCACTTTCACTAGTTGACGGTGTATTTTCAACATGATCATCAGAGGTTGATGACACCGGGTTGTGCAAACGAGGAGACCAGTCCCTTAAGATCCGAGGGATGCAAGGACAATCTCGATGATAGTGGTCTCCTTTGAAAATGACACATGGCGATTTAGGCCTGGTCAGTGCAGTGTGTGGATTTTTGCTAGATGATTCTTGGTTGCCCCTTTTCGCCTTTGGCTCCTTCTTCTTCTTCTCTTTCTTCTTCTTTTCCTTCTTCTTCTCAGGTACTTGATTTTTTGCTTTACCAGCTTCATCAAGCGAAGAGGAAGGAGGAGAGGAAGAATTGGATGAAGTAGAGGGTCGGGGGGTAACTCTGGTATCGTTTAGTTGCTGACTTGATTGTTCAGGAATCGCGGTGTTCTGAATGACAGAGGTTGAGAAGAGCCATACGGGAAAGTCGATTGTCAATCCTGGAAGCGACAATGTGGCCATATGGGGTGCACCAACATCTCCCCAAGAGGAGAAGAGACTAGGATTTCCTCCAAAGGGAACTCCTTGGTTGGTGGACTCCATTTTCCTCAACCTAAGACCAACGTAGGAAAGGTGATAATTATTCCGTTTAAAATAAATTTTAGACGCTTTGACACAACTTGTTTTTTCAATTTTTAAGAGTCGATAAAAAGCAAAAGATGACTCTAGTCGCCTTCGATTTTTAATGAGCCTGAAGTGACAAGTGCTCAGATGGACCTTTTCCATTAAGGAGTCTGAAAAGGAACGAAAGGGACTGCTTTGGAAATCTAGACAGAGGGATTACCAAACCAATCGCAAAACTGCAGAATACTTTTTACGGTACGGCAGTCAATCTTCCCGAATGCTGTGTTCAGTGCATTGTGATCGATAGGGCGGCAGACACGGCTTCCTATGGATAAAGGATTAAGCCTATTGTGGTCACCCAAAATATACTCGATGATACGTGGGAGCACAAGTCCGTACTGGCACTTATCGTCTCAAAGTGGAGGAATCACCCAACCAACAGTGAAAACAAAAATTACCAGGCTTTACGACGCTGGAATACGTCTCTAGCCTAGACTTCTAGATGTTGTGCGTTAGGTTCCAAAGCGTTTTTAGATTCATTAAATTTATTTTATAGTTGATCTTGCTTAAGAAATTTTCCTTTCAGGTTCACCACGTGATGTAGATGTACAATTCCTAAAATGCAATCTAAGATGATAAACAGTCGTTTAGTCTTCTTTTTGCAAATGAAAATCCTAGCTACTAAGGAAAGAGAGATGGCATTCCTTCAACAAAGAGAAAAGAGCACACACTATATGCACTGTCCTAAATCAAACCGACAAACAGCCTAAATGCAAATGCACATGCATGTATTTGTTTTCAGCCTTCTTGATGTGTAAATGATAAAAAGAAAGCTAAGCGCACATCTGAATTGTTTTTCAAAGCGACAATTGCTAACAAGTTTCTTTTCAAGACAAAATGAGGACAATGACAACACTTTGCGATTTGGAATTGAAAACTTGCTTTCGACACTAGAAAAACTACCAATTCAGATCAAATATAAGAGTAACAGGGTAATCGACTATCAAGAACAATCATATTCTCTTATATGACTGAAAACGACACTTGCGACACTTTCAAATCAAGAAACGACAGTACAATTACGCTACTTCTTTGTAAAGGAGAACTGAGGCGGAATAACAGCAAGGAAAGGGGTTTCAAACAGAGGTGTACTGACTACAAGCAGCAAAACTCCTGAATAGAGCTGAAAAGAATGAACACAGAAACCAAAAATTAGGAACAAAGGCCTTGTCTGATCAACACACTTGTAACACAGTGAAACTGAAATGCAACGCACCTACTACACTCGGGAAGTGCGCTGCATTTGAAGTTCACAGAACAGATAGTGTGCTGGACCAGGGACGAGACTTGGACTGGGTTCCGGGTCACAGTTTGCATTTCAGTTCAGGGATTTAGGCCGACCAAGTGGTAATCAGTAAATCAATCACAGGGGTAGATCTAAAGAGGTTACTAGAGCCACCACTAGGGCAATTAGAGAGCTTGTAAATAAATTGTTTAATTCATAAACAAAACCCGGAGATTGACTGAAGCAGCGCTGATCTACTTTGCACTTGCATAGCAAATGCTGTTTGAAGGCTAGATGGCTTGACTTCAGGCTCCGTCTGTAAGTTTATAAAGTAAACAAATGTAGATGAACAAACAATCTACTTGCTCCCCAGTGGAGTCGCCATTTTGTTACCGGGAATAGTGTCTATGCAGAGCTGCTAATCCCACTAAGGCTGGTAGCTACCTTAGAAACAAACAAACTAAAACCACTTTCGTTTTCCTTTATGAGAAATAGATGAGAGAAGAATACAGGAGACCAACCTCTGTCTTGCGCTTGGTTCCTTGTTTGATTCCTCTCCCTTCTGATAGATCTCTTGCTACTCGCTTCTTTGTCTACCTAGCTTCACAGGGCACCTGTAGAATCAAAGCAGCATAATACTATCCAAGAACATAGATCTATTATCATAAACAATATAGGATCAGATATAAATTGACCATACAAATGCTTAAAACATAAATCATACAAGAGTATGGAGGAAAACTTGAATAGCTTTATTGATAATCAAGAAAGAGCCAAGAGAATTTACAACCAATTGTTCTGACCCAGCATCATCCTCTCAGTAAGAAGCCCTTCTTCACCTCATGAAAAGCTTAGATCACCCAACACTATGATATTGCACCAAGAAACCAGCAGCACTTCCTTACAAGATGCAAAATTCCAGCCTCTGGATCTCTGGGATGAGGGATCCATATATAGATGTTTGCAAGGTGGGTGAGTCAGCTTTTGAGATTTGATTAGTGTCTTCTCTCTGATAGTTCTTGATTCCACTTGGAAATTGATGATCTCTTACTCATCCCTGGTCGAATTTAGAGAGGCAAGTGTCACAGGAGAAGTTTTTGGAAGATTCCATGCTCCTCCACCTTGCGGATTGACCCTGCCATTTGTCCATTCTCGCCCATAACACCCCATAGGAGGGCTTTTTGACATGCATCGCACCTACTCTGTGTATTCAGGTGGGATGCAATGCACTTTGCCTATGGAGCAAGTAAAATGGTCCAGTTTTGACCAGTTCTGAGTAGTTTTTCATGGAGAACTTCTAGGAGAAGATGTAATCGGTTGACCTTGTTCTTTTAGGGGTCGGAACAACACTTTTAGGGACTTAAGAGCCCTTGGTTTATTGACATTTATGATTGGGGTTGCAGTGCCCAAAAATGTCTATAACACTTCTCCACTTGGCCCTCTTCTCACTGGCTCTATAGGTATCGCAGATCTTGTCATCCTTTCTTGACTCTAATACCAATTTGTTGGAAAGGGAGAAGATGAAAGGCAAAAAATAACACAAATTGTAACAACCTTGCTGAAAATTCCATGTAATAAAAGTTAAATATAATAACCACAGTTGATGGGACACTTATTCCAAGCTTAATGTTGAGCAAGACATTGTATGGGGTGTTCATTTGCTTATTATGGCTAAGGAAATTAACAAAGGCAATGGATAAGGCTTTATAAAGTTAAAATGACATTTTTGGCACATTTATTTATGAAAATAATGGAAATTAGGAGAAAGGAGAGGTGGAAGATCACAAGTTGCATGTGAGGAGGAAAATAATGGAAAATGAAGAAAATAGAGGCCTCATTAATAAAAAGGCTTCTAAGGATCAGTTATGAACCTTATATCAGTTTAGTTTTGGATATCTCTCATTATTCTCTCTCTCTCTTTCTCGGAAACTTATAGTTTTCTTGGAGCACTTCGGCATTGGATCAAGAAAGGGAAAGAAGGCAAGAGGAAATGGAGATCAAGCAAGGAAAAGCAGGATCAATCAGCTACAGTAGGATTCTTTGCAGGTATTGATTTTCATATGTGATTTCCTTGCTAGATTTGGTATGCATGGTATTACATGTGGTTCTTTTGTTGTTATGGCATGAGTTTTTCTAGGTGTGACAGTGTTTTTCAGCGTAGCCTTGCCATTTCCTGATAGCCTTGATGAGGTGGGTTCTCATACTTCGGTTGAGTTGGATTATCGGATGAATTCAAAGCTGAGTGGGTTGGATCTCTGAAATGAAAAACACATGGCCTAATGGTCCCTGAACCGGACTGTGGATCACGGTAAAGCCACTGGCCTAGTAACCCTTGAGCCAAATTTTGGGTTACGGTAAACCCAAGATTGTGTGCCTCGGTGGGCCTAAAAATCTTTTTCGGTGAATAACGAGATATACGGTAAATAAATGAGGTGGATTGCTCGCTGTTGGGCCTAGTAGTCCCATGATGGGATGTATGGTAAAGCCTGGAGAGTGGGTCTCAGTGTAGTATGGCCTATTGATCCCTAGATCGAACTGTGGATTACGGTAAATCCTTAGAGGCTAGGAGGAACTCAAATTCCTCACAGTGTAGGTGGAGAAATATGGTAGCATCCATGCTTATTTGGTTCTTTTGGTTGGATATGAGTCACACATTCATGCTTGGAATATGGGACGGGGGTGATTGGCCGAAGAGAGATTTGGCTCAGCCAATCTATGGTCGGGTGGAATATGGTAGTCCCATCCCTGGTTGGTTTCTACATTCATTAATGGGAAATTCATCGATTTGGTTTTCATGTGAATGTATTGGTTTATATGTGGATTCTATGGCTGATGTACATTTATGGTATTTATGTTGTTACTATGTTGGTTATGTATATTTTTATGACAACATTTATGTATGGCTCTCATCATGTTTTTACTTGTAAATGAATGGACGACATATCTATGACCTAAATAGATGATAATGTAGCAAATGACATGAGAGAATAATAGTTCTTAGCAATTCTCAGATAAGTATGAGATCCCTATGCTTAAATATGTTGTTTACACCTCTAGATTTCATGTTTGTGATATGTTTGACGAAATGCCAGTCATGGCTAGTAGGGGTCTGGTTAAGGTCTTGTTCAACTAATCTATTTTGCATCCTTGCTTCCTTATTATTTTACCGCTTTGAATATTTCATTCCATTCTAGATAATGACCTGGGCTTTGAGCCTCAAAAAGTGGGTCAAATCCGAGGGACATTAACACATAACTAGAAAAAATGGTCCCTGGATGCTGGCTTGCAGGCCTGTGAGAGCGTCTAGAAGTCCCTGGATGCTAGCATGCCCATAGCATGAGATTGTCTAGAGGTCAAGTGATCAAAAACTTCAATGTGACCCAGGGGAAAGTTGCCTGAAGTGTTGGGATGGTTCTCAAGGGTCTTGTAGCTGATGTGGAAGTTATGTATGTTGTGTTTCTATTGATTTCATTTCCTTAAGGTAACATAGGAGGTTGAATCCAATCACAATAGCTTCTCATCACATGTTTACCTCAATTGGCCAATTACTTGGGTAGATGTGGGAGGAGGGTGTTACAAAAATAAATCACACACAATAACACGAGTTGTGGCTCTTCTATCGATCACATAAAAACTTGATGATTACAATGAGCTCGGTGAAGGGTATTTAACCCTTTCCGACTAACGACTCACCTAAAATAACTTGACATGAACCACACACTAAATTTGACTATGACTTAACTCGACTTGACTTAAATTAACTTGACTCTCTAAATTTAGCCAACTCTTCATGCGTTCGAGAGCCTATGCTAGTATACCAATTGTGGTAATAATCTACAAAAAATTAGGACAAAAAATTATAAAAAGAGAATAAGTACAAAATTGCCTTTAGCCTAAAGAAGCTTACGCAGGTTGATCATTTTATGAAAAATAATTTTCTATGAGAATAATGATTCTTGACCGTTATTAGACTGATTGATAATGTATGATCAATTTCAAAAAATATTGTGCAGCTTTCACCAAATCCCCATTTAATTTTTCTACATTCTAGTAGTTCGAAGAAATGGATCAATGGATTTTTGGATTATGAATAAATAGGTAGTGATGATACTTTGTGATGAACATAAATGAATACTTGTGTTTACCATATATGTGATGTCTATGTTTTTTCCATATGGGTCTACCATGTGAAGTCCATGTCACCTTGTAGTCCACATTATAGACGTGTGTGGGCTAGAAGGAACCTATCTACTTCAATTTTCATTAGTTTGGGAAAATGAATTGTTTCCTCTCTATGTATAATTGATAGATTTGAAATATAGAATGCGAACTCTTGATCATCTTTCACATCAATATTTTTCCTAATATTATCACTACTCCAAAAATATTGCTTGTTTATGTGGGCAATTACTATGCTACTTAACCTTTAACATATGCAAGATCAAGTTTAAACTTGTTATAAGATGGCATGAGATGATACATCAAGAGGGTGTGAATCCTAAAACAACTTGAAACATGCTAGAAAATGCATGAAATAACCAAAACCATAAGAAACAAGACATATCTATATGAAATGTGAAAGATTAAGGAGGGCATTGATCACACAAAGCAAGACTATGTTAAAAAATGCACGAATTTTACCATTTGTGATGGACAACAAAGTATTTTTTGTGTGCAACCCTTCTTCGAGGACTTGTGCCAACATATCAAGATGGACTACTACTAGATGTTCCTCCTTTCTTCTATTATCTTTGATATTTTAGTTATTAAAATTTCCCTAGCCTACATAATTACATACCCAAAATAATTTACTTAGTTATATTAAGGTTTTTGTGCTAAAAAATATACTCTTCACATTACTATGGAAGATATCCTTTACATCATTCTACTACATATATGGATCATAATAATTTATATGGTTCTATCAATGAAATATATAAACTACAATATATACAAAAATGTTTTTCTAGTTTTGGATACTATCAACAATTTAAAAAATTAAAATTTATATAACCTTGCAAGATGGACAAAAATTTATATGAGCCCCTTAGCATGGGTGGTACCAAATATTCTTGTGAAAATGACAATGAATGCTTAGATAAATTTAATGAAAAACTTTTGAATTTCATTAGTCTTTTTGGAAGGAGATAAATTCAACAATTGTTTATCTATCAACTTTGTCTTCCCTATATAGTGAAATGACTAATTAGGTACACTGCAACTTTTTCTTCCTAAGAATAACAATGGTGTAGACAATTAGTGCCAAGAATCGAGTTGCATTGATTTACAAATTTTAAGCAGGCTTCATTAACCATCAAACATGGATGTAAGGAGAAGAAATAGTGGGATTTTAGATTTGAAGAAGATATTTGATAAGTTCCACATAGACAATTAGCATTTGATATATCTTTCAAAATGGAGTGTAGGATCATATATTTAGTGCCCCCTAGTGAAAGAGTTATGATGAAAATGGAGTCTAGGATCACATATTTTATGCCCTCTAGTGAAAGAGTTACCATCATATATGAACCTAGACATAAATAATGTAAGACAAAAAAAATTTAGGACAAAGTAATCTTTGTATTACTCAAACAACAAAAAAATGTTAATCCTACATATAAGACATACTTTGGGCAATATTATAGCTTTATTGCTTTAACTAGTTTTTCATTTCTCATAATCTCTCATGACAAAATAGTGACAACCATCCCCACTTCAAATAATTTTGGATAGGACCACATTTAATGTGTGCAAGTAGATACAAGTTAAAAGTGGAGATGCCACATAAAGTGTGCTTTCACCTAAATGCATTTAAACATGCAACTGCCATAATGATTTATTTACTTAAATAAGTTTGAAGGTGCACATGATATACAAATGGGGATAAAACACTCACACACTCCATATCAACTTCACGTGTGGTACACACACATGTGTACCTATTAATCCAACTATTACTTATTAATCCAACTAATAGAGTAATAGAGAATGGTTTTTTTGAGTGGAATCGGACAATACGATTTTGAGTAAGATTGTGATTTCTTATTACTTAAAATAAACTTTTTATGTACACATGGATTCGACACCCTAAAAAACCCTTAAAGAACTCAAACTTTGTAAATTAAACAATTTAAACTTATGAATCTTTAAAATCTCTAACTAATTTTAAACAAAATTAACAAAAATATGTCATAAGTCTCTCTCTCTCTCTCTCTCTCTCTCTCTCTCTCTATATATATATATATATATATATATATATATATAGATATATAGATATATAAGAGCAAGTAATTAATGATATTTTTAATTTCACAAATAGAAACTTTTTACAATTCAATGCAAGCTTTTGCAATTAAATGTGAGGAGAGAGATGTGTTATTTAAAATGAAAATAGTGAAATGTTTGTTTTTTTAATGTATTAATATTAACCTAGGTTTTGGAGAGTCACTGTGGATGCCCGCGTGCAGCCCTTGCTAGTTGTTGTAGCACCTAGCGAGAAGCAACATTCCAGGCTTCATTAACCATGGAAGGAGAGCTCGTAGCACCAGCCAGCATTTGTAGCTAGCACGCAACATTTCGTAGTTGCCCTCAGCGGCCTTCTGCTGCTGAGGTCCGAGCAACATGGAGTCATTAGAGGATGAAGAGCAACATTCAGACCACCAGCAAGAAACCGAAGTAACAGCAAAAGCCTTTGCCTCCCTCATATCTGCAATGGGTCCGGCAAAGAGCCGACCATCAGTCTCAAAGTTTGTCAAAAGAATGGAAGATATACCAGAAATATCACTCCCTCCTGCTCTCCCACGAAAAGCAGCACTCTCCCTGGCAGAACGAGGATTAGTAGGGCAGTTTACTGGGTTATGGTCATCACCCAAGACTATCCAAAAATGGGTTGAAAGAAACTGGTCTGCATCAATAAATGGGAAAATCTCAATCAGTTTCTGTGGTAGAGGGTACTACACCTTTCACTTCAAAACCAAGGAGAACCGAGACCTGATATTTAGGAATGGCCTATATTTTATGGATACAAGGGGACTGCATTTAAACAGATGGACACCGGACTTTGATCCAGAAATGGATGTTCCAAATGCTGTATTTATATGGGTTAGATTTCCACACCTTCCTCTCCACTGTTAGGGAGATGATTCGGTTAAAGCCATAGGAAACGCAATCGGGAAATACATAGAGAGATGTGACCCAAAAGAAAACATGCATGCATGCACCGGAATCTGTGTAGAAGTGGATCTATGGAGAGGACTTCCAGAAGCTATCAAAATCAAAGTGGACCAGTGGACACACATACAACAATTGGACTATGAACAAATCCCCTTCAAATGCAAGGTATGTCATGAATATGGTCATTTTGCAAATAGATGTACAAAAAAAAAGAAAATAAAATGAAAGTGAAAAGATCGAGGATCTGGAAAATAAATGGGAACAGGTCAAAAGAAAGAAGACAGTTAATAAAAAATCAATCCAGCCTTCTTCGCAGCCCACAACATCCACTGAAGCCCTCCCAATCTCGCCAAAAGCAGACTTTGCCAGCCTTAATCCCTTCGATCCCTTGGACCCTTCAGCCCCCCCATCCCCCGGACCTAAATCCAGATCTAGATCTAGAACCCCTCACTCTCCCAACCCCCCCCCAATCCCCTCATTCCCCCAGAGTCTCAATCACTCACCTCTCTCCTCCTCCCTCAATAGACAGAATCCTAACTAGAAAGCAATCAAAGGAAGCATTCCCAAATGCAGAAAACCAAAAAAAAGTAGGAAGAAAGACAAATAAAGAGCTGAGGGATGAAGCAGCAGCAAAATAAATGGCTTTAGGAATGCAGCAACCTATGGATACTTTCCTAGGGAAAAGCACAGGAAACATTGAGAAAAGCCAGCAAAAGGGGAAAGGAACCATGCACCACCCAACAAGTAAATAATGATAATAGTCTCCTGGAATTGCAGAGGAATGGGGACACCTTTTAAAGAAAATGCAACAAGAGATATACTGACAAAAGAAAACCCAGATATCCTTATGATTCAGGAGACAAAAGAAAACAACCAAGAAACTGAAAATATCAAAAAAAAAGTTCAGACACTACGAAGGGGAAGCAATCCAGGCAACAGGAGCATCAGGAGGTATCTACACAATTTGGAAAAAAGGAATATGGGAATTAATACAAAAAAAAATAGATTAGCATTGGATACAAACAGATCTAAGGAAAATCAGTACAAAAGAGAGATACAGGGTCATAAATGTATATGCCCCCAATCACTATAAGGAGAAAGAATAGTGTTGGGCCACACTGAAGGAAGATTTAAAAGAAACACAAGCTGAGAAAATAATACTAGGAGGAGATTTAAATCTGGTAAGAAGTATAGAGGAAAAGTTTGGAGGAATTTATCAGACGGATCCATCCAGGAATTCTATAGAAGAAATAATGGAGCAGCACAGCCTTTTGGACATCCCTCCAAACAATGGGAAATACACCTGGAATAACAAGAGAGTGGGCAAAAGCAACATAAAAGAAAGGTTGGATAAAATTTTGATTCAAGAAAACATAGCAGCAGTGTACAACTCTATCAAATCAAAAATCATTCACACCACAGCTTCTGATCATAAACCGGTAGTAATAGCATTGGGAAAAATGGAAAACCAAGCCCACTCCCTTTTAGATACAGCTCAATCTGGGATAGCAACACATAAATCAACGAATTAATTAAAAAAGCATGGGAACCAAGAATATCAGGCTCACCACAGTACATTTGGGAGACAAAATTAAAAAATGTAAGAGCCAAGCTAAAGGAATGGGCAAGATTAAAAAGAAAAGGAAAAAAAGAGCTACAACAGAAAATGGACAGCATGCAGGTTGAAAAAGAAGGTAAAGAAGAAAGTAAGCAAGACTACCTAAAAGAGAAAGAAATCTTTTGGGAAATATATAGGGAAAATAGGAAAGAAGAAGAAGAGGCCAGACTGAAATCCAAAAGCCTATGGCTCAAGGCAGGGGACAAGAACACTTCCTTTTTTCACAACACTATGAAAATCAGAAGAGCAAGAAACCAGATAGAAAAAATACAAGTGGAAAACCAAGAAGTCAAAGGAGCGGAAGAAATAAAAAAAGCAGCTTACAAGCACTTCAAAAACTTACTTTCAGCCACAGAAGAAACGGCTGAATATGAAGAAATTTTGCAGCACACAAAAAGAAAAATAAAAAAAGAACAAAACAAAGATATGTGCAAGGACCTCACAGAAGAAGAGATAGTGGAGGCCATATGGAGCCTGCATCCGGATAAAGCACCTGGGCCAGACAGATTTACAATAGCTTTCTTTAGAAATCATTGGCATACAATCAAAAAGGACTTCTTAAGAATGGCGAAGAATGTCTTTAAAAAAAATGGGAAGTCACACAAAATCCTCCTATCTTGCTCTAGTCCCAAAGGAGTCAAACCCCTCCACCTTCAACAAGTTTCGGCCCATTTCTCTCTGCAACTCCTCTTATAAGATAATAACAAAAATAGTGGCAAATAGAATCAAGAAAGTGTTGGACCTAATCATATCAGAAAACCAAGGAGGGTTTGTCCCCAACAGACAAATCATAGACAATGTAATAATAGTACAAGAAGTTGTCCACTCCAGTATTCTAAAGCAAGAAAAGGGTATGATAATCAAATTAGATATGGCAAATGCATTTGATAGAGTCAGCCACCCATACCTAATGGTTGTCCTCCAGAAACTAGGCTTCTCAAAAGAAATAATAGAAGTCATACAGGAATGCATCTCTACCCCTTGGATTGCTCCCCTCATAAATGGAAGACCCAGTGAATTTTTCCAAAGCACAAGAGGTCTTAGGCAAGGTTGCCCTCTCTCCCCTTTTCTCTACATAATAATGGCAAAAACCTTAAGCAGAGCATTGGAAACTCAGAGAAAAGAAAGAACTATCACAGGGCTGAGAATAGAAAAAGGAATAAAAACCATAAACCATTCCTTGTTTGCAGATGACACATTGTTGTTGGGAGGAGCATCAACAATAATAGCAAGAAGATTCAAAAAAATTCTTGATGAATTTCTACAGGTGTCAGGTGGGCTATTAAATAATACAAAATGCAGGATCTATGGGTGGAATATTCTGTCTAGAACCATGCAAAGGATTTCACAAATCATGGAAATCCCAGCACAAGAAAAATGGAATCACTTCTTTTACCTGGGACTACCAATATCAAAAGAAAGCATGAAGGCAGAAATATGGACAAAACAGATTGAAAAAATGCAAAACAGGATAAAGAATTGGGGAATGATGTGGCTAAATATGGTTGGAAGGGTGATATTAATCAAAGCTCTCCTTGCTACATTACCAATTTATCAATATGAAATAATCATGGCACTAGCAAGTGCCCACAAATAGATGGAATTAATCTTAAGAAGCTTTTTATGGCAAGGTGGGAAGAAAGAAAACAAAAAGTTCAGCTTGGTCAGGTGGGAACAAGTAGTGCTACCTTATGAACAAGGAGGCCTATCCATTCAGTTACCTGGGCTCATGAATGCAGCTCTGGGAATGAAAATAGTTTGGAGACTCATTACAGGTAAAGAGAGCTGGTGGAAAAAAACCCTCATCAATAAATACATGGATGGCTCTAGGGAAAAATTGCTAAATGGAAACATTCCAATAAGACAATGCACTTAAGTATGGAAGCTAGTTAAAAAAGTAATCCCTCTAATGAGCAGCCACATCTCAAAAATCTCAGGTAATGGAAAATCAATATCGATTTGGGAGGACAAAATCATGGGAAAAGACCCAATACGGAATCATTTGGAAATTGAAGGTATCCAAGAATGGATGAAAGGAAAAGGCTTCAACACTTTATATTCAATCTCTTTGTGGAATCAAAAGGAATGGCAAGAATGGGAAATCCCAGTAATCCAAACAACCCTAGAAGGAAAATGGAACAAAATCAGACAGCATTTAAAAGGGGAAGCACCAATCCACTATGATGAGGAAGATAATTACCTTTAGGATCCAAGTAATGGGCAATACATAGTCAAAACTGGATATAAAATCCTCCAAGAACAAACCAATCAAAAAGATTGGCTCTTGGAAAATAGCATGGAAATCTGAAATTTTGCCAAAGATAAAAAATTTCATTTGGACTCTTTTGAAAGGGAAGATCCTGACCAGTGAAAATTAAAAAAAAAAGGCTTTCAGGGACCTTCACAATGCCCTTTATGTCAGAAGGTTGAAGAAAACATTCAACACTTATTCCAAGAATGTAAATTCTCAAAAGAGTGCTGGGAGCAGCTTATGAGCCCCCTGGAAATGAATATAAACTTTGAAAAACCATTGCCGGAATTTCTTAGAACACTAGAGAAAGCCTACCCATATGCAACAAAGAAGAAAGTCACAATTCAAAGAATATGGAAGTGCATCCCAACAGTTCTATGTTGGCAAATTTGACTGACTCGAAATAAGTGCATCTTCAAAAATCAAAATCCAAGAATTGGGAAAACCTTATCAAAAACCTGGGGACTAACTTCTGAAATACTCAATGACAAAGGAACTGCACCAACGGACTACAATATTCTCCAACAAGAAGAACGAGACTGGCTCAGAAAAGCCATAATAATCAATAATGGCCAAAAAGGACAGAGAAAAGAAAACTCAGGAAAAACCTGGAAATTAAGAATGAGTGAAGAGGAACTTGAAAGCTGGAAAAAACTTCAGAATAGACATTGTCTACAATTTGATGGAGCCTCTAAGAATAACCTGGGAAAGGCAGGAGCAGGGGGAATAATTCTCGATCCGAATGGAAAAAAAATTGTCACCTATGAATGGGGACTGGGACAAATTTCAAATAACAAGGCTGAAGCATACAACTTGTTGATGGGGACAAGAATGATTAAAAAAAGAGAAATCCAAAATCCAATAATTTTAGGAGATTCAGCCATAATAATCGAGGCAATGGTTTGAAACAAAAATCCAAGTAATGAGTTTATGAGCAGAATCATCAAAAGAATCAGGAGGAACTTAGAAGGCTCTGGCAATGTAACCTTCAAACATGTATTGAGAATACATAACCAACAGGCGGATCACCATGCAAACCAAGCAGTGGAAAAAAAGGAAGGAAGAGTCTGTGAGAACCAAGAGGAATACTACCACTCTGTTCCATAATTTCCATCAAAAATGATAAGTCTTAAGCTCTGTAAAATCAAGGGACAAAGCAGGATGAATAAAGAAATAAATCAAAAATCGAAAAGCAAAACACATCAATGGACGCACAGCCCCAATGAAAGTCAGAAAATCACGGGTAGACAGTGGAAAAATCATGACAACAGGGATCTTCGCATGAGCAATGTCAGAGAAGGCAATCCTGTTCACAAGGCTCATGAGATAGAATATCACTGCACTGGAGAAAAACATGTTAGAAAATCCAGGAAGGACGATAGCACTCAAGTGGCAGCCTCCAAATGCAGTTCTCCGGCTGATCGAATTGGCTATAAGAGCAATGGTAAGCTAATAACTCATAATAAGAAAGACTATGTATACAGAGAGTCCCCTGTTAAGCGCAGAGTGAAATCGCCCTCTCTATGTCCCTCTTCGCCATCCATCTCAGCCTCAGGTAATTACTCCCAGAGCCCTGCGCTCTCTTGCACTCTGCTCTCAGCCTCATTTCAATCCGTCATCCAGCAAATTCTCAACGCAGCAAGTCAAAAATACATTTCTGATCTCTGTCTCTTACCAACCCCTCCATATCCTCAGGTCCTCACTCAGTCTCATAAACACCTTGGCCACATCTCTTACAGTCCCACTCAAAAGACACAGGACAACGGTCAACAAAGCAAGGCAACACAGGACCAAAGGATTGTAGTCAGTAGTAGCAAAAAAATTACTCCAGGTAAAACAAGATTCAGGGAGAACAACAATGCAAGAGGAAGGAACAATCAAATGGAGTTCAACCCTATTGAAAAGGCAGCTAGGAACGATTCATGCCCAGCATGCAAAGGGAACAAGATCATGATCCACCGACTGCAAGAGTCACTCAAGGATCTTAGAAGTGAAATGAGAATGGAATACAGCTTTCAGAGACAAAACATGGCAGTGCAAAAAGAGGAGATAATGGCACTGAAAACTAAATGTAAGCATCTGGAAGAAGTAATGGAATATTACAAAAACAAAACTATGAGCAGTGAAGGTGAGAACTCGGTCAACAACAACAAAATGAATCAAGCAGCTCAGGAATACTCAGTCTATAAGCCATAAATCCCAGAGAATACATGTTATGTAAATTTACTTTCTTAGTAGGTCAGTTTGTGAGGCAGTACTCAAGAATAGTTAAAAGAATTTCTAAAGTTTTGAAGTCAAGCACAGGAGACGGGACTGTGCTCCTATCTCACTGCTTTGTCTTTTATTTCACTATAGCTAAATGTAATAGGAGCTTGCTCCACGACTTTTTTTGGTAATATATCAACTAACCGATCTTATTAAAAAAATATTAACCTAGGTTTTATCATTTTTCTTTATGATAATTCTTGATTATAAAGAATTTATTTTTTAGTATGATGGAAATATGTGAGATAAAGTTTTGATTATAAAGAATTTATTTTTTAGTAGGAAGGAAATATGTGATTTTATAAAAACAAATATTTAAACTTGTATTATTTCTTTTATAACTGAAATATTAGGTTTTATATTTTTTATACATGCAAAAATGTAAATATAAACATGTTAAAACGACCTATAAAATTGAAAAGTTTAATTTATAAATTATAAATACTTTTTTAAATAAAATAAATTTTAGAATTAATTCTTTTGGAATCAAATACTTCACATTTTTTTTTTTTTTAACTTTATAAAATTGGAAAAAAAATACATTGCAAAAAATTTGATTCAAGCTATAATAAATACAAAATTAAAATAAATGTATATTGGTTCTTTTTAATTTAAAAATGTTTAGAAATTGTGAGTATAAAAATACTCTTAAATATTTATATTTCTTTAACTTGAATTTTTTATTATAAGTATCTCTCTGTTTTAACTAGCTCAAAAGTATATCTCTGTTTTAACTAGCTCAAAGAAGAAAATTAATATAACTAAGATTAGAACGAACTCTCATGAGCTCCATAGTGAAACAGGTCGTTGGGCAGTTCCTAAAATACTATGGATGGAAAGGTTCCGCCATCTCTATGAGAATACGAACATAGAGGATGAAAATCACTTCCTCTTAGAGTCCCCCACGTACAACCACATTAGATCTCAGTTTCAAAATCTTTGTTGCAATACTGACTTTCCTAGCCTTTTAGGATGTCAAAATTATAGCAAGCTCTAGAGGATGAAAATCACTTCCTCTTAGAGTCCCCCACGTACAACCACATTAGATCTTAGTTTCAAAATCTTTGTTGCAATACTAACCTTCCTAGCCTTTTAGGATGTCAAAATTATAGCGCTCAGGAGGCTTCTCTCTAAGCTTTTCGAGCATAAAATCTTATATCAAACTAAATAATTCATTTCTTTAGGTCTGATAGACCAAAGTTTGGTCTCAATGGACGTTAACCACCACCACCATCATCATCATCATTACATAAATGTGAACACATTCTGAAATAAATTACTCATATATATAATAACAAAATAAATATTAACAAATATTTTATACTTTATTTTTCTTTATTAGAGATATTTAAAATAAATACTGACTAATATTTGAAATTTTAAAATAAATACTAATAAATATTTTAAAAAATATTAAATATGATGTACTTGACATTATATAAATTTTAAAATAAATACTAACGAAAAAAATAATTATTAAATAAATGGGAAAAAAATTAAAAATTTTGAAATTTGTATAAAAAAATTGTATTACATATAATGTACTTGACATTATATAAATTTAAAACTTGTAAATTATGTAATATGATAAGATGATATATAAAACGACGTCTGTGTGTATCATATATTTTTCAATTTTACAATTGCTAATTGCTTTTTGTGGGATACTAATTAATATTTGTAAAACTCTCGTTCCATTAGTGTATTGCGAAGGTATATGTCATTCATTAGATTTTATATTTGGTTAAATCCAATAGTTAACATGTACTATCCCAATCCAATAATCCCTGTGTAAAACGAGCATACGACCTACAAAATGCAGTCAACATATATATATATATATTTTTTACCACTGCCCAAAGGTATGCCTATGCAAAACAAGCATACGACCTATAAAATGCAGTCATAATATTTTTTTTTTTACCACTGCGCAAAGGTAAATGCCAGTATTAATCGCAGCAATAAAGTTGAACACGTTTAAAATAATATATGATGTATTACTAAATACATTGACCACTTGGCTAATAAAAAGAGTTACAATTAGGTAGTTTCTGATATCGATGAGAGTAAATTGATTGCTTCCCATGTCCAACAGAACATCCAGGGTATCCATCGGATCATGGAATATGCTTAGTCTGACTTGCAAATCAACATGGCGTGAGGAGAGCGAAGCAAGGAAAAAAAAAACAAAAACCAAAATATTTTTTAGGGTAGTGAAATTTGGTTGCCGTTCACATGGCGCACCCGTGTGAATTAGAAGAGCCACCGCTTCAATTCCCCAGTTGTGTCATACACGACATGG
Organism: Pinus tabuliformis; assembly: GCA_031772625.1. NCBI lineage: Eukaryota > Viridiplantae > Streptophyta > Pinopsida > Pinales > Pinaceae > Pinus > Pinus tabuliformis. Next base: position 1,255,048,390 of record CM062804.1, read on the forward strand.
AGGACATGTTTGTTACCCAGGCATTCCCGAGCGCCTCGAATGTGATCAACCACTCGTTCTTAGGTTCAGACATTGTGCGGAAAATAGTGATAAAATCTAATAATGTTAATTGTTTCATTAATTAATATATACATACATACAATCTGTTGGTTGAGAAAATGTTGAGAGAATATCTCAACCACACATCAATGTAGGAAATAGATCTTAATTATTAGGAACAGACTCTTTTACTTAGTAAGAATCACAACTGAGATAAGTAGGAGTTACATTTTACAACACTCCTTAATTACTACTTGTCTAAATATCAATCTGCAAAATCTAGTTGTGATCAAACATAACAAAAGAATATGTGAACGTCCATATAAAGGAACAACAATCTATCGGAATGTATGGGTGCCAACCGCTGCAACCACCAGTCTTATAGGATGTCCTTCGCATACATGGTTCTGTCAACCATTATAGCTACATACATGTACCTATACCTGTAAATCCCCCTCCATCATTGTTAACCTGGGTTTTATCGGATTACCCATAACCATGCATTGGGTTTTATCGGATCACCCTCAACCATGCCTCCAAGGGCTCTCAACCACCAAGGTTAAACACAACCATGAAAGCTCACCTCAGCCGCTATGGGCCACAAATCTGCCACTAGGGCACTCTAGCCACTCTGGGCTACAAACCTGCCACTAGGGCACTCCAGCCACTAAGGCTCACCAAAGACTTGACTCAACGAGGCCAAGGGTTTTCTCGGCTAACCCTAAACCATGCCAACAAGAATCTCTGTCCCACTTCACTCTTACATGTGGTTTCTAGCTTACCACAAACCGACATTGCAAATACAAAGTGGTTTTTAGATTACCACGAACTATATGGGGATACACATGCCTTACAAGGCTTACAACACAACTCCAACTCTTGGAGTTACCAGGTACATACATTACAAAGACCACTACAAAACATCCTAGATTTGCTTACATTACAACATAATAGAGTCTATTCCACAAACTCACACTCTCACCTCGTTGTCCATCATCGTTTAATCGTTGTTGCTGCAGGTTTCACATCTTGGGCATCTTTTTCTTTGTCAATTAAATCTTGGAACTCCATACTTAACCTGTCGTCATTTGTTAGAGTCACGAATTCTAACAAAATAACTTTACCTAAATTGAGTTAGCTAGGCTCAATAAGGCACAATAATTTTATCCAAGACATAAAAAATAAACTTTCAAGTTGACAAAATATCAAATTTCTCTATCTCTGCCCAACATGACTTTTGACCACTATTTACAAACAAAAACAATAACACGACAACCGACTCTCCACTCAGTTGAACTCCAACTTTAATTTTTGCCAAGTTTCCTTCTCGTCCAGTGGTTTCTTTATCAATTATAGATGACCTGAACAAGCTAATATCTGGTCCCATCTCCAGCTTGCCAGACCCATGATCAAACTCATTTCCATATCTCCTTTCATTTACAGTCATGAATGGCGATGTTTCAAGAGCTTCTGCCACTGCATGCTCAGTAAGCAACTCATTGTCATCCATGGCATGTAAATCCAAAATCGCAACACCAAACTCGCCTCTGATTTCGGGGGTCGTGAACACGTCGATGGCAGCCCCAGGGGGAGTAAAAGGCTCCAGTCCAGACTCGCCACCGAGGTTCATGCTTCTTAACATCTTAAACAACTTCTGCTTCTCCTCCATCGATGGAGAGCCATATCCCGACACAGGCGAATTGGAAAGAAAGCGGTGATCTAGGCCTGGGGAAGCCAAGTGCCTCAAGCCGGCCGACTGCAGCCAGCGGGACATGGTGGCATCGTTGGCGTCACCCCTGTGCTGGCCCCCCATAGTTCCCCATCTGCTCATATAGGGCTACACTTCTCTGTTGCAAATGTCTGTCTCTCATGCAAAATATCGGCGGCTGTTTTGCAATGATTCTCATCACCGGAGGTTGCCGCGACGCCGTGCGAGTGTGACCGCGATCTGTGGTTGTCGGAGAGATTCACATCGAAGATCCTCTTGGAAATACTTCTGATGCCGCACTTCATGTCTTGGATGATATTCTTGATCGGAGGCATCAAGAACAATCTGGACGCTTCAAAGCCTTCAAAAATTAAGCTTTCGTTCCTCGTAATTTCAGAAACAACATAATTTGCAAAAAGGGCCACGAGATTAAAGCTTCAATGTGCGAGATGGAATCTCCACGCTAGCAGGGTGTTAATGTACCGATACAGCATGGAATCGACCGATTCAAGGGTAGGCAGGCTCAAAAGGACAGTAATTCCGCTGGTTTGGGGTTGTCGGAGGCCATTTTCACCACAAATCAGCCTAGATGCCAGCACCACCGGATTTTGTGTTGATCCCTGAGGCGGATCTGCTTCAACGGTGCCTCTGTAGCCACGAGCGACAACTCCCTCTGCGCCGTCTCCGCTGCCACAGCACCACAGAACCTCCACTTGGATTCAAAAAAGAGAATCTGCAGCCAACCTGCCACTTTGGCCACGATCCGCTGCTCCACGTCTGCCAATCGATCCACGCAGGGGTGGTGTCTCTCCGGCCCAGTGAACAGCTCCGACAATATAACAAACAGAACCCACAAAATTGAAACTAGCACACTCTACCACACCAGGCACGGAGATTCGCACAACCTCTAAGCAGTGATTCGTTCCTCAGCAACAGATGTCCCTGCCTATGCATCTGTTGTTTTCACTGCCTCGCCCTTAACCTTCACGACTTCCGTTGTAGGAGCTTCAGCTGGCACAAAAACATGAGCGACCTTTGTAGTGGCAGCCACCAATCTCCGTTAAATAAAACACACAGTGGAAACACTCCACACTTCGCCAAGCTCGGCCTGAAGAAATGCACAAACCAAAAACAAAAAAACCCGAACTCTTTATTTCCTCGACTCAAGAGGGGCCAATCCCACGAGGGACGACGCCCTAGGGTTCTGATATCATGATAAAATCTAATAATGTTAATTGTTTCATTAATTAAATGTAATTATATATCTATCTATCTATATATATATATATATATATATATATATATATATATATATATATATATATATAGATATATGCACACACAATCGGTTGGTTGAGAAAATATCTTAACCACACACCAATATAAGAAATAGATCTTAACTACTAGGAACATACTCTTTTACTTAGTAAGAATCACAACTGACAGAAAGAAGAGTTACATTTTCCAACAAATAGATCCCCGGGTGGCAAGATCGAGCAGGTGAGGCAACCGCGGAAGGCCGAGTGGTCACGACTATCGCTGAATCCCTCAGTGGGATTTAAATTGTAAAGCGGACATAAATCTTAGTGCGATAACATCGTGTGTCTCTGATCTACCGGATCGGCTGTCTTGGTGCCTTTGAAGGCTAGCTGTGCCTTTGTATAGCACTTTGTGCTCTGCTCTGAGATCAATCCCCGTGGGAATTTCTTCGGCTTGATTTTTGCTGCTATGTCGTGGCGAGATTTAGGTCATATTTTTGCACATGCTTTCTTGGTTAGTGCTCAGGCGATGGCTCAGAAGACAAAATCGTGTTAAAGCGATGTCTGACCCGAGCAGATATATGTACAAAGATTTCTATGTCGTGGCGAGATTTAGGTCATATTTTTCCACATGCTTTCTTGAACTTAGTGCTTACGCGATGCCTCAGAAGACAAAATCGTGTTAAAGCGATGTCTGACCCGAGGAGATATATGTACAAAGCTTTCTATGTCGTGGCGAGATTTAGGTCAAATTTTTCCACAGAGTAGGCTACGCAGGTGGTAGAATTTCCCGGAAATGGATGCTGGTTAGAAAAAATTCCGACACCGGTCACCGAGTCTAGCAACTTCAAAAAGGAGTTTTTGACAGCTCTTGTTCTGACAACTCTGACTCGTCTCCCTACCTCAATCCAATGCCCAACTCCTTACGAAAATACCAAATTTCAAATGTTGTCTTCCCGCTTTCAAATTAAAGGGTTGTGTGTCGTGTTTTTGTGGCATCCTAGGAATACAATCCTCATCTTCCTCCTGAAAAACTTGAGGGTCTCCCACACGAGGTTGTAGTAGCCCAGCCGAAAACCAGCATGTTGCAGGGCTCTGCCTCCCCCAACACTCCGATCGGTCACATTGTTGGCGACATAGTAGAGCAGGTCTTGGGCCACCTCCCTGGGAAGCTTTTAGCAGGTAGGAGGGCTTTCGGCCCACAAGCTATGTTACCAGAAACGAGAAACGGGAAACGGAACGGGAAACGAGAACGATACGAGAAACGAAGTTGGGAGGTTTCGCATATAGGAAACAAGGAGAGAGAAAAACACCATATTAAAGGTGAACAATATAAACAAAGCATTAATCATAAACCTGCAATGTTTCTGCTCATGAAATTGTAAAAAAACAATTGTAAACACTGATTTAGTTTTAAGAAAGAAGTGATAATTTTGTAGATCCAAAAATTTAGCCATCATTAATTCCAAGAAAATAGCAAACATTGATAAGAATAAGAGATTTGAAAAGATATTTATACTTGCGAGAAGTTTTAATTTAATAGTTTCATGCAATTCGAATGGAAAAGATAAAGAAGTTTTAATTTTATAGGCATGCGTAAGCGCTGCGGCCTCGTTCCTCAGATTTGTCACGGCATGAAAAACGCTGGTACGGAAAACCAAAATTTTCCTCTATTGCATAAAGACGCGGGATGAAAAAAGCTGGTATGAAAAATGCTTGTCAATCAGAGGCTCACACCATGATTCGACCTTATCGACCTTACCTGCTAAAAATGTCCAGGACGCAGACCTAAGAACACACATAAAGCTAAAACAGACGTCAATTTGTCCTTATTTTCCACCTGTAATGAAAGTATGGCTCATGAATCTCACTGTTTTTGACAATGACGAGAATAGGTATATGCAGTATTTATACTTTCCCATATTTCCCATACTCTACATTGGATGTACTTTGGAGAATTGAACTCCGTAGTTTAAATTTTAATATTTCGTAAGAACAACCTTGGTGAAACTTACATTCAAACCATATATACCTAACCACGCAAGTTTGATTTATGTTATGTGAATTAAAATTATCACTGAAGTGATATGAGTTACAGAAAATCTCACAACAGTCAGAATCACTTTAACAGAGTACACATACATGCATTGATATGGATGATAGAATAGAGGTTTCATTAAATTAGGCTAAAAGATGATATTACAGGACTGAACACAGGTATAGCTCATTACGATATGAACAGTTGATCCCAGCGAACCTCACCTACCCAAATCTTGAGAGAATTATGTGGTTTGGAATGAGCATTCATAAAAAAAACCAGAGATTGAAGTTTGTAGGCAGTACCTTTTGACAATAGAATTGACAATGTTGTTGAAGATAACTCGATGGGGGCGTGAAGTTGCTTGGCTCTGATCTGTGCCTTGCTTGCATCTGAGTAGTGATGGGTTTGCTCTCCTCTTCTGCTTAAATCCTTGAAAAAACATGAGCAACTGCACAACTAGAAAAAACCACTAGTTTGCATGGATCACTACCTAGTTAAAAGAAATATAACTACTGTCTAAATAAATAAAAACTTCTGAGACATAATAATAATGCTATTCCACTAGAGTCTAGAACTAAAATTTAATGGCAACTGGTGTTTTTCTTTGGCAGCGCTCTCACAATACCCTGCGTTCTCTCAAAAATACAGCTAGTTCTTTCTTCAGCTGCTCGCTCACAATACCCTGGAGTGCTTATGTTTAATTTCCAGAAAACTAACAGTCCACTGCAGCAGACTAACAGTCAACTGCGAATTAAACTGGACTTAACCCTCTGTATGTGTAACTTCCAGAAAACTAACAATCAATTGCTAATTAAACTCGATTTAACCCACAATTTGAAAAAATTAAATTTAACCCGACAACAAAAAAATAAATCTAACTGCAAGTCTATCCGGAAACGACGAGAAGAAACCGTTTTGTTTCGCGGGAAACTGTTTCTTGCCCGTGAAAATGAAAATGGCCGTTGCAGACGACGTTTCTAGCATGGTTGGGTTTCTTCGAAGGTTTCTGCCAGAAACGGCGGACATCGTCCCGTTTCTGGTAACTAGGCCCACAGGTCCTCGAATTGAGGATGAAATTCAAACTTCTGGTAGTACCGTGCCATTCTGAGGCACTTTATCTTCTCTTTTTATACTCCGAATATTCAACGCAAGTGCCATATCGTTCTTCGTTGCAGTCATCTCCTCTCAGGCCCATTAAGGGGTTGTCGATTCTCTCAGGCCCATTTCGCATAACCTTTTTGTTGATGATGTGCTCATCTTCGCAATACTGTGTAGAGAAACATGGTCATACCTTTATATCATTTTGAAAATGTTCCAAGATGCCACTGGTCTTCATATTAATAAGTCAAAATCCATCGTGTTCCACAATGATGTCAACATGGATACGGCTAAATGGGTCTCTCGGCTATTTGGGATTGATATGAAATCCATAAAAAATGGATTTAAATATTTAGGCTTCCAGCTAAAAGCAAAGGGTTATTCAAAAGCAGTCTGGTTATGGATAATTGACAAGTACTACAAAAGGATATCTGCCTGGGAATTTAGGAGCCTATCTCTGGAAGGAAGGATTATACTGTCGCAAGTAGTACTATCTCAACTTGCTGTTTACTGGGCACATTTGTTCTTTCTCCCTGCGAGTGTCATCAAGAAAATGAATAAGATTACTGCAAACTTTATTTGGGGTGGTAAATCACAGCAAAGTAAATATCATCTTGCAAAAATGTAAAAGATCTCCAAGCCGAAGAATTCTGGAGGATGGGGACTATTTGGACCTGAGATATTTTGGTAAGGCGCTCCTGTGTAAATCATTATGGAGGGGGATCTATGGAGAGGGCCCATGGAGCAGCACAATTAAAATGAAATACATGGGCGGCAAAGAGATGGATCATTGGTATAGATTAGGGAGAATCGGTTCCAAGCATGGGTCTACTATTTGGCTGAGCTTTCGAAAGATCGAACACTATTTTCTGAAGAACTTGATATCGATCTTCCAATCGGGCATCAAAATTATCATTGGAATCGACCCTTTTATAAGTGGGCAAGAGAAAATTTCTATTCCGGAAAATCTTCTAAGTTTCTTCCATAGGAAGGGTTTCTTCACCTGGGACAAACTCATTGCTTCATGGCAGGATCACGTCCCAATGTGGATAGAGGCTGCCAGCTTGGGGATGTGTGACTCTTTAGCGCGTCAATGGAACTCTATTAGGGACGGCCTGAGAAGCAGTGGTTTATTTCGCTCGTTGCCTGTTGATGTACTGGTCTGGAAAGTGCCAAATGCAAAATCCCAGGTTTGCGTTAAAGACATTTACATTAACTTGATTGGGTTGAAAAATGCACATGCCAACCCTCTTTTTCCTCCCTCTTTCTGGAAAACCGGATGTCCTCCCAAATTTATTTTCTTTGCGTGGCTGGTGTTCTACAATAAAAACTTGTCCTGGGAAAATCTGAAAAAAAATAAATTGGCATGGGTCGGGTTTATGTTTAACGTGTGCAACAGCAGAGGAAAGCAATTTCCATATGTTTTTCCAATGCCAGAAAACGCGTTTACTGTGGTATGAATTGGTAGTTTTACTTGGCTTCCCTGATGTGTCTCATGTTTCTACGCAGGAAGCTTTCATCTGGTGGAGTGGGTAGCGTGAATCTTGGAGATCAATAATCATCATAGTCTTGTGGTATGCTTGGAAGTGGAGGAACAATATAATCTTTAGAGACAGGAGAGAGCCTTTTATGGCTATTTTACAAAATGTTGTTTCCCTCTATGAATCCCTTCCAACAATTAATCAAAAAAGATAAAATGTCAATTGGAACAAGCAAGGAGATGTTACCTCAGGGAATCCTAGGGCTTTTTTTGATGGTGCTGCTTAGCTCAATTCCTGTGGTTGTGGGGTTCATATTATCATGGACGAGGGCCTCCATTATCTCATTTCATGGAATGGTGGGAAGGGATCTAACTGCATGGCCGAGGCGATGGCTTTAGCGGGGCTTCTTACTTTCTGTATCTTTTTTGATATTCACCTGGTGTCAATCTATGGGGATTCTAAAATAGTGATTGATCATGTTTTGGGAAAATGTTGTATCAGCTGCCCTCACCTTACGGGCTGGATGGACAGAGTTATGTTTTTGTGGGGGAAAGTGGATGGGTGTTCCATCCAACACATCTACAGGTCAAAGAATCAGCACGCTGACTGTTTATCTAAGGAAGGGTTGCTTACTCAAACAGGTATCTGGTCTGTGAAGGTAATATCTGACGGGGAATCCTTCCCCATCCAGGGCTTCTCCTTCCCTGGGTTTTGATGCTCTGAAATTTGCAGGTGTGTTGTCTTTTTTTTAGTTCCTTTTGATATATGTTCTTGTACAGGTATGTTGTATAATCGGTGACTTTATTTGGAAATATGTTTTTATATCTTAGGCATTCATGATCAAGTTAATCCTGTATTTGGTTTTATGTGTGTCAGTCCCTACTGCTTTCCCTGATGCATAGGGTGTCCAGTTATGGTCCTGTTTTGCTATATGCTTTCAAAAGCTTTTGAATGTACTATCTGTTCTCTTATATTGCCTCAATATAATACAATTACAACTTTTTCGTTCTGAAAAAAAAAATAGTTCAATGTTAGTATAACAAGGGTGGGATATGTGGAAATCTAGCGTGGAAATCTAGTGTTCAAGCATCAATTTCAATATTCTTTCATTGAATGCAAGGATAAGAAATTTGTCGAACAAATGCACATGAGTGCATGATGTGGCGGTCGGAGCAGTCGGTTTGCACGCTCCCCGGCCGCGTTCGAGTCCTGTGGTGCTGCGTGCTGCAGTGTATTTGATCCCAGCTTGATATGTACCGCTGCGCCTGCAGCATATTCGTTGTAATGTGAATCCCAATGTGACGGCTGTCAGTTACGTATAGTTCTGACACGTATATGTAAAGAAAAGAGGGCCCATATATGCTTCTAAAGGGAACTAGCCCCTCCCATTTTAAAAATATTCAGGTGCTTTTCGATACAGTGTCTTTACATGTTTTCTGTGTCTGAATGTGTATTGTTTGGGACAAATTTCACGTTTATTTTTATTGGGTTGATCTCTATTTTCGCTTTCAGTCTGATTTTCTATATTTCGATTTGGTTCTTAGAGAATTTCAATGATATCGAGGTATAATTTGGGTTTTTTCCCCTTCAAGCTGGTCAACCCTGTTTTCAAACTTTTCATCCTTCAAGAGATTGTGAATAGAGCGGTTAAAATTTCTTAGTCAAGCCCGAATTTCAGATGCAGGGCTAAGATTGTAAATTTTCATATGAATTCATTGCTGTGCAAAGTTCCACGTGGGTTAAGCCTTGCCAAAGACAAAGGACATCGTATTCTATCTGTAGATTGGGAGGATTCTGGGAGGCGCACTACAAAGATTGTATTTTCAATCAAAGTTGGTATATAGAACCAAGATTTATAACTGTGAAATCCTTTAGAATTTTAACCAATCATACTAAAATGGCAGATATAGTGCAAGACTATTTAATCAATATAAAGAATATCTTTGATCAACTGAAGCAGAGGACAGTTTCTAGTCTAAATGTGGTAGGCTGCGCAATCTCACCATAAATGAGAGTGGAATCTTCAGCATTTCTTCCAACAACAACAGAACAGAGAATTCACCTTAAGTTTTGGTTATGAAGGGAAAATTTGTTCATCCCAATGGGAGCCATGGAAATTGAAAGACAAAATCTCCCTAATTCAGATAAAGATGGCAGGAAGGAAGAAGGATAAAGTGTAGAATATATGTAAAATATATCACTTGTTGGCTATCCTGGAACAAGCAGCAATATGTTGTAACAGTAACTTTTTTGTAATATTCTCAAAATCATCACGTTTAAATTTGCTTGTATTATATATATTGCTATCTGCTAAGGCAACAACTTATTTCTGGAATGAATATTTATACAAAACCAGCACAACCGGTAGCTATAAGAGTTTATACATTTTCAAACAATGACGAGATTTATAACACCATTTCCATATTACTATTTACTATTCGATTTACTATTTGATACCTCCATCAATTAAGTATACGTAATGAAGCTTTTTAAAAAAATTATATCCATACAGTGAATTGCCAAATTTAACTTTGCAAAAATCAACATAAATATTTAACTAAAAACTTAATATTGTAATTATTAAGTTAAATAAAATTAAAGTGTGAAATCATTTTATATATCTATATATATATACACATTTTTTTAAAAATTTAGCAATAAATACATAAAATATATTAGAAAAATTTAGCAATAAATATATAAAATATATTCAATGTCTTTAAAAGTTTTGAAATACTTGGATTTTGAATTTTATACAATCTAAATTTATGATTTTGAAAAATCTTAATTGTATTTGGTACATAATTACTACAATAATCAAAATTAAATAGATGATAAATGCCATGTATCCATTTATAATAGGCCTAAGAGGCTAAGATTATGATACATGTCACATTATCCATATTAAAAAATAAAATAAAAAACATAAAAATTAATTAAATTATGGCTTTATTTTAAATTTATTAGCATTATTATTAATTATAAAAAGAAGTAATATATGTATTAAACCTATACATCTTTAAGAAAACATGTAACAAGAAAAACATACTAAAGCAACAATAAGCAATAAAAATTTAATGGGACTTGTGCGATGACATTTTTGTAATTAATGAAAAGGAAAAAAATCATAAGCACCTTTGAGATAAATCTCAACCCTTTATTTTGAATGCTAATACAAATAATACAAATATTCCATGGAGGTTAATGCCCTGCCATCCACCTAATAATTATTGATAGGTTACTTAAATTTTTTGAAACCTACTTATATGTTTAATTACATTTTACACCTATCTAACTTTATATGTAATAAAATCTTTAAATAAATCATTTTTCTACTCGATTATCAAATCTATACCTTAAAAATGAGAAACTAAAAAATAATGATTGATTCAACATACCACTTAAAGGGATTGAATGATAGGCCAAGCAAAGATTTTACAAGTATACATACAATTGGACCAAGGTGGTTTATATCACAAAATTGCAATTAATTGTGCTTTACTCATAGATTAATTGTAATTAGTCTACAAAACTTAGATCTTCTAGAAATAGAAATGTGTGAGGAGAATAAATGAGTAGTGGGTTGGAAAATATCATAATTGTGCATGAAACGTATGCATGACTTATATTCACTCAACCCACATGCCTTCAAGTTTGTTTTTAATCTCCTCGAGAGTCTATAAAAAGGGAGCCAAAGCTAAAAGGTCAAAGTCTAGATATAATGCATCTTTATACTATCAAATCGGAGTAAGAGTGCTTGTTCCAGTGTTTTGTTTTAGTTGTTCATTTTTGGGAATCAACATTAGTGTGATCAAAACATAGGTGAGAGCCACCTTGGCTAGCTTACCATGATATCTAGAATTTATCTTTGTCACCACTTCTATAAATATCGATGTACATTCTACATATTTCTCTCATCAAAATATATATGTTTATGAATTTATATTGTATTTTTAATGGGATTTTGTTGATCTAATTAAGATTGAACTATTTTCTTAGGGATTTATTCATGCAAAGATTATATTTATTGTTTTATGAAAGAATGACAATGTTTTTTTAATTGTATGATTATGTAGGATATTAATGAAGTAACATGGTTGGAACTAGATCTAGTGAGAATCATTGGACATTGGACAACCAACAGGATTCAAGTATGTCCCTTTCTTTCTTCTTTCATTTACTCTTGAAATCTTGCTTGTCGAGCCTAATTATATTATTGATTCGAGGGCCTTGTTTATTTAGCTGGGTTTTGATCCTAGTTCCTGACAGAGGGTGTGGGGCAACTCCCCAACCCACCCACCTCGCCCCACCCCGCCCTGCCCCGCCCTACCCTACACACTTTTGTCACCACGTAATCCAGAGAGAGTAGTGATAGTACTTTGGAGCTCCATTTGGAGAGGGTTCGAGGGTAGCACCCCTGAAGTGAAATTTTTGGAAAGTTTCCTTTTAAAACATTGTGATTTTGTAGTCAATCTAGATTGTTCATCATTAGATTGTATATCTAACAATAGAAGTTATACGAGGATATTTTTTCCTTAGAAGGTGACCCCCTTTATATGAGAGCATTGCATTGCAATTGTGTAGTATTGAAAGAGCATTGTAATTTAGAGATAGGACATCACGAGAGAATGAAGAGAATATTGTAGTGGATGTGTTGCAGGTTGTATCCCTTCATTTTTCTAGACAGGATAAAAGGAAGGATTGGTTTTTTCTCCATGGACATAGCCCAAATCAAGAAAACCACATATATTGATGTTTCCTTTGTATTGTGTCATTCTATTTTTTATTTTTGCATTCATTTTGATTTTTTTACTTCATGATCTTATTCCTAACAACTAGCATCAAAGGCAAAGAATTATCTCACTTATAAAACTCCTTTATAAGGAGGGTTCCTAATTTGAGTGGGAGTAATTGTGGAGGAAGGTTTTAGGATCAATAAATTTAATGGACAAAACTATATCGTTGCAGCCAGACTGATCCTTTTAACTATCATTAAAAAAAACCATGAACATATACATTTTAAGATTGTTTGTAACCACAAAGTCTTTAAATCATGTTTTCTTTTACTCGTTCCTTGTCTAGAATTTCCTATTACTTCACCATCGTCAATGTAGGTTTTAACCCCGTACAAAAATTACCTGCATACAAATTCTAAAACACAGAAAATAAACAATGTGAGAGCATAACACGTAAAACACATATACACAGATATTTTCCCACTGGATCCCAAAACCGGGACTACCAGCTTGATTTTTCATTATGTTCCTTTCAATGTTATAATACATATTTATACATGCCGAAGCATCCAATACCATGGACCGAAAACCATCGCGTCCAAAACCATGGAAAGAAAACCATCACGTCCAAAAACATGTGCGAAAATCATGCACAAAACCATAGGTGGGTCTGCCCAACCTAACATAGGTTCCAAAACAAAAAAAATTCAGGGCGCTTCCCCGAACCCCATAGAGTGGGGTTACCTACACCCTTCAAACCCCCTGTGACCCCCCCGCTACGCAATTGGCGCAACGAAGGGGGGGCTCCGGCCCCCCTCTAACCCCTAGTTAACTACGTGGGCTAGTCATGGAAAGAATATAACACAACCCAACATTCTCCCACTTGTTGTTTTCTTTCCACAGGGGGCCACAAGAGAGCTTAGTCATTTATCTAGCCCTGCAACGCCCATTGTTTCTCTACACCAAGAGAACTTCTCAGAGCTCACAGATTTTGTCAATGCATCTGCAGTATTCTTCAAAGTGTCCACCTTTACCAACAACACCTTTTTGTCTTCTACCATATCCCTCACAAAGTGATTCTGAACATCAATGTGCTTTGTCTTTGAATGATATACAGGGTTCTTTGCCAAGAAAATTGCACTTTGGCTGTCACAGTCTATCCTTATAGCTCCCTGTACTAACCCCATACTTGAAGACAATCTCTGCAACCAAACTGCTTCCTTGCTTGCATGAGCGGCTGCCATGTATTCTGCCTCTGTAGTTGATAGTGCCACTATAGATTGTTTCTTACTCATCCAACTGACTGCTCCTCCAAATAGGTTAAACATATACCCACTTGTAGATCTTCTCTGATCCAGATCTCCAGCCCAGTCTGCATCAACAAAGCCACGAATATCCAACACTCTGTCCAATCCTGGTCTTCCTTGGTAGCACAAACCATAATCACTAATGCCACGCAAATACCTGAAAACCCGCTTCATTGCTGTCCAATGCTCCTTTCCTGGTTTTGACATAAACCTGCTCAATACTCCCACTGCATGTGCAATTTCTGGTCTAGTACAGACCATTACATACATTAGGCTACCGAATGCACTTGCATATGGAACACGGGGCATGTCCTCTTCCTCTTCTTGTGTCTTCGGACACTGTTCAGCAGATAGCTTTACACTTACAGGAATAGGAACTTTTACTGGTTTACTATCCTGCATACTAAATCTCTGCAATATTGTCTCAACATACTTCCTCTGGTTTAACAAGAGATTTCTCTTTGCCCGATCTCTTTTAATTTCCATGCCCAAAATATAGTTTGCAGCATCAAGATCTTTCATGTTGAATTTGGAGGACAATTGGGTCTTCAAATCTTGGATAATTTCTTTGTCATTTCTAACCAGCAACATATCATCCACATAAAAGACCAAATAAATAACACGGTCACCAATTAATTTAAAATACACACAGTGATCTGCTTTGCTTCTGGTGAAGCCAAGTCCCCGTATAAATGTATCAAATATCTAATACCACATCCTTGGTGACTGTTTAACCCATACAGAGACTTCTTTAACTTGCATACCAGTTCTTTCTTACCCTTCACCACAAAGCCTTTAGGTTGCTTCATGTAGATTTCCTCTTCCAGATCCCCGTGAAGAAATGTTGTCTTCACATCCATCTGTTCTACCTCAAAATCAAAAGCAATATCAACAGATAAAAGTAATCTAATAGAAGTTACCTTGGCAACAAGAGAAAAAATATCACCAAAATAAATTCCCGGCACTTGGGAATAACCTTTTGCTACCAACTGAGCTTTGTATTTCTCCACCTTTCCTTCTGCATTTGTCTTCTTCTTGAACACTCATTTGCTGCCAATGGGTTTCCTTCCAGCTGGCAACTCCACTAGATCGCAAGCCTCATTTTTGTGTAAAGATGCCATTTCATCAACCATGGCCTCTTTCCAGAGTTTTCCATCCTCTAAATCTACTACTTCCTTCATAGTTTTGGGATCATCATCAGTAATAGATAAAGCAAAATTTGAACAGAAAGTAGATGGACTATACCTTTCTGGCTGCCTTCTTTCTCGAACTGATCTTCTCACACTCGAAGTTTGTGGCTCTTCATCTTCTGATTCCTCCTCTGCTGTAGAGTCTGATTCTTCTTCCTTAGCTCAAACTCTATCTTCTCAGGTTCCTTTGGTTGGACTTCATGTTTAATAACATCTTTCACCTCTCTGAACACCATATCTCGGCTGTACACAACCTTCTTTTTTACTAGGTTCCAAAGCTTATAACCCTTTAAACCATCCTTATACCCAATAAAGATGCACTTTTCAGATTTACTATTCAACTTGGTTCGTTCCTCCTTTGGAACATGTACATGTGCATCACATCCAAATACCCTCAGATGTGAAAGAGAGGGTTTCTTACTAGTCCATACCTCTTGTGGAGTTTCATCCTCCAACGCTGATGAAGGTGACCTATTGACCAGGTAACATGCTGTCTCCACTGCCTCTGCCTAGAATTCCTGTCCTAACCCAACACCACTGAGCATGCTTCTTGCCATTTCCATCAACGTCTTGTTCATTATTTCTGCAACTCCATTTTGCTGAAGTGTATATGGAGTAGTCTGCTGCCGTGCTATACCACACTTCTTACAAAATTCTTCGAATTCCTTATTGCAAAACTCTCCACCGTTATCTGTCCTCAGCACCTTTATCTTCTTCTCTGTCTAGTTTTCCACCAGATCCTTGAATTCTTTAAACTTGTCAAAGACTTCAGATTTCTTATTAAGGAAACATATCCATGTATTCCTTAATTCATCTATAAATGATACATAGTACACAAACTTACCCAGTGATGGAACCTTCACAGGTCTAAACACATCACTATGCACAAGCTCTAATATATGTTTTGCCCTCTTACCACCAGAGGGGAAACTCACCCGATTCTGCTTCCCATATACACAATTTTCACAGAAATCATAATCCAGAGAGCTATTACTCATACCTTCTACCATACCTTTACCATGAAGTATTCAAAGGCGCTTCTCTCCAATATGTCCAAGCCTTTGATGCCACAACATGGCCTTCTCTCCAGAGACCACTAGATTTTCTGCTCCACTTTCAGGAACCACAAAACTATTGCACCCATCAACAACCGTGCTACCTTGCAACTTGTACAGAGTTCCAATCCGAACTCCCTGCATCAATACCATTGCTCCCTGAACCATCTTGCAGGTATCCTTCTCGAACACTGGTTTTACACCTGCATCATCCAACTTGCTTACAAAAAACAGATTTCTAGCCAATGCAGGAATATGCAGAACACCCAGAAGTGTTCTAACCCTTCCACCTTGCAACTTCAACTTTACTTTTCTGCGACCAACGATTCTAGCCTTCCTATCATCCCTTAAGAATACATCACCACCATCGTATTTCTCACACTCGTAGAACCAATCTCTATGGGGAGTGAAGTGAAAGCATGCACCTGAGTCAATCAACCATGCCTCATGATCTACATGTGTACTTGAAGAAGCCAATTACACATCCCCACCTTCATCTGAGGTGGTTTTCGCCTCTACAGAAGGAGCATCATCAGATCCCTTTCCTTTATCAGGAGCTTTAGATTTATAGTCCCTTTTGTAGTGCCCTTCCTTTCTGCATTTCCAGCACACCACCTCTACAGGTTTTCCTGGAGATTTAGATCTCCCTCTAGATTTAGATCTCCCACTCGATGACTTATTTTTGTTTCTGTTCTGGGACCGTCCTCGTATAGACAAGGAATCACGATTCTGGCTCTCCATATTTTTCCGTTTCATCTCTTCCATCAGCAAGGATGAGACTATTTCATTAAACTGCAAGGTAGTTGCATTGCTACCTATTGCAATAACCAGATTATCACACGACTTTGGTAGAGAACACAACAAACTGATGCACTTATCTTCATATGAAATTTTAATATCGACAGATGCTAACTGGCTTACCACAGTATTAAATGCGTTCAGAGGCTCTTTCACTGAGTCTCCATCTTTCATCCTTAGGTTATACAACTTTTTCCGCAGGAACAGTTTATTCACCAGAGACTTAGATTGGTACAAAGTCCCTAACTTGTCCCACAAAGCCTTTGCCATAGCTTCCCTTGATACATTCAACAATACTGAATCTGAGACACACAATTGTATTGTGCTCTTTGCCTTCCGATCCAACTTCTTCCATTCTTCATCGGACACTCCCGTTGGTTTAATACCCGGATCTACCGCGATCCACTGACCTTTATCCACCAACAGATCCTCCATCTTCAGTTTCCACAACTCAAAACTCTGACCATTAAATTTCTCGATCTCTATCTTTCCACTGCTCACCATCTTCTTTCACCACCAGAATCGATCTCGCAGATCTCCCATTGAACAGGGTCTACCACAGGCCCGATCGAAACCTCTCAGTAACAAAGGCATCCCCTTGAAGCCAAAATAGCTTTGATACCAAAAGTAGGTTTTAACCTTGTAAAAAAATTACCTGCATACGAATTCTAAAACACAGAAATAAAAAATGCGAGAGCATAACACATAAAACACATATACACAAAGATTTTCCCACTGGATCCCAAAACCGGGACTATTAGCTTGATTTTTCATTATGTTCCTTTCAATTTTATAGTACATATTTATACATGTCGAAGCATCCAATACCATGGACCTAAAACCATCGCGTCCAAAACCATGGACCGAAAACCATCGCGTCCAAAAACATGTGCGAAAATCATGCACAAAACCATAGGTGGGTCCGCCCAACCTAACATAGGTTCCAAAACCAAAAATTTTAGGGGCGCTGCCCCAGACCCCATAGAGTGGGGTTACCTGCACCCCTCAAACCCCCTCTGACCCCCCCGCTACACAATCAACGCAGCGAAGGGGGGGATCTGCCCCCCCTCTAACCCCTCAGTTAACTACGTGGGCTAGTCATGGAAAGAATATAACACAACCTAACAGTCAACAACTTCTTCAAGCTTCTCTTCTTCACTACCTTTCAAGATAATATTATGCTCATTCATTTGAATTTCTTCCATCATAACAAGTCCTGCTACAAAGTGTATTGGTTGATTTTCACTTTCCATTGATATCCACCCATTAACCATTATAAACTAACTCATCATAAAAAACAATTAAATTTGTACTGAAGGTGAATCATTTACCTTTAGGATTATATATGCAACCTCTGTCTTGTCTTCTTCTTCCCGCTTCACATTCTCGATGTCTCTGATCACCATTTTCTTCCCACTCATCAGTAATATACTTGGATCAGATTTCCCTTCATCTCTCATAGGTAATAGCACATGCTTCTTAACATCATTCTCAAGGATGTAGGTGTTCTTCCTGTCATCATAGTTCACCTTCCTGTCACACTGCCGCAATATTCCTAGCAAAACATGACAAGCATCCATTTGTACAATACCACAGAGCACTTGTTCCTTGTACTTACAAATCTAAAACTCCACTTGGCACTGCTTATTTACTAACATTTTTTGACCTTTTTGCAATCATGAAACTTTATATGGTGCAGGATGTTGCACCCTTTCCAACTCTAGTTTTCCTACCATTTTTGTAGAAACCAAGTTATCAGTACTACCATTATCAATAATTAACTTAGAACATTAACTTTTTCTTTACATGTTGTTCTGATGTGACAGTGGAGGTGGTGATACCGTTAGGGTGTGGGTCTACGCGTACTGTCTCAACTTTAGATCATGGCATCCATTGGCATGTAGGAGCATACAACGTTGAGTAGTGGTTTGCAGGTGAGCACAGTGGTGCATGGGTTTACATCCTAGAGTAAGGGGAGTGACTCACACCACATCGGGTTTGTTAGTGGAGTGACATATGCATTGGTGCATATGGGACACTTGACGGTACAAGGTGATACAACAGTTAGTAGGGTAATCCAATGGTGTCGAGGGACAGGTCTTCGATTGGATTATCAACATATACGAGGCAGAGATAGTGACGTCCATAGGATTACTCTTGAGTATCATTGCAGACTCTTGATCATACCCTTGGGTGCCTACCCACCCATCACTCTCCAATGTTTCTTACAGTTGTAGAGCAATTAGTTGTTGCCCCTTGATGCTCTTAGTATAGGCAACGGTACATGGGAGGCTCACCTTGGGTAGTTGGATGAGACACAATGTGTCATGAGCAGGAGAAAGACTCTCTAGTTGAGACATTTGGTGGGTGTACGAGCCGATGGATACAAGATTAGGGATGGTGTGGTTTACTACTAAGGTAGCATATGTTCTACCCCTAGTCTTACACTTAGGGAGGTGATAGTGAGGGAGTTGCATGATTCACTTTTGATGAGACATTCCAAGGCATTATAAGAGCATGAGGTGTAGTGGATGGTATACCTTGTCTATAGGCAGAGGTTTAGACTATAGGAAGTATCGTCGTGCACTTTCAAGAGGCGTGATTGCAGATTTCATGATGTGGTATGGCAGGCACACGACAATTTTGAGTACAACAAGTTGATTCATGATATGCTGAGTCTATATATTAATTACATGCACGGAGAAAAGATGTGGAATAGGAGGGTTCCAACAATCATTTAGAGTATGTCGTAGCGGATCTGGTTATGGGATCCAAGTTCTCATTTGGTTGACAGATCACTCCATTTCGTCATAAGCAGGGTCATGTCAGAGGGTGATCTATCTCACTTGGGGGTTGACATATGGGATATCATTGAGGCCTCCATTGTATGGCGAGGCAAGTTTTATCAGTTATTTCTCAGGATCGGGATTAGCGATGGATGGGCAGGTATTGACATCATGGAGATACCTAGGCAGGATGAGCTTGGCCTTCATTGATATGTCCCTACTAAGTTTTAGAAGAGGAGGATACCGTTAGAGAAATTTTGAGGTCTAAAATGGGCCTCAAAACAAAAATGTACGACAAAAATGAACTTTATAAGAACCAATAGGATTTAAGATGATGATGTCAACCATGGGGGATGATTCACCATTTTTGGAGTAAAAAATTAAAAAGATTAAAAAAAATAATGAAAAACTACTTTTTCAACTCGTATTTTCAACTTATATCCCTACAGTATTACTCAAATTTTGAGTGGGAACACCTGTTGGATGCATAATTTAATTCATCATCCAAGGAGTACCCATGTTGCATACTTGTGATAGAACCCTAATACACAAAAAATGAGAGATACATGAAAAATGTGATTGCAATAACGTTTTTCATGTATTTCTCATTTTTCATGTAGCGGGGTCCATCAAAAGTATGCAAGATGGGTACTCCTTGGATGAGGAATTAAATTCCACATCCAACAAATTCTCTTGCTCAAAATTTGAGTAAAACAATAGGGAGATAAGTTGAAAAGGTAGTTTTTTTTTTTCCTTCTAAAATATGATGATGTAATCTAATCTTATTTTATTATTTTCACTGTTACTTTATAATATTCCTTGGTAGGCCCATTTTAGACCTCAAAATTTCTCTAATTAGTGTTGGGTCAGTGAGAAATCTATTAGAGTTAGAGCAGAACAACGAAAACATTGTGGTACCCTTTTGTGACTAGCATGTGATATAGGCATCACAGTATTTGACAACTCAGTTATCCTTAGGGATGCGCTGATTACTGCAGGGGGAGATCATTCAGATCTTACATTGGGATTTAGTGATTCGTCGATGGCATGGGGGACTTCATCAACATGGCAAGTTGGTTAGCAGGAAAATATCAATAGAAGCTCATGCGAGCGAGACTTTATCTCCACAAGGATTGGGTGGTGTGTTTAGGATTTTACCCATGGAGTGTATGAGATGCACTGCTTAGTAGGGAAGCTTCATGAGGGGTTGGGAAAAGTGCTACATTATCATGATGTCATACTCATTGATAGTATGCAAAGGGTTTCTGGTACATATACCTAGTAGGAATGTGAGGGGAGCAAGGGGAGATTAATGTTGGACAAGATGGATTGGTATCCTGGTATTCATTAAGGGATTTTTGAGGTATAAAATGGGCCTCCTAAGGAAATTATAAAATAATAGTGGAGATAATAAAATAAGATTAGATGACATCATCAAATTTTAGAGGGAAAAAGGAAAAACTATTTTTTCAACTCGTATTTCCAACTTATCTCCCTATGGATTTACTCAAATTTTGAGTGGAAACACTCGTTGGATGCATAATTTGATTCCTCATCCAAGGAGTACCCATGTTGCATACTTCGATGAGCCTTGATACATGAAAACTAACAAATACATGAAAAACGTGATTGCAATCACATTTTTCATGTATTTATCATTTTTTGTGTAGCAGGGTCCATCGAAAGTATGCAACATGGCACTCTTTAGATGACGAATTAAATTTTTCATCCAATGAGTACTCCCGCTCAAAATTTGAGTAAAACCTTAGGGAGATAAGTTGAAAATACAAGTGGAAAAAGTAGTTTTATTATTTTATTATTTTTTAATCTTTTTACTTTTTTACTTCAAAAATGGTGAATCATCCCCCATGGTTGACATCATCATCTTGAATCCTATTGGTTCTTATAAAGTTTATTTTGGTTGTACATTTTTCTTATGAGGCCCATTTTAGACCTCAAAAGTCCCCTAATGGAGGGATTCCTTCATGATAGGACAACGCATATGTCAGGGACAATCCAGTGGTGATTCTGGGACCCTGGCATAGTTTGCACCGGCAGTGGGGATTAACAACTAGAGAGGGTGCTTGTTTAGTCATTGCTTTAGGATAAGCAATTTTGGCGAGGAGGACTATAATATCCCCAACTTTTATTTTTCATTTGAGGAGATTAACGAAATTTATTAGGGAGGTGTTAGGCATAGCATAATTTTGTAGTTCGAGTTTTGGAGATGATTTTGGCTTGAGGAGTTTAGGTGAAGAGGAAAGATTGTATCTCATTGGTAGGCGGGGGCCATAAGAGAGAGATAAAAAGGAAATGTGCACTTGTGGAGCTAGAGAGAGAAAAGGAAAGGGGGTGAACTAGTGGAGAGTGGG
Source organism: Pinus tabuliformis (assembly GCA_031772625.1). NCBI lineage: Eukaryota > Viridiplantae > Streptophyta > Pinopsida > Pinales > Pinaceae > Pinus > Pinus tabuliformis. The sequence continues at coordinate 1,255,070,260 of CM062804.1, forward strand.
GGGCACTAAGGGAGAGAGAGGCCAACAATTATAAATAGAGCAATGAGGCTCTCATTTGGGATATCTTGGATCATTTTAAATTTAATCACTAGTTCTCTTGAGCTGCTAAGCCAAGAAAACCCTTGTTGTTTAGCACAAGGATTTCTTGATCGAGAATTCCACTCTACCTTCAGTGAACTTCGAGTGTCACCTTAGAAGAGAAGAGAGGAGTCCATTCGAGGCTTTTCCAGGAGCCTCAATGCAAAACATTTACAAATTGGTGCATGTTTTCCCTAGGGCATACGAGGAGAATTTTGTGGGACTAAGAAGAGCCAGCAAGAGTCAAAATTTGGGCCAGGTATTTTGCAGATAATCTAGTCACCAACAAGGTGACTTCCTTGTTAATTCTAAGGGGTGATTCAGAGGTAATCGTTGGAGACAAAATCTATTCTTTCCCAACAAGTGTGAAAGAGTTCTTGGAGGTGAATTCACAAGGGTTTAGAGGAAAATCGAGGAGAGATAAGAGCCAAATCTAGGAGGTATTTCTTGAAGGAGATTTTCAGGAGTTCAAGGAGGCTTCTTAGGGTGGATTCAACATGTATTCAACAGAACATTTCCTAGTAGGGCGTGATTTTTGACATAGAGGGAAATTCACACTCTTTAGGGGTCCCAAGTGATGTTGTATTTAACCCAAACAATTTCTGGAATTTTCTATGTTTCTTGTGAGGAGTTCATCTACAAAGTTTCAGCTCATTCTAGGCATTTTAAAGAGAAGAATCATCAGTTCCATTCAATAGCCGGTAGTAGAATTACTGGGGCAGTTCACAGTTCAGTTTGGGACCCTATAATTGTTCCTAAGCCAGGTTGTATCACCTGGGTTTTGCCTAGCTAGAATAGCAGGCCCAAGTTTTACCATTCCTTGTCATTCATGTACTTAGACTTCTGCATTAATAAAATGGCTCAATTGTTGGCACATTTTCTTGTGTGTTTTTTATGTGTATGCCTGGAATTTATTTATCATTGCTTCTTCCTTATTTGAGTCTCTGTTTATTGTTGTAAACTTCAATTTTGAATACTACAATCTTCCATAGCCAGTAGTGTTGTCCCTTAAATTTCTTGATCCTAAAAACTTCCTCCACCATTACTCCCACTTGAGCTAGGAACCCTCCTTATATAGGAGTTTTATAAGTCAGATAATCCTTTGCCTTCGATGCTAGTTTTTAAGAATAAGATCACATAGTAATAAAATCTAAATGAATGAAAAAATTAAAAATAGAATGACACAATACAAAGGAAACATAAATATATGTGGTTTGCTTGATTTGGGCTATGTCCATGAAGAAAAAAACCAATCCTTCCTTTTATTTTGTCTAACAAAATGAAGTGATACAACCTGAAACACATCCACTATAATCATCTCTTCATTCTCTCATGATGTCCTTGTTAGGATTCCAAGAAACTCTCCTAGGTTGTAGCTTAGAGATGCCTGGTAACATATAAGCTCAACTATTGTTGCAAGGTTTAATGGAAGGAATAATGGTTTGGTTCAAGCCAGATAACCACTTCTACTTTGTTTCAGTCCAGACATGCATGAACACCCTCAGACTACAAGGCTTTAGACCACCAATGCTCACAGTTTTAGATATTAGGTGAATATGGAGAATACTAACCACACCAGTAGATACACAAGACCATGTGATGGCCGGCTGCAACTAGTACAGAAACTTGCAAATCTAATCTATTAATGCAAAGACAGGATGACAACTCTCCTGCATTAGATAGAGAGAAACCTGAGCAACCTATTCAATGATACATTCAAGATTCTAACACAGAGATAAGATGACAATTATCTAGTGCTAAACATCAAGAGATCAAGAACACAACATATCAGGTACAAGCTTAGAACAGAGGAAAGTGGACAGTGAGCAGTTAACATCAAAAGAAGCTTGTATTTACTAAAAATGAAGATGAGACGTTGCAAGTGACAAAGTGTCTACAGTCTCCAGAAGTTGAACCTTACATCAAATGGCAACCCTAATTACATCTTGCTCCTGGATATTTATAAGTTTTTGTTACAATGGCACTTAGCCGCTTAGGTATGGAGAGGTCATAATTGACCACCAACTACATTTAACCGCCTGATGGAGTCTCTGAACGAGGTTACTTGTTTCAATGGGTGAATCCAATCTGTCCAGGTGATGTGTTGTCCTTTTCTCCTTTGGCCATGCTTTATGTTAAATATGGTTTTTGGGGATATTACTGTAACTGATGCTGGCAGAGCTAGTCATCTCCTTCTTCGGGCAACAAAATGGTCATAGGACGTGGAATGCATGGGTAGGTGGACGATTTGGGTGAGCGAGAAGAATGATCGTCGGATCGGGGAAATGAACGGCGGAGATGGCTCGACGGAGGCTATCGGCCTGAGGTGGGAGCGGGGTGTGTTAGGGCTGTTGGATCTTCAACAAACAGATCGGATGGTCATCGGGCGACGGAGTTGCACAGGCGTTTAACGAGCGAGGGCGGTTTGGTCGGGCGGTAACGGTTTTCATCGCACCGCTTTTGGGCGCTAAGTGGTAAATGCTCGGGGCCGAGCGATTCCATTCAATGATCGACACGTAGTAGCAGATGAGAGAGAAAAATTGCTCTCATCGCACGCTATCGCTCGATCAAGTTGTCGGCGCGACGAAAGTGAAGACCGTCAGATTTTGGTGGAGGTGATCTGACAGTGGAGAATGGTAGAGCGGGTCGCCTTTATCGGGTGCGACGGGAGCCATTGGATCGGTGGGGGTGATCAACGGTGAGGATGTGGCGTGACGAGTTATGAACGCGCTGTTGTTGGGAAAAGTATCTAATACGGAATGACCCTATCCCACTCTAAGGGTGATAGTACCTCAGCAACAACTGAATGCAAAGCTATTCAAGATTACTTCTTTATGAGATGAGAGAGAGAAGAGAAGGATGATCTACTAACCGTTATCTTGTGCTTAATAGTCGATCCAGTCTTCACTCCTTGCTGCTTGCTCCTAGCTCCTTGCTCTTTCACCGGCCCAGCTACACAAAGATCCTGTAAAAGCACAAGAAAAGGAAACTACAAGAAGCATACATCCATAATCGATTCAGGGATTAGCATAAATCAAATATACAAGCATCTATTCACCATAAAGACACATGCATATAGAAGAACCTCAAATGCTTTATTAATGGAAGAAGCAAAGTTCTGAGAGAGTTACAACCATAATAGGCCCAATCCAGAAACACCTCCCAGCAGAAAGAAATCTCCTCTTCACCTCCTTCAAGCAATCACCCAATAGTTCTATACACAAACCAACAACACTTCCTTACTTGCACAAAATTCCAGCCCCCTTAGACCTCATGAGAGAGCTCTATATATAGGATATTTGGAGAAAGGATGAGTCATCTTGAGACTGGCATGAAGCTGACTAGTGTCCTCTCCCACTTTAGTTAATCTTCAGTTCTTGAGTCCACTTGGAGATTCTTGCTTCCACTTGGAGATCAAGACCCTATTACTCATCACAAGGCGAATTCCTTGACCCAAGTGTCAAAATGGAAGCTTCCTGGGCAATTGACACCTTGCAGAATGACTGTGCCACTTGGCCAATCTTGCCCAGCGCAGGTAGCCTTCATTGCTTTTGACATTCAGCGCGAGTATAGAGTGGAGCAGTTGACATTCAGCACAGATGCTCAGTGGAGCAGCTGACATGATCCAGAAACTGCTTGTTTTTTAGTGTTTTCAGGTGGAGAACTGATCTTCAGTGCTGTGGTTTGCTGACCTTGTTCCTCTAGGGGTAAGAACAACATGTTTAGGGATTTTGGATCCCTTAGATTATTGACATTTCATGCTTCATGCTGTTAGGCACAAAAATGTCTATAACAGTTGCCCCCTAAAGTATGAGGTCGTTTATCGGGTGAAATGCTTTATCAGGAGGATCCGAAGTTCATTCAATCGCTGAGAGGTGCCCTGTAATAAAATACAACACAATACATTATTTTTCATTCTGCTTTCATGATCTAGCTGAGGCCGGAATTCCCATGCTCAGCTTTATAAATTCATTTTGGTACATAGAACAGACGATCGTCTGATGGTAGACTGATAATTCTCTGCTGAAATTATCATCCTTTGAGTAGGATGATCATCTGCTGCAATGATGTACATAACAAATGTCTTTATATCCTGAATATATATCGCAACCCGGATGGATGAAACTAGATCCGGGGTCTTCAAACTCGTTCGATCTTCACTCTAAGTACAAGTTGATCCATGTGAGAATTGCGTTGAAGTCGAACATGGAAAGACATCGCTTGATTACCGGTCAATAATGTAAATTGTTAACAAGCGCGAGAGGAATCACCAATAATGACAATGACCCTCAAGGTACTGCAGTACAATTCACGTGGTGTGAATACAGGACTTGGTGTCGAACACCACGCAAAATCTTCTGGTCGAAGGTCGTTAATGTATACCTGTCGCCGGAAGTGAGAAACTTGCCATTGAGGCATGCAAGCTTCAAAGTACTGAGGAGGATGTCCTAGATCAACTTCTTGGATAATGAGCTGAAGTCGACAAGAAGCGATCCGTCAAAGGAGGGCCTTAGTGAATCCCACATCAATGACACGGAACGGAGCTAATGATTTTAGTGGAGGCGAAAACAATCTGTGAAATATGATTCAGGGTGGCGATCATGGGTGGATGAAGGATAATGTATGGCAGTGGATGGGACACGGTTGACTCTTTCTGAACACATCTCTTGAACATATAACGACACTGATGTGATGGATCGGTAGCATTACCCCAAATGTGGATGGTTTGGCGAGGACCATGGTGATGAGACCGGTGAATGAAACAACCCAACCCGATGTGATACGGAGGACAAAGTGTCATGTTCAAGAGCGACTTGCTACCATTAAAGCTTCGAGGTTCTCCCAATTTTTCCCCAGTCATTTCTGACCAGTACCTCTTTATTTTTATCAAGCTTGAGGACGATAACATATGCTTGTTCTATAACCTGCCCTTCGGGCAAGCCCATCGCTATGTTTTAACGAGCCTAGCGATAGGGAAACTTGTTCTCGTCTAAAGACAATTTTGTCGCTATTTAATCATTTTAACGAGTCTAACGACAAGGAAAACTCGGTCCTTTTCATTTTTAGAGAGTCTGAAAAGGTACAGAAAGTTAACTCCAAAATTCCTTTTTCGTCATCTAATCCCTTAAGTCCGAAAAAGTATAAAACAATACAGAAGGGATGAGTTTTCGATAACTTTAACGAGCCGAATAAAACAAGCGCTCGACCTTTTTGTGCAATAATCCCTTAGGTCCAAAAAGATTAAAATCTAGAAGAGGGATAGCTCTTCCGGTCGTTTAACGAGCTGGAAGGCCAAAACTCGGCAAACTTTTCATATTTTTCGAGTCAGAAGAAAAGAGCTCAAAGAAGACTCGTCTTTTGAGGAACGAGTGATAAACAGGGATAGCAGCAGATTCGAGGTACAGGTTGGAATTTTCCAATCACGGTAGTGTCACAAGGATGGCTAAGTGAAATCACTCTTCGCAGCTGTTCCTCAAAATGGGTAAACAATCATATGGAGGTGAACGATTGGCCAAATGAAATGGAGGTGGCAGGTGCAAACACGACCAAGGCTTTTATGGCTAATAAATTTACGATCACAATGGTTATTTACCGGGAAGTTCATTTTTTAACGAGCTTGAATTTGCTCAAAAGCTTATGTTTATTTTTTAACGAGCATGAACTATGACGCTAAAACTGCTCGGATCTCGCTTTTCTATTTTTTAACGAGCATAAATTCCGCGGTAAAACTGCTCGATATACCAGTCATTAGATAAGAAATGTCTCCTATGAGATAGCTATTTTTTATGGAGCTTTATCTCACGAAGCTATGCTCCTCATATTCTTTCTTTATGCAAGTTTGGAAACGGCTAATCCTACGAGTTTAAAGGGTTAGACCTACAGGTGTAAAGGGGGGACCTAAAAATTTAAAAAATAAATAGTCGTCCCTTGCTTGCACTCCAAAAGGTTGCATGCCCCCAGGTATAAAGTACAATTTCAAGGTTGCCCCTACTTATCCGCTAAAACATTTGTTTTAATGGGTGAGGCTTGCCTCTTCCTGGTTACCCAAAGACGGTTCTATTTGCTGCCGCAAATCAATCTCTTTCTTCGGCAATGTCTACCGAAATAGACAAGGGTGAATGACTCTTTGTCAAACAAGTAACCTTGACAAAAGAATCCTATTCGAGAACAACCCCTCTTCCATCCACGGACGGGGTACGGACTAGTCATATTCTTCCGCGGAAATTCTACTTTATACCCAAGGTTTCCTCTGCCCGAAGCAGACCAGGATGTATGCCCCCTGGGTTCCAGTCCCATCTTTCCGAATCACTCGCATTCATCGGGAAGGAGGACTGGGGGTGGAGACATTTCTTGGGTGAATAGACCATTGAGGGTTGGTATTTGACTATTTGCGATGCGTGATCCCGGAAATGAAAGTTGGTCTACGAGCTTGACCATTCTTCCTTCGTGTGGAAAACACATTACTCTAAAGAGTGAGGAGACTATAGCTCCCATGCAATATATATAGTCTCGTCCAAGGAGTAGGTTATAATCCAAGGGTCCTTGAATGACCATGACGTTCAATTGAACGGTCTTCCCTTTCAATGTAACAGGCACATTGGGGAGGATCCCTAACGGTCGACTGGTTCCTTTATCAAAACCCGAGAGATTTCTCATCTCAGGCAAAAGCGCCGGGGAACCCAGTGCTTTCCAAGCAATAGAGGAAAGGATACTCACAGATGCCCCTTCATCAATGATAGTTCCAGCCATTACCATTCTGTAAATTTGGACGATGATTCTGAATGGTATATTGGCTGGTAACCGGGGTCTGCCTAGTTGGTTCCAATCAAAGGATACAACCAGGTTGCTTGGTGGTCGGACCGAATACACGGCCGGATACGATCCTGACGATGTTCCTTCCTGCGATAAAGGAATGGGCGCATTGCCCTGATGCTCATCAGAATCTGTGTTGATGAAAAGAATCTGGATGGTGTCATCCTTTTTCTCTTCAGTGAGGGTGTCATTTGAAGATGAATCTTCAGTGACGGTGTCATTTGAGGATGAAACCTCTGAAGGAAGAACCGGGTCAACTGCCGCATCGACCTTTAGACTTTCGTCTGGTCTGGATTCAGTAGGTTCATTTTCAATGACTGACGCTTCAGCTGACCTCTTGAGCGGGCCAACTGTATTTTCAACCAACGAAGGACTTGGCACGAGTTTTTTGTATCCAGGAGGAAGTATTACCGGTGAAACCGGACGATCTTCCAAAACTCTCTTCGCTTCGTCTAAGAAGGGACAACGGTGGATGGCGTGACCGCCTTCACACAGTCTGCAGGGGGATCTTGCTCCCCCTCTTCGTCTTGAACCTTCACTTTCATTGGTTGACGGTAAGCAATCAACATGGCTATCAGAGGTTGATGCTCCCGAATTGTGCAACCGAGGGGACCAGTCCCTTAGTATCCGGGGAATACAGGGACAATCTCTATGGAAGTGGTCTCCTCTACATATGACACATGGAGATTTAGGCCCGGTCTGTGCTGTGTGTGGGTTTTTGTCAGATGTCTTTTGCTTGCCCCCAGTCGCCTTAGGCTCCTTCTTCTTCTTCTCTTTCTTCTTCTTTTCCTTCTTCTCCATGGGAGCTTGGCTTTTGCCAGCCCCACCTTGCGAAGATGGAGGATTAGAGGAAGAGTTATAAGAAGTGGAAGGCTGGTGGGCAGCTCTAGACTGATCTAACTGTTGACTCGACTGATCAGGAACCATGGTGGTCTGAACTACATTAGTTGAGAAAAGCCAAATAGGCAGGCCAATTGTCAGTCCTGGAAGCGACAATGTGGCCATGTGGGGCGCACCAACTTCTCCCCAAGAGGAGAATGGACTAGGATTTCCATCATGTGGAGTTCCTTGGTTGGGGCGTTCCATGTTCTCAACTTAAGATCAACGCGGGAATAGGAGGTGATTATGTTCCGTTTAAAATAAATTTTATAACGACGCTTAGACACAACTTGCTTTTTCACTTTTTAAGAGTCGAGAAAAAGCTAAAGATGACTCTAGTCTCCTTCGATGTTTTAACGAGCCCGAAGTGACAAATGCTCGGATGGACTTTTTCAGTTATAGAGTTTGAAAAAGGCCAAAAGAAACTGCTCTGGAGTTCTAGGCAGAGGGTGTGCCAAAATTTTCGCAAAACCACAGAATACGTTTTACGCTACGGGTGGTCGATCTTCGTGAATGCTGTGTTCACTGCATTGCGATCAGTAGGGCGACCGACACGGTTTCCTATGGATAAAGGCTTTGTTCCTATAGGGGTCTCCCAATATATACGCGACGGTACATGGGAGCACAAGTCCTTATTGATACTTATCGCTTCACCGTGGAGGAATCACCCAACCACTCAACGCTAAGATATCACGTTTAACGACGCCGGAACACGTCTCTAGCTTAGACCTCTAGATGTTTGCGTTATGTTTCAATGCGTTGTTATGTAAATTCAATTTATTTTAAGGTTGATCTTGTTTAGCAGTTTTCCTTTATGGATCACCACGAGATGTATAGTAACACTCCTAAATGCAGTCTAAGATGATAAGCAAGCTTTTCAATCTTTCAACTTTGAAAACCTTAACTACTGAGGGAAAAGAAAGATAACACCTTTTCACACAGATCATAGAGCACACACTAATGCACTTTTTCCTAAATCAACATGCAAGCTGTCATAATGCATATGCACAATGCAAGTATTTCTTTTCTCTTTCTTAATGTTGGTGAAATGCAAAAAGAAAGCTGTTGTATAATTTTGAATTCGATTTCAAGTGAAAGTAAACAAGCTTGTCCAAAATCAAAAGACACCTTAAGATTTACTTGTTTCGACACTAGAAATATATAAATTCAAACCAATATGACGAAAGCAAAAGCTCAATCAGCTATGAACAACAAACAAACTAACTCTTAAGATCAAAATGACACTTTATCACAGGTCTAGATCTAAGAGGCCACAGCAAGACTAGTTCACTTTCGTTATGGGAAACTGTAAATGTAAAAGAAATACACAAAGAACAAACACAGTTTCTTTATACAACCGAGGCAGAATAATGATAAGGAAAGTTGGTTTCAGATAGGCCTACTGACTGGTAACAAACAGCAAAAACAAGAGTGAAAACAAGGCAAGACACAGCAGGAAACCCCAGCAGCTCTAGGCAAGACTGGTCCAGCGCAGGTGGAACACTGCCTGTTTGACCTTCAGCGCAGGTAGCCCCTTCGGGAACTGTGCTAAAATGCAAACAGCCTTTGTACAGCCTGCACTGAAGAACGAAACTTTCGTTTCTGGTGGTTTCTGGGTCACAGATTGCTCAAAAATTCACAGTTTTTGCTCAAATCAAAAGCTATCAGTCAAGGACACACTAAGGAATGACAAGGAGGGTGAAAAGCTATCACTAAGAGCTTATAACAGTCCTTGTGGATCAGCTCTTCAAATTATAAACTTGCCCAGAAACTGAGCTAGAGTAGCTGCCCTCTACTTTGTATTTGAAAGATTCAAACACAGTTCGATTCGGTACTCCCTTTGTTTATAAAATGAATAGCAAAAAACACAAGTAACCAACAAGATATGATCCCCAGCGGAGTCGCCAATTTGTTGTTGGGAAAAGTATCCAATACAGAATGACCCTATCCCACTCTAAGGGTGATAGTACCTCAGCAACAACTGAATGCAAAGCTATTCAAGATTACTTCTTTATGAGATGAGAGAGAGAAGAGAAGGATGATCTACTAACCGTTATCTTGCGCTTAATAGTCGATCCAGTCTTCACTCCTTGCTGCTTGCTCCTAGCTCCTTGCTCTTTCACCGGCCCAGCTACACAAAGATCCTGTAAAAGCACAAGAAAAGGAAACTACAAGAAGCATACATCCATAATCGATTCAGGGATTAGCATAAATCAAATATACAAGCATCTATTCACCATAAAGACACATGCATATAGAAGAACCTCAAATGCTTTATTAATGGAAGAAGCAAAGTTCTGAGAGAGTTACAACCATAATAGGCCCAATCCAGCAACACCTCCCAGCAGAAAGAAATCTCCTCTTCACCTCCTTCAAGCAATCACCCAATAGTTCTATACACAAACCAACAACACTTCCTTACTTGCACAAAATTCCAGCCCCCTTAGACCTCATGAGAGAGCTCTATATATAGGATATTTGGAGAAAGGATGAGTCATCTTGAGACTGGCATGAAGCTGACTAGTGTCCTCTCCCACTTTAGTTAATCTTCAGTTCTTGAGTCCACTTGGAGATTCTTACTTCCACTTGGAGATCAAGACCCTCTTACTCATCACAAGGCGAATTCCTTGACCCAAGTGTCAATTTGGAAGCTTCCTGGGCAATTGAAACCTTGCAGAATGACTGTGCCACTTGGCCAATCTCGCCCAGCGCAGGTAGCCTTCATTGCTTTTGACATTCACCGCAGGTACAGAGTGGAGCAGTTGACATTCAGCGCAGATGCTCAGTGGAGCAGCTGACATGATCCAGAAACTGCTTGTTTTTGAGTGTTTTCAGGTGGAGAACTGATTTTCAGTGCTGTGGTTTGCTGACCTTGTTCCTCTAGGGGTAAGAACAACATGTTTAGGGACTTTGGATCCCTCAGATTATTGACATTTCATGCTTCATGCTGTTAGGCACAAAAATGTCTATAACACGCGCAAAGGCATATGGTAGGGTTTTTTTGGGTTTTGTGCTTGGGGCTGAGGTCAAGCGAATTTTGTCGGGTTTTAGAAGGTTTGTTTAGGAAACAAGGAAGATTAAAGGTGAGAGGGGTAAGGGACAAGGGAAAGTGACCAATGTAAGCTCCCTTTGGGACACAACCAAACAGACCAGATCTCTTTCCGGCATTAGAAAATCAGCGCTGCATAGTAGAGCTAACAGTCCTATCTCTAAATTACAATTATCTTTCAATACTACACAACTGCAATGCAATTCCCTCATAAAAAGGGGGCCACTTTCTAAGGAAAAAATATCCTCGTATAACTTCTATTGTTAGATATACAATCTAATGATGAAAAATCTAGATTGACTATAAAATTACAATGTTTTATAAGGCAACCTTCCAAAAAAATCACTTCAGGGGTGCTACCCTCGAACCCTCTCCAAATGGAGCTCCAAATTATTATCACTACTCTCTCTGGACTACCTCGTGACTAAAATGTGTGGAGTGGGGTGGGTTGGGTGGGTTGGGGAGTTGCCCCACACCCTCTGTCAGGAACTAGGATCCAAACCCGACTAAATAAATAAGGGCTTTGAATCATGAAGATAATTAGCCTCCACAAGTAAGATTTCAAGAGTAAATGAAAGAAGGAAGAAATGGACATACTCGAATCATGTTGGTTGTCCAATGTCCCATGATTCTCACTGGAACTAGTTCCAACCATGTTACTTCATTAATATCCTACATGATCATACAATAAAAAACACATTGTCATTCTTTCATAAAACAATAAATATAATCTTTGCATGAATAAATCACTAAGCAAATATCTCAATCTTAATTAGATCAACAAAATCCCACTAAAATTTCAATATAAATTCATAAACATATATATTTTGATTGGAGAAATATGTAGAGTGTATATCAATATTTATAGAAAGGAAGTGGTGACAAAGATAAATTCTAGAATAATATCATAGTAAACTACCCAAGGTGGCTCTCGCCTATGTTTTGATCACACTAATGTTGATTCCCAAAACTGAACAACTAAAACAAAATATAAAACAAGCACTCTTACTCCAATTTGATAGTATAACGATGCATTTTATCTAGACTTTGAACTCTTAGTTTTGGCTCCCTTGTTATAGACTCTTGAGGAGATGAAAAAAATACTTCAAGGCATGTGGGTTGAGTGAATACAATTCATGCATAAGTTTCATGCACAATTATGATATTTTCCAGCTCACTACTCATGTATTCTCCTCATACATTTCTATTTCTAGAAGATCTAAGTTTTGTAGAGGAAACCTCAAACTAATTACAACTAACCTATGCGGAAAGCGCAATTAAGTGCATTCATGTAGTCAAGAAAGCACGATTAATTACATTCCTATAGTCAAGAATTTTGTGATATAATCCACCTTGTTCCAATTGTATTTATACTTGTAACAGCTTTGCTTGGCCTATTACATATAAAGTTAGAAAGGCGTAAAATGTAATTACAGATATAGGTAGGTTTCAAAAAATTTAAGTAAGCTATCAATAATTATTAGGTGGATGGTAGGGCATTAACCTCCATGGAATATTTGTATTAGTATTCAAGATAAAGGGTTGAGATTTATCTCAAAGGTGCTTATGTTTTTTTTCCTTTGCATTTTAATTAAAAAAATGGCATCCCACAAGTCACATTAAATTTGTATTGCTTATTGTTAGTTTAGTATGTTTTTCTTGTTACGTGTTTCCTTAAAGATGTATATGTTTAATTTATATATTACTTCTTTTTATAATTAATAATAATGTTAATAAATTTAAAATAAAGCCATAATTTAATTATTTTTATTTTTTTAATATGGATAATGTGAGATGTATCATGACCTAAGCCTCTTAGGCCTATTACAAATTGATGCATGACATTTATCATCTACTTAATTTTGGTTGTTGTAGTAATTATGTGCCAAATCCAATAAAGTTTTTTCAAAATCATAAATTTAGATTGTATAATCTTCAAAATCCAAATGTTTCAAAGCTTCTAAAAACATTGAATACATTTTATAGATTTATTAATAAATTTGTAGAAAAATGCCAAATTAAACAAAGTATATATATATATATATATATATATATATATATTAAAAAATTTTAAAAACCTTGACTACATTTTATATATTTATTGATAAATTAAAAAAAATACCAAATTAAACAAATTAATTATATATATATATGAACAATATCAGTTGTCACTTCAATTTTATTTAATTTAATAATTACAATATCTATAAGCGTAAATCTATATTAGCATGGATAAGCAGGTTTTTGGTTAAATATTTATGTAGATTTTTGCAAAGTTAAATTTGGCAATTCATTATTCATTTGTATGAGTATAAATTTTTGAAAGAGCTCCATTGTAATGCATATTCTTAATTGATGGTGTCATCAAATAGTAAATAGTAAAATGGAAATGGTATTATAAATCTCGTCATTATTTGAAAATGTATAAACTCCTACCGATTGTGCTGGTTTTGTATATATATTCATTCCAGAAAAAAGAGGTTTTCGCCTCAGCCGATAGCAATTTACATGATACAAGAAAATTTAAACGTGATGATTTTGAGAATATTACAAAAAAAAATTACAATTACAGCATATCGCTGGTTCTAGGATAGCCGACAAGTGATATATTTTACATATATTCCCTAGCAGACAATTCTAAAATACAATGTTTTGTAATCAAATGCACTTTATCCTTCTTTATCTGAATGAGGGAGATTTTGTCCTTAAATCTCCATTTGGGTTGAACAAATTTTCCCTTCATGACCAAAACTTGACGTCAATTCTCTGTTTTATTGTTGTTGGAAGCAATGCTGAAGATTCCACACTCTCTGCAGACTAGAAACTCTGTCCTCTGCTTTAGTTGATCAAAGATATTATTTATATTGATTAAATAGTCTTGCACTATATCTGCCAGTTTAGTAGGATTGACTAAATTAACTGCTCTATTGGCATGGATCATTCGCTGCTTGCACTACATGTGCCAGTTTAGCAGAATCAACTTGAATAGTTTTTCTATTTATATATCTCATTTCCTGGTCTCGATGCAATACTCTCTAGAGTTCCTGCAAAATCACCTCGGTCCATGACACCTGTCTGCCTGCTAGCTACCTACAAGGGTTGTTTAAAGAATCTGTAAATTACTTTGATACCAAATTTGTTTTAGATATCCTAGCTTAACCAGCGAAAGGATTCGGATAGGCTGCCCGAATTTCACAGTTCTAAATCTTGGTTCTATATACCAACTTTGATTGAAAATACAACATTTGTAGTGTGCTTCCCAAAATCCTCTTAATTTTTTCAGGGGGAAGGGCATTCCCGCTGAAGAAGCAACATATACAATATATACATCATCTGTACATCAGAATTGAAACCAATATCTGTTGCACGCAGGCAACACAGCAAACCGACGGAGCAGTGAAACACAATGTTACAATAAGCTGCAGAGCAGCGCATCATGCAAGGTGAATCAAACCGGGGTGGGGCACAATGTTACAATAAGTTGCAGAGCAACGCATCATGCAAGGTGAATCGAACTCGGGTGGAGGGCCACAAGCCGACCGTCCCAACCACCAGGCCAAACGGCACATGCAAAATCCTCCCAATTTATAGATAGAATATGATGTCCTTTATCTTTTGCAAGACTTAACCCATGTGGAACTTCGCACAACAATGAATTCAAATGAAAATTTACAATCTTAGCCCTGCATATGAAATTTGGGCTTGACTGTGAAATTTTTAACCGGTCTATTATTCACAATCTCTTGAAGGATGAAAACTTTGAAAACAGGGTTGACCAACCCGCCAAGGGAAGAAAACCCAATTTATAACCCGATATCACTTAAATTCTCTAAGAACCAAATCGAAATCTAGAAAATCAGACTGAAAGCGAAGATAGAGATCAACCCAATAAAAATAAACATGAAATTTGTCCCCAAACAACACACATTTAGACACAGAAAACATATAAAGAGCCCGTATCAGGAAACACCTGAATAATTACCATTGTTAGACAAATTTCTTACCCCTGAATTTAATGAAAGATAATTGAAATTGATACTTGAACGCTAGATTTCCCAATATCACACCCTTGCTATACTAACATTGAACTATATTTACGCCTTACGGCGTTTCCCTATGAAAACAACTCCCCAACTGTTGACTGTGTCAATTAGTAAACTGTCGAATCTATATTTTTTTCAGGACGAAAAAGCTATAATATATTATATGAGAGATATAAGAGTTCAAAAACATGTTTACATCTGAGATTGACCCAAAATACATTTGGTCAAAACTGGATCGGCATGAGGGAATATCCAACTAATAATAATAGAATCTAACCAAGATATAAAGGTCCGGGAGGACCCCAAAGTATCAAGATCCGGAAAAACTAGAGAGAGGCTATGAGCAAAATTTCCAACCAGACACACCATAAATACATAAGCAGACGATATGAGAATCCACAGAGAAAGAAGACATGAGGCAGCAACAAAAAAGATCCAAGGAAACTAGAGAAACAAATATAAGCAAGCCTAGAAGTCCGGAAGAGCAAATTCATGGATATAAAAGATTTCCCCATCAGAGAGAATTTGCAAAAACCATAGACCTGGAGCAGATTGAAGGCCCAATTTAGATAGAGAATCAGCTTGCATATTTTTGTCCCTACAGATGTGACTAAAGAACTTCCGACCATGCAGCCCCAGAAAAAGTTGATCCTATCCATCCAGCCAATCAGGTGAGGCACTAAAATGTGATTTTTTCTTGAGACGAAATCGACCATAACTTTCGAATCTCCAAATATCGATACCCGCTGAATATCAAGAAAGAGGCAGAATTTTAAGAGTCCAACAAGAGCCATAACCTCCACTTTACTTTTGGAGCCTATCCCTCCGTTCCAGTCAATGTAGAAATGAGTGTTTTCATTTATCATAATGAGAAAGCCACAACCACAAAATCCCTATTGTTCAGCTCTGTCAAAGAATGCCTTAGGGAAATATGAGCACTCCTTTGTTTGACCAGCGTAGGCGACCTTTTTTTGACTGATAGACTTCTGCGGGAGGGCTTCAAAAGAAGTTGCAATTTTAACGATGATTTCCGAGCGGGTGGATTTAGTGCCATTGAATATATTGTTGTTGCGCCACTTCCAAATGTTCCACAGTGAAAGAATGAAGATCCTTCTCCATGATTCCTTCTGCCTGCTACACCATAGGATCATTTCATAAATTGTAGCATGCGTCATGTGCTGAATTCCATACTCAAGCTCCAAAGCCTGCCATATTTGCTTCGATTTTTTGCATTTTAAGAATAAATGAACATTACTTTCCCCCTCCGATCTGCATAATGAACATAGACCTGGCCTGTGCCATCCTCTTTTCATTAAATTCTCCCATGTTAAATTTCTGTTGTGAAAGGCAAGCCAAGCAAAAAGGATCATTTTCGAAGGGCAGCCATCCTTCCAGAATATCTGAGGGAAAACAGGATTGCAAGAAATTTGCTTCGAGACAATTATATGTTGGTAAACCTCTTTAACTCTCACTACATTCATTTCTTTCGAAATATTCCATGTAAGATAGTCAGAATCCACAGAACGAAAAATGCCACAGTTTCTAAGACCCGTCCTAATGCAATCCCATTGAAGAGCAATCTCCTGAGGCATTTGCAGAGCGTCTGCATCTTTCCACAAAGGGATGGGGCCCTGCCAGCCATCTACCAAACTATCCCAGAAGAAAAGACCTCTTATATGAAAGAAATTCAGTAAAGACTCAGGTATATTAACCTCCTCAGCGCCGCTTTTGAACTGATCCTTACCAATAAGAATCTTACTACCAGATTGAAAGTGCCAAATTAAATTCTTCAAGAAATATGATTCAATCTTGTGAAAACTAAGCCAGATTGTAGACCCATATGAGGCACCAATCATACCTTTTCTGTACCAGAACGGTAAGCTCTTCCTTCCTAAATATTTCATCTGAATCATGTTACTCCATGGACCCTCACCATGAATAGCTCTCCACAGCGACTTGCACAACAGGGCCTTTCCGAATGAGCGCATATCAATCAAGCCCCAACCTCCCATACTTTTTGGTAAAGAGATACTGGCTAGCTTTGTGAGATGGTATTTCCTCCTATCTGCTTGACCACCCCAAATAAAGTTAGCTGATAATCTATTCATGCTTTTAATAATACTCGCTGGGAGTAAAAATAAATGCGCCCAGTAAACTGCAAGTTGACTTAATACTGATTGCACCAGAATCACTCTTCCTGCCAAGGAGAGGCATCTGAACTCCCAAGCTGAAATCCTCCTGTAGAATCTATCCAGGATCCAATTCCAATCAGATTTTGAGTAACCATTAGCTTTAATCTGAAAGCCCAAGTACTTAATGCCACAACTGATAGATTGCGCATTTATTCCAAACAGCTCAGATAACCATTCAACAGCTTCTTGATTTATATCATTGTGATAGATTGTTGACTTCTCATTGTTAACTTGCAAACCCGAAGCCTTTTGGAAGTTTTTTATGATTTCATAGAAACATATCCAAGTGACCCTGCAAAACAAGCCGAATAAGATGATATCATCAACAAATAAATTATGTGAGATTGAGATATTTCTGCAGATTTTTAGGGGGCGACACATATTTTCGTTGACAGCCTTGTTGATATGCAGGCTAAGAGTGTTCATCGCCAGAATAAATAAAAGCGGGGAGAGGGGACATCCTTGACGCAGGCCCCTCTCCGCACGGAAGAAAGGGGATGGAATTCCATTAATGATGATTGCATAGTCCACAGGTTCAACGCATGCCATGATCCAGTTGATCATATTGGTTCTCAAGCCAATCCTTGCGAGCAGACACCTGATGAAGCCCCAATCTAGGCAGTCGTATGCCTTCCAGAGGTCGATTTTGAGAATAATCGCATCACATTTTTTTGAATGAATAGCATACAGGGCCTCTTGAGTACTTGCAATTGCATCATGAATGTTTCTTCCTTTTAGAAAACCGTGCTGCTCCTTTGATAGGAATTCTGAAAAAACTCCTTTGATTCTCTCAGCTATGATCTTTGAAACAATCTTGTAGGAGATATTACATAGCGAAATCGGCCTATAATCCTTGAAAGACTGAGCATCCCCCTTTTTGGGAATGAGCGCTATATTGGTGGAGGAGAGTTTTTGATTGATACTGCCCGCCATTCTGGTGCCTTCTACCATCCGCAACAGGTCATCTTTGATGATTTCGAAGAAATGAATGAGGAACTCTATCGTCCAGCCATCCGGACCGGGACTCTTGTCCCTTTTGAAGGATTTCATAATGGCAAGCAGCTCTTCCTCTAAAACTGGCTGGAAAATTTGATCATTTAAATCACCATCAAACATCCGTGGAAACAGATCTATTCCCCATAAGATATCCTGAATTTTGCATTTATTCGTTCTTTTATACTGATTTTTGAAATATGCCACCGCCTCATTTGCAATATCCTGCTGGGAAAAAAGGAAGCCTCCCTTACCGTCACTGATTTTCCATATCGAATTTTTTTCCCTTCTGGAGTTGGCGAAGTTATGGAAAATTTTTGAGTTTCTGTCTCCTTCTTTCATCCATATCGCTCTACTTTTTAACCTCCAGAAAGTTTCTTCTTGTTTCAAAATCATCAATTTCTTCTTTTGAAGACCCTTAATTCGACATCTCATTTCAAAAGACAAGGAATCATAAGCCATGGAGTCCGCAACACTGTCTAGCTCCTTTTGAATTTCCTGGAGGTCTTTTTTATTCGCTTGCCTTTTCTGAAACTGCCACTCTTTTACAACCTTCCGGATTGATTCCATCTTATCACTGAAAGTCATTAGGACAGGAAAAGATTTTGAAAATGACATCTCGTTCCACGCTTTCGATACAGTGCTATTAAAATCTAGATCCTCTAAACATTGCCTGCAGAATTTAAATGGGAAACCTTTTCTGAATCCCTTATCCCTCCACCCTAGTATGATCGACCGATGATCAGAAATGAAAACATTTTCGATTGTTGAAAAAGGCATGCCCAGGATGTCGATTAAGCTGGCATGAATGATAAATCTGTCGATTCTCTTAGCAATGTAAGCCTTCTCAATCCTTCCATTGTCCCAAGTTGGAAGGATTTTGGGAGGGAGAATGTCAATAAAATTTTTGCTTAGAAGCTCGTTCTTAATCTTGGCTGCAATAGGATCCTGTTTCTTATTGATGCCCCAGATTTCATCCATGTTAAATGTGATATTTAGGTCACCTGCAATCAATAAAGATTCAACATCAAAAATTTCTGAAGCGAAGAGACTTTCCCAAAATGACGATCTGTTCTTGTATGGAGCATATATGTTCAATATATTAATAGGACATTTTTGCCCCCTTATCTGAGCAGAAATGAGAATGCCTGCAATGCAGCTGTAAGCTTTAGCGTTTATCCAATGTGGATCCCATAACACCGCTAAACCACCAGATAGGCCTATAGCCTCTACAGCTGAAATGTGCCATAGGGGAAACATTTTCCTGAAGTAGGACACTGTTACAGATGCTGCATGCATGGTCTCTTGTATTAATATGATTTTAGGGCTTGCCGACAAAAAGAAGTTCTTTAAGGCCAAAAATTTCAGGTCTGCTCCCAGACCTCTAATATTAACTGATAAAATGAAATTCATTTCGAAGGAGATCCGGCCTTTCTTGCTCTAAGAGGCCTATCATCAGACATATCAATAATTGGAATGTCGATCAGAGAAAGATTTCTGATACTACTGTCAGAACCAACTCCCCTCCCCCTGAAATGCCTACTGCCCTGATTATTCTTTCTCCTCACTGTGATATTGCTTGCAGAGTTGGGGCTGATCTTAGGCGAGCTTTGATTACCGGGTTTATGAACAGTGAGTGGCCTGAGGTCAAGAGATTTTTTGGACAAAAGGTAGTCTAAGTCGCTACCAATAGAGTTTGCAGGCGAAGAAATAGGGGAATTTACAGGAGTGGGAGCAATCAGAGATTCTATTCCTTTGCCATCAGGAGATTTAGTCTGATTATGAGGCGATGATGAAGACTGAACATGAAAGACTTCCTTACTAATTGCAGGCCGAGAAAAGGGAATCGGGATTGGAACAACATGATCGGAGGATGGTTCCAAAGGGGGATTTGGAGGTCGTGGAATCTCATAATCAGAGGCAGTTTCTAACGATGGCATGGATGGAGAAATTCTATATAAAGGATCTGGGGCTTTAGGCGGCGAGGGAGATTTCAAATAGTCACCATCGCAAACCTCTTTATGGAAAGGCCGAGAAAGGCTTTTTGGAGAAGCTGATTTCTCCGAATCCACAGAAGGGACTTTCAATCTATGAGGCAACTCCACGAATTTAGTTAGACCATAATGCTTTCGGCCTTTTATATGACGCCGCGGACAATTTTTAACAAGGTGACCAGTGAGATGGCAAGCAGCGCACCTAAATGGCACACCCCAGAAATCTAACCTCTGTCTAATGTTCTGCTCGTTCCAACTGATATCGATGTGCTCTGGAAAGCCTCCTCTGTAGGCTTTTTCAATCAGTATCCAGGCCATTCTCTTGTCCTTCTCCCCTAAACACCACGGGTCCACATACACACACCTGCCTATAGCATTTCCAATTTCTGTTAAGGTCTCTTTCGACCATAACTCCAGAGGCAACCCGGGAAGTTTCACCCAAATGAGGTTGTTGGAAGGCGTGTTTTTTAAAGGGTTATAACCCAAATACCACCTATGCAAGGCTAGAAAACTACGACCATAAACCCATTGATGTTTCAGAATGGATTCCAAATCCACCGCGCTAAGAAAATGGAAGCAGTACCACTCTTTTAGTAACCTGGCTACAATCGGGACATATCCTATTAAAGGCTTCCACTGCAATTCAAGCCAGTCTCTCATATGCTGGTCATTCATCTCCGGGAAATGCCACCGGCCTATCAGTGCTTTATCTTGAAGGCTTCCAATGCGGTCAGACAAATGAACGCTGTCAATTCTTATGGCAGCAGGAGGAGAAATAGATTTAACAGGTTTTTGACTCTTTCGAGATCGGTCTCCAGCATAAGGCTTTCCTTTTAGCTCATTCTCAAAAATATTATCTTTTTGAGGGTCCGAAGGGCGAATCATCATTTCATCCAATGTGGACTGCCAATCGTTGGACAGCATGGCCTTTCCTTGGAGGGATTCCGCCTGGATGGCCGCGTGGACCATTGCCTCCGTGGCGGATGTGTCCGACATTAACTCCATTTCATAAATAAGCCACCTAAGCCTTATTCCCTAAGTACAATAGGAAATCCAAGGGAGATGTGGGTCGGACACTGCAGACAGATTGGATATGATGTGTCTGAAACAAAAAACCTAGAGAGAGAAGGTTCAACTACTTCGCATCTGACCAAAAGTACAAGCTAAAGGATACCTCGGGAAGCAAAAGGCACATTCTCGATGGGGAATATTTCATAAACAAGGCCAACTATCCTCCTATTAATAGATGGCTGACAAAATCATGAGCTGGCTTACGTCATGATGGGGAGATATTTGAAGCTATGACGACTCCTTTTGATTTCAGCATTTACTCTCGTCCTGAAATGGTTTAAATGAATTAAAGGCAATTGATTTGAGTCTAGAATGATCTACCCATAAAGGGAAAATTCAAACCTTAAACCGGAAACCAAAACCAGCAATCCAGGGAGAAAACCAGAATGGAAGACAGGAGAGAAACAGGAGCCGAAAACAAGAGAGAAGCATTTGCATAGGTCCATCAAGGTATCCACGTGAATCAGAGCCAATGGAAACCCAATTTCTCATCCCTGGCCAGCGCTAAAAACCTCATGATACCTCTTCCTGGCAGACTATACAACAGCAGAAAAAATTCTCACATACACACCACCATGGCCCTAGCTTAAAGCGAAACTCAGAACATGGCTTTGAGATGACACAATAGCTCTGAAATCTTACAACCCGAAACCATGACCAACAAGTGAAAGATCTTTCAGACATGAGAAGATTTTCATATAGCAGAGAAAGCAGCTCATTTCCTCTATAAATGATTCTGTCTAATTGTAAAAAGATACATGTAATTCTATAGAATTCGATAAACACTCCCTGATATAGCTACATCATGTAAACAGTTCCTTTCCTTTTAATCTAAAACCATTTACAAAAACAGTGAAAGCACATTAAAAGAACAGAAAACCAAACCTGGAGACGCAGACGAACCGAAGCCGAGGTGCATTCAGGAGAAACAAGCAATGAAGGTGTCTCAATCGCAGATAGACCAGAAAAAAGAACAATTTAGAGTATTTACTCACCACTGCGCCATGCGGACGTATGCCAGGAAAGGTGGTGAATATCAGGGAGCATATGAGCTAGGCAGAAAATATCAGAGAGCAGAAGATGATGCAACAGGGAGCATATGAGCTAGGCAGAAATATCAGAGGGTAGAAGATGATGCAACAGCTACAAGGAGATGAGAAAAGAGCTTGAACTACGGGGAGAGCTCCTTTTAATGAGCTTCTGCATGTTAACAGCTGTCGAAATGCATGTGATTCTGGGAGATTTACGCACCTAGATATGGCTTGTCATACCACATAGCCCGCCTCTGGTTGGTTGCCATTTCCTGAGCACCTCCGCTCGGTCGTCGTGCTCTCTCCCTCCCAAACCATCGAATCTATATGTTAGACAATTAGAATGTTTTAAGCCTTTAGATGATGTTAGGTGGAAGTTATTATCTGATCACTGATGTCCAAAATCAAAAGGGTCCATATGTTTGAGATGCCATCACAGAAACTCTGCAAATTTACTCCTTCCATCGATTTTCCTCTTCATGCAAAGGCACCTAAATCTGGAGCGCAAACCCAAACAGCACTGTCAGAGAAAAGGCCAGGGTCGGTTCACAGGTAGTTGTTTCTAAACTCATTCAATTTTTCGCTATTGTAGACTTAACAATGAAGCTCTGAGATTCTTGAATTATGAGAGTTTCCCATCTACTCCCAAGTCTGAAGGGGAGATCCTCTCTTCATCAAATTTGAAGGTTTTCACTTTCAATGAGCTCAGAAGTGCAACAAGAAATTTCCGTCCCAACAGCCTTTTGGGTGAGGGTGGATTTGGGTCGGTGTTCAAGGGCTAGATTGATGAGCATGGATTGGGGGCCTCCAGGCCTGGTATGGGCATTGTTATTGCTGTGAAAAAACTCAACCCGGAAGGTTATCAAGGCCATAAAGAATGGCTGGTAAGTTTGTGACTCTCTCAAACTCGGTCATCTATTTTTTCTTTTGATGCCTTTCTACGGTAGGAATATGTATGCCAGAATTACAGTTACCAGGTAGATTGCAAATCCCTCTAGCTCCATTTCTGGATTCAATACCTCTTATTTGCAGCCTTACTAGATTCATAATCATTACCTCTAACTTCCATTCTCGAGGTAGTTCTGACTACAAGAGGCCTCATGACCAAATCTCTATTACAAGGTCAGTCAGGCAGTGCAGATGCTAGAGCACCCAACTTATTGTCAACAGGAATATTATTACCAACTTCTTCTTGCTTTTGGGTGTTGGAGATCTGCTAATTGACGACATTTTCAGTTAAAGCTTTCTTCCTAGGTACTCTTCAAATCCTCACCCATTTTTTTCTTAGGTTATGTAGTTCTTGATCATATCATCTTTAAAGCCTTCTTTTCTTCTCTTGCTCTCTTCAGGATTTTGTTTAGGACCTAGAGCTGTTTCTGGAACTACTGATGTTTCCATTTGTTTTTGTTCTACTGTAGTTCTCCTGGAGATGCTTTGGCACTCCCAATGTTAACTTTATACATTATCATTCCTCGATTGGTTGACATTAATATTTAAATTGAACTAAATTAAGATGTGGTAAATGCTCTAAGGATAATCAAATCCAAAGCAATTCTATATATTGTTGATCATCATATGTACTTTTACTGTACACTTGTATCAAGAAGGGAATGCAACTTCTGATCTATTGCATAGAATTGGCAGAAATGATAATTAAAAGAATTCGTCGTTGCTCTTTGCTTTGTTACTGTGTTTGGCTACTTCAATTTTTGAATTCACTAAGTTGAATTTAGGATATTTTGAACCTTTGTATCCAAACTCGGCTTTATCTTATCCATACAAATCATCCAGAAATATGTCAGAAACCTGACTTTTGCAGCTTCTAGTAGCTATTACAATGTTTCTTTGATGCGTGAAGATTTTGCTGGACCAATAAACAATTTGTAGCTTATGCCACTTCATGACAGCTTTGACTTATTCTAAATTATAATTTATTTTGTTCTTTGTACACCATATGGAGTCTGGACACTATTGGCCCTGACTTATTGTGACAAAACTAAAAACTTAGTGCTTTCTTATTTTGTGGTTATGCGATTCTAGTAAAGTACATTTTAAATTGATTCCAATTTTTAGGACAACCTTACGACATTGAAACTATGCACACCCCATAACAATACATTATTTTCAGTTGGTTTCTCACTTATTTTATCCATATCTCTCACTTATTTTATCCAGTTAGGTCTGGATGTCATTACTTTTGGATTAAATATGTTGTTTTTTGGACTGTTTTTTTCTTTTTAAGTTTTGGTACTAGTTGTCTGCTGCAGAATGATTCAGGTTCCTTTATGGCATCAGCTCTCTATTTTTCTTACAGACCAATAAGATAGATATTGATGTCAAGTTTTCATTTTCAGGTGAGACTGTTTCTTGCTGAAGATGCCCCATTGCAGTCTGGCCTGGCTGACCAAGACCATCTACAGGCAAAACAATCTCAGTTGTGGCATGCATATGGCTCTGGATTTGAAGGTAATCAGTTGCAGGGCGTTAGAAACAATTATAAAAGGCACAATATACAAGAAGATTCCATTGTACCTGTGATCACTTGGTGTTTCCCCCCAGGGTATGAAAACATAATTTCTTGCTCTTATATGGGATCTGGAACTATCACTCATATGTTCTATTATACAGCAATAAATGATTAATCATATGTGTGGAAATTTTTTTAAAACATTCAAAATGCATAAAGCAGATTAAAACAATGCCAATTATGAAGATTTCTGGATGTATATAAAGTACATTTTATATAGTCATGTGAATGTTTTTTCTTAATAAGGTCATTCAATTATGATTGGTCTTCTAAAATATTTTCTTTCCATTAGATATCTTGTCACTAGCCTTTTTTTAAATGTTTGTGTAGTTTGTCATTAGTCCTTCATGGCGAGTAGTTGCTGGGGATGAATGTTTAGAAGTTAAAGTACAGTGTGAACAAGAAGTCAGGAATTGGGAGGCCATATACCCACGCCCATCTTCTATTCCACCAAGGTAGCTGAAATTTTTTATGTTTTTAGGCCTTTTATGTTTTTGGGTTGGATAGCTATGAATGAAATGTTCTATGAGACTTGCAATGAATTACTTGCAGCCCCATAGAGCCACTGGAGCCACAAGAAGACTGGTGCGATTCTGATACACCTACGATTCCATTGAATCCCATAGAAGAAGATGAAACTGGAGAGTTGAATGAAGTGCCTCCTTTGTAAGATTTTCAAGAGCTGGGTAGGTGATGCTAGTCATCTCACTGCTATTTGATTATTTCTCTAGGGATTATAGTTGTCATAGATCTAATTGTTTCCCGAGATGATTAAGTTGTTATGAAAATGCTTCCTTTTTCTTATTTAAATTCTTTACTTTACTTGTAAAATCACAGGGTAGCTAACGAAGAATTGATTAGAGACCTTAACAGGAATAGATTTATATGATTCTATCGGGATTATGCACAATATGAGAGAAATGCAACCAAATTCTACAGGAATATCATCCCAAGGTGGTGACTCTGTCTCTATGGTCCCTCCTAGTGTTGATCAACAAAAACAAAAACAGGAGTCCTTATCCATATCTAAACCTGCAGCAGAACCTGACATAATTGTAGCAGATGCTGCTGCTTTTGTTGCAATAGAAAAATCAAATGAAAAGGGAAACATGATTGATCATGATATGGTGCTAAAAATACTCAGTAATCCACAAATAATTGAAACATTGACATCTTTACACAGAAGAAATAATAATATTCAAATGGACTTGATGCCTAATTTGCAGGCAATTGACAGTAAGCATGATGCACCTAAAAATCCTTGCAATGTTGCCCAAGATCAGAGCCCATTAATAATTTCCAGACAGGAATCTGGTGGCATGAATAATATTGGATACATTTACTCTTGGGGTATTACATTTTATTAAGTAGATGGAATTGGATGTTATCATTATGATCATGAAGTATTTGATTACTTTAGGCTCTTTTGCTGGAAAAATTAATGCTATAGAACTCTCCATTTTTGTGTACATGATATTGCAAGTTTAGAAATGTTTCCATTTTAACTAGTGGGTCAAACTTAGAAAGGAAAAATCATGGCTACATTGGCAGGCTTGGCATTATATGACTTATAAAATTACATTTTGTGATTTGATTATGCCATCAGTGAATGTGTTTAAAGTATTCGTAGACAAGAAATGTGTATTCAGTGAAAGTTAAGTGTTCTTGGACATGAATTGTGAATTTAGTCCAAGGGTTGATAAAATGCATGAGACTTTGTCTTCTTATTATCATCTCTACTGAAAATATAAATGTCCATTTTTCATAGAGAGGTTTTTCCAATACTTTGTTTTGGAAGCCATCCATGTCTCTGAATCTGAAATGCCCATTGTCACAGAGAGTTCTTCTCGTACTTTGTTTTTGAAGCCATCTATGTCGAAAAGGTATTTATCTTCAACTTGTCTTCATTGATAAATACACACGGGTGAAATCATTAATGTCTACAAATATAATAATCTTTTTCATGCCAGAAGATAACAAAAGACTTTAAAGGGTTATCCACTGAAACTGTACAAGTCATCATCCTTTTCATACCTGAAGATATAAAACACTTTGAAGGGTTACCCACTGAAACTGTACAAGTCCTTTGCTTGCAGAAGGGTTCTGGCATTTTATTACTGGAAAAGGATTTTTATACTTGATCCATGTTTGTTCATAAATGTAAACCTGTGAAATCACTATGGTATACCGCTATAATGGTCACACATGGAAGTCTGAAAAACATGCAAAAATTACAAGATGTCTGTATTTTTTGAAAAGTTGAATCTATTTGGTAGAATGGAAGAGCAAAGGGAAATATTGATGTTTATCAACTGACAAAAATGTCAGACTCCATGTGGGTATATGTATCTTAGAGATTCCTTTTACTATTCGAAATGCAATTTCAAAACAAAGAGCTTATAATCTATATAGACATTCAGGGTGAAAAGGACGTTTCTGATATATAGGAGAAGACCTCCTTAGTAGAGGGAGATTCGAGGTATCCCCAATTTTTATGCAAGGCATTTAGAACCAAACAAGTATGTCTAGGATGGCATACAGTCTGGACACTATTGGCCCTGACTTATTGTGACAAAACTAAAAACTTAGTGCTTTCTTATTTTGTGGTTATGCGATTCTAGTAAAGTACATTTTAAATTGATTCCAATTTTTAGGACAACCTTACGGCATTGAAACTATGCACACCCCATAACAATACATTATTTTCAGTTGGTTTCTCACTTATTTTATCCATATCTCTCACTTATTTTATCCAGTTAGGTCTGGATGTCATTACTTTTGGATTAAATATGTTGTTTTTTGGACTGTTTTTTTCTTTTTAAGTTTTGGTACTAGTTGTCTGCTGCAGAATGATTCAAGTTCCTTTATGGCATCCGCTCTCTATTTTTCTTACAGAACAATAAGATAGATATTGATGCCAAGTTTTCATGTTCAGGTGAGATTGTTTCTTTCTGAAGATGCCCCGTTGCAGTCTAGCCTGGCAGACCAAGACCATTTACAGGCAAAACAATCTCGGTTGTGGCATGCATATGGCTCTGGATTTGAAGGTAATCAGTTGTAGGGCGTTGGAAACAATTATACAAAGTAGAATATACAGGAATATTCCATTGTACTTGTGACCACCTGGTGCTGCCCCCCAAGGGTATGCAAACATAATTTCTTGCTCTTATATGGGATCTGGAACTATCACTCATATGTTCTGTTATGCAGCAATAAATGGTTAATCATATGTGTGGAATAAATTTTAAAACATTCAAAATGCATAAAGCAGATTAAAACAATGCCAATTATGAAGATTTCTGGATGTATATCAAGTACATTTTATACAGTCATGTGAATGTTTCTTCTTAATAAGGTCATTCGATTAGGATTGGTCTTCTCAAATATTTTCTTTCCATTAGAGATCTTATCACTAGCCTTTTTTTAAATGTTTGTGTAGTTTGTCATTAGTCCTTCATGGCGAGTAGTTGTTGGGGATGAAAGTTTAGAAGTTAAAGTACAGTGTGAATGAGAAGTCAGGAATTTGGAGGCCATATACCCACGCCCATCTTCTATTCCACCAAGGTAGCTGCATTTTTTGATGTTTTTAGGCCTTTTATGTTTTTGGGTTGGATAGTTATGAATGAAATGTTCTATGAGACTTGCAATGAATTACTTATAGCCCCATAGAGCCACTGGAGCCACAGGAGGACTGGTGTGATTCTGATACACCTACGATTCCATTGAATCCCATAGGAGAAGATGAAACTGGAGAGTTGAATGAAGTGCCTCCTTTGCAAGATTTTCAAGAGCTGGGTAGGTGATGCTAGTCATTTCACTGCTATTTGATTATTGCTCTAGGGATTATAGTTGTCATAGATCTAATTCTTGCCCGAGATGATTAAGTTGTTATGAAAATGCTGCCTTTTTTTGATTTAAATTCTTTATTTTACTTATAAAATCACAGGGTAGCTAACGAAGAATTGATTGGCAACCTTAATAGTAATATATTTATATGATTATATCGGGATTATGCACAATATGAGAGCAATGCAACCAAATTCTATAGGAATATCATCCCAAGGCGGCGACTTTGTCTTTATGGTCCCTCCTATTGTTGATAAGCAAAAACATGAGTCCTTATACATATCTAAACCTACAGTAGAACCTGACATAACTACAGTTGTAGCAGATGTTGCTGCTTTTGTTGCAATAGAAAAATCAAATGAAAAGGGAAACATGATTGATCATGATATGGTGCTAAAAATACTCAGTAATCCACAAATAATTGAAACATTGACATCTTTACACAGAAGAAATAATAATATTCAAATGGACTTGACGCCTAATTTGCAGGCAATTGACAGTAAGCATGATGCACCTAAAAATCCTTGCAATGTTGCCCAAGATCAGAGCCCATTGATAATTTCCAGACAGGAATCTGGTGGCATGAATAATATTGGATGAATTTACACTTGGGGTATTACATTTTATTAAGTAGATGGCACTGGATGTTATCATTATGATCATGGAGTATTTGATTACTTTTGGCTCTTTTGCTGGAAAAATTAATGCTATAGAACTCTCCATTTTTGTGTACATGATATTGCAAGTTTAGAAATGTTTCCATTTTAACCAGTGGGTCAAACTTAGAAAGGAAAAATCATGGCTACATTGGCAGGCTTGACATTATATGACTTGTAAAATTACATTTTGTGATTTGATTCTGCCATCAGTGAATGTGTTTAAAGTATTCGTAGACAAGAAATGTGTATTTAGTGAAAGTTAAGTGTTCTTGGACATGAATTGTGAATTTAGTCCAAGGGTTGATAAAATGCATGAGACTTTGTCTTCTTATTATCATCTCCACCGAAAATATAAATGTACATTTTTCACAGAGAGGTTTTTCCAATACTTTGTTTTGGAAGCCATCCATGTCTCTGAATCTAAAATGCCCATTGTCACAGAGAGTTCTTCTCGTACTTTGTTTTTGAAGCCATCTATGTCGAAAAGGTATTTATCTTCAACTTGTCTTCATTGATAAATACACATGGGTGAAATCATTAATGTCTACAAATATAATAATCTTTTTCATGCCAGAAGATAACAAAAGACTTTAAAGGGTTATCCATTGAAACTATACAAGTCATCATCCTTTTCATACCTGAATATATAAAACACTTTGAAGGGTTACCCACTAAAACTATACAAGTCCTTTGCTTCCATAAGGGTTTTGGCATTTTATTACTGGAAAAGGATTTTTATACTTGATCCATTTTTGTTCATAAATGTAAACCTGCGAAATCACTATGGTATACCGCTATAATGGTCACACATGGAAGTTTGAAAAACATGCAAAAATTACAAGATGTCTATATCTTTTGAAAAGTCGAATCTATTTGGTAGAATGGAAGAGAAAATTGAAATATTGATGTTTATCAATTGACAAAAATGTTAGACTCCATGTGGGTATATGTATCGTAGAGATTCCTTTTACTATTCGAAATGTAATTTCAAAACAAAGAGCTTATAATCTATATAGAAATTCAGGGTGAAAAGGACATTTCTGATATATAGGAGAAGACCTCCTTAGTAGAGGGAGATTCGAGGTATCCCCAATTTTTATGCAAGGCATTTAGAACCAAACAAGTATGTCCATGATGGCATGCAGTCTAGACACTATTGGCCCTAACTTATTGTGACAAAACTAAAAGCTTAGTGCTTTCTTATTTTGTGGTTATGCGATTCTAGTAAAGTACATTTTAAATTGATTCCAATTTTTAGGACAACCTTACAGCATTGAAACTATGCACACCCCATATATCACCGGTCTATAGTCACAAGGAACAGTAAGGAGGTCGTTTTCGGTTGAAGTGTGGACAGGGAGATTCATAGTATTCGAGAAACGTGAAGTACCTATCAGTCAGCCTAGAGGATTTGGAGTGGAGTGGTTTTTTGCTGCTGAGATGGATGAGGAGTTGGTGGACTACTCCTCTAATCTGTTGGATTCAGAGCCAATTTGGACAAAATCTCCACATCAGCCTTCTAGTTTGGAGCTACTGGGAATAGATGGGAATAGATGGTTCACCGACACTGTAGGTGGTCTCTACTAGGTTTCATTCGGAGGAGGTATTCGACAACACATTGCATTTTGCAATAGAAAGCATGTCTCAACATCTAGACAAACATCATTAGGGTTTCAAAGCGGTGGACTCCTGTTATCTCAAGCATGGGATTTTGTCCAAATCTCGCTAGATCTACCGGTACCATCCCCTTCAACCTTACAATTTTTGGAAACTTGTATTAACCCTAGCTCAATGAAGGAAAGGGAAGTTGGAATTCCCAATAGTGAAGGAATAAAGGGGGTTTTGGAATATCTAGATGGACAGGTTTCTTTGGGGATCCAACAACCTCCATATATTTCAGCGGGGAGGAGGGCAAAAGCTACATCGACATTACACGAGTTAGGGGTTTCTTCCTTGGCCCAGACCTTTGGATGTTTCACTGGAATTGCTATCAGTGCAGTAGACCACTGTTGGTCAGAAGCTAGGGCGTGCAATACCGAAGGTCATCTCTCGAAGGGTTTAGGAAATTCAGAAGAAGGAGAACCTGAGACAAGGGGAAAAAAATATAAATCCACCCAAGTAAAGGAAAGGGAGCGACAACTGGTTATTGAGGAAGGTATTATATTGAATGAGGTCATGGACCCGGGGATTGAGTCCTCGTTGGTAGGGTTCGGGTCGCAATTATTCAACAACACGCCTGAATAAATGAATTGTGGAGGTTTGGGGACAAGTCTTGGATGATATGTCGCTTGTGGTAACTATGACCAGGGGCTGGTTCGAGCTTAGTTTCACAAAATCGGAACATGAGAAGTGGGTTTTGACAAAATTTCGAAACATTGAAATGGATCATATTATGTTGAAGAGATGGTTTCCATTATTTGACCCAGGATGTGAACAATTGGAAGTTGGTTTGATTTGGGTTAGGGTTCCGAGACTGCCGTTACAATTCTGGACAGAAGATGTTTTTAGAAGAAATGATGATGATTTGGGCATATTTTTATACTATGAAAAATCTTTTGTTGAGATGGGTAAGATGGCCAATATCATTAGCTTTAATGAATTTAGGCCAATATCATTGTGTAATTTCATATATAAAATCATAGCCAAAATCGTTGCTAATAGAATCAAACCTATCTTATCCTAGCACATATCATTTCAGCAGTTTGCATTTTTGGAAAATTGACATATCCATGAAGCCATTGGTATTGCACAGGAAGGCCTCCACTCCATAAAAGTAAAGAAATTGAAAGGAATGATTTTTAAAATTGATTTATCTAAAGCATATGATATGACAAGTTGGTTGTACCTTCAGATGCTATTGACTCACATAGGATTTCATAATGATTTTATAAATTAGATTATGTGTATTGTAACATTTGTTTCTTATAACATTCTGATCAATGACTCATCTACAATTTTTTTCCATGCTAAACGTGGACTTAGGCAAGGATGCCCATTATCTCCCCTTGTTTTCCTATTGGTCATGGAAGGCTTGAGTAGATTGATGACAGATGAAAGGAATCATGGGAGATTTAAAGGTGTAAAAATGTCTGCAAATATAATCCTATCTCATTTACTATTTTTTGATGATGTTCTCATGTTTCTGAGTGGGGCTATTAGTGATACATCAGTTCTCTTCGATGTTATAAAAAATTTCTCCAAGGATAGAGGGATTGAGACAAATCAGGAAAAATCCACTTTATCAACATCAATTTTTTTTTAATATGAATTAAACTACGCTACATAAAAATTTCTCTATAGACAGTTGGAATTTGATGAGGGACTGAAGTACCTTCGCTTTTAAATGAAACTAAACAACTATAAAGTAGAAGATTGGACATGGATTGTAGCTAAAATCGAAAGCATATTAAATATTTGGCATCATCGATGGATTTCTAGGGTTAGTAGATTAGTACTTATTAACTCTATTTTGGAGGCCATCCCTGTATATTGGATGTCATTATCTTGGATTCCAAAAGGGATACTCCATAAAATTCAACAAATATGTTGTAGATTTCTCTGGCAAAGGAAGAAAGAAGGTAAACTCTTTGCATGGGTTAGCTAGGAGTAAATTGCCTTGCCCAAAAAATGTGGTGGGTGGGGGATGAAAAACCTATTCATCTTTTCAAAAGCTTTGGCTGCTAAAATGGGGTGGCATTTAATCTCCACAAATAGTTTATGGAAACAAGTGGTTACTTAGAAATATGTTAACTCACTTCACATTGAGGAATGAATCAGATTGCCTCAATGGAACAAAACATATGTCTCCTTGATCTGGCGTGCGGTTTTAAATTCCTTTGATTATATCACAACAGGTTTGTCCTGGAGAATGGGGATAAGGGAGTGGGTCCACGTTGGTTTGGATGCTTGTTCGGGAAGTGGTAATGTCCATATCCTTCCCCTTGGCTTGCAATAGTTCTGTTGTCACTCACTGCATTATGAGTTTTCAGTTGTCCCAAGTGCCAAATAGAAGTGAAGTTTGAAGCCATTTTTCAAGCCATGGAAGATCTCAAAGCTAAATCAAACCCTCTCCATTGGATAGTGTTCAGAATAATCTTTCCAATGGTAGGTGGAAGTCCAAAAACAAACTCCTAGATTAGAAGTTAGAGTAGATTGAAGATATCGTTTCAAAGCGAGAAAACAAAAGAAAATGGCTAAGGCTCAGGCTCATCACAAATCGCAATCAAGGCTTTTCTGAAGCAACAATAGGGGAAAATAGTGAAATATGTGATCAGTTGATCACCGATAACATACACCGCAGATTGGCAGGTCCAAAGCAAGGCAGATTGGTAATCGGAAGGTCCCAGGCACAATCTATCGACTTATCACGGTGGGAGATCCCGGGAACAATATATCGACTTATCGGCAGTTGGAGATCCCGCATGTTGGACATCCCGCAATATCGACGATTATGGACATGACTGGGTTTAAAAAGATTGTGAAGTGGAAAAGTCCTGATATTGTGTAAAGTCTCCAAGAGGGGTCGAAGACCATTTAACAAAGGATTGCAGCAAAAAACCAAGGACAAGTGGGCCCTTTTCTCTCTCCTCTAGGGCGCCACGTGGCGGAATATCATATGTCCTTATGAATCCACATGGTAGCTGACGTTAGCATGATGTGGCAGTACGAAGGACACGTGGCATGCAGATTTGGCATTTTTAGGGGTCCTATGGGGGCATATTCGGGTGACATGTGTCACCACTCGAGAAGTTCCACGTGGCACTAATGATGTCACCAAAGGGCTAATCCTGCAAATCAGCGATCGCACAGGCCAAAGTTCCTCCTTTGCTGAAGTCCCTCCCGGCTTGCGATTGCGATATGCAGGAACTCTTTTGGATGTAATATTTTATAAAATAGATTTAAAGGGTTGTCAGGTCCATCCCTTTTCAAAGTTCGCATATTAATTAAACAACCCCCATCTTCGGAGGGTCCAAATTGACTCCACCCATATCGACGGCTCCTAGGCCTTTTCGGACCCCCTCACCATGTTTCCCTTTATTGGCGAGG
Organism: Pinus tabuliformis; assembly: GCA_031772625.1. Lineage (NCBI taxonomy): Eukaryota > Viridiplantae > Streptophyta > Pinopsida > Pinales > Pinaceae > Pinus > Pinus tabuliformis. The sequence goes on from CM062804.1 coordinate 1,255,104,481, forward strand.
GGGGGTCCGAAAAAGTGGTTTCCCCGCCAGGACCCACCGCTACATGTCCCTCTCATAATATTTCACACCCCCCCCCCCACCACTTACCACTTAACACTCATGCCCCCCTCCGAAAACCACTCGTCCTCACACTCTCTCCCACCAATGGTCCTGCACCCTTTTCCACCTATCGCTCGGCTCCATGTCAATTGACTGTTACATCCTCCCAATTATGTCACCCTCACTTCCGTTCCACCTCCACTCCCCTACTACCACGACCAGGTAGTTTAGAATTTTAAAGGTGAGATGGGTTGGTTGCCGTGGAATTTAATAAAGGAGATGGAGCATTCAAACTTAGCATGGACAAACCCAGACAATCTCCTTGTGACACGAAATCTGAGTCGATGCTGACAAAAGTAAAAAGGACTTAGTAGCTCAGGAGGACTTGATTATCTAGCATGGTGCACCCATATAGAGGGAAGACGAAGTACGCCTAGGGATCCTCTGCTTCAGTGCTGCGGAATGAAACTGATAGTGCCCACTCCTAGCTTCAAAGGATGAATGGTTCAAGCACTAAAGGACGAAGCGACGGGAGTTGGCTGAGTAACACAAGAGGCCAGACCGTGAGAAAAACTACAACCTGAAGCAGAAGCGATCACATGGATGGGCATGAAGATATTTTGTTAACATTCTTATCTGACTGTGGACTGATTTTCTATCTTGTAATGTGTCTCCATTTAATGAGGCAATTAATATTTTGTAATATTTTTGGGCCACGGAGCCATCCCTGGCCGTGACAACTAGTCAATCTGACAACTAAGACTCTGCAGAAGATATTTTTTTGTAATGAATGTTCAAACACTGCCCTCTCCAAATAAATAGGGGGAAGCGACACTTTACAAAGGTTCAGAAATCCTAAAGAAAATCTTAGATGTTATTTTTAGATTGTATGACTTTATAATACAGATCTTTCAGAATATCAAGTAAATGTTGGTGATTCCCCCTTCGAGTATTACAATATGTTATCCCTCTGTTAAAACCCATTATGTTCATGTTTCTTCTTTGAATTCATGCAATCAAAGGTGCTAGAAATATTTAATACTTCCTCACAGATTCATTTGTATTGACTTATTAATGCATATGCCTGTATGGATTATTGAGATTATATCTTTAAAATTGCATTACATGAATCATAGCATTCGGTCTCTCTTTTATCCATTATATCTACCTGTAAATGAAATAAGTATAGAAATTCTTAATGCTTCAAGTTGTATGTGTTAAATGTAGAATTCTTGATGCTTTAAGCTCTATATGATGAGTTGCACTTTCTTCTTATCCTCTCTCATTGCTCTACAAAAGCTTATTAAACTATAAGCCCTTGAACTACTCGGCCTCCACCATTTTATGCACATATTTTTGTGAACTGCATATGTGAAGAAGTACCATAAATACATGACTTATACCTTTGGATGAATGAACCATCCCATTCCTTTTCATATATATATATATATATATATATATGTAGAGAGAGAGAGAGAGAGTATATGTGATGTCTCCATTTTCCTAAGAATCATTTGAGACATGTGAAATCTAGATGTGCCCAAGCACTGGTCTTGTGAGCAGTCCAAGGCTTTCTCTGGGAGCGACAACATCTTCTGGTGCCATTGTCGGGGAATGTATTGAAGAACTTTTCCCTTGGCATACGACAAGTTGAGCACTATTTATGTAGGTGAGAAAAGACGTTCTGATTGCATCCACATCAACTTGGCAACTCCACGAACCCCATTATCATTTACCATCCTGGCTTTTAAAGATACCCACACTCGCTGAGATACCTCTCATTAGAAAGCCCCATTTGTATCTGACCCAGAGAAATTAATTTTCAGAAAAGTCTAGAAGGAGAAAACTCCTACTACCTGCGATACTGTCCCATTAGTCTTTGAGTCTTCCTCATCCAACTCTCAACCCGTTGTTACTCACTACTCAGGATTTAATCCTAAGACCCTTACATAATCTGCTTTCAGTCTAGCCACTCCTACCACTGTGTTTTTGGCCCACTTTCCTTAGGAAAGTGTCAATCCCCCTCCATTAATTCAGATGGTTGTTCTGGGTTTTTGCTGAATAAATATGCCCCTCTTGGTTTACATTAGGGCCTAAGTTATATGCCCCAAGACTACCTAAAGCTTCTGCCTAGGTTCAATGGGGAGGATGAAAACATTGCATAGAGACACATTAAATCCTTCTGTGATTTTGTTGAGAATATAAACATAGAACAACTGGATGTGGTCCTGAGACTTTTTGTACAATCCCTTGATGGAGAAGCCAGAAAATGGTTTAAAGCCCTACCCAATGCCTCCATCACTACCTGGGAGGAACTTGAAAAATCTTTCACACAAAAATGGGGTGAAAAGAGAAATCATGAGTACCTCCTCACAGAGTTTAACGCTATAAGGAAGAATCCAAAAGAGGATATCTCAGAATTTATAAAAAGGTTCAATAAGCAGTATAATAACATGCCGGGTGAGATAAAGCCTCCTCCAGCTACTACTCGAGTAGCTTTTTTGGGAGCCTTTGAATCTGACTTTGGTTTTACTCTAAGGGAAAGGAAGTCTCTCACTTTAGATCAACTCCAAATCGATGTGCTTGAGGTGGAAGCAAATTTCACCTCAGTCAGGAAGTCAAGAGGAAAGCATGAAACTATGGAGAATAAATGAGGGAAAGAAGAGGCATCCTCCTTTGGTCAAGATAAAGAATCACCAGACCTGAAGTGGGATGAACTCATCAGGATTTTATCACATAAGGTTGGAAAGCTTGAACTCGAGAACAAGAGTCTCTCAAAACAGAATGCTCAAGGCAACAAACGGGGTTATAACCCACAGTAAAGAATGCCTCCATCGCAGATACTTCCAAGGGAAGGAAAGGAACATCTTGAACATATCCCTCATCCTCTATATTTAGAAGATGATCCCGATAAACAATTGTCAGATACACATGAGATGCAGGGAAACTTGTATTCCGCTTTCTCTAAAGAAGAACATGAAAATATGGCTCACCAGGAGACTAGTCATGATAGAGAAGTAGCAGCAAATGAGGAGGATATAGATTATTATTTCAAAAAGTTTGCATATTTCATGCAGGAACAACTACACCAAAGGTATGATCTAAGATCTCCAAGAAAGAGGTCGAGGGAACCATAACAACTAGAGGGAACTGCTCCCCAAGATATTCCCTCAGTACCAGATAAAGGGAAAGTTAAGCTGAATCCCGACTCTTCCAATATAACAGTCTCCTCAAATAAGGAAAGCAATAGTTTTGAGGGACACACAGAAAAGGAGGCACTTGTTTTGTTAAAAACTGCCAGTGATAAGGAAGGAGAAGCAGAGCCAAGAGGTATAGAAAAAGTTTAACCTACATTCAATCATCAGAAGGAGCTTGAAAAGGTAAAGATTCTTGTTCCTCTGATCGATCTTCTAAATAAGGTTACTTATAAAGCTCAATTCTCTCAATTCATGCACCCATCCACCTCAGCAAAAACCCATGACAGTTTAAACATTCAAGAGGAGAGGCCCATTGTTTCTTTTGGGCGGCATGTGGAAGAACTTGATCCCTCTACCGCACCCTTCTACGTGACCCTAGTAATCCATGACCTCTTATTGCATAATTGTATGTTGGACTCTGAAGCCTCACATAATCTCATGCCCTTGGCTGTGATGGAACAAATCGGCTTGCAGATCACTAGACCCTACAAGGACCTATACTCCTTTGACTCTAAGAGGGTCAAATGCGTGGGAATGATAAAAGATATGGTGGTAAACCTGGATCAGATCCCTGTAAAGAGCGTAGTGATGGACATAGTAGTGGCAGATGTTCCCCCTCGATTCAGCATGCTCCTATCTAGGTCTTGGGGTTCCAAGGTGGGGGGGCTCTATAAAATTAGATCTAACTTATGCCACTATTCCCACTTTTGAAGGCGAAGAAAGGAGGTTGTATAGAGAGTCCAGATTTGTAAAAACTGTGACCCCAGCTGAAGGCTCTAAAAATTCTCCAGCGTATGGAAAAGAAGGCAACCTCTCTTGCATGTACCTAGAAGAATATGAAACCATCTTAGAAGAAACACAAGTACTTCTAACGATGCAGTTAGACCACCAGCACACAGATGAAAACCAAGTGTGTAAATTATACTTTGATGGAGAAAATTCCAAAGAGGGAAATGGAGTAGGAGTACTTTTGGTACATCCCGAGGGCAACTTAATACCCCTCTCATCCAAGCCAGAGTTTGAGGCAACCAACCACATGGCAGAGCATGAAGCATTTCTCCTTGGGCTACAAACAACAAGCAATGTGAATGTCGAATGCTTAACTATGCGTGGAGACTCCGAGCTGATTATAAATATTATCAAACAATTTGTAGAAGTAGGTAAGGAGTTCAGTAACTCAATTAGAATATTCATGGAGGAGATTAAAAGAGTTGAGCATCAATTACCAAGTTGGGAACACATACCAAAATGTTTTTCCAAAGATTTTATGACGTACATTCTGGTTTTAATTGCTGAATTTCTAGAGAACAATGGAATAAGGTCCAGTACCCTAATGTTGAGATGGCGTCACTAGAAGGTTGTTTTTTAGAATCAGTTGAATTTTGAGTTGCCACTCCTTTTCTTCCTCTGCCTTCTCATAAGAGGTATGAGAAGAACTCAGTCAATTAGCCATTTTCTTAACTAGCTGCATTAGAGAGAAGAGATCACCTAGTATATGTATTTTCAGTAGGTATGGACAATTTTCATTCAAGTTTGAAGCCTGAGGATAAGGCCCTAAGACTTTGGTGATGTGTTGTTAACAATTTTTATTTTTCTTAAAAGTTTTCAGCTATGTAAGTCAGTCAGTTAGTAAATCTTACAATCATTTAGTCAGTTTTTCGTCAGTCAGTTAATTTTTTGGTTTTTATGATGAATCCATGCCTAATGGAAAGAAGGATACTAGTTTGAAAGTTCTCAACACCTTTCTAGCAAGGCACTATCCCTAGTTGGAGCCAATTTTTTCACTCACTGCATTATGAGTTTTCAGCTGTCCCAAGTGCCAAATAGTAGTGAAGTTTGAAGCCATTTTCTAGACATAAAAACTCTCAAAGCTAAATCAGACCCTCTCCAATAGATAGTGTCCAAAATAAGCTTTCCAATGGTAGGTGGAAGTCCAAAAACGGACTTGTGGATCAGATGTTAGAGAAGATTGAAGATATTGTTTCAAAGCTAGAAAACAAAGGAAAAATGGCTAAGGGTCAGGCTCATCGCAGATCACAATCGGGGCTTTTCTGAAGCAAAAATAGGGGAAAACAACGAAATATGCAATCAACTGATCACCAATATCACACATCGCATATTGGCAGGTCCAAGGCAAGGCAGATCGACGATCAGAGGGTTCTAGGCACAGTCTATCGGCTTATCGGCGGTGGGAGATCTCGGGCATAGTATATCGACTTATCAGCAGTTGGAGGTCTTGCATGTCGGACTTCCCACAATATAATAAATCTCACAATATCAACGATTATGGACAAGACTGGGTTTAAAAGGATTGCGAAGTGGAAAAGTCCTGATATAATGTAAAGTCACCAAGAGGGGCCGAAAACCATTTAAAAAAGGATTGCAGCAAAAAACCAAGGGCAGGCGGGATCTTTTCTCTCTCCTCCAGGGGCCCACGTGGTGGAATACCATTGGTCCCTAAGAATCCACATGGCAGCTGATGTCAGCATGACGTGATAGTACGGAGGACACGTGGCACGCAGATTTGGCGTTTTTAGGGTTCCTATGGGGGCATATCCGGACTACACGTGTCACCACTCGAGAAGTGCCACGTGGAACTAATGACATCACCAAAGGGCCAATCCCACAAATCAATGATCGCATAAGCCAAAGTTCCTCCTCCATCGAAGTCCCTCCCGACTTACGATTATGATATGCGGGAACTCTCTTGTATGCAATATTTTATACAATAGATTTAAAGGGTTGTCAAGTCCATCCCTTTTCAAAGTCCGCATATTAATTAAACAACCCCCATCTCTGGAGGGCCCAGATTGACTCAACCCTGATCGATGGCTCCCAGGCCTTTCGGCCCCCCTACCCCACCTGCCATGTTTCCCTTTATCAACGGGGGGGGGGGGGGTCCGAAAAAGCGGTTCCCCATCAGCCCCACCGCTACGTGTCCCTCTCATATTATTTCACACCTACCCCCTCACTTACCACTTACCACTCATGCCCCCCTCTGAAAACCACTCATCCTCACACTCTCTCCCACCAGTGGTCCCGTACCCATTTCCACCTATCGCTCGTCTCCACATCAACTGACCGTTACATCCTCTCGGTTACGTCACCCTCACTTCCGTTCCAGCTCCACTCCCCTACTGCCACAACCAGGTAGTGTAGAACTTTAAAGGCGAGATAGGTTGGTTGCTATGGAATTTAATAAAGAAGATGGAGCATTCAAACTTAGCATGGATAGACCCAGACAAACCCCTTGTGACGCGAAATATGAGTCGCCACTGACAAAAGTAAAAAAGGACTTAGTAGCTCGGGAGGACATGATTATCTAGCATGATGCCCCCATACAGAGGGAAGATGAAGTGCCGCCTAGGGGTCCTCTGTTTCAATACTGCGACATGAAACTGATAGTTCCCACTCTCAGCTTTAAAGGATGAATGGTTCAAGCAATAAAGGACGAGGTGACGGGAGTCGGATGAGTAACAGAGGAAGTGAGACTGTGATCAAAACTACAACCTCAAGTAGAAGCGATCACAAGGATGGGCATGAAAATATTTTGTTAACATTCTTATCTCACTTTTGACTCATTTGTTATCCTATAATATGCTGCCCTTTAATGAGGCAATTAATATTTTGTAATATTTTTGTGCCACAGAGCCATCCTTGGTCAAGACAGCTAGTCGATATGATAGCTGAGACTCAGAAAAAGATATTTTGTTGTAATGAATGTTCAAACACTCCCCTCTCCAGATAAATAGGGGGAAGTGACACTTTACAAAGGTTCAGAAATCCTAAAGAAAACGCTAGATGTTATTTTTATACTGAATGACTTTATAATACAAATCTTTCAGAATATGAAGTAAATGGTGGCGATTCCCTCTTCAAGTATTATAGTATGTTCTCGCTCTATTAAAACCAATTATGTTCATGTTTCTTCTTTGAATTCATGCAATCATAGCTGCTAGAAATATTTCATACTTCCTCACATATTCATTTGTATTGACTTATTAATGCATATGGTTGTATGGATTATTGATATTATATCTTTAAAATTGCGCTACATGAATCATAACATTCAGTGTCTCTTTTGTCCACTATATCTACCCATAACTCAAATAAGTATAGAAATTCTTAATGCTTCAAGCTATATGTGTTAAATGTAGAATTCTTGATGCTTTAATCTCTATGTGTTGAGTTGCACTTTCTTCTTATCCTCTCTCATCGCTCTACGAAAGCTTATTAAACTATAAGCCCTTGAACTACTCGACCTCCACTATTTTATGCACATATTTTTGTGAACTGCATATGTGAAGAAGTACCAAAAATACATGACTTATACCTTTGGATGAATGAACCATCCCATTCCTTTTAATATATATATATATATATATATATATATATATATATATATATATATATATATATATATATATATATAGATATATATATATATATATATATATATATATATATATATATCTATATATATATATATATATATATATATAGAGAGAGAGAGAGAGAGAGAGAGAGAGAGAGAGAATATATGTGATGTCTCCATTTTCCTAAGAATCATTTGAGACATGCAAAATCTAGATGTGCCCAGGCACTGGTCTTGTAAGCAGTCCAAGGCTTTCTCTGGGAGTGACAACATCTTCTGGCACCATTGTCGAGGAACGTATTGAAGGAATTTTCCCTTGTTATACGACAAGTCGAGCACTATTTATGTAGGTGAGAAAAGACGTTCTGATTGCATCCACATCACCTTGGAAACTCCACAAACCCCATTATCATTTACCATCCTGACTTTTAAAAATCCTCACACTTGCTGAGATACCTCTCAGCAGAAAGCCCCATTTGTATTTGACCCAGAGAAATTAATTTTCAGGAAAGTCTAGAAGGAGAAAACTCCTACTACCTGCGCTACTGTCCCATCAATCTTTGAATCTTCCTCATCTAGCTCTCAACCCGTTATTACTCACTACTCAGGATTTACTCCTAAGACCCTTACATAACCTGCTTTCAGTCTAGCCACTCCTACCACTGTGTTTTTGGCCCAATTTCCTTAGGAAAATCTCAATCCCCCTCCATTAATTCAGATGGTTGTTCTGGGTTTTTGCTGAATAAATATGCCCCTCTTGATTTACCTCAGGGCCTAAGTTATATGCCCCAAGACTACCTAAAGCTTCTGCCTAGGTTCAATGGGGAGGATGAAAACATTGCACAGAGACACATTGAAACCTTCTGTGATTTTCCTGAGAATCTAAACGTAGAACAGCTGGATGTGGTCCTGAGACTTTTTGTACAATCCCTTGATGGAGAAGCCAGAAAATGGTTTAAAGCCCTACCCAATGCCTCCATCACTACCTGGGAGGAACTTGAAAAATATTTCACACAAAAATGGGGTGAAAAGAGAAATCATGAGTACCTCCTCACAGAGTTTAACGCTATAAGGAAGAATCCAAAACATGATATCTTAGAATTTATAAAAATGTTCAATAAGAAGTATAATAACCTGCCAGGTGAGATAAAGCCTCCTCTAGCTGCTACTCGAGTAGCTTTTTTGGGAGCCTTTGAATCCGACTTTGGTTTTACTCTAAGGGAAAGGAAGTCTCTCACTTTAGATCAACTCCAAATCGATGTGCTTGAGGTGGAAGCAAATTTCACCTCAGTTGGGAAGTCAAGAGGAAAGCAGGAACCTACTGAGAATAAAAGAGGGAAAGAAGAGGCATCCTCCTCTGGTCAAGATAAAGAATCACCAGACCTGAAGTGGGATGAATTGGATAAACTCATCAGGATTTTATCACATAAGGTTGGAAAGCTTGAACTCAAGAACAAGAGTCTCTCCAAACAGAATTCTCAAGGCAACAAACAGGGTTATAACCCATAGTAAAGAAGGCCTCCATTATAGATACTTCCAAGGGAAAGAAAGGAACAGCTCAAACAGATCCCTCATCCTCTATATTTAGAAGATGATCCCGATGAACAATTTTCAGATACACATGAGATGCAGGGAAACTTGTATTCCGCTTTCTCTGAAGAAGAACATGAAAATATGGCTCACCAAGAGACCAGTCATGATAGAGAAGTAGCAACAAATGAGGAGGATATAGATTATTATTGTAAAAAGTTTTCATATTTCATGTAGGAACAACTACACCAAAGGTATGATCTATGATCTCCAAGAAAGAGGTCGAGGGAACCATAACAACTAGAGGCAACTGCTCCCCAAGATATTCCATCAGTGCCAGATAAAGGGAAAGTTAAGTTGAATCCCAACTCTTCCAATATAACAGTCTCCTAAAATAAGGAAAGAAATAGTTTCGAGGGACACAGAAAAGGAGGCACTTGTACTGTTAAAGGCTACCAGTGATAAGGAAGGAGAAGCAGAGCCAAGAGGTATAGAAAAAGTTTAACCTACATTCAATCATCAGAAGGAGCTTGAAAAGGTAAAGATTCTTGTTCTCTGATCAATCTTCTAAAGAAGGTTACCTATAAACCTCAATTATCTCAATTCATGCACCCATCCACCTTAGCACCAACCCATGACAGTTTAAACCTTCAAGAGGAGAGGCCAATGGTTGTTTTTGGGCTGCATGTGGAAGAACTTGATCCCTCTACCACACCCTTCTATGTGACCCTAGTAATCCATGACCTCTTATTGCATAATTGTATGTTGGACTCTGAAGCCTTGCATAAACTCATGCCCTTGGCCGTGATGGAACAACTCGGCTTGCAGATCACCAGACCCTACAAGGACCTATATTCCTTTGACTCTAAGAGGTTGAAATGCGTGGGAATGATAAAATATATGTTGGGAAACCTGGATCAGATCTCTGTAAAGAGCGTAGTGATGGACATAGTAGTGGCATATGTTCCCCCTCGATTCAGCATGCTCCTATCTAGGTCTTGGGGTTCCAAGGTGGGGGGGCTCTATAAAATTAGATCTAACTTATCCGCTATTCCCACTTTTGAAGGCAAAGAAAGGAGGTTGTATAGAGAGTCCATATTTGTAAAAACCGTGACCCCAGCGGAAGGCTCTAAAAATTCTCCAGCGTATGGAAAAGAAGGCGACCTCTCCTGCTTGTACCTAGAAGAAGATGAAACCATCTTAGAAGAAACACAAGTACTTCTAACGATGCAGTTAGACCACCAGCACACAGATGAAAACCAAGTGTGTAAATTATACTTTGACGGAGAAAATTCCAAAGAGGGAAATGGAGTAGGAGTATTGTTGGTACATCCCGAGGGAAACTTGATACCCCTCTCATCCAAGCCAGAGTTTGAGGCAACCAACAACGTGGAAGAGCATGAAGCATTGCTCCTTGGGCTACAAACAACAAGGAATGTGAATGTCGAATGCTTAACTATGCGTGGAGACTCCGAGCTGATTATAAATAATATTAGATAATTTATAGAAGTAGGTAAGGAGTTTAGTAACTCAATTAGAATATTCATGGAGGATATTAAAAGAGTTGAGCATCAATTACCAAGTTGGGAACACATATCAAAAATTTTGTCCAAAGATTTTATGAGGTACATGCTGGTTTTAATTGCTGAATTTCTAGAGAACAATGGAATAAGGTCTAGTACCCTAATGTTGAGATGGTGTCATTGGAAGATTGTTTTTTAGAATCAGTTGAATTTTGAGTTGCCACTCCTTTTCTTCCTCTGCCTTCTCATAAGAGGTATGAGAAGAACTCAGTCAAGTAGCCATTTTCTTAACTAGCTTCATTAGAGAGAAGAGATCACCTAGTATATGTATTTCCAGTAGGTGTGGACAATTGTCATTCAAGTTTGAAGCCTGAGGATAAGGCGCTAAGACTTTGGTGATGTGTTGTCAACAATTTTTATTTTTCTTAAAAGTTTTCAGCTATGTAAGTCAGTCAGTTAGTAAATCTTACAATCATTTAGTTAGTTTTTCGTCAGTCGGTTAATTTTTTGGTTTTTATGATGACTCCATGCCTAATGGAAAGAAGGATATTGGTTTGAAAGTTCTCAGCACCTTGCCAGCAAGGCACTATCCCTAGTTGGAGCCAATTTTTTCACTCACAGCATTATGAGTTTTCAGTTGTCCCAAGTGCCAAATAGTAGTGAATTTTGAAGCCATTTTCTGGCCATAAAAGCTCTCAAAGCTAAATTAGACCCTCTCCACTAGATAGTGTTCAAAATAAGCTTTCCAATGGTAGGTGGAAGTCCAAAAACAGACTCGTGGATCAGAAGTTAGAGCAGATTGAAGATATTGTTTCAAAGTTAGAAAACAAAGGAAAAATGGCTAAGGGTTATGCTCATCGCAAATCGCAATCGGGGCTTTTCTGAAGCAACGATAGGGGAAAACAACAAAATATGTGATCAATTGATCACCAATATCACACATCGCAAATTGGCGGGTCCAAGGCAATGCAGATTAACAATCAGAGGGTTCCAGGCACAATCTATTAGCTTATTGGCAGTGGGAGATACTGGGCATAGTATATCGACTTATCAATGGTTGGAGGTCCTGCATGTCAGACTTCCCACAATATCATAAATCCCACAATATCGATGATTATGGATAGGACTGGGGTTAAAAATATTGTGAAGTGGAAAAGTCTTGATATAATGTAAAGTCGCCAAGAGGGGCCGAAAACCATTTAACAAAGGATTGCAGCAAAAAACCAAGGGCAGGCGGGCCCTTTTCTCTCTCCTCCAGGGGGCCACGTGGTGGAATACCATTGGTCCCTAAGAATCCACATGGAAGTTGATGTCAGCATGACGTGACAGTACAGAGGACACGTGGCACGCAGATTTGGCGTTTTCAGGGGTCCTATGGGGGCATATCCGGGCTACACGTGTCACCACTCAGGAAGTGCCATGTGGCACTATTGACATCACTAAAGGGCCAATCACACAAATCAATGATCGCACAAGCCATAGTTCCTCCTCCATTGAAGTCCCTCCCGGCTTATGATTGCGATATGTGGGAACTCTCCTGTATGCGATATTTTATACAATAGATTTAAAGGGTTGTTGGGTCCATCCCTTTTCATAGTAAACATATTAATTAAACAACCTCCATCTCCAAAGGGCCTAGATTGACTCCACCTTGATCGATGGCTCCTAGGCCTTTCACCCCCCATCCCTCCATGTTTCCCTTTTTCGGTGTGTGGGGGGTTTGAAAAAGCGGTTTCCCCACCGGGCCCCGCCGCTACGTGTCCCTCTCATATTATTTCACACCCGTCCCCTCACTTACCACTTATCACTCATGTCCCCCTCTGAAAACCACTCATCCTTACACTCTCTCCTGCTAGCGGTCCCGTACCCATTTCCACCTATCGCTCGTCTCCACGTCAACTGACCGTTACATCCTCCCGGTTACGTCACCCTCACTTCCGTTCCACCTCCACTCCCTTACTGCCACAACCAGGTAGTGTATAACTTTAAAGGCGAGATGGGTCAGTTGCTATGGAATTTAATAAAGAAGATGGAGCATTCAAACTCAGCATGGATAGACCCAAACAAACCCCTTGTGACACGAAATATGAGTCACCGCTGACAAAAGTAAACAAGGACATAGTAGCTTGGGAGGACATGATTATTCAGCATGATGCCCCCATACAGAGGGAAGATGAAGTACCACCTAGGGGTCCTCTGCTTCAATACTGCGGCATGAAACTGATAGTGCCCACTCTCAGCTTTAAAGGATGAATGGTTCAAGAAATAAAGGACGAAGCGATGGGAGTCAGCTGAGTAACACAGGAGGTGAGACTGTGATCAAAACTACAACCTCAAGTAGAAGTGATGAAAAGGATGGGCATGAAGATATTTTGTTAACATTATTATCTCATTGTTGACTGATTTGTTATCTTGTAAGATGCTGCCCTTTAATGAGGCAATTAATATTTTGTAATATTTTTGTGCCACAGAGCCATCCCTGGTCGGGACAGCTAGTCGATCTGATTGCTGAGACTCGGCAGAAGATATTTTGTTGTAATGAATGTTCAAACACTCCCCTCTCTAGATAAATAGGGGGAAGTGACACTATACAAAGGTTCAAAAATCCTAAAGAAAATGCTAGATGTTATTTTTAGATTGTATGAATTTATAATATTGATCCAGGTTTTGGTGTGATGAAGGACCCTTCCAAGACCTTTTACTTTCGTGATGTGTTAAATTGCACCTTTAAAAGAACATGAGTGAATACATGTGCATGTTGTAAAGAAGAGGAACAAGACAGTCATCAACAACATAAAAACTCAAGACGTTGATAACGGAGTTCATCTAGGAGGGACTATGTCTCCGGGCCCTGGTGTCAAGATGGTGTAGGCCGCTGCATTAAGTATTGTCAATAATGTTGATGTACACAAGAGATGATGTCGTGATCATACAAGGAAAAATTCCCTCACGCAGGAGTGGCTCTAAGAGATGTTCCACTACTAGAACTCTCAGTCAAAAGACTTCTATCAGTATGACACAAAAACATGCATGATGAGCATCCCACCAACATGGCACAAAAGGGATCTAAAAAACAAACATGCATGATGACAACAAGAGTGTCCCAGCAACATACAACAAGGGATCTCAAAGCATAACATGAAGAGTTATGACAACAAGTACATCACATAGAAGATTCCGCTCAAATCAAGCAAGGAATCATGAAAACATGTAATAAACAAGACCCTGCATCAACATCAATCAAGGATCTGTGCAACATAATGTAGAAAGAAGAAGTACATGAACATATCATATACCACACAACCAAGGGCCATCTGAAGAAGTGGATGTCACACTGCTGAAGCTGCTTGGAACATCGATCGTATGAAGATGGCTACTCACACATGAATTTGGACATCTGCACTAGCACTTAGAAACGTGACTAGAAGAAGAAGTGAGAGAATAAGAAATCTGAAGACACTATTAGATTTGTGGCATCGAGTAGTGCTGAATCGACTGTCCAAAATCTGAATTCTGACAAGTTGAGAATTCTGGGCTCAAGGAATCTTTTAGATTCCCTCGGGATTCGTCAAAGATTCTGCTCCATGAATGGACTGGAAATCTGTAACTCAGATGGCCAATCTGATCTCGCCATTGCGATCCCTACGGAAAACCATGAAAAACAAGTATAAACTTGACTATATTCTGAAATGTCAAAATTTTACCTCATTGGGAAAATTTCATGGCTCATGGTTCCGCTCCTTGTTTTTTGCTGAAATCATGGTTCCACGTGAATTCTGACAATGACCAAAAATTCAGAACTCTGATGAAGAAACGGGTAGCACCGTTTCTCTCGTGGCGACGAGAGGTGTAAAAACCATATAAAGTTTATCAAGATCTGACAAAGTGAAAATTTTTCCCTCCTGCAAAATTCATGGTTCTTGCATAAAAATATTAATTAACCATCTTGAAAAGTGTGCCCGAATTCTACCTCCTCGAACTGCATGTAGAAGTAAAAACTCTGAGTTCAAATAAAAAATATTTGGCAGATTTACCAAGGTCAGTAGTTTGGCGTAATGGCAAATAATAGGAGTTGTTGAGGAGACGTCGGGGGATCAAATCCCGCCCCTCCTGAAATAATACACACAGTTCCTTTTGAAAACCAAAATTATACATTAATGGGGGTCGGGTCCGCATTGGGCGGCCCACCCCTAATCCTCCCACATTATCGACGCATTAATTATCGGCAGTTGGCACTTTGATAGGGCCGACAGTATATATATGGCGCATAAAAATCAATGATCGACATTCCAAATCAGTGATCGGCGTGGTCGTTGGCATATATATCGGCGTGAGTCAAGGGGTATCACCGATAGATATATCGGCGATCGGCCTGATCAGCGCCGATTAAATCGGCGCGATTTAAGGTATTGGGGCAATGTAATATCGACGATAACATATGTGTCGGCGATCGGCGCAAAGATCGGTGCGTATTAATCGGCATATATATAAGGGTCGGGGCAATAGGGTGTGGGCCGGGTCCACTGCCGATGGCTCGCCCACCCCGATATACATGGTTAATATATATATGCGGCATATATATAGTTTGGAATGTTCGGCGGGGGTTATGGCTGCCAATCCTAAACAATTATATATTTTATTTTTTTGATGCGATTTGCGATTTGGGCCAGCAGGAGGTTGTGGCCCATCGGCCTTATAATAATTATTGTTTAATAATATGCAATGGTTGTTTAAAGGGTTGGGGTGATTAGGCCGGCGGGGAGTTATGGCCCGTCGACCTTATAATAAATATAATTTGTTATGAAATTTTGGGGTGGCGGGGGTGGTGGCCTGCCACCTCATAACAATTTTTATTTATTTATAAAGAGGGAGGTGTTTTGAAACTTCTAGAAAATAAGGGTCATTGGGCAAACTAACGAGGCAACAATTTCAACCGATTTCAGGAGCTAGGTTCATGCCTCGAGGTCAGTCAAGTTGTAGGACACTTAAACCTGGGCCACAACCCAACTTTGACCAAACTTTGACTGACCCTTCTCTCTCATACGAGCTCGGTTTGACGAACCGTTCACACCTCCAAGATCAGGATGACGAGATCTATGCTATGGTCCTAGTTCAAAGTCATTCTGAGCACTTTTATTTTTTGAGCCCTCTTTGTCCTCTGTGTCTCTCTGGAGCCACCTAGATCAATCCTCCCCACTGAGGAGCTTTTGGTCCTCCAAAAGCATGAAAAATAATCTGCAACTTTCTCTGTGCCCTGTCTGCATCACAAACATCCTGAAAAGGTCTTGCTTCCATCTCCTTCACCTTTGTTCTTTGGAGCCTTAAGTGATGAGCCGACCCCTACTACCTCTGCAACCTATAGTATATTGTTTTTCAAATTACATGCTTGAATGACATGACCAACTAAAGACCCAAACGTCCCACACTTTCCACGAGTTCATAACACATACTCGGTGGTCAATTTTACAACAGGATGGACGCAATACCTCAGCCATGACACAAGGCCAACCCATCATGGTTGCTTCAAAAAGTGATGGAAAACACATCATCACTGCAATGCATGATTTACATACATAAGGCCAGACATTATTTTTTTGACAAGTGATGGAAACATAACATCACTTCCAGAGTGTAAAATATGACTCAAAACATGACCAGACATCATTGTTGCTAACCAAGTGATGGAAAACACATCATCACTTTTACACTTTAAAATGCAATAAATGATTTAAAAAGGAATGACCATGAAATGACAACATGTCTAGAAACCATTTTTCACTTATCAATGTGAATGGGTCACCTCCTTGAGGTGGTTTTGCTGGTCGAACAATTGCTCTTCCTGGTTCACGCACCGACGTTTTGTCTTTAAGGCGCTGCTCTGGATGGAGCTTCCAACAAGTGGCTCTTTGATGGCCATTTCTGTCGCAATGACTGCAGTAGGCTTTCCTCCATATCTGCTTAACATGTTTCCTTTCATGCTGTTGAGAGGGTTTTTCACGCCTCATGAGTGCTGCCATTCTTTTCCAACACTTAGAAAAGGTATGGTTAGGTAAGCCACAAAAGGTACATGTTTTTCGATGCCTTGATCTTCGCTCATTATTAACAACATGATCATAATCAAAATGAACATTTGAAGATCGAAAATGGTTATACCTTCCTTTGCTGTCTCTGATGTCAATATGGCAATGAGAGCTTGCCTCAGCTCTCTCCCTGCAATGGGCACTGTCGTGGGATGATGGGGATGTTTTCCCATCATTCTCTCTCCTTGACGATGTCTCGGACAACTCTGACACCTTCGAGCACTCTCCTTTCGTGTATCTCGAGCCTGCAAATCGATGTTCATGCACAACCTCCAAAGGTTGAATTATTCCTTGGTTATTAGCACCAAGTTCTTCTTTCTCCTCGTGCCTCGTCCTTCTAAGGAGCCTCATGTTTTTCCCTGTAATTGGGATCTCAAAATCTCCAATAGACATCATACTATGAGAAGATGAAACCGAAAGGAAATCAACATCTTTTACCTTCTCTTTCGATTTGGAAAGAACTGATGAGGGCTGCTCATCATCCGTTGTTGGTGGTTCGCTAACTGTCTCAGTGCCTTCCCCAACTTCTTTCCTGACATACCCAAGTCCTACTTGATGTGGTAATTCCTCTACTTTGATGGGATTAACAATGCCTTGGCCATTAACGCCCAAGCCTTTTCCTTCATACCCCATTCTCTTCAACAGTTTGGAGCCAATTCCTGTGGTATGATTTTCAAAAACAGAAAAATCATCATCAGGAAACATACATGAAGATGGAGAACTACTTTTACCTCACATGGGTCACGCTGCAGCTTTTCCAAGGCCTCGTCCTTTGCTTGCAGCTGTCGTAGCAAACTTTGTTTTTCCTCTTTCTCTTCATGTAGACGCATCTTTAACTCATCATTTTCTATTTGAAGATTTTGTTTGTTTTGCTTCATTCCTTCCATGGCCTCTTTTGTGGCTTGCAACTAAAGCTGCAATCACTCCTTTTCCTCTGTCTCTTTCTGTAAAGTTTCATACACGATTTCCACTCTTTTGGAAATGTTGACCATGGTCTCGTATATCGCTCTTTCATTCTTTGCTGCTGCACATTCCATTGTTCATGCTACGATTCACATCAACGCAAAGACCGCTCTGATACCACTTGATCTAGGTTTGGGTGTGACGAAGGACCCTTCCAAGACCTTTTACTTTCGTGATGTGTTAAATTGCATATTTAAAAGAAAATGAGTGAATACATGTGCATGCTGTAAAGAAGAGGAATAAGACAATCATCAGCAACATAAAAACTCAATATGTTGATAACGGAGTTCGTCTAGGACATACTACATCTCCGGGCCCCGGTGTCAAGATGGTGTAGGCCGCTGCATTAAGTGTTGTCAATAATGGTGATGTACACAAGATATCGTTGGGTTGTGTTATATTCTTTCCATGACTAGCCCACGTAGTTAACGGAGGGGTTAGATGGGGGGCGGAGCCCCCCTTTCGTTGCGTTGATTGCGTAATAAGGGGGTCATAGGGGTTTTGAGGAGTGCAAGTAACCCCACTTTATGGGGTCCGGGGCAGCGCCTCGGAAAATTTTGTTTTTGGAACCTGTGTTAGGTTGGGCAGACCCACCTATGGTTTTGTGCATGATTGTCGCACATGTTTTTTGGACGCAATGGTTTTCGGTCCATGGTATTGGGATGCTTCGGCATGTATAAATATGTATTATAACATTGAAAGGAACATAATGAAAAATCAAGCAGGTAGTCCCGGTTTTGGGGTCCAGAGGAAAATCTCTGTGTATATGTGTTTTATGTGTTATGTTCTCGCATTGTTTATTTTCTGTGTTTTAGAATTCGTATGCAGGTAATTTCTGTACGGAGTTAAAACCTACATTTGGAAGCAGAGCTATTTTGGCTTCAAGGGGATGCTTTTGTTGCTGAGGGGTTTCGCTCGGGCCTGTGGTAGACCCTGTTTAGTGGGAGATCTGCGAGATCGATTCTGGTGGTGAAAGAAGATGGCGAGCAGTGGAAAGATAGAGATCGAGAAATTTAATGGTCAGAGTTTTGAGTTGTGGAAACTCAAGATGGAGGATCTGTTGGTGGATAAAGATAAGTGGATAGCGGTAGATCCAAGTACTAAACCAATGAGAGTATCCGATGAAGAATGGAAGAAGTTGGATCAGAAGGCAAAGAGTACAATACGATTGTGTGTCTCAGATTCAGTATTTCTGAATGTATCAGGGGAAGCTACGGTGAAGGCTTTGTGGGACAAGTTAGGGACTTTATACCAATCTAAGTCTCTGGTGAATAAATTGTTCCTATGGAAAAAGCTGTATAACCTGAGGATGAAAGATGGAGATTCGGTGACAGAGCATCTAAATGCATTTAATACTGTGGTAAGTCAGTTATCATTTGTTGATATTAAAATTTCACATGAAGATAACTGCATCAGTTTTTTGTGTTCTCTACCATATTCGTGGGATAGTTTGGTTTTTGCAATAGGTAGCAATTCAACTGCCTTGCAATTTGATGAAATAGTCTCATCCTTGCTGATAGAGGAAATGAGACGGAAAAATATGGAGAGCCAGAATGGTGATGCCTTGTTTGTATGAGGACGATCCTAGAGCAGAAAGAAAAATAAGTCATCGAGTGGGAGGTCTAAATCTAGAGGGAGATCTAAATCTCCAGGAAAACCTGTAAAGGTGGTGTGCTGGAAATGCGGAAAGGAAGGGCACTACAAAAGGGATTGTAAATCTAAAGCTCCTAATAAAGGAAAGGGATCTGATGATACTCCTTTTGCAGAGGCGAAAACCACCTCAAATGAAGGCGGGGATGTGTACTTGGCTTCTTCAAGGACACATGTAGATCATGAGGCATGGCTGATTGACTCAGGTGCATCCTTTCACTTCACTCCCCATAGAGAGTGGTTCTGCGAGTATGAGAAATATGATGGTGGTGATGTCTTCTTGGGGGACGACAGGAAGGCTAGAATCGTTGGTCGTGGAGAAATAAAGTTGAAGTTGCAAGGTGGAAGGGTTAGAACACTTCCAGGTGTTTTGCATATTCCTGCATTGGCTAGAAATTTTATTTACGTAAGCAAGCTAGATGATGCAGGTGTAAAAATAGTGTTCGATAAGGATACATGCAAAATAGTTTGGGGAGCACTGGTATTGATGCGGGGAGTTCGGATTGGAACTCTGTTCAAGCTGCAAGGTAGCACTGTTATTGATGGGTACAACAGTTCCATGGTTCCTGAATGTGGAGCATAAAATCTAGTGGTCTCTGGAGAGAAGACCATGTTGTGGCATCAAAGGCTTGGACATATTGGAGAGAAAGGGCCTTCGAATACTTCATGGTAAAGGTATGGTAGAAGGTATGAGTAATAGCTCTCTGGATTTTGATTTCTGTGAAAATTGTATATATGGGAAGCAGAATCGGGTGAGTTTCCCCTTTGGTGGTAAGAGGGCGAAACAGATATTAGAGCTTGTGCACAGTGATGTGTTTGGACCTGTGAAGGTTCCATCACTGGGTAAGTCTATGTACTATGTATCATTTATAGATGACTTCTCAAGGAATACATGGATATATTTCCTTAAGAAGAAATCTGAAGTCTTTGACAGGTTTAAAGAATTTAAGGCTCTGGTGGAAAACTAGACAGAGAAGAATATAATGGTGCTGAGGACAGATAATGGTGGAAAATTTTGCAATAAGGAATTTGAAGAATTCTGTAAGAAGTGTGGTATAGCACGACAAAAGACTACTCCATATACACCTCAGCAAAATGGAGTTGCAGAAAGAATGAACAAGACGTTGATGGAAAGGGCAAGAAGCATGCTTAGTGGTGCCGGGTTAGGACAGGAATTCTGGGCAAAGGCGGTGGAGACAAAATGTTACCTGGTCAATAGATCACCTTCATCAACATTGGAGGATAGGACTCCACAAGAGGTATGGACTGGTAAGAAACCCTCTCTTTCACATCTGAGGGTATCTGGATGTGACGCATATGTACATGTTCCAAAGGAGAAACGAACCAAGTTGGATAGTAAATCTAAAAAGTGCATCTTTATTGGGTATAAGGATGGTTTAAAGGGTTATAAACTTTGGAACCCAGTAACAAGGAAGGTTGTGTACAGTCGAGATGTGGTGTTCAGAGAGGTGAAAGATGTTATTAAACATGAAGTCCAACCAAAGGAACCTGAGAAGATAGAGTTTGACCTAAAGGAGGAAGAATCAGACTCTACAACAGAGGAGGAATTAGAAGATGAAGAGCCACAAACTCCGGGTGTGAGAAGATCGGTTCGAGCAAGAAGACAACCAGAAAGGTATAGTCCATTAGCTTTCTATTCAAATTTTGCTCTATCTATTACTGATGATGATCCCAGAACTGTGAAGGAAGTAGTAGATTTAGAGGATGGAAAACTCTGGAAAGAGGTCATGGTTGATGAAATGGCATCTTTGCACAAAAATGAGGCTTGGAATCTGGTGGAGTTGCCGGCTGGAAGGAAACCCATTGGCAGTAAATGGGTGTTCAAGAAGAAGACAAATGCAGAAGGAAAGGTGGAGAAATATAGAGCTCAGTTGGTAGCAAAAGGTTATTCCCAGGTGCCGGGAATTGATTTTGGTGATATTTTTTCTCCTGTTGCCAAGGTAACCTATATTAGATTACTTTTATCTGTTGCTTCTGCTTTTGATTTTGAGGTAGAATAGATGGATGTGAAGACAACATTTCTTCATGGGGATCTAGAAGAGGAGATCGACATGAAGCAACCTGAAGGCTTTGCGGTGAAGGGTCAGAAAGAACTGGTATGCAAGTTAAAGAAGTCTCTATATGGGTTAAAACAGTCACCAAGGATGTGGTATCAAAAATTTGATACATTTATACAGGGACTTGGCTTCACCAGAAGCAAAGTATATCACTGTGTGTATTTTAAATTAATTGGTGACTATGTTATTTATCTGGTCTTGTATGTGGATGATACGTTGCTGGTTGGAAATGACAAAGAAATTATCCAGGATTTGAAGACCCACTTGTCCTCCAAATTCGACATGAAAGATCTTGGTACTGCAAACTATATTTTGGGCATGGAAATTAAAAGAGATCGAACAAAGAGGAAGCTCTGGTTAAACCAGAGGAAGTATGTCGAGATAATATTGTAGAGGTTTAATATGCAGGATAGTAAACCGGTGAAGGTTCCTATTCTTGTAGGTGTAAGGTTATCTGCTGAACAATGTCCCAAGACACAAGAAGAGGAAGAGGACATGTCCCGTGTTCCATATGCAAGTGCAGTCGGTAGCCTGATGTATGCAATGGTTTGTCTAGACCAGACATTGCACATGCAGTGGGAGTATTGATCATGTTTATGTCAAAACCAGGAAAGGAGCATTGGACAACAGTGAAGCAGGTTTTCAGGTATTTGCGTGGCACTAATGATTATGGTTTGTGCTACCAAGGAAGACCAGGATTGGACAGAGCATTGGATATTCGTGGCTTTATTGATGCAAACTGGGCCAGAGATCTGGATCAGAGAAGATCTACAAGTGGGTATGTGTTTAACCTATTTGGAGGTGTAGTCAGTTGGATGAGTAAGAAAATATCTGTAGTGGCACTTCAACTACAAAGGCAGAATACATGGCAGCCACTCATGCAAGCAAGGAAGAATTTTGGTTGCAGAGATTGTGTTCAAGTATGGGATTAGTACAGGGAGCTATAAGGATAGATTATGATATCCAAAGTGCAATTTTCTTGGCAAAGAACCCTGCATATCATTCAAAGACAAAGCACATTGATGTTCAGTGTCACTTTCTGAGGGATATGATAGAATACAAAAAGGTGTTGTTGGTAAAGGTGGACACTTTGAAGGATACTGCAGATGCATTGAAAAACTCTGTGAGCTCTGAGAAGTTCTCTTGGTTTAGAGAAACAATGGGCATTGCAGGGATAGATACATGACTAAGCTCTCTTGTGGCCCCCTGTGGAAAGAAAACAACAAGTGGGAGAATGTTGGGTTGTGTTATATTCTTTCCATGACTAGCCCACGTAGTTAACCGGGGGGTTAGATGGGGGGCAGAGCCTCCAGTTCATTGCGCTGATTGCGTAGCGGGGGGTCATAGGGAATTTTAGGGGTGCAGGTTACCCCACTTTATGGGGTCCGGGGCAGCGCCCTTGAAAATTTTGGTTTTGGAACCTATGTTAGGTTGGGCGGACCCACCTATGGTTTTTTTCATGATTTTCGCACATGTTTTTTGGACGCGAAGGTTTTTCGGTCCATGGTATTGGACGCGATGGTTTTTGGTCCATGGTATTGGATGCTTCAGCATGTATAAATATGTATTATAACATTGAAAGGAACATAATGAAAAATAAAGCTGGTAGTCCCGGTTTTGGGATCCAGGGGAAAATCTCTGTGTATATGTGTTATGCTCTAGCATTGTTTATTTTCTGTGTTTTAGAATTCATATGCAGGTAATTTCTGTACAGGGTTAAAACCTATAGAGATGATGTCGCGATCATACAAGGAAAAATTCCCTCACGCAGGAGTGGCTCTAATAGATGTTCCACTACTAGAACTCTCAATCAAAAGATTCTTATCAGTATGACACAAAAACATGCATGATGAGCATCCCGCCAACAAGGCACAAAAGGGATCTCAAAAACAAACATGCATGACGACAAAAAGAGTATCCCAACAACATACAACAAGGGATCTCAAAGCATATCATGAAGAGTTATGACAGCAAGTACATCACATAGAAGATTCCACTCAAATCAAGCAAGGAATCATGACAACATGTAATAAAAAAGATCCTGCATCAACATCAATCAAGGATCTATGCAACATAATGCAGAAAGAAGAAGTACATGAACATATCATATACATCACAACCAAGGGCCATCTGAAGAAGTGGATGTCACACTGCTGAAGCTGCTCGGACCATCAATCTCAAGGCATCGATCATATGAAGATGACTGCTTGCACATGAATGTGGACATCTGCACTGGCACTTAGAGAAGTTGCTAGAAGAAGAAATGAGAGAATAAGAAATATGAAGACACCATCAGATTTGTGGTGTTGAGTATTGCCGAATCGATTGTCCAAAATCCGAATTCTGAGAAGTTGAGAATTTTGGGCTCAAGGAATCTTTTATATTCCTTCGGGATTCCTCAAAGATTCTGCTCCATGAATGGACTAGAAGTCTACAACTCAGATGGCATATCTGATCTCGCCATTGCGATCCTTGCGGAAAACCATGGAAAACAAGTATAAACTTGACTATATTCTGAAATGTCAAAATTTTACCTCCTTGGGAAAATTTCATGGCTCATGGTTCCACTCCCTGTTTTTTTTTGAAATCATGGTTCCATGTGCATTTTGACAATGACCGAAAAATGTAGAACTCTGATGAAGAAACGGGTAGCACTGTTGCGCTCGTGGTGATGAGAGGTGTAAAAACCATATAAAATTTTTCAAGATCTGATAAAGTGAAAATTTTGCCCTCCTGCAAAATTCATGGTTCATGCATTAAAATATTAATTAACTACCTCGAAAAGCGTGCTCACATTCTGCCTCCTCGAACTGCATGCAGAAGTAAAAACTCAGAGTTTAAATAAAAAATCTTCGATAGATTTACCAAGGTGAGCAGTTTGGCTTAATGGAAAATAATAGGAGTTGTTGAGGAGAGGTCGAGGGATCAAATCCCACCCCTCTCGAAATAATACACACAGTGCCTTTTGAAAACCGAAATGATTCATTAATGGGGGTCGGGTCCGCATTAGGCGGCCCGCCCCTAATCCTCCCACATTATCAGCACATTAATTATCGGCGATCGGCGCTTTGATAGGGCCGACGGTATATATATGGTGCATAAAAATCAGCGATCGGCATTCCAAATCGGCGATCGACGTGGTCGTCGGCATATATATCGGCACGATTCAAGGGGTATCACCGATATATATATCGGCGATCGGCCTGATCAGCGCCGATTAAATTGGCACGATTTAAGGTATCGGGGCAATGTAATATTGGCGATAAAATCAGCGCGATAACATATGTTTTAGCGATCGGCGCGTATTAATTGGCATATATATATAAGCGTCGGGGCGATAGGGTGTGGGGCAGGTCCACCGCCGATGCCCCTCCCACCCTGATATACATGGTTAATATATATATGCGGCATATGTATAGTTTTGAAGGTTCGGCAGGGGTTATGGCCGCCAATCCTAAACAAGTATATATTTTGTTTTTTTTTTTATGCAATTTGTGAATTGGTCTGGCGGGAGGTTGTGGCCCGTCGACCTTATAATAATTATTGTTTAATAATATGCGATGGATGTTTAAAGGGTTGGGGTGATTAGGCTGGCATGGAGTTATGGCCCGTCGGCCTTATAATAAGTATAATTTTTTATGAAATTTTGGGGTGGCGGGTGTGGTGGCCTGCCACCTCATAACGATTATTTTTTATTTATAAAGAGGGAGGTGTTTTGAAACTTCTAGAAAATAAGGGTCATTGGGAAAACTAATGAGGCAACAATTTCAACCGATTTCGAGAGCTAGGTTCATGCCTCGGGGTCGGTCAAGTTGTAGGACACTTAAACCTAGCCGACAACCCAACTTTGACCAAACTTTGACTGGCTCGTTCTCCCTCATATGAGCTCGATTTGACAAACCGTTTGCACCTCCATGATCAGGATGACGAGATCTATGCTCTTGTCCTAGTTTGAAGTCATTCTGAACACTTTGTTTTTTTGAGCCCTCTTTGTCCCATGTGTCTCTCTAGAGCCACCTGGATCAAATACAGATCTTTCAG
The DNA here is from genome assembly GCA_031772625.1 of Pinus tabuliformis. Taxonomy (NCBI): domain Eukaryota; kingdom Viridiplantae; phylum Streptophyta; class Pinopsida; order Pinales; family Pinaceae; genus Pinus; species Pinus tabuliformis. Next base: position 1,255,129,957 of record CM062804.1, read on the forward strand.
AATATCATGTAAATGGTGGCAATTCCCCCTTTGAGTATTACAATATGTTATCCCTCTATTAAAACCCATTATGTTCATGTTTCTTCTCTGAATTCATGCAATCATAACTGCTAGAAATATTTCATACTTCCTCACAGATTCATTTGTATTGACTTATTAATGCATGTGCCTGTATGGATTATTGAGATTATATCTTTAAAATTGCGCTACATGAATCATAACATTCAGTCTCTCTTTTGTCCATTATATCTACCCATAACTCAAATAAGTGTAGAAATTCTTAATGCTTCAAGCTCTATGTGTTAAATGTAGAATTCTTGATGCTTTAAGCTCTATGTGATGAGTTTCCCTTTCTTCTTATCCTCTCTCATTGCTCTACAAAAGCTTATTAAACTGTAAGTCCTTGAACTACTTGGCCTCCACTATTTTATGCACATATTTTTGTGAACTACATATGTGAAGAAGTACCAGAAATACATGACTTATACCTTTGGATGAATGAACCAACCCATTCCTTTTAATATATATCTATATATATATATATATATATATATATATATATATATATATATATATATATATATATATATCTATATATATATATATATATATATATATATATATATATAGAATATATGTGATGTCTCCATTTTCCTGAGAATCATTTGAGACACACAAAATCTAGATGTGCCCAGGCACTGGTCTTGTAAGCAATCCAAGGTTATCTCTGGGAGTGACAACAAGTTCCTTGAGGAGGCCAGTTATTGGACCTTAAATCAAATTGTTGATGCTGAAAACACTACGCCTTTTGGTAAAAAATGGAAATCGGCACAAGATCTACAAATTTTGGAAAAATGGCAACGGGACTGGATTATATACACTAATGCCCTCACATAAGCACATGTGCGAATTCAAGAAAAGGAGGATGAACTTATCTGGACACTTTCTCCCCATGGTAGATACACTCCAAAAAATGGTTATCCTTTCATTTTCGCAGAGAACGAACCTAGTAACAGTGTTTGGCGGTGACAATTGCTTTTGAAGCTTAAAGGTCCTTCCAGAACAAAGTTGTTAATGTGGTGTCTATTACGTAACAAGGTTCCTACATGTGATAATGTTCACCGTAGATCCTTTAAAGGTCCAACCCGATGTGCTTTATGTAAGGATAATGAAAAATCAATAAATCATTTGTTCCTTGAATGTTTCATTACACTTCAATTATGGAGTCAAATATATCAGATGTTAGTAATCAATATTAGGTGGCAGGGTGAATCATTTCCTGAGGCTTGGGAGTTATGGTGGAATAGGGCCCATCCCGCAAAATTCAGGAATTTACCCTTCTTGGTTTGCTGGGGCATCTGGTTGGGTAGGAACAAAAAACTCTTTCATGAAAATGATCAGAATTGGACTATCACTAGTTCCCATATAGTGGCAACATATTACTTGATCCCTAAAGATGTTCAAAATCAAAGGATCCAGAGCATTAGTACAGAAGTTATTGACAAAACCATGCCATTGGCATATTTTGATGGATTCACGCAACCAGAAGATTGTCGAGGTGGGCCTATCTTGTACTTAAATTAAGATCATTTTTTCAAACTTAAAATGGGATTAGGGGGAGGTAAAAATAACTACGCAAAACTAAATGATCTTAGACTTATGCTTATTTTTTCCCTAGAGAAAGGATGCTCACAACTATAGATATTTGGCGATTCTAAAATTGTCACAAATTGGTTCAATCAAGATTTAAATTCTCACGTGCACACACTCAGAAATCTGTTGGATGAAGTAATGATATTAAAATCTCAATTTGATTATGTGATATGTCGTCATATCTACAGGGAAAGGAACCAGATTTCCGACGGTCTATCCAAAGAAGCTACACAACAACATTTTGGCTCTTCGATGATTTAGGAGCATTTGGAATAGAACTTTTTACAATATTATCACAGGACCTTCATCAATCAATAGATACAGGATTCATGATCAACATGATCCCTCGCAGCTTATAGATGGAAGATTTTTTTATTATTTTTGCTGAAAATCATGTTTATGGATATGTACATTTTTATACATTTTTGTACTCAGATACTTATATGCAGTCACAGTTTCACTGAACTCTATGTTGTATGTGGCAAGATGACCACTAGTTTTGAGATATGCTTCTTTGCAACATCCACAACATGTAATTTTCAATATTTTATATAATGAAAATTATGATTTTTCCTTGGGGGCAAATAATGAGAGATTCATGCATTGGAATAACAAATCAAGACAAAAGGGAAATTAATAATGAGAAATCGATATATTGGAATAACTAGCACAATCACATTATTAGTTAATAATAACTATTATAAATAATTAATAATTAATAATTAATACTAATTATTATTAATAAATAATAATAATAATTATTTATTAATAATAATTAGTATTAATTATTAATTAATTATTAATAATTATTAACCCTACGGATTAATTATGAAACCCCAAGGGATTGTAAACCGAAGGGAGTAATATTAAACTGAAGGGATAAATATTATAAACCCAAGGTATATAAACCCTGAGATAAATATTATAAACTCTAAAATAAACATGGTTGTTCACGGTTGACCACGGTTTATTTTTCATATTGACACAAATGGTCCAACGTCATAATGTGACATTAGGACATCGTTGACCATGATTGATTTTAATATTGTGAGAATCTTTGTCACAAAATGATGTTGGACCATGGTTGACGATATTAAACAAACACACTTGAGGTTTAATAATGTTATTCAACAATAACATTATTTAATATTAATAAATATAAATATTATTAAAAATAAATAATAATATTATAAATAGAAAACAATATTTTATTAATGATTATATTAATAATTTTATAGAACATTAATAACAATAACTATTTTATAATTTAATTATAAATAATTTATAATTGAAAATATTAGAGAACATTTAACATTAATTTAACCATGTTTAGATTAATATATTAATATTAATTAATTAATAAAAATGATTGCTGAATTAATATATTGAATATGGCAAACCATCGTTGAATTAGGTTAAACATGCTCAACCATATTCAACTATGGTCAATCAATATCAACCACTGTCTACCATGATCAAAGATGATCTTCCATGGTCAATTATGCTCCACCATCATCAACCATGGTCGTAATGGTTAATTAATGTCTCAACGCTAAACCATGATCAATGGTGGTTAATCATGTTTGAATATGGTCGACAATGGTCAATGTCTTTGTGGTCAACCATAGTCAACCATGATCAACCATGGTCAATGATGGTCATCCATGATTAGCCATGGTTGAATTTCATCAATCATGATTGACCTTGATTACAATCATGGTCAACCATGGACAACCATGGTCAACCATGTTTTATAAAATCAAACATGGTCAATCATGGTCAACCATGTTTTATAAAATCAAAAATGGTCAACCATGGTCGAACATCGCATTGTGACAAAGATTGTCATGATATGAAAATCAACCATGGTCAACCATGGTCCAACGTCGCATTGTGACGAGGATTGTTTCAATATGAAAATCAACCATAGTCAACCATGTTTATTTTAGTCTTTATAATATTTATTCTAGGGTTTATATAACTTGGATTTATGATATTAGTCCCTTGGGTTTAATATTATTCCCTTGGGGTTTTAGTATTAATCTCTTGTGTTTATTATTCCCTTGGGTTTATAATATCAATCATGGTCAACCATCATCAATTAGAGTCCGTTCACACCATAAAATCATACATATATTTATACAATCCAAAAGGTGCCCAAAATCATCCAATAGAATGCACAAGTGAATATTTTCCAACTAAAGACATTAAAAAAGAATAAAAAATTCCTAGGGTCCAAAGTATATAGAATTTAAAAAGTTATGTTAATGCAGTTTTTTCTTTGATATCCACACTACGACGATATTTTCTTTGAAATATGCACGGTCGAAGGAATGGTTGACTCAACAATTCAAGACCACTTCCCACACTTGGAAGACGATTCCTTGACAAGATTTCAGTCAAGGACAACCGAATTTGAGTCGCCCTGAAGATATGCAACCCTCAATGGAATCATCTTGTCTTACTCATAAGTCATTATCACGAGAGGGAAGATGGATTCAAAAAAATTCTATATAAACAGCCCATGGGAGAACCAAAACATGAGACAATGTTATGCTGGCCAAATTGCTATCAGAGAAAACCTTCATTTCATTGTTGAAGCAGAAGAAGTAGAGCACCATTGTGTTGGCATAATTTCTTCCTAGCAATCCATCACTCTAGTGTGGACATGATTTCACCATTGAGAGAGCCTTGAAACTTCTTGGATAGAGAGGAGAAGGTTGTAAAGGGTGTGAAGAAAAGGACCTCCTTGCTGAGGATATTTTAGCACCATTTCTCAAAGAATTCTCTTCAAGTGTTTAGCATTCTACTATTTGTATTCGTTTCCTACCACCAATAGTCAATAAAGGGAGCCATTTTCCATGATTATGTTGAATTGTTTTCTTCATTAAGCATTATTTGTGTATTCATCTCTTTGTTTTATTTTATGTTTGTGTATGTATTGTCTCCACAATTTACAACATTTTGTTCTTCATGCTTGTCTATTGACAACAACCAAACTACTTGTTTTTCTTTGCAGGCAACAACCTACTACTAAGAAGGTGTCTTTTGGTAGACCATTGCTACAAAAACACTACAACAAAATTGGCGACTCCACTAGTTTCTTTCCTTTAATCTTATTGGTTGTGTTGGTAGGACCTTCTCTCTACATATTCAACTTACAAGGCATTCAACATCTCTCTGAAATTTTTGTAGGACCTTTTGGACCTGTTGTTGTTGGTCGAGTCATAATCTCCTTTTTAGATTAGGATTAGGAATATATTAGATTTATTTTTGTTAATTTTTTGTTGATTAAATAAAAATATAATTTTATACATTCCTAAGAAATACATGGAAGAAGATGAAGATCCAATGAGGTAAATTGATTATTAAATGCTTCCAGGTATGCATTTGTAATTTTATTATCATCTATTTGTGTGTTTTTATTTATTTATTCTTAGTTTTACTTTCTTATATTTTGTTGTTCTTTTTGCATATTTTGGTTTCATCCAGCTTTTGTGAATAAGATAGTTGTGATAAGCATAAATGATAAATGGAGCATCTTTCAAACCATACTCAGGGAGATTTTCTTAACATTAATTTTTTCTTATCATTTTTGTGATATGTTTTAAAGCAAGATTTGAGTAAGGAAATAAATCTCTGTTAATCTCTCAAATGCAATTGTTAATTACAACTCTTCATTGGTTAGTTTTTAATAAACTCATGAATAAGAAAACTCATTTTAACAAGACAACATTTTACTTGACAAATACATAACAAGATCTTAATGCCTTATGTCAAGATATTACTTTTATCTTGTTTGAGTAGTTTCTATTTCATGATTTTTCTTGCAGTAGTTTGATTTTATTTTTCATTTGATTGCATTTCTCTTTGCTCTTGTTTTCGGATATGATTTCGCGACATTTCATTTTGTTTCCCTTTGAAAATCCCCTTGTGTTCTTTTGGTGATATTACCAAATCTTTTAGTTGAAGGGATTTTTTCACATCTAGCTTTGGTTTGATACATGGAAAATTTTTACTCTTATTTAATAAAATTCATTGGTAAAAGGAAGAATATCAAAATAATCATCAAATTTCTATCTTTTAGATTTAGATTTGAAACTCTTATTGTGTTTCCTTGTCATTTTGATAATCTCAATTTATAATATAAGAGAATTCTACTTCGCAACAACTTATGTTATAAACATCTCTTGCTAAAGCAACACATGAAAGTTTAATATTTTTAAAATCTTCCATGTCATCCCAATCTCTTAAAGAGAAGATATATCTCCACATTTGTTAACACAAATTAACAGAGTGTAAATGAAAATTGTGAAATACTTGAAGATTGCGGGGCTCTGTAAGGAGCCAGCCTACCATGATCATGTGACATTATCGTATCTAGTTACCAAGCCAAGATATTTGCTCACAACACTTCATTTTAAGACAAGATGTCTCATCACGATCCATCTTGTTCATGACTATCAACGCTTATGAATGGCATTGTTGTACCTGACCACCAAGCTAGGACAATGGCTTTCAGAGTTAATAAACTAGGTTTCCTTTGAAATATGTAAACATAGATGGGATACTGACATTTACTTTGGGCTAAGAGGTAACCCTTTCGAGGCTATGGATGCCTGTTGGTAGCAATGGCTCTATCTATGATAATTAGAGTTCATCTTTCTTATTAAACACAAAATGATACACTTTTGTTATTTGGTTTAAGTTGTTATTAATTAAATAGTTTTTGTAACATGACTCTTATAATCAATATTAGAGACACACACAATAATAACATTTTGATATCCATTATAAGAGACTTCATTGAAAATCTGAATCCTAGTATTTTGATTGATTTAACTTTATTCCTTTTTCCTTAGAGTTTCATAATTTTTCAGAGATAACTAGTTCTTCCCAGTGTGTTGCCATTGTTGTGGTGAAAATACAACCCCCCCATTATTCACTTATTTTCACTATGGGGACACTTCCATTGAATGGTTGGTCATATTACTATTTGATTTTGAGAGTTTGCATTGCTTCAATGAGTTCAATCTATTCTTAAATTCTTATCATAACTCGTTTGATTTAATTTAGACATTTGTTTGTAAATGGTGCTTAATTATCGATTGGATATTTTTCACTACCTTGGCCTAATGATATGTACATAATGTATTTTACCTTTTTTTATAGGCTTCATTTTTTTATTTTTACTTTTATTTGTAAAATATTTATTTATATTTGTAAATAGTATTTTTATTTTTATCCCATACATAGCCCCAAGACCAAAAATCATACCTAAGCTTTAAGCCTAAATCATAAAAAAAGTGGCATATATATTAATACCATATATCAAAGCTATGGGTGACCGAGATTTTGATATCAGAATAATCCCTTTGAGAATCCCCGATATCAAAGTCCGAGCGATTTTGTAGAGGGGTTTAATAAAACAAATGACTAAAGTTTGAACAATATCAAAATTGAAATTATTAAGTGGTTTGAATTTTGTATAACCAAAGTCCGACCATGTGGCATAATACATAACCCAAAGTCCAAACTATAGAATGAAACAAAAACATATCACATAAATCTCACAACGCGCATATTATAATGGATATCAGAAAATTCTATATTGGGTTTTTGATTAGGAGTTACATTGTAAATATTTTGATGTCGGCCAAACTTCTGATATCAAATATGATGTATGTTCCCACACTTGCCATACCTCTTAATATTGCCGCCTGCCCCTCCTCATTCTTCCCCTTACATCGGAACCTTTTATATGGTAATAGTCATAAAACCTATGATATCTTAAATCTTCTGATATACGCCTCTGCCTGCCACCTGTTAGCTTCACAGACCCAATGTGGTTATTAAAAAGGTTTAATTTAAATCTCGGCTCCATGTTGCATCGTAGGTTTTGTTATTGGCTCACACTCCCGATTTCTAATATTATGCTGGACCTGATGGCCATATAGACAATGGTTTAAGGATTGGTATCGTGTCTGCTCCATAACACCCATATATCATAAGATTTGCTATGTGACTATGTTTAAACCTCCAATATGCATTATTTTATGATATGAATTTCTCTGATGCCTGTCAATGCTTACCATTTGTCACCTCCAGGGGGCCACTGTCTTATTAATAGAAAAGTCGTGATATATATTGGTTTTGGGTTTAATGAGAGTTTGTTCAAAGTTTGTTTTACTCTATTTTTAATATATAATGGCTAATTTTGATTTTTGTTTTGACAGAGAGCTTTCGATATATGGTTGAAAATGAAAATGATCCAATGAAATTCCTCCAGGCTGCAAATGAATCCTTTATTAGAAGAAAGCTACTGAAAACCACTGGGTTAATTTTAGCACTGCGCAGACTAAATTGGGGAATTCATTCTTAATTGTCCCATCGACGTTTTTCCAGATCCCAATCAAAGAAATCCTTCTGTTTCATTGTATTTTAATAACTCTGTTGTTGAGAGATCCAGGGAAATGGTTATTATTTCTAAATCATGTATAAAAACCCATTACTGGGTTGAGTTATGGATGATTTGAATCCAGGAGAAGAGGCATAATAATATAGGAGCTTGTAGCTTATTTGTAGATGGATTTTAACACTCATGTGCACTACTGTAGTGGGGTTCGTGCCTTTCTTTGCAGAGAGGGAATCGAGTTTTCTAGCAGCAAGGGATTTTCCCTACTATAATGTTATGAGGTTTATGTTACTTGATTCATATTCATAATAAGTTTTATTTATGTAATTGTTTGCATAGCACTACTGTTTGCATCGGTTATTGTAAATAAATTCTTTAGCTTTCAAATACATTTCTGGTGTATGAGTAGATTAGTTGGCTTTAGCACTATTGTTAAATGTTACCGGTTAGCTCATTTAAAATCTGATCAAGCTATCTTACAAGATTAATCAGAATTACGTCTTCAAAATTGGAAATTGTATAAAAATAGACTTTTATTTCTTTAGGTTGGCTAGCTATCTAACATTTTAACGTTATAGATGTTTTGCTTTTCTACATGTCATTTTATTAGAAGTATTTCAGTATTATGACATGAATCTTTCATTTCTTATGCATATGTTTATTAGGAGTTGGAGTTCATTACAGTTAAGTGTCTCGTAACTATTTATTAGGCATTTAGTTTTTTATATCTGCTTTAACAAGGATTAAATCTTGTGAACTATTTCCGTCGTCTATTTCCTTTATCTCATTTCAATTCTAACATTCTTCTTTTCCCATCCTTTTAGCTTTCTCTTGATTGAGAGAAAGACTGCTCTTTCTTTCAATCGAGAAAGGTCTAGGATAAGTGCATCTTATGTTATATTTTGCATTTTAATTTTAGTTTTTGCATTTCTAGAAGTTCTCTTATCAAAGAGGAAAACTTTAGTTGTGTCCGAGCAGAGCCCCATATCAACTTAAGGATCACTCTCTTTCCTGATCAGCAAGAGGGCTGATCTGATGTCGCTTCTCTATTGGTCAGAAAAGGGCATACTTTAAGCCAATGGAGATAGAGAGAAGGTAACTGGACCTAGTTTCACTAGTCATAACTACCGTTTCAACAAAAAAAGAGTTGTTCTAAGTTCCCGATCGGTTGGTCTCCCTTATAATGTTGAGGCATAGAATTTCGAGCCTTCAACATTTTTGGCACTAGAAGGAGGGCCTGAATCTAGTTTATCTATTTGATTTTTTTTTATCATTTTTAACTAATCATGGCTCCTATATGAATTCCTACATTGGGTCATGCTTTCAGCTCATCTAAACCTACTAGGGGCATGACCAAGAAGTAGATTGAGTCCTTGTATAATTTGAAGTTTGACAGTAAGAGTAAATTTTCTTCCCTAGATCATATTTTTGATTTGTAGATAGATGTTAATCTTTTAATATTATTGTTGATAATGAGATATGCAGGTTATTTACTCTTACATTTCGAGGACAAATCAGCAAATGGTTCAAAGAACTTCCAGCAAAGTCAATTCATTCCTGAAACCATTTTATGCATGTATTTCTTAAAGCACATCAAAATTATAATTATGATAGTTTGTGTTTAGAATTAGATAATCTTTTCATGTACGAATATGAATGCTTAGATGATTTTTCTAATATATTTTGTTCGCTTTGTTATAGATTTAATTTATGTGATTTACCTTCAACTGAATATTTGATTTAAGATTTCTCTTCCCTTGTTTCTTATAATTCTGAAGAGAATAAATTAAATAATGAAGAACAAGACACATCTAACTCATTTATTAGTCTTGAATCAGAAAATGATTTTATTGAGCCTAAGCCTAAGATTGAAATTATATCACAACATTCATCTTTAGAAAGCTGCAATTCACATTTTCTATTTTCTGAAATGAATATTTCGAATATAAATGCAGAATTTGAAAATGTAATTGAAACAATTTCTAATGATTCTTGTGATCAACAAGTAGGCCTAATAGAATCTAATCAAGAACAAGATTTAAATAATGAATATACCAATATCTATTCCCTTAAGGCAAATTCTGAAAATTCAAAACACATTTAAAATTGAAATAATTTCATTAAGCTAGAATTATGATAATACAGTGAGTTGTAAAGATGAATTTTTTGAACCAACATTATATTCTGGTAGTCATTATTTTCTTTATCCTGATATCTTTTCAAATCAGGTTTCAATAAATAATGACCATTTTAATCTCTTAGTTGAAAACAATTTTACCACTAGTTCTAAAAATCGTGAAATTATCACTCATTCAGATGATAATTATTTAGTCATCAATGATGTTTCAAAATCTTCCTCTCACATATTTTATGATTTTGTTACAAATCAGTCATTTGATTTCCATGAGGAGGAGGTAATTTATGATCAATACCATGAAAATGCTGACAAAGATTTTTATTCTATACAAAGTGCACTAATATTAAAAACCAACTTATGTCTTGAAGATTCACGTGTAGTGATTTTGTCTCCTCTTGTTGAACACAAATTTAATCTTGAAAATTTTGATGAGTCAATCTTGCAAGTTTCTAACGCTATTCATTCTAATTTTCTTTTGGAAACTTACATCTATAGAATTTTGTTGGAATGTCTTTTTAGTGGCAATTTGATCACTGAATTTAATGATAGGTTCTAGAGTTGCCTTGTAACATTATGTTGTAATTTTAATGTCCATAGCAATTTGGTTATGATTGCTTTCTTTCGATTTTTTTCGTTATGTTTTATTTTCTGATTTTTTTATGCAGGCATGTTCAATTTCTTAGCATTGAACACCCTTGAGATGCATTAACTAAAGACAATGAATATGGTATTCGAAATTTTAATCCTGAATATCAAATGAATTTTCATTTTCAAATTAATTTGATGTTCATATCATTTTAATTATCTCATTTTCAACAAAATTTAACTCTTGAGAGTGTTCCTCACAATCTATCTCTCTACCTTCTCTTTTTGTTAGTTTTGAATCTCTCACAAATATGCATCCATACTTTTATGATCTGTTAGATATTTTTTTGGAGACAACTTTCGAAGAGAGATGGTTTTCAAATAAATCGTTCTTCATACATACTTTATTTTTAGATTTATATAATCAATTCAGATTTACATTTTTTGTTTCAATTGTGCTTTTGTTATTGATATTTGGCTGGTGTTTACATGTAGTAAACAAATCATGTGAATGGTTACAATGGAATTTTGATTTTACCTCGTCATAATCTACTTTTTAGATTAGGATTAGGAATAGATTAGATTTCTTTTTGTTAAAGTTTTGTTGATTAAATAAACATTCTTAAGAAATACATGGAAGAAGACGAAGATCCAATGAGGTAAACTGATTATTTAATTCTTCCATGTATGCATTTGTAATTTTATTATCATCTCTTTGTGTGTTTTTTATTTATTTATTCTTGGTTTTTCTTTCTTATATTTTGTTGTTCTTTTTGCAGATTTTGATTTGATCTAGCTTTTGTGAATCAGAGAGTTGCGATAAACATAAATAATAAATGGAGCATCTTTCAAACCTTACTAAGGGATATTTTCTTAACTTGAAATTTTTCTTATCATTTTTGTGATATGTTTTAAAGAAAGATTTTAGTAAGGAAATAAATATATGTTAAGCTCTAAAATGAAATTGTTAATTACAACTCTTCAATGGTTAGTTTTTAATAAACTCATGAATAAGAAAACTCAATTTAACAAGACAACATTTTACTTGACAAATACATAACAAGATCTTAATGCCTTATGTCAAGATATTACTTTTATCTTGTTTGAATAGTTTCTATTTCATGATTTTGCTTGCAGTAATTTTCTTTTATTTTTCATTTGATTGCATTTCTCTTTGCTCCTATTTTCAGATCTGATTCCGTGACATTTCATTTTGTTTCCCTTTGAAAATCCCCTTGTGTTCTTTTGGTGATATTACCAAATATTTTAGTTGAAGGGCTTTTTTCACATCCATCTTTGGTCTGATACATGGGAAAGTTTTACTCTTAGTTAATAAAATTCATTGGTAAAAGGAAGAATATCAAAATAATCATCAAATTTCTATCTTTTAGATTTAGATTTGAAACTCTTATTGTATTTCCTTGTCATTTTGATAATCTCACTTTATAATATAAGAGAATTCTATTTTGCGACAACTTATCTTATAAACATCTCTTGCTAAAGCAACACAAAGAAACATATAAAAGTTTAGTATTTTTAAACTCTTCCATGTCATCCCAATCTCTTAAGGAGAAGATTTGTCTCCCCATTTGTTAACACAAATTATCAGAGTGTAAATGAAAATTGTGAAATACTTGAAAGATAGGGGGTCTCTGTAAAGAGCCAACCTACCATGATCATGGGTCTTTATGGTTATGACATTATCGTATCTAGTTACCAAGCCAGTATAATGGCTCACAATACTTCGATGTAGACAAGAGGTCTAATCAAAAGCTGGCTTGTTCATAAATATCAATGCTTGTGAATGTCATTGTGGTATCTAGTAACCAAACTAGGACAATGGCTTTCAGAGTTTTAATAAAATAGGTTTCCTTTGAAGTATTTAAACATAGATGGGATACTGACATTTCCTTTGGGCTAAGAGGTAACCCTGTCGAGGTTATGGACGCCCGCTAGCAATAGTGGCTCTACCTATGATAATGAGAGTTTATCTTTCTTACTAAACACAAAATGATATGTTTTTTTTCTTTAGTTTAAGGTGTCATCAATTAAATAGTTGTTGTAACATGACTCTTATAATCAATATTAGAGACACACAAAATGATAACATTTTGATATCCGTTATAAGAGACTTCATTGAAAATATGAATCCTAGCATTTTGATTGATTTAACTTTATTCCTTTTTCCTTAGAGTTTCATCATTTTTCAGAGATAACTAGTTCTTCCCAATGTGTCGCCATTGTTGTGGTAAAAACACAACCCCCCCATTATTCACTTAATTTTCACTATGAGGGCCCTTTAATTGAATGGTTGGTCATATTACTATTTGATTTTGAGGGTCTGGATTACTTCAATGAGTTCAATATGTTCTTATCTTCCTATCATAACTCGTTTGATCTCATTTGGACATTTGGTTTGTAAATGGCATCTAATTGTCGATTGGATATTTTTCATTGCCTTGGCCTAATGATATGTACATAATGTATTTTACCTTTTTGTTTTAAAACTTTCATTTTTTTATTTTTTTTTTAACTTTTATTTGTAAAATATTTATTTATATTTGTAAATAATATTTTTATTTTTATCCCTTACATAGCCCCCAAGACCAAGAATCATACCTAGGCTTTAAGCCTAAATCATAAAACAAGTGGCATATATATTAATACCATATACCAGAGCTATGGGTGATCATGATTTTGATATTGAAAGAATCACTTTGAGAACCCCTAATATCAAAGTCGGAGCCATTTTATAGAGGCGTTTAATAAAACAAATGACCAAAGCTTGAACGATATCAAAATTGAAATTATGAAGTGGTTTGAATTTTGTATAACCCAAAGTCCGACCATATGGAATAATACATAACCAAAAGTCCAAACTATAGAATGAAACAAAAGCATATCGCATACATCTCACAATGTGCATATTATAATGGATATCAGAAAATTCTATATCAGGTTTTTGGTTAGGAGTTACATTGTAAATATTCTCATGTTACACAAACTTTTGATATCATATATGTTGTATGTTACTATGTTTTCCATACCTCTCAGTACTTCCACGTTTCCCTCCTCATTCTGCCCCTTACATCAGAACGTTTTATATGGTAACAATCATAAAACCTCTGATATCTTAATCTCTGATATACAACTCCACCTGCCACCTATTAGCTTCATGGACATGATGTGGATTATTGAAAGGGTTTAATTTAAATCCCGGCTCTGTGATGCATTGTAAGTCTTTTTATTGGCTCACACTCTCGATTTTTGATATTATGCCAAACCCGATGGGCATATAAACGATGGTTTAAGTATTGGTATCGCATCCGCTTCGTGACACCCATATATCGTAAGATTTTCTATGTGAGTATGTTTAAACCTCCGATATGCATTTTTTTCAGATATGCATTTCTTCGATGCCTATCAATGCTTACCATTTGTCACCTCTAGGGGGCCGATATCTAATTAATATAAAAGTTGTGATATATATTGGTTTCAGGTTTAATGAGCGTTTGTTCAAAGTTTGTTTTACTCTATTTTTAATATATAATGGCTAATTTTGATTTCTATTTTGACAGAGAGATTTCAATATATGCCTAAAAATGAAAATGATCCAATGAAATTCCTCTAGGCCACAAATGAATCCTTTATTAGCATAAAGTTGTTGAAAACCACTAGGTTAATTTTAGCATTGCGCAGACTAAATTGGGGATTTCGTTCTTAACTGTCCCATCGACATTTTTCGAAATCCAAATCAAAGAAATTCTTTTGTTTCATTGTATTTTAATAAATTTGTTGTTGGGAGATTCGGGGAAATGGTTATTATTTATAAATCATGTATAAAAACCCATCGTGGGGCTAAGTTCTGGATGATTCAAATCCACAAGAAAAGGCAAAATAATATAGGAGCTTATATACTATTTGTAGAGGGATATCAGCGCTCATATGCACTGTTGTAGTGGGATTCGAGCCTTTCTTTGCAGACAGGGAATCGAGTTTGTTGGAAGCAGGGGATTTGCACTACTGTAATATTATGAGGTTTATGTAATTTGATTCATATTCATAACAAGATTTGTTTATGTAATTGTTTGCATAGCACTACTGTTTCCATCGATTATTGTAAGTAAATTCTTGAACTTTCAAATAGATTTCTAGTGTATGAGTAGATTCCTTGGCTTTAGAAATATTGTTAAATGTTACATGTTAGCTCATTTAAAATATGATCAAGCTATCTTGAAAGATTAATCATAAATGTGTCTTGAAAAATAGAAATTGTACAAAAACATGCTTTTATTTCTTTACGCTGGCTAGCTATCTAACAATTCAAAGTTATATATGTCTTGCTTTCCTACATGTCATTTTATTAGAACTATTTCACTATTATGACATGAATATTTCGTTTCTTATGCATATGTTTATTAGGAGTTGGGCTTATTTACAATTAAGCGTCTGGTAGCTATTTATTAGGCATTTCGTTGTTTATATATGCTTTAACAAGGATTAGATCTTGTGAAATATTTCCCTGGTCTATTTCCTTTATCTGATTTCAATTCCAACATGTTTCTTTTTTCATCCTTTTATCTTTCTCTTGATTGAGAGAAAGACTACTCTTTATTTCAATCGAGATAGGTATAGGATAATTGCATCTTAGGTTAAATTCTGCATTTTAATTTTAGTTTTTGTGTGTCTAGAAGTCCTCTTATCAAAGAGGCAAAATTTTGTTGTGGGTTGGTTGAGCCCCAGATCAACTTAAGGATCACTTTCTTTCCTGATCAATAAGAGGGTTGATCTGATGTCTCTTCTCTATTGTCAAGAAAATGGCATACTTTAATCTAATGGAGATAGAGAGAAGGTACATGGACCTATTTTAACCAATTAGAACCACCTTTTAAATAGAAAAGGAGTTTATCTAAGTTCCTGACCAGGTGGTCTCCCTTATAATGTTGAGGCAGAGAATTTTTAGCCTTCAACAAGTCCTCAACTCCCAAAGTTGAAAAGGATGAAACACAGTGGGGGAAAGGGCGGGAAACAAAAAAAATGCAGTGATGCAACATACATTCCCCCACCAGGGAGTGGTAAATACCTAGTAGGAACACTCCCAAAACCCTTCTGGAGGAAGTTCCCAAAGTGCCTCAAACCGCGACATTTACATGGTAGGAGAAGATGTTCTCTTGCAGACGTGCAATTGAGAGTATGAAACTCCACTAGAAACCAATCCTTCCACCTCAACTACTACAACACCTACAACACCTTTAAAAATCCCTCAATACACCATGGAGCCCATCCAAAAGATGGTTAAAGGTCCTTTACAACGAGTAGGAGAGAACTCAAAGGCTTCTCATAGCTACAACATAGTCGATGACTTAGCCCAAACACCTTCAACTATGTCAGCATTGGAAGCTTTGCAATCATGCCCAACCCAACAGAAAGCCTTACTTTCCACCTTAGGAGCAATCAATCCTACCGATTCTCACCTAATGGTATTTGAATTAGATAAAGTTACCCCACGTCTACCATCAACTATTTCTTTTCAAATCCCAGTCTCAGTCTAGAATATCACCATCCATCATTGCATAGTCGAAGAAGGGGCATCCATGTGTATAATGTCCAATTTTGTTTGGAAAAAACTTGGATCCCCCGAAATCAAACCTTCTAACATCACTCTTAGAGTGTACAATGGGTGCCCTTCAGTTCTTGTAGGCTTATACCAAGGCATTCCAGTACAAATGGCCGATAAAATTTTGTTAATAGACATTGAAGTATTAGATGCACAGTTGGATTACAATATCCTGTTGGGCCGAATTTATATGTACGAAACGTTAGTAGTAACATATTTCATATTCAGGATAATGATGTTCCCCCATGATGACATAATTATTAGAATGGACCAACTCACATATTATGAGAAGAAAACATTAACTACACATAATGGTGTGTTACCTTTCGTTGCATATTCTCCCGAATTGGTCACCCCTTACACTAAATTTGGCCCTGGCCAATTTAAGCCATTAACACTCCTATGGACATTCCTAGGAGACCCACCTATGATAGAGGATATTTCTCTAGCCACAGGAGTATTGGTGTGCATGATGAGTTCCTCAATCACCCCTCAAGATCAAGAACCAGGTTTGGATACCAACAACAATGTTGTTCCTGATCCTGATTTCTTACCATATGCTATCACCCAAACACCCTTCTTATCCCCCCCACCTGGTTTTGTCTTGCACCAAGTCATTGCAACACTCTTGTTTCCCAATATGGCTTTTGCAATACCGGTCTAGTGTCTAACCCCTCAGGCCATGTTAACAAGCTCATGTATCACTGCAATAAGCATCAGTCCTATACTTCCTTAGGATAACACCCCGTAACAAGCAGTGCCTGCACCGACACCAGTCAGTTCCAGAAAATGGGATAAGAAAAAAGGTAAGAAGGTGGAAGCTTCAAACACTCCCTCCTCTAGGGTAACTCCACCCTGAGCTTTGTGTGAAGTATTAGGGAATGCCACCAATATTTTCCCTGAGTTAGACGAGCTGAAATATCTTTTGCATGCACCAAAAGGGCCAGTGTAACCTATTCCCCCTGCTAGATAAAAGAGCACACCCACATGTTATAATGCATTATGCACCAACCATGCATGCACCATATGTGTGGACTATGGGCATCACTCATCATTGCCCTGAAATCCCTTGATATCGAGATGTGTTAGGTGAATGCACCCAAGCCAATACTCCATTATTAACAATAGATGGTGGGTCTAAAACCATTTTCTATGTCATGAGGGGAGAATCTTCTTTCTCCTATCCCTCTGTTGATCGCTCAACCTCCCGCCATGCTTTGAGGCAACCAAAATCAATGACACCAAAACATACCTCCACGTGTGCTTTATGTGATGAACCAAATCATTTGATAACCAATGTCCCAAATTATGGGGATTCAACCGATTGTATCTGGTTACCTGTGTTTCCCAAAGTAGCAGACCCAGGAACAAACATCACAATTGCCAGATTTGTGTAGGAAATCATGACATACATTGCCCCCATCTTCCCTGATTATTCTCTATGCTGGGATTCATTGCTGAGAATTCTAATTTAGTTGGATCAGATACTGAATCATCGAATCATGCCACACCATATGGGAATGAAGAATTTAGGTCCATCTTATGTGTGTTTGAGGGAAAATGGTCACTAGTAGTTTAGCCAAGCCCCCATCAGCAAATCTCCTCTCACCATCATCAGGCTAGATCAGGAAAAAATACCAAACAATCTCAGGCTGCCAAGAAAGAAAGGTGACCCCTCACATGTGCCCTATGCGATAGACCCAATCACTTGGCAAATCAATGTCAGGAATTGGGAAAGATAAGAGATGTCTTTCACTTTTTAGTGCCCATCCCACAAATCCATTTCTCAAACCAAGAGAGTCTCACACACTATTATTATTACATCTTCTCTTAAGCACATCATACATGGAATTATCAGTACCTCCCATGTTTTAGACCAGCAAGAGAAGAATTTAGACCAACCCATACTAGGAAGTCACACCATGCTGATACTAAGATCCAGAGGTTACCGACCCCTATGATTTCCCCACTTCATGACAACAATCTAGCATCATCATCTCACACTATAGACGATATTTACACTCACACCATTTTTAGTGTTAGTACTAGTCCTATGTGCAAAATTTGCACCAACACCTCTCATAGTGTCGAGACATGTGATATGTTACAAACATTTCGACAACTTAGGATTCAACGTCAAACTCCACATGAGGAAGAAACGTTTTCCCCTCGGAAACCACCCAGTTTTCAAGAACTTCCTCCCACTCATTGTCAACCCAACATTACAGAAATTATACCACCACCTAATACTGATGACACGCAACATCACATATGATTTATTTCCTCGTCCATAAGAACCATGATTCATGTTGTCTGTTCATCATTTTTTGGTGTCAAGGCTACTAAACCCACCACACTGGTGGTACCTTCACTGACAGTGCAACCCCATCCTATCTGCACAATGTCAATTTCGCTAGGTTCTACGACATCAACCGCCGAATCTTATTCTTACTTGTCGACCAACATAGCTAGGTCTGAACCCCAACCTCAAGGCCTGGCACAACCTAATTCAACACTAGATATTACTTTTCATTCAGACAAAGATATTATAGAAGCCACGAAGAAACATGAATGTCCATTGGATGCCATGCACCATTGCTAATACTGTCTACCTGAAAAAGCATTTATACCTATAGACACACCTATCCTTGATATTTGTGTCATAGAATCAAAATATTTCCTGCCTCTTTGACAGGTAGATTCGTTTAAGAATCCCATGTTGACACCAGATGTGTTTGAGGAAGGGAAAATGGAAAATATTTCACTTACCATTAAGGTAAATATTTCCAACAAACCTGGCATAGTTGAAGAGATATCGTTAGGGCCAACATGCTCCCAGAATGAGGTGGCCTCATACACTTCCATGTTCCAAGAATATAGGGATATATTTGCATGGGCTTACTATGAAATGCTAGGTATCAGTCCCACCATTATGGAACATCATATTGACAGCTAGCATGACGCCCATCCTGTTAGGCAGAAACAATCTCAATTACACCCCTCTAATACAAAAGTGATCAAGCAGGAAATTGAGAAACTCCACAAAGCTGGTTTCATCTATCCTATTGCTACACATCTTGGGTTTCTAATCGTGTACTCATCATGAAAAATAGGACACCATATGATTTTTTACTAATTTTAGAGATCTGAACAAAGAGTGTCCTAAGGAAAATTACCCTATGCCTTTCATCGATCAAGTTATCAACACTTATATAGGTCATGAGGCCCTGTCCTTCATGGACGAGTTCTCTAGGTATAATCAAATTCAGATTCATCACATTGATCAGTATAAAACAACCTTCACAATCCCATGGGGCACATTTTCCTATCGAGTGATTCCCTTTGGCCTTTAAAATGCTGGTGCCACCTTCCAGTGAGCCATGAATTATATCTTCCATGATCTGTTTCATCTCATTCTCGCCTATTTGGATGACCCTATTGTACGATCCAAAAAGCATGATGACCATTTGGAGGACCCGCCTGTGGTATTTCAATGATGTTGACAATATAACCTATGCTTGAACCCTCTCAAGTGTGTCTTCTTCATTAATGCAGTACGACTACTAGGATTCACTATTTTCCAGTAAGGTATTAGAGTCGACCTTCTCTAATTCCAAGCCATTAAGGAAATTTCACCTCCAAAAACTTTAAAGCAACTCCAAAGCTTGCAAGGTAAGGCCAACTTCTTACGCCACTTTGTTCTCGAATACGCCACCTATGCACAAGGCTACTCGTGCCTGCTTCATCGAGATATATATTTCCATTGGGACTAGGTGGTACAAGACTCATTTGAAGCCCTAAAAGACACATTGTCTCAGGCACCTTTGATTAGCCCTCCTAACCATAATAAGGACTATACCCTTTACCGCTTAACATTTAAAGTAGTCATCGTTGGGTTGCTAGTCCAAGAAGGACCTGATAATAGAGAGAACATCATCTACTACATCAGTAAGAACCTCTCTAGGCCTTCATTGAAGTATGAGCCAGCAAAAAAAATAGCCTTAGTCCCCGTCCACTTGGTACAGAAGCTTCGGAATTACATAATCTTACGAACCACCACCGTAATAGAAAATATCAACAATATGAGATATGTTCTCACTCATCATATGATGAACCACAAATATGCTCCATGGGTCATTATTCTAAAAGAATTCGATCTTTAGTTTGTCTCCCACAAGAGCAAGAATGCCCTTATCCTCGCAGAGTTCATCACTGATATCCCAACAAAGATCCAAGGATCCCCCATTAATGATGCATTCCTTGATGAAAATTTGTTCTTAGTGGATGACCCATGGTACAATGACATCCTCCTCTTTTTATGAACTTAGAAGTTCAAACCTCAGCTTACTCACGACGCTTACCCCACCAGGCCCCCCAATACCTTCTTTTGGGGGATGTCCTCTATCAACAAGGAATCGACACCATACTTTGTTGATGCCTTTCTCATGAACAAGCTGAGTAGGTCTTAAATGATTGCCCCGATGAGGCTTGTGGTGGCCACCTCTTGGGGATGACCACCACTCAAAAATTCCTTTGTGCTGGTTATTTCTGGGACACCCTTTTCCATGAATGTATTCAAGTAGTCTTCAGATCTGAGTAGTGCCAAAGATACGCTCATAAGGCCCAAGTCCCACCGTCTCCCCTGCACCTGGTGATCTTCATCGACCCCTTCTACAAATGGGGCATAGATTTCATGAGCTAGAACCCACGATCATCTGGCAACCACAAGTACATTATGGTTTCCATAGACTATTTCACCAAATGGGAAGAGGCCATGCCCACATACAATAACACCGCAGAAACTGTTGCACAATTTTAATTTAACCATGTCATAACACAATTTGGTGTTCCTAAGGAGTTGGTATCTGATCATGGCAAAAATTTTGAAAATGAAATATTTCAGGAGTTATCACAACACCTTGGTTTCTTTCATGAGTTCACTTCCCAATACTACCCTCAATCCAATGGTTAGGTAGAAGTTGTCAACAACATCCTCAAAATGATGTTGCAGTGTATTGTGAACAACCACAAAACAAACTGGAACCATATGGTGTTTTTGGCCCTATGGGCATACTGCACAACGGTCAAAGCATCTCCCGCTTTCATGCCCTTCCAATTAGTATATGGGGTTGAAGAAGTCCTCCCCATTGAGTGTGAGATCCCTACCTTGAACTCAACCATCAAACTCCTCACCAACACTTCACCTTTAGAATAAAGGTTGGTCCAGCTGGAACACATTCACGAAAATTGATGAGAATCTCTCCAACATAATGAAGCACACAAAAAGTGGATGAACACCACCTTTGACCGTAATGTCACCCTCCGGTCCTTTACTGAGGGGGAATTAGTTGTTCATTACGATGTTTCCAAAGAAGAGTTGGGACCAAGGAAATTTGAGACATTATGGTAGGGTCCTTACATTGTCAAACATTACCTCCTAAAGGGGGCATACATCTTATTAGAGCCCAATGGGACTTGCCTCAAAGATCCCGTCAATGGGTTCTATCTTAAAAAGTTTCATCCATTACATTGCAATTAGGCCTAATATGAAAATTCATGTACCATGACTTATTTTTATGATGACCGATTCATAATGGATTCAATCTCAAACCTTTATTTCAGCATGTGTCACAGATGGATCATCTACCAACCTATAATGACAAGTTCACCGATGGTGCTTCTCTATGGTTGCAAAACCTTGCTACAGTATCCTAGGCCATAGACTCCCCCGACCACATCCCATTTCTCACCAATGGACTATGTATAGTGTCGACAACCAACAATCAAGTTGAGTACCACGTCATCATTGGAATCTTGGCCAATGCCTCCCATCTAGGTATCAGTCACTTGCATTTATTCCTTGATTCCCAGCTTGTTGTATCACATATGAATAGAACCTTCAATGTTTGTGATCCATGCCTCTTTCAAAAATATATAGATGCACAAAGGCTAGACCAATTTTTTTTATCATATCACATTTACAGATATACCAAGAAATCAACATCATATAGTTGACTGCATAGCTAATCATATCCTAGACTTGCATGCATCAAATATATATCGCCATTAAGAAACATGAAGCATCAATAGAATATCCATCACATAAATGCAAAAATATATCACATGTATAGAAGCATATCAACAAGACACATCATCATAGCTGCAAAAAATCACATCTCGTATATGTATGTATGTATGTATGTATGTATATATATATATGTGTGTGTGTGTGTGTGTGTGTCTGTGTCTGTGTGTCTGTGTGTATGTATATATATATATATATATATATATATATATATATACTTCCACTAACTCAAAGCTAGGAAAAATAGGTCATCAAAAAGGGAGCATCCTCATAATGGGTGCTTACCCTGGTACATACATAAAATGTCCATCTAGGGTTGTGCCCCTGTACCTCCTACTTGAGGACTCGTTGCCTCATCCAGAGCTAGAATGAGATGTGTCATAGCCACTGCCATCACTAGGCACCAAAGAGTCGGTTGTAGTGCCCTATCATGCACCATCATCGTCTCCACCACCACCTCTCCTAGTCCATCCCACCCTTCCTCAGGCATCCCCCTCGTCAAGGTGTCTACTCGATCCCAGGCATCCACATAATCCCTTAGTTGTGCCTCTAAAGCCACTGATCATGCCTCAGCTGCCTCGACATGCTCCCGAAGTATTTTCATTTCCTTAGAAGTGGAAGAGCTGGTCCCCTCTCTAATGGGACCACCAATCTCGAGCCTGCGGCACTGTGCTAGCCTCTGAGGTCCTACCCACTCCCATCGTCCCTCCAGCGTTGCGGTACAGCAGGTGTGCCAGCCACACGCATGCGTCACGAATCATTGCCTACTAGGTAGGACAATGGTTGTCCACAGGGCCCCACATATGCAAGAAAACATACATGGTACCAACATCCTACACAAATATGCATCATAAATATACATGTAAAGAAGCACAAACATGAAGAAATCACAAATCACATATCTGTTAGTCCCCAAGCATCACCAGGAGGAAGCCCCATATATGGATCACCCGTGAAGTCCACTCTGTGATACAGGTACTCAAGAATCATCTGAGGGTTGGACATTGTTGAAGCCTTGTTACGTCTCCTTTTTTATGCCTTTAATACCCCATATTGTCCTCTATTTTTGACCAACTTTACCTCAAACATGGTCACCACTTGCCTATCTTCTTCAAGAACATAAATTTTAGTATCCTTGTGTATCTATGAGGTAATTTATATTTAAAGCATGGTTTTTATGATTTCTTGTTAGTAGAAATAGAATAATTGATTCTTTATATTCTCTAATTATTTGGATTGAATCAACTATATTTTAAGACTCAGTTCATGTTCGTCTGACACCAATATTATCCTTTCGAAAACTGTGTTCGTCTCATACTTCTGCTCGTCTGGTACTTGCGTTCGTCCTACGCTGCCTGTGTTCATTCGGTACCAAACCTGATTTTTTAGCTTTCGATGGTTTGAGTGAGATACTTTCGATGAGACCAAGGGAACTGATGGTCAAAACATCATCTTTTTATGGAAAATCAAGATACACTTCATCCTCATGCACTGCGTGTCATGAGGATGAAGCCAAATATGTGAAGGAAAGCGATGTGATGGATTGATTGTAATATTTACATGATGATTTGACAATATCTTTAAGCTTTGTATGTAACGACCATTCCTCTATAAGAGAAGGCTCGTAGATGATAGGTGATATACAAAGATTTAGACAGTATTGTTATGTTGGAGATTTAACTGAGAAAATAACTTTGTAAACCTTTTTTGAAATCAATGGTATGAGCAACAATTGATAAGTCTATTGGGTTAATAGAGTTTTTAGTTTTGTAGTTCTCTCAGCTTTCCTTGTTAACTTGGCAAGGGCCCACTGAAGCCATCAAGGTAATTTCTTATTATAATTATTATGAATATATCTTGGTATGTGTGTGAAGAGTGATTTACTGTTATGATTCGATTTTAAAACATTTGATGTGAATTTAGTTCTGTTTTATGCGAGTAATCTGTTTGAGAGTGTGTGATATAATTCTGGAGTTGTTAGTTTCTGAGCAAGGATTCATTAGTTTTGTGAATGCAAAATTCATTTCTCAGGTTGTATGCTTAGTTATTGCTTTCTATTTTGAAGAACAAGAAAAGTTAAGATAATAGATCTCTCCATTCACTTGCATGTTTTGTTAAGTGAAGACTCTTGTTATACCTAACATTTCCTGTATAAGAATGCATAGCTTCCATTAGAACTAGTTAAATTAGGAATGATTTATTTGCTTGATATTTGAGTGCAGTGAGTTGATTTTAGTTCAATGATTAAAACTAGTTGCTATAGGAAAACAAAGTTGAATCCATGTTTTATTCCATGAGCCTATAAATGGATAGAATCATTACCTGAGTAAGAACCTTTACATCACATGATTGTTGAGATTCTATTTATGATTTTTGTTTTCTGATCTTTAAGTTGTGTGAGGAAGTTAGATTGAAAATTGTAAAATGGAGTATTGGACTTGAGTGCTTCTTATCTAGGATATACTCATAAGGCATAGGAACTTATTTGTTATCAGCACATATAGTGCATCAACTCTACTGATTACGATTCCTTGGTTGATAATTTAATTTTTGGTGATATATCATTCATATAATTGCCCCAACATTTTTGACGTTGTTGCCGAGGAGATGCAAATGGTAATGGGTAATGGTTTGGTTTTTTTTATGACTTTTGAGTGATATTGAGGATGACCTAAGGGCAGAGAGAAGATGGTAAGATGAGAGGTAAGAATATGCGCATCCACTTTAGTGGGGTTGCTCCAAATTTAAGTTGTCCTCTCTTTTGGTAAGTAGTTAAAGTTTGATGCTTTAAGTTCATGAGAAGAATTAGAGATAGGAAAGGTAGGTTTGTTTCATAAAAAATCCCAGAAAATGTATATGGTCCCAAAATTGTTAACCCAACTAATTCTTTTAATGCTATGCAAGGAAAACTCTAAAGGAGAAAAGTCTGGTGGCAGCAGTAGAGGGGACATCAGTAAAGTAGCTTGGAGCAGAAAGTATAGGAAGTTCAGACTACAATGGAGATAGTACCTTGGAACATTGAAGATAATCCAGTGTCTGAACCATCATCTTCTAGAGGAGAGACATCTCCTATTTCCACAAATTCCAAATTGTGGGAAGAAATAATGGAAGGAGGAGGAAGAGTAGACAATCCAAAAAACAATGAACCATAAATGTTTAGATTTCCAATTCTTGACATTACCAGGAATGTCACCATGAAGAATATGCCTTTGCCATCATTAACTCACGTCAACAATATGTCTTTTGAAGATAGTGATTCATTTGTATTCGAATTTCATATACTGTTTAGAAGTTATAATTATATAGATAATGCTCAAAAGTTAAAACTTTTTCTAGCCACCTTAAAAAACTTAGCATTGAGATGGTTCATGAGTCTGGGGGAACACACTATTACATCTTTGGATGATATGAAAGCATCCTTTCTCTATAAATACCAGGATTAATGTAGGCCTAGGGATGCCAAGAATGACATCTCTAAAATGCAGCAGACCGAAGAAGAAAGCCTAGAAGACTACCTAGAAAGGTTCCTTTACAACTACCAAAATACCAAGCAAGTTTCTCTCGACCTAGCCACAGTCAGAAACATTTTTATAAAAGGAGTATGGGATGAATGCATAGAAGTACTTAACATCATGAGCTCTTATGATGCTTATGAAAAATCATTTGCTGAAATTGTTGAATACTATAATAAGTACTCTTCTAGTCAAGCTAAAGCTGGGTCATTGAAATTCTTGACCCTATGTGGTCATTGGAATTCTTGAACTGGTTGGCCAGTGGAATTCCACACTAGGCCTGGTATTTCTTTTGTCAAATAACTATTTGGATGTGAAAATGACTCGATCTGGTTGTGGAAACTAGTTCCCATGGGTTAGGAGGAGAATTCTTTAGCCTATGTGGTTCTCATAGCTAAAGAAATTAACTAATCAGCTATATGTTATGTTAAAAATGAATTTTATATATAATTGTGTAAATATGTAATGTACATCTTAACAGGTAAGGATCCTTGTGCTCGGTAAGGAATTATTGGCAGTGGAGTTCCTTTGTTGTATTGCTAATCTTTTAAATGTCTTAGAATGAGTTAGGACAGTATGCACTTTTTGCATTTATTGATCATTTTGATGATTAGAGAGATAGGTGCTCTCTGAATACTTTTAGAAGTACTGTGTGGATGTCTTTACTGAGAGTTAATACAGTGTGCATGTGGTGCAGTGATTTATCATGTTGATGATTAGTGTTAGTGCTCTCTAAGTACTTGTAAAAGTACTGTGATTTAAATATCATCTAACATTGCACAATTGATTGATAGTTAAAAGTATTTCATTTGACTCAAAATATTGTGACTAATGTGATTGAATTTGTTAGTCATACATTACAGGTTACTTACCATGGAGTGTTGATGGGTTGTCCAAACACTATTAAAATGCTTACGTGAAAGTGCTCATGATTTTCAAGAGTAATTGGTAAGTAATGGTAAGTTGATATAGAGATTTGTTTTTGTATATTATGAATTTGAATAAGGGCCAAGTGATGGAAATTAGAACTTGCATATTTTTGCAGTTATAAATGCTTATGACTATTGATTTTTTCTTATGTTATAACATTACAATTTTTGTTTATTGTCATTTCTTGGAATGAAATCTTTGATTTTAAAGAGGAAGGATCACTTTTTGTGCGGTTTAGATGGTTATATCATGAGTAAAATCTAAGGTTCCAATGAGAGATGAACACCGAGGACGGTGTTCTTGTTAAGGGGGGCAGTATGTAGCATCCCTAAAATAACTCAGCGTAAAATCAAACAATTATGAATAGTAATTTTAAAAGTTACGCATCAGTTACAAAACTGATTCTTGATATTCATGAAACTAAATGAGGATGAAGATAGAAAGAAAATGAGAATCCCAGGGAAGAAACGAGGGAACTCTCCTAGGCAATGGCTAATTATATGGAAGAAAATGATTACACGTTGGGTTCAAATCCGTTTGCCTCACATCGATGACATTACGTGGAAGCTTGCATATGTTTTCGAGTCCATACTTATCGTCTTGTTTCTTTCCCTTTCCTTCTTTTGCGGTGGGTGTAAGATGTAGCCAGACCTGCTAATTGCATTGGACTTTCACTGACATTTCTGTCTGTACTTTTGCTTATTTGTTTCGAATATTCAAACTGTGGTTCTCAAGAAACGCGAAGGTGAGAGAATGCATTGGTTCAATGATCCCGTTTCAGTTGCACACGATAAATGAAGCATCGTATTTGCTGTCATAATTTTAAATCTGACAATCATGTGATAATAGGATATTGTGCATAGAGAGAGGTGGCCCCTCGTCGACCTCAGGGGACAATTTCAAAGAGTATATGGCCCAAAGGGCGTCGAGAAGTCGGAGAGAATCGGTAATATGTGGACCTGCACATGAACTTGGTCAGGTTTTCCTTTTCAATTAAAGAAAAGGAAAGGGCGTGTAGTTCTTCTTTCTGAAAGGGGCGTACAGTGCTTCTGTCCTGCCTTGCTGATTGTAAACATGCAATCGCTTTTGTTTTGATAGCAAAGACAACAGGCAACGATCAGCGTTTTTCATTGACTAATTGCACGGTGAAATTGGGTGGCCAAGTAAACTCTTCACTACTGTGGATGTTTCTTGAACGACAATGCAATGAGGGAAGAAAACTTTTGCACCCCGAAAGAAAAGTATTAAATGTTCAGACAATTGAGATTCTCACTTTTGGTTCCCTCTGCAAATTCCTACATGATACCAAGTATTCTTCATAAGGTTTTTACTTGAATAACCTAAAAAGGGTTTTTACTTAAATAACTTTAGTATGGGTAATTTAATATATTACTACATGTAGATTAAGGTTATATATGTTTTCTTCGTAAAGAAAATATATTAATGCATGCAATTAAAGATTGATTATTTTATATGTTTTCTTGGTAAAGAAAATATATTAATGCATGCAGTTAAAGATTGATTATTTTATATGTTTTCTTGGTAAAGAAAATATATTAATGCATGTAGTTCTTAATAACTACCTTATGTGTGAGTAATCTTTCTTGTTTTTATAAAACATTGCAAATACCTTTTATCTAAGAAAAGATAGGATGCATACTCTTTTCTTATCTAGGTTATTTTCTTTGAAGTGAATATTTATCCAAGTTATTTTCTTGGAAGTGAATATAGATTAAAGGGGGTAATTTGTGAAATATTCTCATGGGTAGAGAGTTCTCTTGAAAATCAATACTTAGTTATGAGAAAATATAATAACCTATGCATAGATGAAATGCACAAAGATAAGTCATAGGAACCTTCTTTGGAAAGAATATATCCTTTTATGTAGGAAAGATAATTTAATGGTGTTAGTCCCTTCACAAGAGTTCACAAAAGTTACATGTTTCGGTGAGTAAATAGGTAAAGGACTAGATTGTTGCATATTGGGTATTTTAATTTATTTGCATGATTTAATGCATAAACGGTTACCATTATTATTATCCTAGTTCTTATGTGCAAAAGAAAGGTTGATTATGAGACTTTGTTGAAAACAAATGCATGAGGACCTTGTTATGATACTTTCATGGAAACAAATGCATAATAACTTTGTACATAAATGAATAGAAGAACTATGTTGGGTTCTTGAAAAATAACTATGTGAAAAGAACACATGCAAAAGCATAGAAATAGTAGTTTATTACATGTATGGAGATATAACTATTGTGTTATATATTTTAAAGAGAAACATGGATTTGTAGAACTATTGGGTTAGATCTTTTAAAGAGAAATGTGCATTAGTGTGAAGAAGTATTGTGGAAAGTAAAACAAGTATTTACTTGAATAAATGTACTAGTTAATTATTATGACATGCTGGATAATTATTTGTGCATATCGTTAGAAGAAGCATGTTGTGATATTCTATTTACAACTCATGCACATGAGTAGATGTTAAAGATCACTTTTAGAGGCTGATTATTGATTGATCAATATCGTATCTAATCTTGTTGCCGAAGCTTGTTGACGACAACAATGACAGGAAACGATGGTGGTTTGTGCCAAGGAAAAATGATGTTTAACATTGTGCTAGGTAAAGAACTAATGGTCCATGCTCATGAGTACGAGTTGCAAGATCGTACATTGATAGAACAATCATGCCACAAGGAAGTAGAGAGTAGTGATATGTAGGTAAAGGGTTTCATGGAAAATGTAATAGCTTTTAGCTAGTTATGTGACATTTAATGTTATTTCATTGTAATATTTTATGACAATGGAAAGGGATGGAATCCCTTATAGGCCATTGAGTGGAGGGTGAAAACCCTCACGAGCATTTAATAATAAAATTAAACGTTTGCTGGTTTTCACCCTACGGGGTTTCCAGGGTATATCGGTGTTCAATGATGTGATTGCTTATTGTGTCAGAATGATGGTGTTACATCCTTGATGATGTTGATTCCTTATTTTTTGTGATAATCATAATGTCAAGTATGTGATTAATTAGTATGGTTAAGGGAATCATGAAATGGATGCAAGGTTCATCAGACAATTTATGTTAATGTACTACAGCATGGGTTGACAATGGTTATGCAACTTATTGTCCTCTATTGAAATTTACTTTATGTACTAATGAACATTATATCTAATGGCTAATGAGGAATGTGGAGTTGTGATTTGGATAATTACTTGTGGGTAATATGTGTAAAAAAATCTAACTCCCTGCTTTTACATGTGAGGTTACCGGGGTATGTTACAAGTCAAGTTGGAAAACCCACCACAAGTGGTTTAACCATAATAGAATTGGGAAATCTATTGGAAAATATTAAAACTGATATCCTTAGTACAATTAGTAACCAACTAGATACCCTCAATAGTAAGAGGAAACAAGAAGAGGAAAGAATTGCTTTAGCTATCTTTTGTCCTCGTTGTAGGAAGAAACATCCTGAAAAAGAATGCCCTTTTAATGCCATAGAGGTCTGTGGAATTTTCATGGATAATCACCCAACTAATGAATTCCCTTCATTACTTGGGTTGCAAGCTATTTACAAAGGGGGAACAGAACCACAAGATCCACCTTATCCCCCTAGGAGACCATGGAGGCAACAAAACCCCTCCATGTTCCAGGACCCTTCCATGCAGTTTACACAACAATAGTGGGCCCCTCAAATGCCTTACTCTCAATGGGGGCCTCAACCATCACAAGGAAATTCTTGGCAACAAGGTTGGAGGGGGACTACCT
Source organism: Pinus tabuliformis (assembly GCA_031772625.1). NCBI lineage: Eukaryota > Viridiplantae > Streptophyta > Pinopsida > Pinales > Pinaceae > Pinus > Pinus tabuliformis. Next base: position 1,255,160,663 of record CM062804.1, read on the forward strand.
ATGGGAATATTCCTCCACAACCATACCAAATAGCTTCTTACCCAACCTACACACAATATCCTCCAAATATTTCTTAGCTATTGCCAGGGTTTAACCCACCCCTATTACCTTCATTTCCTCAACAACAGCTGCCTATGAACCCAAGTTCACAATAACCTTCTCTTCCCATGAATCCAAGTCAACAACAACTACCTATGAACCCAAGTCCACAACAACTTGCTTTGCCCATGAATTTGACTCAATAACAAATTCCACCAAATCCAAATCCTCCTTGACCTACTCAATTACCTGCACAGCCTATTCCAAACCCTAATAATAAGTCAGCTCAACTTATACATAATATGGAGCTGTAAAAGTTCCCTACCTACACTATCACTTCAGTTCCAATAAATGAAATTCGACTAAGGTCCAGGAAGGTATTAAATAAAACAGGACTTGTAGTGATATTTCAAGAAGGACAACCAACAAACCCACCTCTTGAAGACAAGGAAACACTTATAAAAGAGGAATATTTTCCTCCCGATGAAGAAGACCAATTCATTCTACCATACAACCTAAACCATCTCAAGAGGTTACTCAACCACTCTATCTAGTGAGATTACTTGTCAAAAATCCTGAGGTCCTACTAGGATATGAATTAGAGGTTGAACTGTGAAATATATGTGTAAGGATACCCTTGTTGCAAGCTATCAAAGATATTCCTATCTATTCCAATATTGTAAGGTACATTTGCATCAAAAATCCAGGAAGAAAAAGGAATTATCTCCTTATTATAAAAGTATTTGGCCAATTTTCAGAAAACATGTCGCGGATGCCTTCTAAATACACTGATCCTAGGAATCCAGTAGTGACCATCCAAATTTTTGGTTTATCTTTACCAAACACTCTTGTCAGCCTAGGTGCAGCAATAAATGTCATGGCTGCATGGATATTATGCAAAATCTATAGTTAGAAGGCTTGAGTCCAACCCAAACACTATTGGAATTAACAGACAGATCCATCCTTAAACCTGCAAGAAGCATGTATGATATAACAATCATAGTAGCCTCCTAGGAATATCCTATAGATTTCATTGTAATCCATCCAAAATCCTCCAAACCTAGACTTCTAGTAGTACTCGACTGACACTAGCTAGCCAATATTGATGCCTTTATTGGATGCAGGTATGGAGAGATGATAATTTCCAATAGATGTCAAAGCCAAAAAAAAATGTATTTCCTCCTTCCCAACCTGCTACATAAATCCCTTTATGGATAGAAAACCCATATGGAGAGGAGGAATGTACTCAACTATTGTTAAAAATTGAACAATTTAAAGGTCTTCAAGAAAAAACTGAAGATCAAGTTTTGAACTTGTTCTTAGCTACAATGGGATGTATTGATTTTCCACAATCCTTTCAAGAATATGAGCACATTTTTAGCTCTGAATTTCAGGAAGCATGTCATCCTTCTACCTCCACATTGTTTGCCATAACAGCAATAGGTGAAGGTAAAGAGTCCTCTGTCCATGCTGTTGAAATTAACCCTGGGAAGTGTCTATATATTAATTTAGGCCTAGAAGTAGAACAACAATAACGATTTATTCAAATGCTTAAAAGACAATGTTATCTTTTGCATGGGATTACTATGATATGAAAGGAATCCACCTCGACACCTGCATGCATCACATATATACAAATGATGAAATTAGACTAGTGAGGCAGCCTCAAAGAAGGATGAACCCAACCCTAAAAGATATAGTAAAAGAAGAACTTCAAAAGCTCTTAAATGCTAACTTCATTTATCCTATTTCTGATAGTAAGTGGGTGTCACCACTAGTCATTGTACCTAAGAAAAATGGTAAATGGAGAATTTTTGTGGATTTTAGGGAACTGAATAAGGCTACCTTTAGAGACTACTTCCCCTTGCCTTTCATTGATCAGGTATTGGATACCTTATCTAGGAAAAAATATTTTTCCTTTTTGGATGGGTTTAGTGGCTACAATCAAATCCAAATTTCACCCGAAGACCAAGAAAAGACTACCTTCACTTGTCCATGGGGTACTTATGCCTATAAGGTTCTTCCTTTTGGGTTATGAAATTCCCATGCCAAATTTCAAAGGGTTTTCCTTGTTATTTTCTTCGATCTAACCCACGACTGTGTGGAAGTCTATATGGATGACTTCATAGTATATGGGGAAGATTTCCAACGAGCTTTAGACAACTTAAGAGAAAGTTTTAATTAGGTGTCAAGAGACTAACCTTGCCCTTAACAATGAAAAATATAGAATGATTCTTACTGAGGGTATTGTGTTAGGCCATCATATTTCCGATACTGGGATAAGAGTAGACCCTTCTAAGATTGAAATAATCGCTCAGATAAAAAATCCTAGCTCTCAAATAGAGGTTAGAATCTTTCTCGGGAATGTCGGGTATTATAGAGGACTTATTTATAATTTTACAACAATAGTCACTCCTATGTTCAAACTTTTAACCAAAGATGTGGATTTCCAGTGGGATTCGAAGTGTCAAATTTCCCTTGAAACTATTAAACAGAAACTGACAACTGCTCCAGTTCTGAGAGGACTAAATTGGGCCCTCCCTTTTCACATCTGTACTAATGCTTCATACACAACTTTGGGTGTTTTTTTGGGAAAACGATAGAATAAAATTAACTATGCCATTTATTTTTTTAACAAGAATATCTCTCCTACATAACTAAACTATACGGTCACTGAAAATAATTCTTATCAGTAGTTCATGCCATTAATAAATTTAGACGTTATATATTTGGGTATGAAGTTTTTGTACACACAGACCATTCAGCTATTAGATTCTTACTGAATAAAACTATCACCAATGCTCGTGTTACTAGATGGTTGTTACTACAGCAAGAGTTTAATATTACTATCATCGACAGTCCAAGAAAAGATAATCTTGTTGCTGATTTCTTGTCTATACTTATCCACACAGGTGACAATGCACTAGTCATTGATGATTTTCCGGATAAGAATTTATTTTCTATTTCTACTTATACTCCTTGGTATGAAGATGTTGCTAATTACCTGGTTACAAGATAGTTTCCACCAAATTTTTCTTCAACAAAAAAATAGATAATCATACAACTTAGTGCTAACTATATGTAGCATGAGGATTGTTTATACCGTACTGGACCAAATCTGGTAATCAGAAGATGTGTACGAGAAGATGAGATGCAAGACATTCTAAAATATTTCCATAATGATCCGTGTGGTGGAAATTTCGCTGACAAAAGAACTGCATATAAAGTGTTACAATCTGAGTATTATTGGCCCGCCATTTTTAAGGATGCAAAGAAATATGTGGCCAGCTATGATGATTGTCAAAGGATGGGGAAACCTATCCCAACAGATGAAATTCCTCTTCAAGCACAAGTAGTCATCAAACCTTTTGATAAATGGGCATTATATTTTGTAGGACCAATTTCTCCTATGTCCAAAAAGAAGAAATATATTATGGTATGTACGGATTATGTAACCAAATGGGTAGAGGCTAAAGAACTATATTATGCTAATGAACAATCTGTTGTTGATTTTTTATTTGAAGATATATTTACCCGTTTTGGTGTACCAAGGGAAATAATAACTGATCAAGGCACTCAATTCACTTCCAAATTGGCCAAAGCTTACAGAGTAGTATAGAATCAGACATTGAAAATCTTCACCTTACCACCCCCAGGTGAATGGACAAGTATAGTCTACCAATAAAGTAATCGAGGCCATTCTCAACCAAGATAGTACAACTGCATCATAAAGACTGGTTTGATAGGTTACCGAAAGCTTTGTGGGCCTATAAGACAACTTGGAGAAACACAACAGGGCATTCTCCTTATGAGTTGGTTTAAGGGAAACAGGTATTTCTTCCTATAGAATTCCAAGTTAAAACCTTCATAACTTCCATGCAGCTAGGAATGGATATAGATGCAGAAAAACAAAGGCTAATGGAATTGAACGGATTGGATGAGATTAGAAAAGATTCTCTTCAAAGGATGATGTTTGTTGAGGATCAGAGAACCAAATGGCACGATATGTTTATTAAGAAGAAACATTTTCAACTAGGTGACTGGGCCTTGTTTTATGATAGGATGTTTAAGAATTTCAAAGGAAAATTGTCAACACGGTGGCTAGGACCTTATGAGGTAGATACAATCTATGCCAATGGCTCGGTCAAGATAAAAACTATCGATGCAAATAAAACTTCCTTTTTTGTAAATGGACATCGATTGAAAGTTTATCATAACCACTCTTTAAAAAGGATTTTATCAAACATGTTCTTCAAAATTATGAAATGAAATTGGTTAGAAAGGGGAGTTCTGCTCTTGTTGATCCACCACTGCAAGTTTTGTTGTATAATTTGATTTAATTTTGTACATATATGTATATAGGTGTGTTGTTGGATAATGATTTTGTTGTTACTAACAAGAGAAAAAGCTAATTGTGTTTTCATATAGATAAGAAATAAGGAGGACATCTGCCAGGTGTAATTTTATTCCTTTATCCAACCCTAGTAGATTACTTATGGAAGAGGAGCCTAATGGAGTTTTCTTTAAGTTTTTCAGACTCCTAAAAATTTAAAACACTGGCGAGCAGGAACTGGTCTAGGCTCAAGAAAAATCCACGGGACAGTAAATGGAGTTTTCTTTAAGTTTTTCATACTCCTAAAAATTGAAAACACTGATGAGAAGGAACTGGCTCGAGCTCGAGAAAAATCCATGGGACAATAAATGGAGTTTTCTTTCAGTTTTTCAAACTCCTAAATTGAAAACACTGGCAAGATTTAACTGATCTGGGCTAGAGAAAAATACACAGAACAACAGTAGTAGCTAGGTTTATTTTCCAATAAGATTGAAGTGGCAACAAAAGAAATGGCTAGTTTGGTTCCAAAAAGTGGTGGTTGTCCAGCTACAGAATGCCTTCTTGTTACAGAGCTTAGAGCTTGATCATTGAATTCTCTTGCCTCATTTTCTGACCCTTCAATTGCAATTTCAAAGTTCCTATACCAATGTGTTGTTTGTAGTTTTTCTAATGTGATCCTTCAAGCAGAACAAATTCACATGCACAGTAATAGTAATCACTAGCACCTACTCCAGCTTGACCCTCAGAACATGCTAAGATACAAAGAGAAGCCTACAGGATCCTAATTTGAATACTATACATTTGGGTACCTTATTAAAATTTCATCAGGCACTGAAGAAAAATTCCTTGTATTTATCTAGTACTAGAAAGAAGTCTCCTGTGTTCGTCCAGTACTGGAAAATAGTTTTCATCCGGTATTAAAAAAAAAACTTGTGTTGATCTATTAATATAGGTATGAGGTCATTGGTTTATTTTATTCTATTAAGATTCATATTAATCATGTGATGGATATATAATTACCCTCATAAATTTTTATTACCATCAATTGTTAAGCCCCTATCCTAAATTCCGAAATACTCACTTGTATTCCCCTATTTTTCTAAAAAAAAAACATTTTTTATGATATGGTTTAATGGGATAATCATGGGTGTGATTGGACAGATGCCAATCATAATTTAAGAAAATGAATTATAAGTTGAATATCTCATGATAGAACTTTTATTTCCTAGGGTTGTTAAAACAATGATTTTATCACCATTTCATAACCATAATCTGAATGTTATGATGAATGATTACCGGAACCTTGACATTGGTTGTCCCATAATGACGTAGTTGGTCAAATCAACCACATTTTTTCCATCGTATCTAACATTCATTTGAATGAGATTCTACATCATTAATGGAGATGATCTTCCAAATAATCTCTGCATACTACTTATTTCCATCATTTCTGTATGAGCTTACCTTTCAGTTATGGAAACAATTTAACTGTTACCATCTCCTTTCAAATTATAAATTCTCTTTTGGATTGCTTCACCATCTATATGAGCATAATTTCTCTCCTGCATACCATTCGGCCTTCATTTCACTCATCCCGACTAATTCATCTAGTGCTAGCTCTGTCACATTGTTTCCATAACCAAACTTCTGGTACTATGTCATTTCCAGTACTAAACCCTTCTCGAGTTTTATCCCTAGAAATTGTCTGAGACTTGTTTGTAAAGCTGGCATGGGGGTAGATCGACATTAACTAGTGTTCCAGTTTTATCGAGAAACAAAGGAGTATTAGTTGTGCAAAGAAAAGTTCGAGCAAGCTGGATGGATCGTGTCTCTGGAAAAGTTTAAATGATACCATAAGGTCATTTCTCATGCCTTCACTGAAAGTTATGATGGAAAATATGTTCAGCTAGGAGGCCTGCAATTAAAGATCACATAATCTACCATAGAGGAGGCTACATGATTACCATCTACATGGGGAAATACTTCAAAGGTATAAGTATTAAAAAAGAGCTCTATCGAAAGTTCTTAAAGCATGAACATTTGAATCCTGACTAGACTAAGGGTATTCTTGGGAACTGGATAAAAGAAGAATATATGTTGGTGCTTAATAGCTTGCAGAGATTCTTAACATGTGAAGGAAAGTATGTAGCCATGTTTCTTTTATCATTTAATACTTTTATTACATTTTTAAGGGGGGCAATAGATAGACTCCCATTACTTCCTTTGGATGAATTTAAACAATATGTTAAGAGGAGTTAAATTAGTTTCCAAAAAGGTTGAAACTAGTATTTACCATCATGGATTGATAAAACTATTAGTTATTCACGAAATAAGGAAGTATGGCAGCAACGGGAAAACATTACTCACACAAAAAGTTTCTCCAGAAAAAAAGTTCCAAATCCATAGAAGAAAGCATGCCAAGGGATAGTAATAAGGATCGAGACAGCAAACAGGAGAGTATTAGGAAGAAACAGAAGAAGTCAAGAACTAAAGAAGGCATTGTTGGCCCTACTTCACCAGAATTCGTTAATAAGTCAAACAAGGGTAAAATGGTAGAGGAGGAGGAATCTCCTGCACCAACATTGAGGCGATCATTAAAAGGTAAAAGACCTTCTCTTGATTCATCCACTCAAATTAAAACCTCAAATAGTGAGAAGAAGAAAAGGAAGCAAGTTGATAGTGATGCAAGAGAACTCACAGGTAATATTTCAGAGGTATTTGTTGAGTTACCCAAGGAGGAGACTCTTGAGATAAGGGTTAAAGAGACGAAATAGCCTAGAATAAGTGAAAAAGGTGACATAACACAAACTTCTTAAATAAGGGAGAAACATGCACGGAAAGGATAAATATCAGGGTCCATGTCACAGACCAAAAGGAAGAAGTGGTGATTGTTTGAAGATAATATCCTCACTCCCGACAACAAATCTGTTGAGTCATCAACACCTACACAACAAACTACTAGGAGCATGGTAAAATAGGTAATGGCCACTCATACCCCTTCTCTTCCATAAAATGCAGTAGACGTCTTTGCCTCACCTGAAAAGAAACATGCACATGTTGAAATGCTTAGTGAAACAGAGGAATTAGTTATAGAAACCTTGAAAGAATTAAGAAAATAAGTTGAGGCTAGTGAAGAAATCACTAAGCATGAAACAATTGAACCTACTAGTTCTTTAACTAGACATCAGATGACAATTAGAATTGAAAGACTTCGGAGGAAAAATGAAAAACTAAAGGAAGAAGTGAAAGAGTATAAGTTGTTGGACAGGTACATCAAGAAAGAGAATGAGAAATTAAAGGAGAATAGCCAAAGGTTGCAAGATGAGTACGATGAGGTCTCCACCAAGCTTAAGAAGTTTCTTCGCCTTATACAATATACAAGGGTTATTAAAAGGGAACTCAAAGAAGAGGCTTCAGGTTTTAATATCTTAGATCCAAATAGATAATGTTCAAGAAAGTTGTAAGAAGACTCCATTTCTGAAATTTTGAGGAATAGTTCAACACTTTTTGCATGAGGACATGCAATGACTTAGGCATGGGGGAATGTTGGGTCTCCTTTTTGATGCCTTTAATACCCCATATTGTCCTCTATTTTTGAACAAATTTACCTCAAACCTATTCACCACTTTCCTATCTTCTTCAAGAACATAACTTTTAGCATCCTTGTGTATCTATGAGGTAATTTATATTTAAAGCATGGTTTTTATGATTTCTTGTTAGTAGAAATAGAATAATTGATTCTTTATATTCTATAATTATTTGGATTGACTCAAATATATTTTAAGACTAAGTCCCTATTCATCCAACACCAATATTATCCATCTGGCACTTGTGTTTGTCCGGTACTTGTGTTCGTCTGGTAGCTGCATTCGTCTAGTGCTAACTACGTTCATCCAGTAATGAACCCGAATTTTCAGTGTTCCATGGTTCGAGTGAGATATTTTTGATGAGACCAAGGGAAATGATTGTCAAAGCATCATATTTTTATGGAAAATCAAGATATGCTTCATCCTCATGCACTACGTGTCATGAGGATGAAGGAAAATATGTGAAGGAAAGTCATGTGATGGATTGATTGTGATATTTACACAATGATTTGACAATATATTTAAGTTTTGTATGTAGCGGACATTCCTCTATAAGAGAATGTGATGCAGGTGCATCTACCCTAGGTCAATCATTTACTAGAGGAGTTAGTTTGTAAAGTGGGGATTTAATTATTTATTGTATTTTTCTATAGTTTTTAAGAGAGAATGAAAATTATTGTAAATAGGAGAAGATTTTAGAGTATTGTTGAAGGTTTGAGAGGATTATGGATTAGTTAGCTCTTATATAGGGTTAAGGGATTAGATGAAAGATTTTATGGATTATGAGAGATATTTTGGGAGTTTGTTGAGGCTCTAGAACCTATTTGGGTTTAGATCCATTTGTATAAATTGAGGTGAACCTATGAGGCATGTAAGATGTAGAAGTGTATGAGTGACTACGAGGAATGAAAGGCCATGAATAGGCTATGATTTCTCCTATAATTATTTTTATATATTAATTAAACATTTTTTGAGTTTATGTGCATATCGATTGGTTGCTTTTCAGTTTGATATGCCTTTGATCCTATGTTCTTTGTACCTGCGTCAATGGTATGATGTGGATGTTGTTAATTATTAGTTCAAGGCCACGACTTCGCTGATTCAAGACTTCCTTTCAATCCATGGGCTTTGAACAAACATATGTTGTTACGTTGAAACAACTCGTATGCAATTGGAATGCTAATTCTGGTGCAGACACAGTTGCCAAAGCCTCAACCGTGGTGTAAAAATTGAAATATATTTTTAGGAGTTACAGGGTACGTGGAAAAGCTTCTTAAAAAAAAGGACAAGAGCAAAGCTGGACTTTTCCGGCGAAATCCCTCGCATAGTCGACTTTCGATTTTGCAAAAATTATCAACCATTGTGATTTCCGGCCGAAATCCCTACCTCTGAAGATCTCTTCTTCAGATCATCAATTGTGTTTTCCCTATCTATAAGGGCCTGTTTGTGGAAGAATTCAAAAAAAGGTTGTAAGTAGAAGCTCTCCTTTGTGGCTACCTATGCTTGTAGCAGGTAATTGTTTGCTCCATGCTCCAGATAAGAGTTTGCATTTTTAGAAGCAACATTTTTTTTTTATTATCGTACTCATGCTTCAGCTGAATTGTCTTTTCAAGATCTAATATGGCAGAATAATACATGTTGTACGTGGAGATTGCGTGATTGGAAACAACGTAAATATCATTTAATTTTGAATGTGGGGAAGGAATTACATGTAAGTGAATTAATTTTCACATGACGTGAATATATGTGAAGGTTTAATAAAATTCTCATGAGAGAAAATAAATGGACAAGAAAATAAGTGCATTATTTTTATATATGGTGGTGTTTTATATTCAAAATTATAATTCCATATTGTATATACGTGGACTATAAAGGAAAGAGTTTTGTAATTTTAAGTGGAGGTATAAGGGTAAATATATATCATAAAAATAAAGTTGAGAGCTATGAGGGATTTATATAAGACTTTGTAAAGGAGTTATGTTCCTTGTTTTAAGCATTTTTGTAAAGGGTGATACCATAAGGATTGTTGAAATAAGATTATTGAGTCATGAAAAGAGTTGTAATTGTGAAGTTAATGTCTAAAGCTTGAGTTAGGTCAAGATAGAGTCTAAAGTCCACCATTAATTATTGAGTTATTGTACAAAAGGGTGCATTCTCAGTTATACCCGACACTCAAGGTCCACTAATGCAGAATTGATGTAAAAGTTTGGAGTCAAAAGGAAATTTACATTCAAGTCAAAAATGTCATTGTTTGTAATGGGTGCATGATCGACGGAGCCCGACACCCAAAGTCTGGTCAAAGTGTTGTAAGGACAATTTGAAGAGTTACTGCAGTTGTTGTTTGCAGCAAAAGGAAGCAGAGGAGCAAGGAGTGCTCAAAAAGAAGGTTCAAGTGAAGTGAACCATTGGCCAAGTTCAGAGGAGATAAATTGGTAAAGTGATTCAATTGTAGGTTACAGTGAACAAGGTGAAGTTCACAAAAGGAGAAGAATATGAAGTTGCAGATTGCAAAGAAAGGCCACAATGATGCTACAGAAGTTATCATTGGTGATGAAGAGAAAGAGATCATGGAATTCAAGGCACGACTTGACATATTAATAGAGTTTTTACAAAAACAAATACTGGGATGGATAATAAATCGAATAGTTAAATGGCCAATTAAACAATTGATGGAAATAAGACAAGCGTAAACTGAAAGTTTTAGAAGCAGAGAAACTCCAGACAAATATATACATTTGTGAACCAGAGCAAGGATCATTTCTTGGTGACAAGGATGATGAATGTATGGATATGTACACCAATAAGAAACTTGAAGAAGATGAGGAAGATTCAGTGGACAACTTGAATGATTGTATGCTACACAAGGAAGAGATGTAGGAAGTTATAAGAGAGACCTCGAGGTCTCACGATTTTGAAACTAATACTTATTTTGTGTTTTCAGGTAGTGGAGAATCACAAGAAAATGAGAGCAAGCTCGAAATTAAGAAAGCTCAGGAACTATTAGAGGAACCTATGCAAGTCTACAAAGGCATAGATATGGAGGTTGTTAATGCATAAATGAATTTTTTAGAGGATTGGTTGGACAATCCAAAGAACAGTTTTGAAGCAAATGAAATGATGATGGTCTGCAACAATTTCATAGAGGATGAGGACAAGGTTTCAATGAAGAAAATGCAACAGTAAAGTGGCAAAAATAAGGACGAATTCCGAGAGAAGAGGCAGAGAATGATAGAAGATGAGTGGTACCCTAGTGAATTCATGGAGGACAAGAGTAATTTTCAACAAAGAATGGGTGATTTTTACCAGCAAGAAGACAAGTTGGACATGGAAATTGAAGAGATTAGAAGATTGATGGTGAAAGTGTCACAAAAGAGACATATTGCAGGAAGAAAAGAAGATAGCAGAATCTTGTTGATGACAACAAAACAAGCATATATCAGCAAGGAGAAGGGAGAATTGCAACATAAAGTTTGGAATCCTGGAAGACAAGAAAAAACAACCACAAAACATCAACAACATAACAAAGTACATGATCAGCGACAAACTAAAGTTTGGGATCCAGGAGGATTTTTATCATCTTATGAAGACTAATGGTCAGGAGACCATGATTTTCTTTTACCTGGGGAGTCTGATGCAGGTGCATCTAACCTAGGTCAATCGTTTATTAGAGGAGTTAGTTTGTAAAGTGGGGATTTAATTATTTATTGTATTTTTCTATAGTTTTTAAGAGAGAATGAAAATTATTGTAAATAGGAGAAGATTCGAGAGTATTGTGGAAGGTTTGAGAGGATTATGGATTAGTTAGCTCTTATCTAGGGATAAGGGATTAGATGAGAGATTTTATGGATTATGAGAGATATTTTGGGAGTTTGTTGAGGCTCTAGAACCTATTTTGGTTCAAATCCATTTGTATAAATTGAGGTGAGCCTATGAGGCATGTATGATGTAGAAGTGTGTGAGTGAGTGTGAGGAATGAGAGGCCATGAATAGGCCATGATTTCTCCTATAATTATTTTTATTTATTAATTAATTATTTTATGAGTTTATGTGCATACCAATTGCTTGCTTTTTAGTTTTATATGCGTTTGATCCTATGTTATTTGTACCTGCGTCAGAAGGCTCATAGATGATAGGTGATATACAGAGATTTAGATAATATTATTATGTTGGAGATTTAATTGAGAAAATAGTTTTGTAAACCTTTTCTGAAATCAATGGTATGAGCAGCAGTTGATAAGTCTGTTGTGTTAATAGAATTTTTAGTTTTGTAGTTCTCTTAGCTTTCCTTGTTAGCTCAACAAGGGCCCATCGAAGCCATCAAGGTAAGTTTTTATTATAATTATTGTGAATATAGCTTGGTATGTGTGTGAAGAGTGACTCAGTGTTATGATTTGATTTCAAAACATTTGATGTGATTTTAGTTATGTTCTATGCGAGTAATCTGTTTGAGAGTGTGTGATATAAGTCTAGAGTTGTTAGTTTTTGAGTAAGGATTCATTAGTTTTGTGAATGCAAAATTTATTTCTCAGGTTGTATGTTTAATTGTTGATTTCTATTTTGAAGAACAAGAAAAGTTAAGATAAGAGATCTCACCATTCACCTACATGTGTTGTTAAGTGAAGACTCTTGTTATACCTAACATTTTCTGTATAAGAATGCATAGCTTCCTTCAGAACTAGTTAAATTAGGAATGATTGCTTTTCTTGATATTTGAGTGCAGTGAGTTGATTTTAGTTCAATGATTGAAACCAGTTGCTATAGGAAAACAGAGTTGAATCCATATTTTATTTCATGAGCCTGTAAATGGACAAACTCATTACATGAGCAAGAACCTTTAGATCACATGCTTGTTGAGATTCTATTTATGATTTTTTCTTTCTGATATTTAAGCTGTGTGAGGAAGTTAGATTGAAAATTGTAAAATGGAGTATTGGTTTTGAGTGCTTCTTATCTAGGCTATACTCATCAAACATAGGAACTTATCTATTATCGACACATATAGTGAATCAAATCTACTGATTACAATTCCCTGGTTGATAATTTAATTTGTGGCGATATATCATTCATATAATTGCCACAACAAGCCCAAAATTGCCTCTTTTTGACAACCTTCTTACACTCCATCCTCCTTCTTTTTTACTCTAATAACTCTAATTGAGCATTAGTTTACAAGGTTCATGGAAATAACAGGTACTCAAACATATTATTTCATAAGTTTCATTTTTCTTTATTATTTAACTCAATATTTTCATAAGCTACTAAATTTCACCAATTCTCTAGCTAACGATTGATTCTACAGCATAGTTGAAGGTTCGATGTGTTTTGAAACTCCAGCTGAGGAACGAGACATATGGGTAGGTGGATAATAGCTGGCATAACAATATTTACCTATCTTCATGCCCTGTATTGATGATAAGAACACCGCATAAGCGTAGTCAACGTGGAAGTCAACCGATGAAGAAGGAGTCGAAGGCGAACCAGGCAAGCGGGAAAATTAATGGAAGTAGATGTTTAGCCTCATTGTAACAACCTTGGTGAAAATTCCATGTAATAAAAGTTAAAAACAATAACCACGGTCGATGGGAAACTTATTCCTAGCTAAATGTTGGGCAAGACATCATAGGGGGTGTTCATTTGGTTATTTATGGCTAAGGAAACTGGAAAAGGAAATGGTTAAGGATTTGGAAAGGAAAAATGGAATTTTTGGCACATTTATTTATGAAAATAATGGAAATCAGGAGAAAAAGGAGGTGACATGTCATAGGTTTCATGTGAGGAGAAAAATGAAGGAAAATAATGAAAAATGAAGAAAATAGAGGCCTCATTCATAAAAAGACTTATGAGGATCAGTGGGTAACCTTTTGTTATTTCAGTGTTGGAGCTCTCTCATTATTCTCTCTCTCTCTCTCTCTCACTCTTGGACACTTAGATTTTCTTGGAGCACTTTGGCATTGGATAAAATAAGGAAAAAGAAAGCAAAGATCACGCAGGGAAAGGCAGGATCAAGCAGCTACAATAGGGTTCACTGCCAGTATCGACTTGCATGTGTATTTTGCTTGCTAGATTTGGAATGCATGGGATTGGATGTGTTTCTTTTCTACCATGACATGGGTTTTTCCAGGTGTGACAATATTTTTAGCCTAGCCTTTCCATTTCCTGATAGATTTGATGAGATGGGTTCTCTCATTCGATTTATGTGGGATGGTCAGATTGGATTTGAAGATGAGGGGTGGATCTCTGAATTGACAAACACATGGTCTAAGTGGTTGCTGAACTAGACTGAGGATCATGAAGCCAATGGCCTGGTAACCCTTGAACTAGACTATGGGTTGTAGTAAAGCCATATTGTGTGCCTCAGTCGGCCTAGGAATCCTTTATGGTGAATGGTGGGATATATGGTAAATCCAAGAGGTGAATTTTCTCTCCATTTGGCCTAGTGATCCCAGGATGTGATGCATGATAAAGCCTGGAGAGAATGTCTCGTTGTAGGGCCTAGTGATCCCTAGATCAGACTGTGGGTGCACGGTAAAGACTGAGAGACTAGGAGGCACTCAAATTCATCACGGTGTAGGCAGAGAACTATGTTGGCATCCATGTTGATTGGTGTTTATGATGTGTTATATGAGTCCCACATTCATGCTTGGAATATGGCACAGGGGTGATTGGTTGAAGAGAGATTTGGCTCAGCTAATCTATGGTCGGGTGGAATGCGGTGGTCCCTTCTCTGGTTGGTTCATTGCACTCATTAATGAGAAATTGATTCCCTTATTTTCATGTGTAAATGTATTGATGTATATGTGGATTTTGATGGCTGATATGTCCATGGTATTTCTATTCCTATTATGTTGGTTATATGTATATTTTATGACATCATCTATGTATGGCTCTCAACATGCTTTTACTTGTATATGAATGGATGATGTGTCTATGACCAAATAGAGGATAATGTAGCAATTAACATAAGGGAAAAATGGCTCATAGTGATTCTCAGATAAGTATGAGATCGCTACACTTAATTTTGTTGCTTACACCTGTAGGTTACATGTTGATGATTTGTTTGGCGAAATTCTTGTCATGGTTGGTAGGGCTCTGGTTATGGTCTTGTTCAGTTTATTGCTTTTGCATCATTGTTTCCCTATATTTTTACGGATTTTAAGATATCACTCTATTCTAGGAAGTGGCCTGGGCTCTGGGCCTGAAAAATTGGCATAAATCCCCATGTCACTGGCATAAAATTGGCAATTTTGGTCCCTCGCCGCTTGCAGGCAAAGCCCGTGAGAGCGACTTTAGGTTGTTGGTCGCTCCCTTGCCCATAGCATGATATAAGAGATCCAAAGCAACAGTGGGACCTAGGGACATGATGTTTGAGTGGATGACTTGTCTCCTAAGGCTTTTGTTGATGATATTGGATGATTGTGTGTGATGTTTTGTCAATTCCACTTCCTTAAGGTCACATAGGAGGTCAAATTTGATCATAGTAGCCTATCGTCTCATGTTTACCTCAATTGGCAGGGTTACTTGGGTGGATGTGGGAGGAGGGTGTTACAGAGTGGTATCAAAGCATGGTTCAACTCTCAGACTAGATGGGCAGTGTGTGTTGGTCATGCATGCATGTCAGTTGCATGTGTGTCTCTTACATTTGCATTTCATGTGTTTGTTGCATTGGCTTGGTGATTGATTATGGTTGTAGTATGGTTGTTATGGAGAATTTGATATTAATATTTTAGAATGTATTTTTCATGAGTATGTGACTAATTGGATATGGTTAAATGTCACTTACATGTTGATTTTATGTCACCTATCTACATCCTTGTATGTTAGGTTACATTCTTGAATATGTTGATTACATGTATTAGTATTGTAGGTTGATTACAAGAATTGATCGCTTATGTTTGACTACATGCATTTATGCATATGTGTAGTTGATTAGGCATTGCTTATGCATGTTGTTGGTTGCATGTGGCAATGTGTACAATGGAGTAATAGTTGTTGTCATGCATGAGGTCATAACATGCATTGTTGATATGGCCTTGCATTGATGACTGGACCCTAACTAGAGTGATGATTATATGTTGATACATTTATTTGCATATGTATATATGTTGTTATGATTATGTTATACATGTATCACACTGATTTGGCAATCTTGCAGACAAGGTATCCTCCCCGAGCTATACTAAGGTACATTGATTTATTGTGATTTGGTTTATCTAACATATTATGCATTGCAGGAAAGAGATCAAATGGCTAGAAAGATGGTTGAATACAAAGACTCTCCCTGTGAATTCAAAGAGTAGTATGGTGTTAGAAATCCTTCCGAATTGGTAGTTACACTGAGGAGCTTAAAGGAAGAGATAAGGAGTTGTAAGGTAGATAATGACCAGATCATACAGGCACAAGAGAAGCAAGCAGAGGTTAATGCTATACTTCTTCATAGTTTGTTGGAATTGCAGTGACAAGGGCCACTTCAAATCAGCCATGGACATTAGGACAGAATGAATGGGGCATATGGTAGTAGGTCTCCTAGTAGACATAGGTTAGATATATCTGATACAATGAGAGATGACAGGTTGTTGGACCATCTCGATAGGAGGGGCGATGAGTACAAGTACTATTCTAGTTCTAGTTCTGATAGACATCATGATCATGATCATTATCATTCTTACAGAAGGAATGAAATGGGATACTTGCCAGAAAAATTCAAGAAAGAAAAACCACCTACTTTTGATGGATATGTGAAGAATCTAGAAGATGCAGAGGCTTGGATACATGGGATGAACAAATTCTTCGAGTTGCATGAGTACACAGATAACATGGAGGTCAAAATAACTATATTCATCTTGAAAGGTAAAGAAGACATTTGGTGGGAAGATATTAAGCGGGTTAGAGACATCAAGACAGATGATTTGAGTTGGTGGGAGTTCAATAGGATTTTCAGGAAGAAATACTTGTCATAGAGGTACTATGATAGTAAGGCTAAAGAATTCTTTGAGCTAAAGATGGGATCAATGACAGATGAAGAGTACACAACCAAGTTTCTAGAGCTATTGAGGTATCTATCGTATCTCACTGATGAGAAGGCTAAAGTTTAGGGATTTGTTAGTGGTTTTCCATTGGCATTTACAGATCGGATTGAATATGAAGAGCCTTGGTCACTTGAGGAAGTCATTGGGAAATTGAAGCATTGTTATGAAAAGTAAAAGCGTAAGAATGAATCTCAGCATGGATGGAAGGGAAAGGACAAAGGTAGAGGTAAATGAAATCCTAAGAGAATAAGGCCTCATAATGTAGATGGGAAAGAAAATATGGCACCGCAAAAGAAGTTTAATGCAATTGGATAGGGACATGGGTCACAAAAACAACGTCATAGAGGTGAGGTCACTGGTCAGTTGGAGTGTTGGACATGTGGTGAGGAACACCTTAGGAGAGATTGTCCGCATCATCAAGGTGGAAGGCCTAAGATATATAGTGCACAAGAAGCGTAGACTGTTGGGGATGTCGGTCATATTATTCCACGTATCTATGCAGCAGTGGACAACATGCATGCAGAACACTAAGAATATATCATTGAGATGGACAGTAAGATTTGTGATCAAGTTATTTTAAATTTGATTGACCTTGGATCTAATTATAGCTATGTTAGTCTTGACTTGGTGGATAAGTGTGGTTTGAGTAAGGAATTGCATGCAGAGTCTTGGTTAGTGCAGTTGGCTACAGGTACAAAGAAGAAAGTTAATCATTGGGTAAGAGTTTTTGCATTTGACTTGAATGGTATGCCTACCACAACACATCTAAATATATTACTGTTGGGATCATATAAAATGTTGTTGGGCATGGATTGGTTGTATCTTCATAGAACCAAGGTAGATTGCTTTGATAAAGCTATTGAGTTTGTTGATGACAATGGGGAATGAATAGTCTTGCAGGGTAAGAAGAAAGCTGCATCAGTTAGGATGGTGACAACTATGCAAGCAAATCATAGCCACAGGAAAGGGTGTATGTTATTTGTAGTACACATTTCTAGTGATAACGATGTTGAGGACACAGATGTGTTGAGCAAGTACTTAGTTTTACAACATTTTCAGGATGTATTTCGCGAGGAAATTACAGAGTTTCCACCTCACAAGGAAGTATAACTTTTTATTGATTAGTTCATGGGGAAACTCCAGCATCGAAAGCACCTTCTAAGATGAGCACACCTGAGTTGGTTGAGTTGAAATCACAGTTGAAGGAAATATTGGACAAGGGATACATTAGGACAGGTGTATCGCCTTTGGGTGCACCGATACTATTTGTGAAGAAGAAAGTGATAAGCCTCAGTATTACAGAAAGGATGTTGCAACTCCTAGGGATACCAACTTTACTTTATTAACCCGGGGTTTCATAAAAACTTGGAGGTGAGAATGCTATATACACAATAGATGCATCATTCTATTCATATCACTTCTCAATTGGGGCACTTGACCATTAGGGTTCTAAACCAATCCTCTATTGACTAAAAGGAGTCTGACCATTAGGGTTCTAAACCAATCCTCTTTTGACTAAAATGAGTCTGACTACTAACACTGAATGTAAAGCTAGTTCTAATGCAGGAAAGAAAATGCTTGTCTATTCAGGAAATGAAAGCTGTCAAATGGTAAATGATAAGGAATGCCATAAATCATCTAGCTATGGAATGACACAAATCACTTTGCAAAAAGGAAACTATGCTAAGCTTGCAATTGATCATCTAACTATTAATACTGCTTAGAAATGGAAAGTTACTCTATCATCTTAGACTTCACACATGCATGCATTAACTATCTCATTTACATCTACAAAGAAGAAGAGTCTTTAAATGCTAATTTCAGAAATATAAATGCCAATGTTATATGTTCTTGCAGGAGGGAAAGGAATGTGAAGGTTGGTCTAGGTGGCACTCATGGGCATGGAATCCAAGATGAGGGGTTAACCTACTCCTATAATAGGCTATCCTATCATTTCTAGTCAAAACAAGGTCAAACCAGGCTGCCATAGGAGATCCTGTAGCTGCTACAAGAAAATGCAATAGGATGTCCTAATCTGCTATAGGATGTCCTGAAGTGCTACAGGAAGTTAGTTGAAGGGTTTTGGAGGGAAAAAATAGTGAGGTGAGTTGTTGGAGGGGTGTATTATAGTTGTAGAAGGTGTAGAGAAGGTGAAAATTTCCAAAGGCTAAGCCCAACACTCCAAGGAGGTTGGATTTGCCTAAGGTGGCTGTTCACGGTGGCTGGAAAATAGAGGTTCGGAATATGGGCTGGTATGCCGCAATAGAAGGTGGATAAGACTTAGGTGAAGATGGTTGGATGAGTGCCTTCCTACATATCAATAATCCCTACAACAAAACCTATTTCTCTTTCCATTTATGCATCACTACATGTCCACATGGAATAAAATGAATTGAATCCTAGGAAGATGATATATCTACTGTTAAGGACTAGGTCTATGATATGGATTGATTTTTAAGCTACAAAAAACTTAAGAAAACAAGATAAAAACTATAGGTGCTTCCAAGAAATCATAAACAGTGATCTAACTAAGAATGGTTCCCAATCTATGCAATGATCAAAAGACAACTCTATTTTTGGGGCTATGAGAGTGGGGTATTCTAGTCATGATCCCATGAGGGAGATGACGTAGGGGCCATTGTCACCATCTTTTCTGGTACAATTTCTCCACTAAACGGAAACACTAATCTACCTCTTCAAACTAATGGAAACAAGGTTGAAGAACAAATTAAGTACTTGTTAAGCTAATCAGAAGAAAAACATAAATAAACTTCAGCAGCTAACTATCATTCTAGGCTAAGAATATAACTTCAAAAGAGGAACTTATGCTACTGGGGTTGGGCCCTAACCTAAGAGCTTCACCCCTCAGCTCATTTGAGTGCTAGATCAAAACAAAATTTCTCATTATCTTAAAAATATCAATTACATCATAACAATAACGGTCAAAATTTTTTAGCTCAAAAGGACCTCTTGGCTACAATAATGAGTCCCTTGGCTCTCTTATTTATACAAAATTGGAGCTACCAACATCTCCCTAGTAAATAGAGATGCTTGGCTCCGTAACTCAAGAATAACTCTCCCTTGACTATCACTGGGTTGGCTACCAATGGACTTGGCTTGCTTGGCTACCAATGATACCGAGTTGATGAAATATGGTGGAGGAATCTTCAAATGATTTGAGGAGTTAAGGAGGGAGACCAACTCCTAAAATATCTCTTGCTTGCCTACTCTGAATTCCTACACTTAAGTCAACCCAAAACTACTCCAATTCTTGCATTTAACACAAATTAGGCCACATGACATAGAAACTTACCTTTACTCTTCTCACTAAGAAAAATATAACAAAATATGTAAATAAATGTGAGAAAAGTCAATTTAATAAGCTAAAGAGTGGCATTGTGACCCATATAGTTTACCTATTGATGAGGCTCATCATCACCCCCTACTGAAATTCTCTGAGCAACCTAGTCATCTATATCCATATCTTTCATAGCCCCGGTGGCCTCTCTGACATCCCAGACTTCTGTGGATGGTGCCTCTTCTTGAGGATAAAACCCTACATTTTTCTCTATCTCTTCCTACTGATTTCTTTCCTTTTCTTCTTTCCTACCTTCCAACAAAACCAATAGAAAAGGTGGATTGAGATTTAGTCCAACCCAATTGATCTTCAGCCTTTGCATGACCTTCTTATACAAGGGTGTCCTTTCCAATGCATTTCTTAATCTCTCAGGAGAGTGGTACTCCCCGATCCAGAGACTGCGTGGTAGGTTATTCCAACAATCTTAAAGTGTTCTCAAAATGGGAGATGGCCTGTTCTTGGGTAGCCAAGTATCTTGGTGCAAGTTGAGCATCATTGGAAATGATGTTGTGGTTACTAATAACAACCATGGAATTTATTTGTTCTACTTTGATGTAGAGGGGATCTCTTTCCTCTTTTTCTACTATTCTCTTCACCTCCTCAGCCCTGACCTCCTCATGACTCATCCATGATGCAAGGGCCATCAGCTGCAAGTCCCCCAACTTCACATTGGGGTCCCACACATTCAAGTATGTCAAGGCAAGGTTGTGCAGGTAGAATTCAGATAATTTGGCCTTGCCTTAAAAGGTGCTCTTGTCACTTAGCTCGATGAATTGCATATAATCTTGGAATGTAATGGTATTTTGTTTTGCTAATGTCCTGATTTTAAGATGCATCCATTGATATTTGAGGTGTATTGCATATGATTTGGATGGTAGCCTGCATTGAAGTGCCTCATTGGAGAGGCTTTCCATAGTGGCCAATTAGCTCTCCTTTTCTTGCAACTTCCTCCTCAACCATGTGTTTTCTGCATGCAATTGTGTTCTTATGGTGTGTTCTCTATCTCTCAATTCACTCAACTCCCTACCCATATCTATGATTTTTTCTTCCATATGGCCCACATATTCTACTTTCTTTGACTTAGCAATTTGCATCTAGCGATGTGTCCTTCCTCTTTCTTTCTCAAGATCAAAGAAGAGAGGGATCGCAGATCTTTCTGGTATTACTCTACCTCTCTCAATGAACTTGTAGTAGGAGCATAGATTTGGCTGTGGGCTAGGCTCCTATAACTCTGGAAAATATCCCTCAAATGTCTTTGGAGAACTTGCCCCCTCCTATACCTGTGGGTGTTTTGGGAAGCTTTAGTGTCTATAGATAAACGCTTAAACCCCTAGACTAGTAGCTAAGTCTAGAACAACATTGCAAAGCATTCTCTACTTTTTCTATGATCAACAAATTAAATAAGAGGTAAAGAAGCCTACCTGTAGCTTTCACTTACTCCTTATCTCCCTTGATCAATTCTTTCGCTCCTCTCCGTACTTAATCTACTTGAAGAGTACCTGCACATGGACAGAAGACAAAAACCGATCAAAGCATATGATAATGATCTATTGATTAAGCATAGCATGGAATCAAGTACATGATACACATATGAAAGAATAAATGAATAACACAAGCATATGAAAAATGATTTGAACACTTTATTAGTAGAAGGAAGAGTTACAACCCAATTTGCTCGATTCAAAATCACTCCTCCAGTTCAATCCCATCCTCTCCTCATAACAACAAGACATTTTGACATCATTACAATACTTGAAATCAACTCAAGTCTCATACTAACAACATCTCCCTATAATTCAATAATTTCCAGCCCAACCAGCCCCTGATCACTTAGATGAGTGGTCTTTTTATAGGTGACTGAAGGAAGTTAGGCCATTAATGGTGATTATGAATGCTCTCCCAATTTAGGATTTAGTTCCATGGAGAAAGGGATAAAGGGATTGATGTTCCTTAACTCCCTCCCTCATCCAAATACAAACCCAAAGGAGTGGATAGCCTTGAGAAACTTCTAGAGGCATCCAATGGATAAGGAATCTTTCAAACCCTCATGGAAATTCACTCAAATTTGCCCAGTGCAGGCCAAAGAGGGACCAAGTGCGCTGCAATGCACATTGACAGTGTATTGGCTGCACTGTAGTGCACCCTGGTAGTGTATCTACCTGCACTGATCCACCCTGCTAGTGTACTGGGCTGCACTGCAGTGCACCCTGGTAGTGTACTGGGCTGCACTATAGTGCACCCTCATGAAAGCTTGCCTGCGCTGATCTTCTTAGAGGTAGTTTCTGGATGATTTCAGTCATGGAACTTCTTGGGAAGCTAAGCATTCTGATGGTTGACTTCTTTAGGGCATGTAACAACTAAATTAGGGGTTGATGGGCCCTAAAGTACTGATCTATAAGATGGGAGTGATGTGCCCAAATCGATCTGTAACAGTTGCCCCTTAAATCATGAAGTCGAAAATATATATGTTGAGTGAAATGCTTTACCATGTGGAGAGGAGGTTTCGAAGTGGAAGGTGAACTGCATCAATTACAATACATATATCATGATAATTTGTTTTTTTCTCATGAACTACTGAGGGAAGGCATACCCATGCTCAGCATATAAAATTTCATTACATGTACATAAATCAGATAGTCATCTACAGATATAGATTCATGTTTCTACAGATATAGACCCATGATTAGGATGACCATCTGTGTAAGGCCATTGTACATTTTATTTAGTACTCCTAAAAATATTGTAGCCCGGATGGATGAAACTAGATCCGGGGTCTTCAATCTCGTTCAATCTTTTGCTCAAGTACAAGTCTAACCATGTGAATAGATGATTTGAAGTCGAACATGGGAAGACATCGTCTGATTACCAGCCAATGATGTAAGTCGTTAACAGACGCGAGAGGAATCACCGATAATGATAATGACCCTCAAGGTACTACAGTACATTTTGCATGGTGTGAATAAATGATTTGATGTCGAACACCATACAAAGTCTTTCGGTCGAAGGCCAATGATGTCAACCTATTGCCAGAAGTGAGAAACCTGCCATTGATGTATGCAAGCCTCAAGGTACTGAAGGGGTGTTTCTAAGTAAACTTCTTGGATGATGTGCTGATTTCAACAAGAAGCGACTCGTCACAAGAGGGCCTTGATGTATCCCACATCAATGACATGAAACGAGGTAAATGATTTTGGAGATGAAAAATCGACTGACAACAGAAGGTTCAGGAATGGCGGTCATGAAAATGAAGGTTTACGGTATTGCAAAGGATGAAGTTTGAACTGAATGACTTCTCTTGAACATGTCGGTGACACTAAGATGAATTGGTAGCATTGACCCAAAACAAAGTAATGGATGGTATGATAGACCAACAATGTGATAACCATCAAGCTAAATGACCCAACCCACATAATCATGGTGATGAGGTGAAAGTGTCATGCTCAAGAGCGACTTGCTACCATAAAGTGTTTTCCCATTTTTCCAATTTTCCCCAATCATTGCTGACCAGTACCTCTTTATTTTTAATCAAGCTTGAGGAGGATAACATATGCTTGTCGCTATTTGATGCTTTAACGAGTTTAGCAAAGGTGAAACTCAGTCTTGTCTAGATGGACAAGTTTGTCGCTATTTGATGTTTTTAACGAGTTTAACGACAAAGATAACTCAATAATTTTCATGTTTAGGGAGTTTGAAAAGCGATGAAAAGGAAACTCCACAAGTTATTTTTCGTAGATTAATCTCTCAAGCTCGAAAAAGCGTAAAATAATACAAGAGAGATATCAATTCCAATCCGTTAACAAGCTGGAAAGGACAAGTGCTCGACAATCTTTTCATATTTAGAGAATCTGAAAAGAGCTTAAAGAGGACTCCAATTTGAGGAATGAGTGGTGTCTAGGATAGAAACTGGTTCCGGTGATGTTGGAACTTCTTAAAATATGTTGATTTATCTGAAGAGGCTGGCTAATAAGACCACTCATTGCAACTGTTCCTCAAAAGGGTAAACAACCAAGTGAAAGCGTATGGTTGGCCAAAGGGATGGTGGCGATGGGATGAAAACAACCAAGGTTCAAAAGGCTGATAGAATGGCAATCACAAGGGTTAAAATGGAAATGGGTTCATTTTTACACAAGCTTGAACCATAGGGAACTATGCTTGGATTCAGTTTCATGTTTATACAAGCTTGAAACGAAAAACTATGCTTGGATTCAATTTCATTTTTACACAAGATTAAAATGAAAAACTATGCTTGAGATTGGTTTACATGCCCCCAGCATGATGAAAGGGAGAGTCTCCTATAACCAGATGGAAGTCGCTATGGTGAAGCAGGATGGTTATCCAACACCTTTTTGGCTTCGTCCAGATAGGGACAAAGGTGAATGGGGTGATTCCCTTCACATAACCTATAGGGAAACTTAACTTTACCACTAGGTGCATGCCCCCCAAGCTTCATTACATTCACCTAAGTAGACTACTCGTGGCTATTAGGTGGATGGAATGAAGGTTCTTTTACGAGATCAAGTGAAAGACTCGACTGGGATTTTACGAGATCTAATCAAAGACTCGACTTGGAACTTTGCTCCAGGGGACCTTGTTTCATTTTTTAATGAGCTTGACATAAGACAAGGAACTCTGCTCATATTCCTTGGTTTCATTTTTTAATGAGGTTGACACAAGACCAGGAACTATCCTCATGGGGCCTGTTTCATTTTTTAATGAGGTTGACACAGTAAAAGAACTATCCTCATATTCCTTGTTTCATTTTTTAACGAGGTTGACACAAGACCAGGAACTATCCTCATATTCCTTGGTTTCATTTTTTAATGAGGTTGACACAAGACCAGGAACTATCCTCATACTCCTTGTTTCACAACTCATAAGAGGTCATGAAGGAGAGATCTGGTTCCAATGCCCCCAGTACATGATGTACAACATCACTGAATTGATCGTCAGTTAATGTAGGTATGGAACGGGTTGCCACATAATTAACCCGTGGTGGGGATGATACCATTGGTACAAAAGGACCATTTAGGGAATATGGTTGACTGGGAGCCATATTTGGACCGGGAAATGAAAGCTGGTCAACGGTGACAATTTTTCCTTTATGCGAGACATAAATCACTTGAAAGAGTGTTGAAGCAATAGCTCCCATGTCATAAACATAGTCGCGCCCAAGTAGTAAGTTATAATCTAAAGGGCCTGGGACTACCATCACGTTCAGATAAATGATTTTTCCTCCCAAAGTAATCGGTAACCGAGGGAGGATCCCTAATGGTTGACTGGTTCCTTTGTTAAAAGCCAACAAATTCTAGGTAACTCGCACAAGTGGCGGCGAACCAAGTGCTTGCTAAGAAGTTGAGGAAAGGATGCTCACTAATGCACCTTCATCTATAATAGTGCCAGATACAATCATATTACAAACTTGTACTATGATTTGGAAAGGCACATAAGAAGGAAGATGAAATCTATCCAGTCGATTCCAATCAAAGGAAGTGACCAGACTACTTGGAGGGGGTACTGTAAGAACAAGAGAATTAACCCCTTGAGTTACGAGAACGGGAGGATTTTCCTCCTGTCTTGATGGAATAGGCAGATTGCCCCCAAGCTCATTTGAATCTAAAGAAAGAAAAAGAACTTGAGTGGTATCATATTCACTCTCTTCGGGAAAGGTACGATTTACTGAAGGTGAAATTGGGTCAATTGTTACCTCGACCTATTGATTTGGGTCGGGTATAGACTCAAAGGATTCACTTTCAGAGAGAGTGGGTTTGACCGACAGTTGATTTTGGTCAGTCAAATCATCAACTAGTGAAGGATTTAGGGAGAGTTTCCTGTAACCAGATGGAAGTCGTTGCGGTGAAGCAGGATGGTTATCCAACACTTTTTTGGCTTCATCCAGATAGGGACAAAGGTGAATGGGGTGATTTCCTTCACATAACCTACAGGGAAACTTAACTTTACACTTCTTTCCATGAACTTTACTATCATTAGTTGATGGTGTGTCACCAGCGTGATCTCGAGAAGTTGATGACACAAGATGATGTCAACGAGAAGACCATTCTGCTAAGATATGAGAAATATCAGGACAATTTCGAAGAAGGTGGTCTCCCGCACAAAGTTTGCATGGATATCGAACTTTGTGAGGCTTGATGGACGGTTTCTCATCAGATGTTGCATTCAAAGCAATGGTTGCTTGGTTGCCCCTCTGCTGAATTTGCTTCTTCTTCTTCTTCTTCCCTTTCTTCTTCTTCTTAGCCACCTGGTTACTAGTACCAATACTTTCACCAGGTGAAGAGGAAGAAGGGGAGGAAGAAACAACCGAGGAAGAAGGCAAAGGGTCAACTGGAGGTTGATTTTGTCTAGTTGGAGGTGTACTTGATTGTGGATAAATCACGACATTTTGAACCAAGGAGGTTGAAAACAACCATACTAGCAAGCCAATGGTAAATCCCGGTAGGGATAATGTAGCCATATATGGAGCACCAATATTTCCGAAAGGAGGAAAAGGACTAGGATTCCCATCAAAAGGAATTCCTTGATCGGTGGACTCCGGATTTGTCGCCATATGTCTCAACCTAAGATCAACTAAGGAGTGAGCATGGAGTATGTTATCTGCGGTCGATTAATTTTATTTTAACCAAAGTAACATAACAAAACAAAAGAGGGATAATCTAGGAAAAAGGTTTACCAAGCAACTTTGAATTGCAGAATACCTCCTGGCGAACCAAGAAGTACAGGCAGGCAATCTCCTCGAATGTTGTGTTTGGTGTATCACAGTTTACAAGGCGGCTGACTCGGTTATCTAAGGATGGATAGAAACCTAGAGTTTTCCTCCCATATATACCCGAAAGTACGTGGAGGCCCAATCCGTATAAGCATTGTCTAATGAAAAACCGCACAGTGAGAGCATTCCCATATACTTTACGTATTGTAACACTACCCTATATACCCGAAGGTACGTGGACAAGCTACGATATACTCATGTACGTGGAATGAGGTATCACACTCAGGATGTATTGCAGACAAGTTAGTGACAGCTGCTTTGTTTTATGACGCCGGAACACGTCTCTAGCCTAGACCTCTAAATGTTTTTCGTTAGGTGAAAATGCTCCATTAGGTAAATTCAGATAAATTTTAAGTTGATCTTCTTTAAAATTTTCCTTTCAGGTTCACCATGTGATGTATATTTGCAATTCCTAAAATGCAACTAATATGATAAGCATTCTTTCCATTCAATTTAACAATGAAAATCCTTAGCTAGTAGGGATAGAGCAATCAAATTTTTGACAAAGAGCAAAGAGCACATCTAATGCAATTTCCCTAGCTATTCCTTTCAAGCATTCACAAACTACAATATCTATAATGCAAAATGCATGTATTTCTTTTCGATTTCCCTTAATGTGAATGAACAAAAAGGAAAACTAATGCACAATCGATCAATAAACTCTTTTCATAAAAATGACAATTTTGCGACAATTTCTTTTCAAGGAAAGGAAGACTTTACGACACTTTCGTTTTCAAAGAAATGAGGAATTACGACACTTTCAACGAAAAGACTAATCATATGCACACATCAATCAATCGATCTTTCGTGAATGAATACTTTTACGACAATTCAATTTTCGAAGGAAAAGACGATTTTATGACACTTTCTATCGACAAAGATCAATCAACTAAAACACTAACTTTCGATTATAGATTGAAAATGACAAAGTAAATACAGAACAAACATTTATCAATCCTAGTCTAAGTAGGGCCTGCTAAGGAGATGAAAACCTATTTTCTGAGACATGACATCCATTTACAATCAACAAACAAGCAATTAGAAGAATTTTGGCAAAAATTAAATTCCAAGGGTGGGAATCTGACCCTAGGAAGATCAGCGCAGGCCAAAGAGGGAGTAACTGCACTGCAGTGCATTGTCTCTAACTGGAGGGTGCATTGCAGTGCACTGTCTCTAAGGCTAGCCTGTGCTGATTCCTATGAGGCCACTCAAGAGTCATCTAACCTCAAATTTTGACCAAAATTCAATGCAAAAGGCTGAATTACAACAAGTAAAGTATGTCAAGGTGTCTAAAGAGGCTAATAAGCTACTAAGATGGATGATCAGTCCCCAGTGGAGTCGCCAATTTGTTTTGGGAAGTTTTAGTGTCTACGGATAAACGCTTAAACCCCTAGACTAGTAGCTAAGTCTAGAACAACAGTGCAAAGCATTCTCTACTTTTTCTATGATCAACAGATTAAATAAGAGGTAAAGAAGCCTACCTGTAGCTTTCACTTACTCCTTATCTCCCTTGATCAATTATGTTGCTCCTCTCCATACTTAATCCGCTTGAAGAGTACCTGCACACAGACAGAAGACAAAAACCAATCAAAGCATATGATAATGATCTATTGATTAAACATAGCATGGAATCAAGTACATGATACACATATGAAAGCATAAATGAATAACACAAGCATATGGAAAAAGCTTTGAACACTTTATTAGTAAAAGGAAGAGTTACAACCCAATTTGCTTGATTCAACATCACTCCTCCAGTTCAATCCCATCCTCTCCTCATAACAAGCAAGACATTTTGACATCATTACAATACTTGAAATCAACTCAAGTCTCATACTAACAACATCTCCCTATAATTCAATAATTTCTAGCCCAGCCAGCCCCTGATCACTTAGATGAGTGGTCTTTTTATAGGTGATTGAAGGAAGTTAGGCCATTAATGGTGATTATGAATGCTCTCCCAATTTAGGATTTAGTTCCATGGAGAAAGGGATAAAGGGATTGATGTTCCTTAACTCCCTCCCTCATCCAAATATGAACCCAAAGGAGTGGATAGCCTTGAGAAACTTCTAGAGGCATCCAATAGATAAGGAATCTTTCAAACCCTCATGGAAATTCGCTCAAATTTGCCCAACGCAGGCCAAATAGGGACCAAGTGCACTGCAATGCACATTGATAGTGTATTGGCTACACTATAGTGCACCCTGGTAGTGTATCTACCTACGCTGATCTACCCTGCTAGTGTATTGGGCTGCACTGCAGTGCACCCTGGTAGTGTACTAGGCTGCACTGCAGCGCACCCTAATGAAGGCCTACCTACGCTGATCTTCTTAGAGGCAGTTTCTGGATGATTTTAGTCATGGAACTTCTTGGGAAGCTAGGCATTCTGATGGTTGACTTCTTTAGGGCATGTAACAATTGAATTAGGGTTTTATGGGCCCTAAAGTACTAATCTATAAGATGGGAGTGATGTGCCCAAATGGATCTGTAACAGTGGGGTTGCTTCCTTGCCTTCTTTATGCCCCTACTTTCCTTCCTGTAGCTCTTTATTTCTTTCCTGTAGCACTGTTTGGGGATCCTGTAGTAGGCCCTTTCCTTTCTGTTGGAGGGTGACAGGTGCCTTGGTTTGCTTAGATGATGTTGACCTGGTGACAGGCTTCCTGACATAGGTGATGGTAGCCTTTGGGGTTTCTTGCGGTGATGTTCCTTCCTCAACCTTCATTCCAAAGAACCTAGCTCCTCCTACTTGTTTGGTGATTATTCGATTATGATGGGAGTTTTTATAGGTGTTTTTGGTTTCCCCTGCTTGATCCTAGTGCTTCTTCTTGTTCCAAACTAGAGGGTAGTCTGCCTCTTCCATTTCCTCTTGGACTTGATGGGTGTGCTCAAGGTAGCCAAGGTAGAAACTTCCTCCTTTTCAGTGGGTTCAGG
This sequence comes from Pinus tabuliformis, assembly GCA_031772625.1. Lineage (NCBI taxonomy): Eukaryota > Viridiplantae > Streptophyta > Pinopsida > Pinales > Pinaceae > Pinus > Pinus tabuliformis. Next base: position 1,255,190,718 of record CM062804.1, read on the forward strand.
GGACAAACTTGGAAAAATCTCCCCTTCTGCAATATTTGTCCTAGGGCTAGTCTTTGCCTTCTGCTGCTCCTCTTCTTCTTTTTCTTCTTCCTCTTCTACTTCTTCTTCTTCCTTTTCTTCTTGCTTTGTTTTATCTGTGTCTACTTCCTCTTTTTCTTTTGCTTCATCTTCATCTTCCTCTTCTTCCTCTTCATCACTAGAGGTAGGGGTCCCACCATGTTCAACGGCTCAGGCTTCAAGGAAGGCTTTTCTGTCCATGTCCCTAAATGTGGACCAGAGAACAAGAATTCTCAATTGGCTTAAGGCATCTTCCATTATTAGCTTGATGAGACCATGGTGTGCTAACTGCTGGTGCTTCCCTTCTTTCACCTTCTCACTCATGTCTATAATGGATTGTAAAAGGAAATAAGGCACACTAAGCCTCTGGTTTATGGGTACTCTGTCTCTGAATCTCAACTCATGGAGGAGTCTGAATTGGTAGCCATAGACTACACTTAGTCTCCCTTCACAAGAAATGTACTTAAGGATGTGGTAGCTCACCTCATCCCAGGGATAGGGAAGGCTCTCCCTTCTAACCCCATTTTGCCTTTAATTGGTTATTCTTCATTTAGGAAGAAGTTTTTCTTAGCAAAAGTGCTACTAGCCTTGTCCTGTCTTCTCCATTGTATCCCTAGAGGAAGTGTGGTTACTCTATTGATCACATCAAGGTTTATTGTAATGGACAATCCTCTCACCATAGTGGTAACACTTGTTCTCAATTGAGGGTTTAGTGCCATGGAAAAGTCATAGGCTATATCATCATCGTATCCCTTGAGTAACTCAAAGAAGCCTAACCAATGATGCCTCCTAAATATATCTACCACAGGGGGATGAAGGTGAATCCTTGATGTATCTGTGGGTTCTATTCTATTGCATCCCTCTCCCATTTCTCTTCTCTCGTTATAGCTAAATGCAATATTTTTTGTAGGTGAGCTTTAGTATAGGTTTTAGGGTGCACTAAGAGCTTAAAATTTTTAGTGGATGACTGTAATTTATACCATTTCTTATAGCCACACAATTTCCTTATATTGCCCCAAAAATATGTTTAATTCTTAAGCTCATTGTAGTTACTAGAAGATTGCAAAGTTTTTTTAGTTATCAAAGCATGAACAGAGGAGATATGGGCCACTTACTTCTCACTATGATGCTTGGGATTATGAAAATTGATGACCAATTTGATCCCAGGCACCCCCTTGCAAACTCCTATGGGATTCCAGTGCTTCTTTGTTGTGGGGAAAAATGCCTATGTAGGACGATCCTATCCACCTAAGGTGTGACAGTGCCTTAGCAACAAACGGAGACAACTATTTTGGTTTCCTCCTTTATGAAATGTGAAAGAGGAGAGATCAATAGACTTACCGGTGTCTTCCGTTTGTCCCTCGATCCAGATCCTCTTCTCTTTGGGTGTTCACAGCTACTTGCCTCCTCGCTCACCCAAGAGAACAGCTACTTGATTCTTGCGAGATCACAAGAGAACAACTACTTGCGACAAGAGAACAACTACTTGCGACAAGAGAAGAACACAACACAAAGGCAAATATTCATATTCATAAATGATTCAGGATTAGAAATAAATCAAATACACTAATGCAATCATACATCAAGAAAACATCAGCATATAGGAGAAACCAAGATAGCTTTATTGATGAATAACAAGGTTCAGAAAGAGATACAACCCAGAGGGCTCCAATCCAGCATCTCCTTCCCAGCAAATGGAATTCCTATCTTCACCCCTTTCAAAGCATTAAGGACCTAATAGCTCCAGTCTCAAACCAACAGCAATTCTTTGCAATAACAAAATTCCAGCCTCCAGATCTCATGGAGGAGAGATCCATATATAGATGTTTGGAGAGAGGATGAGTCAGCTTGAGATGTGACTAGTTTCCTCTCCCTCTGTCAGTTCTTGAGTCCACTTGGAGGTTCTTGCTTCCACTTGGAGATTTGGAACCTCTTACTCATCACCAGTCGAATTCCCTGAGGCAAGTGTCATTTTGGAAGCTTCCTGGGTTTTGACACCTTGAGAAATGAGCTTGCCACTTGTCCATTCTCGTTCAGCGCAGGTAGCCAGTGTTCCAGTTGACATTCAACGCAGGTAGCCAGTGTTGGCTTTGACATTCAGCGCAAACAGCTAGTGTAGCCACTGAAATGATCCTGATTTGACTTGTTTTGAGTAGTTTTTGGTGGAGAACTTCTGTGAATTGTTGTGGTTTGTTAGCCTTGTTCCTCTAGGGGTAGGAACAACATGTTTAGGGACTTTGGATCCCTTAGATTATGGACATTCCATGCTCAATGCTGTAAGGCACAAAAATGTCTATAACAGTTGCCCCCTAAACTATGAGGCTGTTTATCGGATGAAATGCTTTATCAGGGGGATCCGAAGTTCATCCAATGCTGGGAGGAGACCTGTAATAAGATACAATACAATACATTATTTTTCATACTGCTTTCATGATCTAGCTGAGACGGGCATTCCCATGCTCAACTTTATAAATTCATTTTTCTGTACATAGAACAGACAATCGTCTGATGGTAGACTGATAATTTTGATGAAATTATCATCCTTTGAGTAGGATGATCATCTGCTGCAATGATGTACATGTCAATGTCTTTATCTTTCCTGAATATATATCGCAGCCCGGATGGATGACACTAGATCCGAGGTCTTCAAACTCGTTCGATCTTCACTCTAAGTACAAGTTGATCCATGTGAGAATTGTTCTGAAGTCGAACATGGAAAGACATCGCTTGATTACCGGTCAATGATGTAAACCGTTAACAAGCGTGAGAGGAATCACCGATAATGATAATGACCCTCAAGGTACTGCAGTACAATTCACGTGGTGTGAATAAAGGACTTGGCATCGAACACCACGCGAAATCTTTCGGTCGAAGGTCATTGATGTATACCTGTCGCCGGAAGTGAGAAACTTGCCATTGAGGCATGCAAGCTTCAAAGTACTGAAGGGGTTGTTCCTAGATCAACTTCTCGGATAATGAGCTGATGTCGACAAGAAGCGATCCATCAAAGGAGGGCCTTAATGAATCCCACATCAGTGACACGGAACGGAGCTAATGATTTTAATGGAGGTGAAAACGATCTGTGACATATGATTCAGGGTGGCGGTCATGAAAGGATGAAGGATAATGTATGGCAGTCGATGGGACACGGTTGACTTTTCTGAACGACTTCTCTTGAACATATGGCGACACTGATGCGATGGATTGGTAGCATTACCCCAAAGATGGATGGTATGGCGAGACCATGGATGTGACCGGTGAATGATACAACCCAACCCGATTGTGGTACGGAGGAAAAGTGTCATGTTCAAGAGCGACTTGCTACCATCAAAGTTTTCTTTAGTTTCTCCCAATTTTTCCCCAGTCATTGCTGTCCAGTACCTCTTTATTTTTGTCAAGCTTGAGGAGGATAACATATGCTTGTTCTATAACCTGCCCTTCGGGCAAGCCCATCGCTATGTTTTAACGAGCCTAGCGATAGTGAAACTCGTTCTCGTCTAAAGACAAGTTTGTCGCTATTTAATGATTTTAACGAGTCTAACGACAAGGATAACTCGGTCCTTTTCATTTTCAGAGAGTCTGAAAAGGTACATAAAGTTAACTTCGAAAGTCCTTTTTCGTCATCTAATCCCTTAAGTCCGAAAAAGTATAAAACAATACAGAAGGGATGAGTTTTCGATAGTTTTAACGTGTCGAATAAAAAAAGCGCTCGATCTTTTTGTGCAATAATCCCTCAGGTCCAAAAAGATTAAAATCTAGAGGGATAGCTCTTCCGGTCGCTTTAACGAGCTGGAAGGCCAAACCTCGGCAATCTTTTCATATTTTTACGAGTCAGATGAAAAGAGCTTAAAGAAGACTCATCTTTTGAGGAACGAGTGATAAACAGGGTTAGCAGCTGATTCCAGGTACAGGTTGGAATTTTCCAATCACGGCAGTGTCACAAGGATGGCTAGGTGAAATCACTCTTCGCAGCTGTTCCTCAAAATGGGTAAACAATCATATGGAGGTGAACGATCGGCCAAATGAAAAGTGGAGGTGACGGTGCAAACACGACCAAGGCTTTAATGGCTGATGATATTACATTCACAGTGGTTATTTACCGGGATAGTTCATTTTTTAACGAGCTTAAACGCGGGTGGAAACATTTGCTCGGTCTTATGTTTATTTTTTAACGAGCATGAACTATGTGCTAAAACTTCTCGGATCTTGCGTTTATTTTTTAACGAGCATGAACTTTGTGCTAAAACTGCTCGATATAAGTTTGCATGCCCCCAGCATAATAACGCAAATCGAGGTGCATGCCCCCCAAGCTTCATTGCATTCAACTTGGTGGTTGGAATGAAGGTTTACCTTTGAGATTTGGAAAGGGGATTGTTTTCATTTTTTAATGAGGTTGACACAATAAAAGAACTATCCTCATGACTCCTTGTTTCATTTTTTAACGAGGTTGACACGAGATTAGAACCGTCCTCGGAGCCCACTGTATTTACAGTATTTCTATTAGGGCGATGATCCACGCTGACAAAATGTTTAGGAATCTTCCGAATCCATTAGATATAGAAGATTTCATATTGTAGGTTTCCACTGTGGCCACTTTCGCCAGATTACTTGCAGGCGGTAGGGCAAAAGTACCCATTAAGGCAGGTTCTTTTAGGAGACCTACTCCAATATTTTGAAGCGAATGATTGCTTCCATGGATCATTGGAATGCTTCCCGTAACTTGTGAACTGTCGGGGAGGAAAGTTTGTTGGTCGACGACTGTAATTCCTCCTTGAAAGGGAAATGCAATCTTCCTAAAGTAGGTCGACACAACTGCGGCCATGGCATATATCCAGGGCCTTCCCAGTAGGATGTTGTAATCGAGGTTTCCATCAATTACTTCAACATCAATTCCTACTGTTTTACCTCCTAGTTCAACTTGCAAGTTACTTAAAATCCTGTATGGAGTGTATGATCGTCCATCAAATGCTTTTAACGTTGTTGACGATCTCGACAAGGGTGGTGAGCCTAAATTCTTCCAGCAACTCATCGACATAATACACGTAGATGCCCCCTCATCAATAATTGTTCGATGAATAGTTTTGTTGAGGGCTTTCACTTGAATAAGGAAAGCTAGTTGAGCTGGTAACTAAGGGTCATATCCTTTATGATCAAAGGCCACAAGATTGGAGTCCATTGGGTCAATTTCACCTATTGCTGATAATAAAGCTTGCTCTTGGGAGAGGCAATTTTGCGGTACCTCAAGCGTCGACATAGCGGACGACGATTGGGCCAGGTCCTCTATTATATTATAATTTTGTGCTATTTTTGCACAAGGATTAAATGTCGACTTGTACACTACTCCCTTTGGTGACTTTATCATTTGTTCAGGAATGGTGAGTGGGACAACTTTGGTCAAAGTTGTTGTCGAACTACTAGGTTGTTCATTAGCCTTGTTATTCGACACCTGTGGATTCCCGTAATCTTTATTCCTTGCCAAAGCATCATTCTGCTGCTTTGAGGCAGACAACATAAGCACTTGGGATCGGGAAGCATTTTGATTAGCAACCAGTTTGGTTCCCGGGCTTGGAAACGGATCAGTCAATACTGCTGGGGTTTTTGAACCCTTAAAGAGTTTCTTAACTTCAGCTATATGTGGACAATCTCTCGTCAAATGATCCTCATCGCATATATGACACCCTGCAGGGGGTTTCCTTTTTCTCCCTTTCTTTTTCTTCTTGCCCGCTGGTTGCTTCAGTTGTTTGCCCTTGTCGGTCGACATGGCATTTACTTCCGAGGCAAGAAGTTCTTCATTTGCATTTTGACTAGAAATCTCACAGGACTTCTTAGATGTAGCCTTTGTCGATTTCGTATCTGTTTTGCCAATCACGCCATCGCCGGCGTGAGAGTCATTGTTTGATTTAGGAGGAGGAGGAATTGAGAATTCCGGTCTAGGGGCGTCAGGTATTTTGTCGTAGAGCGTGCCAGACTGAGTATAGACTAAGTCTAGATATTGCGCACGAGCAATAACTTGCTCCTCTGTTACGACTCCCCCCTTGGCCACATCTTTTGTTATAGCAGGAAGTAACGACTTTATAAACCATTCAGCTAATAGCTGATCGGGAACATACGCTTTCACCATCCTACGACGACGACGCCACTCATGTATATGATCAGATATGTGAGTGGCCGTTGTCTGCTTGAAGTTGATTAAGATTTCTGTTCCCGTTTCATACCTTATCGGTAATTGAAAATGGGTTAAGAAAGTCGTGGCTAGGGAGCTGAAATTGTCGAACGAGGCTCTAGGTAATTCAATATACCATTTAGCCACTGGACCCGTTAACGTCCTCTGAAAAAGGTGAAGCCTTATCGAATCATCGTTCAGGATGTTTGATGAACACCACAGATGAAAAGTCATCACATGATTCGATGGGTCTTCACCTGGATTTCCATTGAATTTAGGAATGTCCGAAGGAAGTTTGTGAGGAATCGTTGGCCACCAAGGGGCGTAAGCAATTGGATCGTTTGTTAATCGGTGTAAATCGGGTAACTCTAAAGTTGCCACGAATGGTAACTGTTGATTCAAGTTAGGTGAAGCATACCCAGGATACGATGGGATCACCTGAGCAGTTGGCCTTTGCATACCAGCATAATGTAATTGATGTTGGTATGACTGATACGGTTGGTGGACTTGACCACTGTAAAGCGGTTGGTTTTGACCGTTTTGAATATACGGTTGTCCACTGTTCGCAAAGATCTGCTGCTCAGAACCTTGGTACACTTGCTGGAATTGTGGTTGTTGGTATTGCACCAGCCATGGTTGTGAAGCCATGTTCTGCTGTGCTATACTAACCGTTGGACCAAGGTGTGGGGTAATTGTACCCGTTTGGACCTGTGTCGCCCCACCAGTTGGCGATTGTGGTTGTGTCCCAGGGTCAAGGGGTTGTTGCATTACAACTTGAGAAATATGAGGTTGACATACAACAGGCAACGTTTGAACTTGCGACACTGTTACAATAGCCGGTGTGGTCGGGATGTTCGACATAGGTACACATTGTTGCATAGAATACACAACCCTTGGTTGTTGAGGTAGCATAGGTACCAAACCACTTGATGGAACTCCAGTATAACCCGAATACTGTTGTGAACTCCCGTATGGATATCCTCCCGGAGGGGGTAATGAAAGGGCATACTGCCCCCCATACGGTAGCAATCCGGAACTCAAGGGGATTGTTTGTTGTTGGGGACTGGATTGCCCAAATTTTCCTCCAAATGGATCAATCTGGCGAGTTTCAACATAAGAGTTGCCGGATATTATTCCGGATGAACAAACTGGAACAGACCACACTGTCGAAATAGTCCCTTGGTGGACTCCTTCTAGCAGTTGTGAGCTAGTCGGGACAGATGGTATGCTGGCAAACATTGTCGGAGTGACGGCAGGGGCTTCTGCTGTCGCTGTGTCATTCGACACAGTCCTAGATGTTGACGGTTGTTCAGAAATTTTGAGTCTATCCAATAGATTGCCTAGCGATTCTACAGGAACTTCCACTTGTGGTAGACTAACTTCTGATGTAGAAGGAAATAGAGTGACCCCTACTCCAAAATGGGTTGGAGTACTTGCTTGCGGATCCTCTACAATTTCCTCTATCGCAATCAAACCAGGTGGAAGAGGAAGACCGTCAGGTCCGTAAAATATTTCTGGTGCCGAAGAAGGGGTTGAATCGACAGCGACAGTTGTTTGAGGAGCAAGACTCTCTGAACCGGTCACAGATGGAACTGGTTCAGTAACGCAAGTATTTGCCCCCAGACTAGGATCAGTGTTACTGTCCCTCTGCGGCTGTTGAACTTCTTCTATAGAGGCAGGGTTTCCAGAAATGTTTGGAGTAACCGGAATCTCAGATGTTGTTGGAACACTTGTTCTAACTTTGATAGGAGATTTCGAACCGGTTAAACGAGTTCGCTTTGTCCGTATTGTTTTCGATTCCAGAGACAAAGACGGTTGACTCGTAAGCCTCCGCGAACGACGGGGTTTCAATTGACTTTCTTCCACGATTGCGGATTACTTGATCAACCAAAATACAAAAGGGGAAAGTGTGTTTCCGAATTAAATGCATTTTTAGACGCTTTTAGACATAACTTGCTTTTTCAATTTTAAAGAGTCGAGAAAAAGCTAAAGATGACTCTAGTCTCCTTCGATGTTTTAACGAGCCCGAAGTGACAAATGCTCGAATGGAATTTTTCCGTTATAGAGTCTGAAAAAGGCCCAAAAGGAACTGCTCTGGAGTTCTAGGCAGAGGGTGTGCCAAACTTTTCGCAAAACCGCAGAATACTTTTTAGGGTACGGGCGGTCGATCTTCCTGAATGTTGTGTTCAGTGCATTGTGATCAGTAGGGCGGCCGACACGGCTTCCTAAGGATAAAGGTTTTATGCCTATAGGGGTATCCCAATATATACGCGATGGTACGTGGGAGCACAATCCGTACTGGCGCTATCGTCCCTCAGGAGGAATTACCCACCATCAACGAGATCGACAGTCACCAGGCTTTACGACGTCGGAACACATCTCTAGCCTAGACCTCTATGTTGTGCGTTATGTTGCAAAGCGTTGTTAAGTTCATTCAACTTATTTTAGGTTGATCTTCTTAAAGTTTGCCTTTCAAGGTTCACCACGAGATGTATGATACAAATTCCTAAATGCAGTCTAAAGATGATAAGCAAGCTTTATATCTTTTCAACTTTGAAAATCCTAGCTACTAAGGGAAAAGAAAGACACCATCTTTTCTCAAAGAGCAATCAGCACACTCTAATGCACTTTTCCTAAATCAAACATGCAAACTATCAAGATGAAAATGCACAATGCAGGTGTTTGTTTTCCGCTTTCTTAGTATTGATGCCTACAAAGAAAGCTTTTTTGTACAACTTTGAATTTGCTTTTAAATGATCAATACAAACAAGTTTACTTTTTCGAAATCAGAGAGGGTAGAAGAGATTAAAACACTTAACGATTTTCGAAAATGAAGACTTGTTTCGACACTTAAAAGAGACAAATTCAAACCAATAAGCAAGAGTAAATGTATAATCAATCTGCAAACAGCCAATGAACTCTCTTCTAAGATCACAATCAACAGATCTAAATCAAGGGCTACAGGATGACTATTTCACTCATGCAAAGGAAAACTGTAAATGATGCCACAAACATATAAAAACACTCACAGTCTTTTTGTACAAAAGGAGGTGGAATCTAAGCAGACAAAAGGAGTTATCAGACTGGTACCTATGCTGGTTACAGGCTGCAAAAATCAGAGATCAAAACAAGGCAAAACAGAGCAGAGAACCCCAGTTGCACTAGGACAAACTGGTTCAGCGCAACCTCAACACAGGGGTTTTGACATTCAGCGCAGGTAGCCTTCACGGGACCTGCGTTGAAATGCAGAATCCCTTCACTGGGTCTGCACTGAAGGAGAAACTCTCGTTTCCCACTGGTTCTGGGTCACAGATTGTTATTTAATCTACTGTTTCAGGCCAAATCAAAGCAACAAGCAAGGTGTAATCAAAGGGATGCTTTGAGGGAGTACTAAGATCTATCACAAAGGATCATCAAATCATTTGTGAGTCCATTGTTCAGATCATAGACAAGTCCAGTGATTGGATCAAAGCAGCAACTGTCTACTTTGCATCCGGGAAAATCAGATGCAGTTCGATTGTTGCTGTCAAGTCTATGAAACAAACAATGATAGAAACACAAATAAAATGACTAAACAGATCTCCCCAGCGGAGTCGCCAATTTGTTGTGGGGAAAAATGCCTATGCAGGACGATCCTATCCACCTAAGGTGTGACAGTGCCTTAGCAACAAACAGAGACAGCTATTCTGGTTTCTTCCTTTATGAAATGCGAAAGAGGAGAGATCAATAGACTTACCGGTGTCTTCCGTTTGTCCCTCGATCCAGATCCTCTTCTCTTTGGGTGTTCACAGCTACTTGCCTCCTCGCTCGCCCAAGAGAACAGCTACTTGATTCCTGCGAGATCACAAGAGAACAGCTACTTGCGACAAGAGAAGAACACAACACAAAGGCAAATATTCATATTCATAAATGATTCAGGATTAGAAATAAATCAAATACACTAATGCAATCATACATCAAGAAAACATCAGCATATAGGAGAAACCAAGATAGCTTTATTGATGAATAACAAGGTTTAGGAAGAGATACAACCCAGAGGGCTCCAATCCAGCATCTCCTTCCCAGAAAATTGAATTCCTATCTTCACCCCTTTCAAAGCATTAAGCACCCAATAGCTCCAGTCTCAAACCAACAGCAATTCTTTGCAATAACAAAATTCCAGCCTCTAGATCTCATGGAGGAGAGATCCATATATATATGTTTGGAGAGAGGATGAGTCAGCTTGAGATGTCACTAGTGTCCTCTCCCTCTGTCAGTTCTTGAGTCCACTTGGAGGTTCTTGCTTCCACTTGGAGATTTGGAACCTCTTACTCATCACCAGTCGAATTCCCTGAGGCAAGTGTCATTTTGGAAGCTTCCTGGGTTTTGACACCTTGAGAAATGAGCTTGCGACTTGTCCATTCTCGTTCAGCGCAGGTAGCTAGTGTTCCAGTTGACATTCAATGCAGGTAGCCAGTGTTGGCTTTGACATTCAGCGCAAACAGCTAGTGTAGCCACTGAAATGATCCTGATTTGACTTGTTTTGAGTAGTTTTTGGTGGAGAACTTCTGTGAATTGCTGTGGTTTGTTAGCCTTGTTCCTCTAGGGGTAGGAACAACATGTTTAGGGACTTTGGATCCCTTAGATTATGGACATTCCATGCTCAATGTTGTAAGGCACAAAAATGTCTATAACATTCTTGTAGCTTCCTATAGGTTTTTGAGTTTCCTGTAGCTTCCTGTAGCTTTGTTTCCTGTAGGATGGCCAGAGCAGGGTTTGACTTTCTGATGGCTTCCCAAGATGGTCCCTATCTCTTTGATTTTGAAATGAGCAACAAGTGCATGAAAGTTTGTGTTTTTATGACATTTATGGTCAAGGCTTGGAGTGTTGTGCTGGATGTCAGTGGTACGCTATTTCCTAATTGGGACTGTTGGACCACTGTTGGTAATCATGCACTTGCTCCTTGTAATTATCACCCACTCTGACATAACTAAATCAACCACATTTTTAACCAATTCCCATTGATTTTACACTCCGACGTGTGCTAACTGGAAGTTCACTTTTGATCACAAGCTGAGGGTTTCCAAGTTAACTGGCAAACTCCAACTTATAAAAATATATTTTTTGACATTTATACATTTTCCATCATATTGTACTCAGAGAAGAGTTGGGTGAGTTTCCATACCTGTGCCTACATTTTGATGATCAATGCATGTTGGAGGGTTGGCATTATGTGTTGCTACTCAGGAAAGTTTTCCTTTGCTCTCTTCCTATGTATTTCTTCCTGCTTGTATAACTGATTGCTTGTTGGTTCACGTGTGCAAGTGCTTGATATATATTTGTTGTTGTTACTGTTGTGGAGCTTTGGCTAGGAGAAACAAGGTATTCAGGGATGACAGTGCTCCCATTTTCTCTAGGTGGGAAGAAAAATTAAAGCTTTGGTTGCAGTGATGGCACACATTGCTACAAGAGATCTTTTAGCTGCTACAGGAAATCCTGTAGTTGCCTTTTCTTCCTTTTTTCAATGATTTTTCTTAGAGGGAGGCTGGGTAGTGGTGTAGGGTTTGGAGAATGATGGAAGGGCTTTGATGGAGTAGTGAATGGTTGGGGCAAGGGAGGACATGTCCTATGGTCTTTTTTTTTTTTTTTTTTATGTTTTGGACATTTTCCTGTGTTTTTTTGAGTGAGACAAAGCTAGATATGGGTATGGTGACTTGGACCAGGGATGCATGGATGATGGGTGAGTGGTTTGATGAGGTGTAGTGTCCCCAATCAACCTAGAATAGGGCTACCTGATGATTTTCCTATCGAGATCCCTTTCCTATAGCATTTCAAGACATCTTGTAGTGCTAAAGGATCTTCTTATAGCAGCTACAGGACATCCTGTAGCAAGCTAGAAAATGAAAAAAAAAGATTTTGATGCCTGAAAATGGATATGAGTGGTAGGGACATGGTAGGCATGGATGAGATGGAGTTAGAGGGAGAAATGAGATGAAAATTAGCATTTTTTCCCTCTATCTCTACATCTTTTACTGCCTTCAAAACAAAATTTATTAGTGGACAAGTTTGAGGTCCCTACCATGGTATTTATTTATTTATTTTTTCTTCTCAAAAGCACACAGGCTGCCTCAAAACAAGTTTTTAACCTGCTTGCCTACCCTAGGCACCTCAAAGTAGGTTTTCACCCAGTGATCTTTTTATTTATTTATTTTCACTCATAGGCTGCCTCAAGGAGGTTTTCAACCGAAGAGTTGGCCTCAAATGCCTCATAGAGGTTTTCACTTAGGCCTCTTATTATTATTATTATTATTATTATTTCTTTTTTCCTTTTTTCACACAAATAAAAAATGGTCTTCAAGAATTGTGTGACTTGGAAGCTAAGACATTTCCAATCACATTCACCTCCTTACTAATGGTGTTGATGAAATCCTCCCTAGACAAAGGTCTTTTATAAGCTTTCAATCTATATACACTGACAAGTAGGGGAATACCTTCCTCATCAATGTTTCTGATTTGAACAACCCCGTTGTATGGCACTTCTGTCTCAGGTATGGACCTAACCAACTGGTCATAAATTTGCATTTGAAGTCCTTGAACCTGGAGTCATATAGTAGATCCCATTCCCCTTCTTGAAAAACCATTTCCTTGATGTTCTTGTTATGCCAAACCTTCCTCTGTACTTGGATAACTTCAGTGTGTAGGAGGGCCTGCATCCTGAATTCATCCAAGCCCATTCAGCTAGAGAAACCTCTCCTATTGTGCCTTTGTAACATCCAAATCCAACTGTGTTTCCATTCTCAAAGTGTTGTACTCAAACTCAATGGATATCAGAGCCTTCTTTCCATAGACCAAGTCATAAGGGGTGAAACCTGTAATGATCCTGGTGAAAATTCCATGTAATAAAAGTTAAAAACAATAACCATAGATGAATGAGACACTTATTCCAAGTTGAATGTTGGGAAAGACATCCTAAGGGGTTTTCATTTGATTTTTTATGGATAAGGAAATTGGCAATGGAAATGGCTCAGGCTTTGGAAAGGCAAAATGGCATTTTTGGCACATTTATTTATGAAAATAATGGAAATTGGGAGAAAAAGGAGGTGAAAGGTCACATGTTGCATGTGAGGAGGAAAATGAAGGAAAATAATGGAAAATGAAGAAAATAGAGGCCTCATCCATAAAAAGGCTTTTGAAGATCAGTTGGTAACCTTTTCTCGGTTTAGATTTGGAGCTCCTTCATTATTTTCTCTCTCTCTCTCATACTCTTGGACACTTAAGAGTTTTCTTGGAGCATTTTGGCATTGGAGAAAGAAAGGTAAAGAAGGCAAGAGGAAGCAAAGATCAAGCATGGAAGGGTAGGATCAAGCCGCTACAACAAGCTTCATTGCAAGTATAGACTTGCATGTGCTTCTTTTCTACCATGGCGTGGGTTTTGCCTGGTGTGATTCTATTTTCAGCCTACCTTGCCATTTCCTGATAGCTTTGATGAGATGGTTTCTCTCATTCGATTTATGTGGGATGGCCAGATTGGATTCCAAGTTGAGTGGGGTGGATCTTTGAATTGACAAACACACGGTGTAGTGGTCCTTGAACTAGACTGAGGATGCATGAAGCCACTGGCCTAGTAACCCCTGAACCAGAATGTGGTTGCAGTAAAGTGAAATTGTGTGCCTCGGTGGGCCTAGGAATCCTTGCCGCTGAATGGCAGGATATACGGTAAAGCCAAGAGGTGGATTTTCTCTCCATTGGGCCTAGTGATTATGGGATGGAATGCATGGTAAATCCCAGAGGGTATGTCTCGTTGTAGGGCCTAGTGATCCCTGCATCAGACTGTGGATGCATGGTAAAGCCTAAAAGACTAGGAGGCACTCAAATTCCTCACGGTGTAGGCGAAGAAGTCTCGTGGCATCCACATTGATTGGTGTTTTTGATGTGTTCTATGAGTCCCACATTCATGATTGGAATATGGCACGAGGGTGACTGGATAAAGAGAGACTTGGCTCAACCAATCTATGGTCAGGTGGAACGTGGTAGTCCCATCTCCAGTTGGTTCATTGTATTCACTAATGAGAAATTCATTTCATTGATTTTCATGTGTGAATGTACTGTGTATATATGGATTTTAATGGTTGATATGTTTATTATATTTTTGTTCTTATTATGCTGGTTAGATGTATATTTTGTGACAACAGCTATGTATGGCTCTCAACATGTTTTTACTTGTATTTGAATGGATATGGTATCTATGACCTAATAAGTGATAAGGCAACAAATGACATGAGGAAACAATGGTTCATGGTGATTCTTAGATAAGTATGAGATCCCTACACTTAATTATGTTGTTTACACTTGTAGGTTACATGTTGAGAATATGTTTGATGAAATTCCTGTCATGGCTAGTATGGGTCTAGGTAAGGTCTTGAATAACTATTTACTTTTGCATAATTGTTTCCCTGTACTTTACTTGATTATGAGCTTTCATTCCATTCTGAGCAGTGGCCTAGCCTCTGGGCCTAAAAAAGTGGCTTAAATCCTGAGGTCATTAGCACAGGACTGGCAAGTTTGGTCCACAGTCACTGGCATATAAGCCTATGAGAGTGACCTTAGGTTTGTGGTCACTCCCTTTCCCATAACATGAGAGCGAATATGGCCTCAAAGGTCCAGAACAATAGTGGGACCCAGGGACAGGATATCTGAGTAGCTGACTTGTCTCCTAAGGGTTCTGTTGATGATGTTGGATGGTTGTGTGTGATGTTCAGTTGATTCCACTTCCTTAACATTACATAGGAGGTCAAACCTGATCATAGTAGCCTCTCGTCTGATGTTTACCCCGGTTGGCATGGTTACTTGGGTGCATGTGGGAGGAGGGTGTTAGAGAGTGGTATCAAAGCATGGTTCAACTCTTGGATTGGATGGGTTGAATGTGTTAGTTAGGCATGCATGTCAGTTACGTGTATGTATCTTACACTTATATACTTGTTGCATTTTCTTGATGTTGGATTAGGGTTGTAGTATGGTTATCATGGAGAAGTTGATTTTGATTTCGTGAAGAGTATTTGACATGAGTATGTGATTGATTGTATATGGTTATTTGTCACTTACATGTTTATTTTATGTCACCTACTTACTGTTGATCAATGGTTGTCATTGATGTCAACCCAAGCAACACCAAGGGCTACTTCGATGTTATATGGGCATTTTGACTTGACAAATCATCCTATTCTAGGTCAAGGATCTTCTAGATGGATTCTAGTCATCAAGATGTTTCCATTGATATATGTCACGCCACATAGTTCTTTGCAGTTTGAGATTTATTCGTGTTTGAAGTTAGTAACCCCAGTTAGTGGGCTAAAGCCCCATGGGTTGTGGCATGACACTCATCGTTGGTTTTGGTAATTGAATAATCAAAAATTAATAATGTTTTATGCTCCTAAAATCCCTCTGACGTTCACTTGTTGAGGACCCTCTCAACTCAAGACATTTCTATAAATAATGACCCCCATATCCTCCTCCAGTAAGCCTTTTCAACAAACTATGTTGTGAGAAGACCTCTGTAATTTTTCGGCCCTCATGAGCTTCTAACATAGGATCTATTGCGGGGATTTTATGGTTTCGTTGAGGTCTAGTGAGGGCAAAAAATTATGATCATGTTTCAAGGTCAGTTTTGAAGCAAGTTTAGAGCCTTGGATTGTAGGATTTTGTTGCTTCAAACAGGTCATTATTGAATTTTTGCTATAACGTTGTTTCTACGAAGATTCAGAAGTTGATATTAAAACCCATTTGAGCCTAAATCTTAATGAACTTCATGACCTAATTTCATATCTTTGGTGTCTCCATTTTTGGAGATATGATTTGAGGAAGTTAGGGTTTTTGTAGGCTCCTGAATTCCATGTCAAACAGGTGACCTTGGGAAAATTATCATAACCTTCTCTCTACACATTGGATTCAAATTTCGTAAACATTGACATAAAGAGAACATAATATAGTTTTTTAGGTATCATTTTAGGGCCTAAGTTCAAAACCATGACAAGTGGAACTTCGTACAAGTTCGCTGTACTGAACTAGTCTATAATCAGGTCATTGTGGGAGATTGGGCATAACTCTTTCTTGATTAATCCAATATCAATCAGAATTGTGAAGTTGGAAAGAGGACTGAGAGTGCTACCACAAAACAAAAATTCATACCTTGGAGATCTGAAATTACATATATACAACACATTCAATATCGAGCTCCTAGAAGGTAAGAAAAAGTATGCATTAAAGGATCACTGCAATAAGGACCACACATCAATAGTCAAGGGTAAGTCTGCTACATCAAGGAATGTTTGATTAGTGTTTGCATTTGAATTTTGAGAATCATCTCTAACACATGTTTTCGTAGGACAACGTATGTATATTTCTTTGTATTTGTTTGGGTCTTGCTTGTTAATGCATGTGTAGGAAGGATGACACTTTAGAACAACTCAGACACATACTAGAACAACATGCAATTCCAAAGTACCATTACTTGAAGCAAGCACAAGAATACCTCAACAGTTGTAAGTGATCCAAGAAGTAATGTTGAGTCAAGTGTCAGGCCTTGTCAAAAAGCCAGTGTTGTAAAAGAATCAACATTGTAAATTTGTAAAAGAGTCATCATTGCAAATTTGTAAAAGAGTCATCATTGAAAGAGTCATTATTGTAAAAGAGTCGTCATTGAAAGATTCATTATTTTAAAAGAGTCAATCTACCTAGAGTCGAAGAGGCATTGTTGGGAGGTATAGGAGTCATTGTTGGGATGATGTCATAGTTGGGTTGCAGGTCATAATGTGATTGGGTGTTCGGTCAAGTACAAGGAAACCATTGTAAATCCTATTGTATCGTGGATCATTGTCCTTGGTACGGGAGTCCACACTCTTGTCTCATTTCTGGTCATTATAGGGTGGCAGGGAGGTGCTAGGCAGGTGCATGAATTCGCCTACAAGTTGGAGCCTATGAACACTTCAGGGTGGTAGGTTGGTATAAGATGTTGGGGCATCCATTTAGTTGACTACTAAAGAAACTAGGGCATTGGGGCATCCTTCTATGGGAGCTGGAGAAGAATGATTTTCTAGAATTCTAGGAAGTTGTAACTTTTATTTTAGTTCGGGCTAAAGATTAAATAATTTATTAGAAAAGCGTTCAGTGGTTTTTGACTCAGATGGCGTTTTCCACCTAAAATTATTATGCCTATTGTGTTATTTTTTTTATTGTTGCTACTGGATAAACATTAATAATAATTGACGATTAACTAATGCTATGAAAAGATTTAAAAGTTCTAATTGCGAAGGAATACTGGTTCACACCCCCCTCTCAGTATTTCCAACAATTGGTATCAAAGATTGGTTCCTTCAATATAAGTATAACAACTAGAAGGAGATCATGGGATACACCAAGGATAGAGTTCCATTGCTCACTGGAAATAACTATGCACTTTGGAGTGGAAGAATGCAGGTTCATTTGCTGGCACAAGGATACAAAGTATAGGAAATCATTGAAAACGGCTTCACATCGACCCCAGATGAACAAGGTAAGAAAAATATGGTATATGATGCAAAAGCTAAAGATCTTATTATCAATGGGATTATTGAATTTGTCTATCTTAAGGTATTGAGTTACAAAACTGGTAAAGAGGTATGGGGCAAGCTTGTGAATATATATGCAGGTGACTCACAGGTTAAAGAAGCAAAGCTTCAATTTTTTAGGGAAAATTTTGAGCAACTCAGAATGAAGGAAGATGAATATATTTATGCATACTTTTAGCATGTTGATGAAACAACAAATACATTGGAAGGTTTGGGAGAACCCATCGAAACAAAAATTGTTGTCCGAAAGACCCTCAGAACCTTCCCAACAAGATTCAACCTAAAGGTATTTGTCTTGGAAGATAGATCGAATATGACCAATATCAACATAGATGAATTGCATGAAATTATTACGGCACATGAAATGGGGATTGAAGAAGAGGATGGCACATCTCACTTAGAAACAACATTTTCCACATCCAAGAAGACTAGTAAGGAAAAGCAGACTCCGGAAGAAAAAACTTGTAGTTGTAAGGATGAAGAAAAGGAAGAATATGAAGAAGAATTTTCAAATAAATAATTTGGCTACTTAACACAGAAAATGAGAACAGGTATGGGAAAATTCAAAGGCAAACTTCCATTAATATGTTTTGATTGTGGTGAGGTTAGGCATTTTGCAGCCAAGTGTCCTCACAAAAATGAGGTTGTTATGAAGGGAAAGAAAGGTCCTAGGAAGTACAACAAGAAAGGCAAGAAGAAATGGTTTAAGAAGAGTTTATTATCCAAAGAAGATAGCTCCTCATCAGATGAAGACAATGACAACAAAGAAGAAATCAATGGAAGAGTATTGTTTATGACCAAGCACAATAAGTAAGAGGCATCTGACAAAGAAGGAGAAGAAGAGATGGCTGAGGTTTAATTTCAAAACGTGGTGATTAGGCTTATCAAAGAGCTCAAGGCTAAAAAGAAGCAATTCAACACTCTTGAAGACAAATTAAAGGCAGAAAGGGAACATGTCCTAAATCTTAAAATCAAGGTTGAAGAATACAAACGAATTGAATAATCGCTCAAGAAAGAATTAAAGGAAATCAACAAGGAAAGAGAGGCATTGGAAGTTGAAATAGTCTCTCTATGAAAGGAAGTAAAAAATTGAAAAAATATTCAAAACTATGCCAACAAATCAAAGGCATTGGAAGAACTCATCGGGAATCAACGATCATGCAGTGACAAGAGTGGTCTTGGTTACAAAGAAAAATATGGAAAGAACTCTCGTCCTTCTATGAAACCAAAAGAATATGGATATGAAAAATCTACCAAGAAGGTAGATCTCTCAGCTAAATCAAGAAATCAAGACTCGCTGGAAGAACCATGGAAAACAATTCGTCGAAGAAGATTTCCTCCCAGATATCAAACTATCTTTTATGGTCATTGTGATTCATGTGGAACGTTTGGACATTGAGCTGTAGAATGTCTCATGTATGTTTGGAATGAATATAGTTCCGGGAGATCTTTTAGAAATGGATATTCTATAACTCAACAGATTTGATCATTTGAGAGATGATGTCGAATGTTACAATGTAACAGTTTTGTCCAGACACCTGGCTAAAGATTGCAGACTTGGAATCTCTTCAAAGGAATTGTCACAAAATCGGAATTAACAAGTACAGAAAAAGAAGACTGAAAAATGTGTTTTCGCTCTGAAGGCTCAAAGCAATAGAAACATTTGGTATGTTGACAGTGGTCGCTCAATGCATATGACCGGAGATAAAAATAAGTTCATATCCTTGAAGGAAAAGAAGGATGGAACGATGTCTTTTTGAAATGACGGGTCTTCAAATGTCATAGGAGCAGATACAGTCACACTTGGAAGCAAGGATGAATTAGTGAAGGATGTGTTGTTGGTTGAAAATATGAATTGTAATATGCTTAGCATTGGACAAATGTGCGATCAAGGACACACAATGCTATTCAACTCTAAGAAATGTGAAATCAGGAAAGGCAAACTTGGAAAAATTGTGGCTACAACAAGCAGAGCTCCAAATCGCATATACATTTTGGATGAAACACCTAAAGGGTGCTTTTTGGAAAAAGAAGATGAAAGTTGGTTATGGCACAAACCAATGGGACATATAAATTTCGACAATTTGGTCAGGATCAGAAAAAAGGAAGCTTAAATGCCTAAAATTTCAAAACCTACCAATACGATATGTGAATCTTGTCAGCATGACAAATAGAAAAAAGTTGAGTTCATGACAAAGTAACACTTTGTGTCACGTCCATTGGAATTAATACATACTGATCTATGTGGTCATATGAGAACAAAAGGTTTAGATGATGAATTATACTTTATGCTAATGATAGATGATTACACCAGAATGACAGTCGCCAGTTTCTTAAAGAAAAAATGTGAGGCATTCGAATGTTTGAAAATCTACAATAAATTGGTCGAAAATGAAAGTGATTTGAAGATCAAATGTCTGGGATCAGATAATGGAAAAGAATTTACGTCCAAAGTATTTCAGCAATACCGTGATGGAAATGGAATAAAAAGGAAATTCTCAACAGCCAGAACACCACAGCAAAACGGAGTTGCTGAAAGAAAAAACATAATCGTATAGGAAATGGCTAGAACAATGTTAAATGACTCAAAATTGGATGATAAATTCTCGATTCAAGCAATCGATACTACTGTATTCATTATAAATAGAGGTCTGCTAAGGAACAATTGTAACATGAATCTGTACGAACTATGGAAGGGAAGACCGGCTAATGTGAAATACTTCAAAATATTTGGAAGTAAATTCTACATAAAAAGAGAAGACCAAAAATTGGACGCGTTCGATTCCCGTGTTGACGAAGGTATTTTCGTTGGTTATTCATGCAAAAGAAAGGCTTATAGATGCTACAATTTGAGGTGAAAACAAATAGTTGAAAGCATAAATGTTACTTTTGACGAAGGCCGTGTTCTAAAGGATAACAATGAGATTGTCTCTGAGAGGTTTGAGGTAGAATCTATGAAGGATGAAGAAGAAGCTCCAGAAGAAGACCAATCAAATAAGGAAACAATAGTCAACCAAGAGGAAATAAGAAATGATCAGCAAGATGTACAAGAAACTTCTCCAAAAGTTTTAAAAGAATGGTGTCAAAAGAATCATCTGTCAAATCAAATCATCGGCAACATAAATGAAGGAATTAGAACTAGAATAAGTCGACAGCTTCGTTCATCACAACAAGCCCACCTTTCTCTTTTAGCAACTTTTGAGCCTAGCAATTTTGAGGAAGCTAGTCAAGATGAACACTTGGTAGCAACTATGAATGAAGAATTGGATCAAATTGAGAAGAATGACACTTGGGAATTGGTTCCACGATCAAAGGATAAATTTTTTATTGGAACTAAATGGGTCTTCATAAAAAAATTTGAATTAGGGCGGACATGTTACCAGGAATAAGGCAAGATTAGTCTGCAAAGGATATGCACAAGTAGAAGGAATTGATTTTGAAGAAACATTTTCTCCCGTTGCCAAAATGGAAGCTATCAGGATGTTTCTCGCTTATGCATTCTTGAGAAAAATCAAGGTGTACCAAATGGATGTTAAGTCAGCCTTTCTAAATGGTGAATTGGAAGAAGAAGTATACATTGAACAACTCGATGTTTACATTGAACAACCTGAAGCTTTTGAACAAGTAGCAAGATTCCAAGCAGAACCAAAATAATCTCATATTATTACCATCAAAATAATTCTTTGATATCTTAAGGGCACAATAGAATATGGTTTATGGTATCCCAAAGGAACTAATCTAGTTATCCAAGCTTATACAGATGTAGATTGGGCAAGAAGTGTTAATGATAAAAAGAGTACCAATGGAGAAACATTCTATCTAGGTGGTTGCTTTGTTTCATGGTTAAGTAAAAGCAGTCTTCAATCTTGTTATCCAGAGTGGAAGCCGAATATATTCTGGTAACATCTTGTTGTACTCAAGTTCTCTGGATGAAGCAAACTTTACAAGATCTTCAAGTCAAGTTTGATGAGCCTATTCCCATTTTCTACGATAACACCAATGCCATCAGTATCTCCAAGAATCCTATGATGCATTCCAAAACAAAGCACATTTCGATCAAATATCATTTCGTTAAATAGAAAGTCACCGAAAATAATATCAAGCTTGAATATGTTGGCACAAAGGAACAAATTTCTAACATCTTTACCAAACCATTACCTCGTGAAGAATTTGAGTATATTTGCCAAACTCTTTGGATTTTCCCACATTCTCATTAGACTCTTTCTCTTATCTAAGTAAGTAGAAAGGGGGAGTGGAGGTGTGTACAGGTCCGTAGGATGACCATTTGTCAGGGGGAGTTACCCTTTGTGATTGAGGACAAAGGGGGAGGGAAGGCAGTAGGAAGAGGTGTCATGATCACAGGGGGAGTACTTGTGTTGCCATCAATGCCAAAGGGGGAGATTGTTGATCAATGGCACCATGGGCTACCTTGACTTTAAAACTCATCCTATTCTGAGTCAAGGACCTTCTAGATAGATTCTACTCATCGAGATGTTTCCGTTGATATATGTCATGCCACGTAGTTCTTCACGGTTTGAGAGTTATTCATGTTTGAAGTTAGTAACCCCAAGTAGTGGGCTAAAACCCCATTGGGTTGTGGCATGACACTCATCATTAGTTGTGGTCATTGAATAGTCAATAATTAATAATATTTTATGCTCCTAAAAGCCCTCCAACATTCACTTGTTGAGGACCTTCTCAACTCAAGACATTTCTATAAATAATGACCCTCACATCCTCCTCTAGCAAGCCTTTTCAATGAACTATCTTGTTAGAAGACCTATGTAAATTTTAAGCCCTCATGAGATTCTAACGTAGGATTTGTTGTAGGGAGTTTAAGGTTTCATTGAGGTTTGGTTAGGGAACAAAATTATGATCAAGTTTGAAGGCTTGTTTTGAAGCAAGTTTAGAGCCTTGGATTCTAGGATTTCTCTGCTTGAAACAGGACATCATGGAATTTTTGGTATAACGTTTTTTTGCTACGAATATTCAGAAGATCAAATTAAAACCCATTTGAGACGACATCTGGATGAACCTCGTCAAATAATTTCAGATCTTGGTTCGCTATATTTTCGAAGATATGATCTCAGGAAGTTAGGGTTTTTGCAGGCTCCCAAATTCCATGTCAAACATGTGACCTCGGGAAACTCGTCATAAATTTCTCTATGAGCATTGGATTCAAATTTTGTAAATAGTTATAGAAAAAGGATGGACTGTAATTTGTTGGGTATTTTTTTTAGGGCTGAAGGTTGAAACAATGACATGTGTCACTTCGTACACATTCGCTCTACTGAACCAGGTCATTGTGGGATATTAGGCATAACTCTTTCTTGAAGAATCCAATATCAATAAGACATATGCAGTTGGAAAGAGGACTCGGAGGGTAACTCAATGACTAAATTTCAGACCTTGGAGATCTGAAATTACATAGATACAACATATTCAATATCAAGCTCCTAGAAGGCAAGAAATAGTATGCATTCACGGATCATTGCAGTAAGGACCACACAAACAAACAAGGGTAAGTCTACTACAACAAGGTATGCATGATTAGTGTTTGAATTTTTAATTTTGAGTATCATCTCTGACATATGTTTTTGTAGGACAACGTAATTATATTGTTTTGTATTTGTTTGGGTCTTTCTTGTTAATTCATGTGCAGGAAGGACGACACTTTAGAACAACTCAGACACATACTAGAAGGAAAAGCAATGCCAAAGTACCATTACTTGAAGCAAGCACAATATTACCTCAGCATATGCAAGTGATCCAAGAAGAAATGTTGAGTCAAGTGTCAGGTCTTGTCAAAATGCCAGTGCTATAAAAGGGTCATCATTGTAGATTTGTAAAATAGTCATTATTGTAAAAGAGTCAATCTGCCAAGAGTTGAAGAGGCATTGTTGGGAGGTATGGAGTATTTGTTGGGATGATCTCATAGTTGGGTTGCAGGTCATATTATGATTGGGTGTTCGGTCAAGTACAAGGAAACCATTGTAAATCATATGTATTGTGGATCATTGTCCCTGGTATAGGAGTCTACACTCTTGTCTCATTTCTGGTCCTTATAGGGTGGCAGGGAGGTGCTAGGCAGGTGCATGAAGTCTCCTATAGGTTGGAGCCTGTGAACACTTTAGGGTGGTAGGTTGGTCTAGGATGTTGGGGCATCCATTCAGTTGACTACTGAAGAAACAAGGGCGTTGAGGTGTCTTTCCAGTGGGAGTTGGAGAAGAATTCTTTTCTAGAATTCTAGGAAGTTTTTACTTTCATTTCAGTTGGGGTTGAATATTAAAGAATTTATTAGAAAATAATTTGGTGGTTTTTGACCTCGAGGGGGTTTTTCGACTAAAATTATTGTGCCTATTTTGTTCTTTTGTTTACTTTTGTTACTAGATAAGCATTAATAATAATTGAAGATTAACTAATGATCTGGAAATATTTAAAAGTGATAATTGCTAAGGAATATTGATTCTGCCCCCCTCCTAGTATTTCCAACACTTACATCCTTGTATGTTAGGTTAAATTTTGAATATTTTGATTGCATTTATCAGCCTTGTAGGTTGATTGCAATAATTGATCGATCATGTTCGACTACATGAGTTTATGCGTAGGTGTAGTTGATTTGGCATTGCTTATGCATATTTTTGGTTGCATGTAGCAATGTGTCTAATGGAGTAATGGTTGTTTTCAAGCATGAGGTCATAGCATGCATTGTTGATATGGCCTTGCATTGATGATTGGATCCTATTTAGAGTGATGTTTATGCATTGATGCATTTACTTGTGTATGTCGATATGCTATTAGGATTATGTTATACATGTATCATGCTGATTCAGTGATCTTGCAGACAAGGTATCCTCCCCAAGCTATACTAAGGTACATTGGTTTATTTTGATTTGGTTTATCTAACATACTATGCATTGCAGGAAGAGAAATATCAAATGGCTAGAAAGGTGGTAGACTACATAGAATCTCCCTATGCATCAAATGAGCAATGTGGTGTGGGGCATACTTCTAATTTGGCTGATACATTGAGAAGCTTGAAGGAAGAGATAAGGATTTGTAAGGCAGATAATGATAAGATCATACAGGCACAAGAGAAGCAAGCAGAAGTCAATGCTATACTTCTTCAGAGTTTGTAAAAACTACAGTGACAAGGGCCACTTCAAATCAACCATGCACATGAGGATGGGACTAATGGAGCATATGGAAGTAGATCTCCTGGTAGACACAGGTCGGATAGATCTAACATAGTGAGAGATGGAAGGTTGTTGCACACTCCGAAAAGGAGGGGCGATGAGTACAATATTATTTTAGTTTTGGATCTGATAGACATCATGATCATCGTCACTATCATCATTACAAGAGGAATGGTACGAGATACTAATGAATTCAAGAAAGAAAAACCACCTACTTTTGATGGAGACGTGAAGAAGAAGGAAGATGCAGAGGCTTGGATACTTGGGATGAACAAATCCTTTGAATTGCATGAGTACATGGATAACATGAAGGCTATAATAGTTATCTTCAGCTTCAACGGTAAAGCATACATCTGGTGGTAATATGTTAAGCGGGTTATTGACATCAAGACAGATGACTTGAGTTGGCGAGAATTCAAGAGGATTTTCAGGAAGAAGTACTTGTCAGAAAGGTACTATGACAGTAAGGCTAAAGAATTCTATGAGCTAAAGGTGGGATCAAAGATAGACAAAGAGTACATGACTAATGTTCTGAAGCTATTGAGGTATGTACTATATCTTATTGATGAGAAGCCTAAAGTTCATCGTTTTGTCAGTGGTTTTCCATTAGCATTTAGAGATTAGATTGAGTATAATGAGCCTCCCTCACTTGAGGAATTTATTGGGAAACTGAAGCATTTCTATGAGCAATCAAAGTGCAAGAATGAATCTCAACATGGATGGAAGGAAAAAGACCAAGGTAGAGGTAAATGGTAGCCTAAGAGGACAAGGCCTCAACATGTAGATGGGAAATAAAATGTGGCTTCGTAAAAGAGATTTAATGGAACTAGATAGGGACATGGATCACAACAACAACAACAATAGCATAAAGGTGAGTGCACTGGTCGGTTGGAGTGTTTGAAATGTGGTGAGGAACATCTTAGGAGATATTTTCCGCGACATCAAGGTGAAAGGCCTAAGATATACAGTGTACAAGAGATGCAAATTGTTAGGGATGTTGGTCATAGTATTCCACGTATCTATGCAACAATGGAAAACGATTAAGTAGAACACTAAGAATCTATCATTAAGGTGGACTGTAAGCTTTGTGATTAAGTTACTTCTATTTTGATTGACCCTGGATCTAATTATAGCTATGTTAGTCCTAACTTGGTGTATAAGTGTGGTTTGAGTAAGGAATTGCATGCAGAGTCTTGGTTAGTATAGTTAGCTACAAGTACAAAGAAGCAAGTTCATCACTCGGTAAGAGCTTGTGCAATTGATTTAAATGGTATGCCTACAGCAACACATTTGAATGTGTTACCGTTGGGATCCTACAGTATGTTGTTGGGCATGGATTGGTTGCATATACATAGAACTAAGGTAGACTTCTATGACAAAGTTGTTGAGTGTGTTGATGACAATGGAGAACCAAGAGTCTTACAAGGTAAGAAGAAAGCCACATCAGTTAGGATGGTGACAACTATGTAAGCAAAGCATAGCCGCAAGAAAGGTTGCAAGCTATTCACAGTAAAAATTTCTAGTGATAAGGGTAAGGAAGCTAAGGATGCGGATGTGTTGAGTAAATATCCAGTCTTGCAGCAGTTCTAGGATGTATTTCCTGAGGACATTATAGAGTTTCCACCTCACAGGGAGGTAGAATTTTCGATTGAGTTAGTGCTAGGGATAGCTCCAACGTTGAAAGCACCTTACAGGATGAGCACGCCTGAGTTGGTTGAGTTAAAATTGTAGTTGAAGGAAATGTTGGACAAGGGATCCATTACGCCAAGTGTATCACCTTGGGGCGCACCGGTCTTGTTTGTGAGGAAGAAAGATGGTACTCTCATATTATGCATTGATTATAGGTAGTTGAACAAAGTGACTATCAAGAACATATATCCTTTGCCAAGGATTGATGACTTGTTCAATCAGCTGAAGGGAGAAACAGTGTTCTCGAAGATTCACTTGAGATATGAATACCATCAGGCGTGCATCAAAGAGTAGGATATTTACAAGACTGCATTGAAGACTAGGTATGGGAATTATGAGTTTGTTGTTATTCCATTTGGCTGAACTAATGCTCCAACTACATTCATGTGTTTGATGAATAGTGTGTTGGGTCCATATTTGGATAAGTTTGTTATTGTGTTCATTGATGATATACTGGTATATTCTAAAAATGAGGAAGAGCATGCTGAACATTTAGCAATAGTGTTGAGGTTGTTGAGGGATCATCAGTTGTATGCTAAGCTCAACAAGTGTAGTTTCTTTCAGTTTGAGGTCCACTAATTGGGACATGTTGTCTCCAAGGAAGGCATTGCAGTAGATACATTGAAGATAAGGGCCATCATGGAGTGGGTAGCTCCTAAGAATGTGGATGAGGTAAGATCTGTCATGGGTCTGGAAGGCTATTATAGGAGGTTCATCAAGAACTTCTCATAGATTTCTTATACCATGACATCATTGCAAAGGAAAGGTAAGAAGTTCAAATGGACAGAGGAGTGCAAGGCTAGATTTGAGCATCTTAAGTAGTTGTTGACGTATGCACCAATACTACAGATTTCAAATATGAACAAAGAGTTTTTGGTATGAACAGATGCTTGCAAGAGAGGGCTTGGTGGAGTCCTTATGCAAGATGGACAAGTGGTATAGTATGAGTCCCGAAAACTAAAAAAGCACGAGAAAAACTACCTAACACTTGATCTTGAGTTAGCAGAAATTATACATGCACTGAAGATGTGGAGGCACTATCTTCTTGGTAGGAAGTTTGTGCTTATGAGTGATAACATTAGGTTGAGGTATTTGTTTGACCAGCTGAATCTGAATGCTAGGCAGGCTAGATGGTTTGCCACGATCAATGAGTTTGACTTCGAGATAAGGTACATCAATGGTAAAGATAACAGGGTGGCAGATGCTCTCAGTAGAAGAATACAGGTAAATCACTTAGCAGTTATGAGCTCCTGTGGGACAGACTTATAGGATAGGACCTTGCAGGCAGGACAGTAGGAAGTTTGGTATATGGAGATTGTGCACAGGTTGTAGGAGGGTGATAGTACAAGTACATGTCATGGTATAGGTACATGTGCAGGTATAGGTACATGTAGTGGTACAGGTACATGTGGCAGTTTAGGTATAGGTATAGGTACAGGTACAGGTGCACGGAGCATGGACTATCATCTCACCATAGATGGATTGGTCAAGTTCCGAGATAGGATATATGTACCAGATAGAAATGAGCTCAAGAAGGTGATCTTGAGGGAGTTTCATTCGAAACCATATTCAGGTAATCCAGGTTATCATAAGACACTGACAGTGGAAAATATATATTACTATTGGCCGAATTTGAAGAGGGATATAGCAGAGTTTGTGGCTAGATGCTTGATTATCATATAGTGAAGGCAGAGTGTAAACATCCAAATGGATTGCTACATCCAATCGCGATTCCAGAATGGAAATGGGAGGTCATTTCCATGGACTTCATCACACGGTTGCCAAAGACAATGAAGTAGCATGATTCCATGATGGTCATTTTCATTAGGGGACTTTTGAGGTTTAAAATGGATCTCCTAAAAAAATGTAGAACAAAAATAAACTTTATAAGAACCAATAGTATTCAAGATGATAATGTCAACCATGGGGGATGATTCACCATTTTTGGAGTAAAAATATTAAAAAATAATAAAATTATTTTTTTAACTCGTATTTTTAACTTATCTCCCTAAGTTTTTGCTCAAATTTTGAGCGGGAGTACTCATTGGATGAAAAATTTAATTCCTCATCCAAGGATTACCCATGTTTCATACTTTCAATGGACATTGCTACACGAAAAATGAGAAATACATGAAAAAATGTGATTGCAATCACGTTTTTCATTTATTTCTAATTTTTCCTGTAGCGGGGTCGATCGAAAGTATGCAACATGGGTACTCCTTGGATGAGGAATCAAATTTTGCACCCAACAAGTGTTTCCACTCGAAATTTGAGTAAACCCATAGGGAGATAAGTTGAAAATACAAGTTGAAAAAATAGTTTTTTATTTCTTCCCTCTAAAATTTGATGATGTAATCTAATCTTATTTTATTATTTGCAATATTATTTTATAATTTCCTTAGGAGGGCCATTTTAGACCTCAAAATTCCCCTAATGGGACAGATTGACAAAGGTTGCACACTTCATTCCGATGAAGTCTACGTTCTCAGATAGTGATGTGGCACATGTATTCATCAGAGATGTGGTTAGACTACAAGGTGTATTGAAGAAGATTGTGTCAGACAGGGATGTGAAGTTCACTTCCAAGTTTTGAAAGGAGTTATTTGCAAGTTGGGGCACAGAGTTGGCCTTCAACAAAACTTATCATCTGCAGACAAATGGATAGACAAAGAGGGTTCAACAAGATATTAGACGATATGTTGAGGATGTATGTGATGCATCAACAACGGAAGTGGGAAGAATATTTCCCTTTGGTAGTGTTCACATACAACAACAATTATCAAGAGTCATTGAGGATGAGTCCTTTTGAGGCATTGTATGTGCAGAGTTGTAACAATCCCATTAGTTGGAGTGATCCAATTAGCAGAGTATTGATTGGACCAGATATGTTGGCAGACATGGAACGAGAGATGCAGGTGATAAAGAAGAATCTTAAAGCAACACAGGATAGGCATAAGAGTTATGCAGATAGGAACAGGGTGTTCAAGGAGTTCCAGGTTTGGTAACAGGTGTACTTGTGTATCAAACCGAAGTAGAGATCCTTGTGGATTAGCTCATGTGCCAAGCAGGCACAATGGCTTTGTGGACCCTTCAGTATCATTGAAAGGATTGGGCCAGTAGCCTATCGACATGCACTGCCTCGAACAATGAAAGTCCACAATGTTTTCCATGTATATTTGATTAAGAAGTATGTTAAGGATGTTGATCATGTAATTCACTGGTATGTATTGTAGGTGGAACCAGGTGGAGAATTCCAGCTAGAGCCTTAGTGCATATTACAGAAAAAGTTGCTCATTCTCCAGAACTGAGCAATCGAGAAAGTTAAAGTTCAATGGAAGCCCTTTGGGTCCGGTGAAGCTACATGGGAGATGACAGATAAGATGTGGGCCATGTATCCTTCCTTGTTTGTCGGTTGAGATAAAGCAGCTTGACATGGTGGTTTGGTATTTTCTTATGGTGGTTTGGTATTTTCTTATGGTGGTTTGGTATTTACTTATGGTGGTTTAGTATATGCTTTATGGTGGTTTGATATATGCTTTATGATGGTTTGATATATGCTATATGATGTTTTGATATGTGCTTAGACATGATGTTTAGTATATGTTTTGATATATGTTTTGGTATATGATTTGGCATATGTTTTGGTATCTATATTTTGATGATTTTTCTATATGTACACCTAGGTATGGATGTAAATACCGTAACGAGCTATGTTATAAAGCTCCACTATGCAGTATGGGTGTCATGTAATTATGGTTATGTTGTCATGTTATTATGCTATCATGTGGTTATGTTATCATGATGTTATTATGTCATGTGGATTGGCACTCAGCAGGATGATCATTGTAAAGACTGTAATGAGTTGTGATATAAAGCTCCACTATGTGGTATGTTTCATGATATTCTTCTTGAGCAGATATTTCATTGTAAATATTACATCAAGCTATGTTATAAATCTCCATAAGCAATATGTCTTCTTTCAATAGGTTGCTGAGGTATATGAGTGATTGAACACTGAGG
This sequence comes from Pinus tabuliformis, assembly GCA_031772625.1. Lineage (NCBI taxonomy): Eukaryota > Viridiplantae > Streptophyta > Pinopsida > Pinales > Pinaceae > Pinus > Pinus tabuliformis. The sequence goes on from CM062804.1 coordinate 1,255,221,425, forward strand.
ACGGTGTCCCCCAAGGGGGAGGGTTCTGTAACAACCCTGGTGAAAATTCCATGTAATAAAAGTCAAAAGGAATAACCAAGGAAGAATTGGAGGCTTATTCCAAGCTGACTGTTGGGAAAGACATCCTAAGGGGTGTTCATTTGGTTGTTTATGGCTAATGAAATTGAAAAATGCAATGGACAAGGCTTTAGAAAGGTAAATGTCATTTTTGGCACATTTATTTATGAAAATAATGGAAATTAGGAGAAAAATGAGGTGAAAGGTCACAGGTTGCATGTGAGGAGGAAAATGAAGGAAAATAATGGAAAATCAAGAAAATAGAGGCCTCATCCATAAAAAGGCTTCTGAGGATGAGTTGGTAACCTTTTATTAGTTTAGCTTTGGAGATCCTTCATTATTTTCTCTCTCTCTCATGCTCTTGGAAACTTTGAGTTTTATTGGGGCATTTTGGCATTGGAGGAAGAAAGGAAAGGAAGGCAAGAGGAAGCAAAGATCAAGCAGGGAAGGGTAGGATCAAGTAGCTACAACAGGCTTCGTTGTAGGTATCAACTTGCATGTGTACTTTCCTTTCTAGATTTGGCATGCATGGTATTGCATGTTTGCTTTTCTACCATGACATGGGTTTTGCCAGGTGTGACAATATTTTCAGCCTAGCCTTGCCATTTCCTCATAACTTTGATGAGATGGGTTCTCTCATTCAGTTTATGTGGGATGGACGGATTGGATTCGAAGTTGAAGGGGGTGGATATCCAAATTGACAAACACATGTTGTAGTGGTCCCTGAACCAACCTGAGGATGCTCGAAGCTACTAGACTAGTAAGCCCCGACCCCAGTTTGGGTTGCGGCAAAGCCAGATTGCATGCCTCGGTGGGTCTAGGAATCCTTGTCGATGAATGGTGGGATATACGGTAAAGCCAAGAGGTTTATTTTCTCTCTGTTGGGCCTAGTGATTCCGAGATGAAATGCATGGTAAATCCTGGAAAGTATGTCTCGGTGTAGGGCCTAGTGATCCCTCGATCAGACTACGGATGCACGGTAAAGCCTGAGAGACTAGTAGGAACTAAAATTCCTCACAGTGTAGGTGGAGAACTCTAGTGGCATCCACGTTAATTTGTGTTTTTGAGGTGTTATATGAGTCCCACATTCATGCTTGGAATATGGCACGGGGGTGATTGGATGAAGAGAGACTTGGATCAACTAATCTATGGTTGGGTGGAACATGGTAGTCCCATCGTCGGTTGGTTCAATGTATTCACTAATGAGAAATTCATTTACTTAACTTTCATGTGTAAATGTATTGGTGTATATATGGATTTTGATGGTTGATATGTTTATTGTATTTATGTTCCTATTATGCTGGTTAGATGTATATTTTGTGATAACATCTATGTATGTCTCTCAACATGTTTTTACTTGTATTTGAATGGATATGGTATCTATGACCTAATAAATGATAAGGTAGAAAATGACATGAGGAAACAATGATTCATGGTGTTTCTCATATAAGTATGAGATCCATAAACTTAATTATGTTGTTTACACCTGTAGGGTACATGTCGATAATATGTTTGATGAAATGCCTGTCATGGCTAGTAGGGGTATAGGTAAGGTCTTGAACATCTATTTACTTTTTCATAATTGTTTCCTTGTACTTTACTTGATTCTGAGCTTTCATTCCATTCTGGGCAATGGCCTAGGCTTTGGGCCTGAAAAAGTGGCTTAAATCCTGGGGTCGCTTGCACAAGACTGGCAAGTTTGGTCCACGGTTGTTGGCATGTAGGCATATGAGAGCGACTTTAGGTCTGTGGTCGCTCCCTTTCCCATAGCATGAGAGCGACTATGGCCTAAGAGGTCCAGAAGAGTAGTGGGACCCAAGGATGGGCTCTCTGAGTAGCTGACTTGTCTCCCAAGGGTTCTGTTGATGATGTTGGATGACTATGTGTGATGTTCCATTGATTACACTTCCTTAAGGCTACTTAGGATGCCGAATCTGATGATAGTAGCATCTCGTATCATGTTTACCCCGGTTAGAATGGTTACTTGAGTGGATGTGGGAGGAGGTTGTTACAAAGCCAGTGGTTGTCTTCCAAGTTGTATTATAGGCCCAAGTGGCCTCCATTAGTTTGTCAGCCCAATATTGTATGTTGTTGCTCACAACCTTAGTGAGGATGCCTTCCAATGCTCCGTTAGTGACCTCTACTTCTCCATTGGCATGAGGATGATAGGCAGTTAACTTCCCGTGTTGTATCCAATGTTGCCCCAACAAATTCTCAATAAGATGGGATGTGAATTGAGCTCCCTGATCAATGACTAATTCTGTAGGGTACCCAAACTTGTAGAATACATTCTCCCTTAAGAACTTAGCCACTTTATCCTCTGTTTCTACCTTGAGAACCTTCATCTCAACCCACTTTTTGAAATAATTAGTGCATACAATTATGTACTTTTTATGCCCTGATGGTGGTTCAATGGACCCAATGAAATCCATGCCCCACTTATCAAATGACTCTAGAGTCACCTAAGGTTGCAAGGTAATTTCATCCTTGGGATTAGGTTTCCCCATTCTATGGCACTGATTACATTGACTAGTGTATCTTATTGCATCTTGGTGGAGAGTGGACCAATAGTAGCTAACTTGCAGTACCTTGAAAGTTGTCCTCTTGGCTGCAAAGTGACCTCCACAAGGCCCATCATGATAGGCTAGAAGGATTTCAAAGACTTCCTCCTCCCTAACACACCTCCTCAAAATTTGATATGGACCCAGCTTGAAGAGATTTCCCCCAATCCAAGTGAATGGGGTGCTCTTCCTTACAATTTTACTCTTCTCACTGATGGAAGATTTAGAGGGAACTTTGTAGCAACCAGGTAGTTGGCTATGTCAGCAAACCATGGAGAGACGACTGAAATAGAAAATAAATTCTCATATAAAGTTGATCATCAACGATTCCTTCCTCACCTGTAGGAAAAGAAAGTCTAGACAAAAATTCTGCAACCAAATTTTCTCTACCTGGCTTATTAATGATAGTTAAATCAAATTGCTATAATAAAAGAAACCATCTAATAATTCTAGCATTCACATCAAGTTTTTTCATTAAGTATTTGATAGCAGCATGGTCATTATGCACAAAGGTTTGATAACCAGTGATGTAGTGTCTAAATTTGTTCAAGGAGTGGACAACAACTAGGAGTTCCTTTTTAGTCATAGTGTAGTTCAATTCATCCTTGGACAAATTTTTGCTAATGAAGTAAATGGAATAAGTCACTTGTCATCTATATGGCCTAGGGCTGCTCATATATATTTGTCAGATGCATCAACATGGATGTGGAAATGAAGAGCCATTTTTGAGCCTCTGAGTATGGGTGTAGTAGTCAACTTGTCCTTCAAGATTTCTAGGGCCTCTTGGCAACTTTTTGACCAGCAAAATTTAGAGTCCTTGGCCAACAATCCAAACAATGGTGAGGCTACTTTGATGAACTCCTTGATAAATATCCTATAGTATCCAACTAAGCCCAAGAAACTCCTGACATCCCTTTGCTTTTGAGGAGTAGGGACACTTTTTATGATAGCATTTTATTTGGGTCCACTTGTAGTCCTTCCTGGGATTTTGAGTGACCCAAAACAGTCCCTACATTCATCAAGAATTCACACTTCTCAGGACTAAGTGATAGGTTCATTTCAATGCACTTATTTAATACTTTCCCTAAGTTAGAGAGAGCTTCCAGGAAATCACACCCATAGAGAGTGAAATCATCCATATAGATTTCTACAGAGTCATGGACTAGCTTAGCAAAGATGCTTAGAACTTCCCTTTGAAAAGTGGCAAGGGCATTAGATAATCCAAAAGAAAGGACCCTATAAGCAAATATACCCCAAGGAAAAGTGGAGGTAGTTTAATCTTGGTCCTCTGGACTAATCTGGATCTGATTATAACCACTTAATCCATCTAGGAAAGAAGAAATTATTCCTTGAAAGACCATCCAAGACTTGATCAATGAAAGGTAGAGGAAAATGGTCTTTCTTAGTGGCTTTGTTTAGCTCTCTATAATCCACATAGATACTCCACTTTCAATTCTTATTTGGGACTAAAACTAAAGGGGACACCCACTCACTATCTGAGATGGGGTAAATGAACACTGCATCCAACAACTTCTGCAATTCTTCTTTGACTACGTCTTTGAAGGCTGGGTTCATTCTCCTCTGAGGTCGACACACTGGTTTACATCCTTCCTTAATGTAGATTTGGTGAGTACACACTGAAGTATGCACTCCCTTCATTTCCTTATAGCTCCAGGTAAAAGCATCCAAGTGCTCTATCAGCATGTTACACAACTTCTCTTCCTGATGGGCTGAGAGAGAGGCATTGATTTTCAACATTTTAGATATGAGCAGGACTTGAGTCAACTAGGCACAAATCATTCCAAGGGTTATCTTCAAAATTCTTCACCGTCTCATCAAGAGGCATGGTGTTGGGGGGCTGGTTCTGGAGGATTTCATCAATGAGGTAGGATGTGGTATGGTATACATCATATTCCTCCTCCTCTTCCAACCATAAGGGTAAGTCATGCTCTAGGGATGGTTGAGCAGGAGGGTATAAGACTAAATGTTTGGACAAATGCCCATTCTTAATGGTCATGTTCGCAGCTATGCAACTTATGTAAGCATCAGCAGTGGCTAGCCATGGACCTCCAAGGATGAGAGGATAACCATGGAATTTAGTCTTGGGATGGAGAATTAAGAAGTCAATAGGGTACTCCCAAGAATTAATAAAGACCATCACATCCTCAACAACTCCCTCAGGAGCTATTCTGGATCTGTCTGCAAGTTGCAGTATTGTTGTGGTCTTTCTTAAGGACCCGTAGATATTAATTTTGAGCATGGTCTCCTTAGCCATCACATTTATGGTAGCCCCAAGATTAAGCAAGGTGTGGGGGAAAATGATGCCATCAATGTGCACATCTACCACATGATTTCCAAGGTCTAGATACTTTGGGAAAACCACTCCCCCCAGCATTATGTCACACAACTGTCTAATGACACTAATGGTAGGGGTGTATTTATTTCTCCTCACAGGATGTATGAAGAATTTCTCCTTGATTAGCTTGTTGGAGATGGGGACATCCTTGATGGCTTGGAGGAGTGGGATTTTAACACACAAGTTTTTCAATTCTCCTAGAAGTTTAGTCTCTTCTGGGGTGTGTTGACTAGGATGGATCAATCTTTCAGGAAAAGGAGGTGGATTGGATTTAGGAACACTCTCTTCCTTTTCCTCTTCAAGCTCCTCAGGTGGAGATTTAGATTGGTTATTTGGAAGCACTCTTCCAGAACTGAGGTTGATTTCTTGAATTTCCACTACATAGGTAGGGTAGAATGTCTCTCCACTATAGACTTGTTTTTCATGTTTGTTGTTCGGGTTTGGAGTTGGTTGAGCAGAAATATGAGGTTACTTAGGTGGAGCGGGATGAAGGATATGTGGTTGAGATTGAGGTGTAGGCAGTAAGGCTGGAGGTTGGTTGAATGGAGGCCTCCAGCCTTGTGATTGGGTATTCAACTGAGGATTTGGGGAGCATATGGATGAAATGACTGATTGACAGGTTGGGAAGGGTATTGAGGTGCATAATACCAAGGAGAAGGTGTGGACCATGAAGGATGAGTAGGAGAACACCAAGGGGGAAGGGATGCATTATAATTGGGATTGTAATAGGAATAGGATGCCCCTTGCATGCCCTGCTGGTATGGTTGAGGTCCTTGAGGCCTCCTTTGATTGATATAATAGATTTGTTGAGTCCCACCTTCAACCCCTTGGTATAGAACCTTCAATCCAGGCAGAGAAGGGCACTTATCTGTGGAATGGCTTTCCTCACAGACTAAGAAGACCTCTATAACATTCAAGGGACATTCATTTCTAGGGTGCCTTCTAGTGCATCTAGGGAAAAAGGTAGATAAGGCTCTCTATGCTTCCTCCTACTGCCTCTTAATCTACATGGTGTCCACTTGCAAAGCAAGGGTGTGCATCATTTCACTTTTAAAGTCTTCCAACATGTTTCCAATTTCACTCTTAATAGATGTGTTGGAGGAAGAGGAACTGGCCAAAGCTTGAGTAGCCCTACCGTTCTTTCTGGCGGCCATAAAATGGTTTTTTAAAAATGTCTTGATATCATCATAAGATATTTGATAAATGTCCCCTTTAGACAACATGTTTAGGGTTTCCAAAATATCATCCCTGATTCCTCTAAGAATGACTAACTTGAGTGATTCAGAATCAAGGGTGCAACTAGCCCTTTTGTAACTGAGTTGGAACCTTTCCTCATAATCTTCCAAGGATTCATCATGTCCCAAGGTCATTCTAAAGATTTAATATTTGGTGTCTTTTGACCTATGATAGTCTGTGTACTTGTTGTTGAAGGCTTGCTGCATTTGAGCCCAGGTAGTGATGTTGTCCCCAAGTAAACCCATGAACCATCACAAGGATGCATCCGTAAGGGTGTATGGGAACAACTTTAACTTCTGGTCATCAGAGGTATAATCATAAGTTCTACACATGACAACAAACTCAAAAAAAAAGGTATAGGTCCTCTGAGGTTAAGATATGGAAGTGAGGAAGGGAAGAGGGGCTTATGTTTTTCATCCTAGCATCTCTATTAGTCTCTCTAATGGGAAAATAACCCTCATTTATGTTTTCAGTCTCATTCCTATTTTCAGCCGTGGTGTAAGTGTGTGGAATGGTTTCTTCTTCTTCTTCCCCAATAGGCTCTTCAAGGATCTCTGGTTGTTCACCTAATGGGTCCTCAAATTCCCATGCAGTCAGAGAGGAAAGCTAATAGTCACTGAAGAACAGGGAAGGTTGACTACTTTATGGTGTGGGGGTATTTTGCAAGAATTTCCCTAAATTGTCTCTACTCCTACAAGGCATGAAATAATTTTTTTGTTTTTATGTGTTTTTTAGAATTGATTGTAAAATAGAAAGGAACGCAGAATAACATCTACCTACTGACTGCAAATTAGAAAAAAAACAAAGAAGCAAAAATTACATATACCTAGACACCTCCCCGGCAACGGCGCCAAAAAAATGATGAGCCTCAGTATTGTAGCAAGGATGCTGCAACTCCTAGGGCTACCAAATTTACTTTATCAACTCGGGGTTTCATACAAACTTGGAGGTGACAGTGTTATATACACAATAGATGCATCATTCTACTCATGTCACTTCTCAACTGGGGTGCTTGACCATTAGGGTTGCATACTATATTGACTAAAAGGAGTCTAACTACTCATAGTGAATGTAAAGATAGTTCTAATTTAGGAAAGTAAATGCTTGTCTATTCAGGAAATGAAAGCTTCCAAATGGTAAATGTTATGGGATGCCATAAATCATATAGCTATGGAATGACACAAATCACTTTGTAGTACGGAAACTATGCTAAGGTTGCAATTGATCATCTAATTATTAGGACTTCTTAGAAATGGAAAGTTACTCTAGGATCTCATGATTCACACATGCATGCATTGACTATCTCATTTACATTTGCAAAGAAGAAGAGTTTTTAAGTGCTAACTTCATAAATATAAATGGCAATGTTATATGTCCTTTCAGGAGGGAAAGGAATGGGGAGGCTGGTTTAGGTGGCACTCATGGGCATGGAATCCAAGCTAAGGGGTTAACCTACTCCTATGCTAGGCTATCCTTTCATTTCTAGTCAAAATAGGGTTAAAACAGGATACTACAAGAGATCTTGTAGCTGTTACAGGATGTCTTAATCTGTACAAGATGTCCTGAACTTCCACACGAATTTAGCTTAATGGTTTTAAAGGGAAAGATGTTGGGTCCCTATAATACTAGTGATTACCCCATTACTATTGTAGTTATACCCCTTATTTATATTGTTGTGCCCCTATTACCCCCATATTGTTATTTCTGTGCCCCATAGAATCCCTCTATTGTTATTTTTGTGGCTTTATATTATTATTGTTAGGTTGGCTGGATTATATTGTGGCTCCTTAGACTCCTATATATAGAAAGGAGGTTGTGTCATTTGTATCATCCAAGAATTGTTCATTTATGTAATGTAAAGGAGGTCGCCCCCTCGAAGAGGCTGAATTCTAAGGCGTTGATCTATCTTTTCTATCTTTTTTTGAGCTGGTTTCATAACATTTGGCATCAGAGCTTTGGATTCTAGGGTTTCGCTGCTCCAAACAGGTCATCGTGGCATTTTTGCTATAACATTTTTTCTGTGACGTTTCAGAAGTCGCAAAAAAAACCCATTTGAGAAGAATTGGCGCTGAACCTTGGGTCCGCATTTCAGAGCTTTTCGCGTGATATTTTCGGAGATATGATCTAAGGAAGTTGGCCTTTTTGCAGATTCCTGAATTACATTCAAAACAGGTGACCTGGGGAAAATCGTCATAACTCTCTCTCTGAGGATCGGATTGAAATTTTTTATAAAGATATAGAAATAAGACGGACTGCAGTTTCTTTTATGTATGTTTCAAATTCAAAGGTTGAAACAGTGACTCGTGGCACGTCGTACAATTTCGCTCTACTGAACCCGTCTAAAAGCAAGTCATTGTGGGAGATTTCACATAACTCTTACTTGGAGAATCCAATTTGGCTCAGACTTGTGGCATTGGAAAGAGGACGCAGAAGGCTACTACAGGTAGCAATTTCAGAACTGGATGATCCGAAATTACAGAGATACATCAGATTCAATATCAGGCTTCTATAAAGTGAAAAAAGGTGTAGTTTTTTTTTAAATTTTTTATCTAAGCTTGGTTTAACGAAATTCAAAGGGCATAGTAAAGCATTATTATCGGTCACTGATGCCCCGAGGAAAGAAAATGCAAACACCTAGTAAGGAACCTGAAAGCTCTAGCATGACTCATGAAGAAGAGGAAGAAATGCTACATGATATATCAAAATTACAAGAACAAGTGCAACAAATGTCACGCTCACAAAAGCTAACAGAAGCTAAGATAAGTGGTGTGGAATCTAAGATAAATGGCGTGGAATCTAAGATAAATTGCGTGGAATCTAAGAAAAAGGGCATGGAAGCTAAGATGGAGGATTCGATGGTAAATTTGAAGATAGATTTGAAGACAGACATGGAAGAATTGAAGAACTTGCTACAAGAAAGGGTCACTAATGGTGAAAAGGTAGTAAAGGAAACTCATGATGAGAACAAAAGAAATGTTAATCATGATTCCATAGACTCTAATGTTGGATCGAAGACTAACCATGTTCCAAAAATCGATATGAGGAAGTTTGATGGCAAGGATCCCGCCACATGGATATTACAGATGGAGCAATTCTTCGATCTCAATAATGTGCAAAACACACAAAAGGTACGTATGGCAAATTTATATTTGGAACCAAATCAGTTTGTATGGTATCAATGGCTTTGTTCTCGTAAACAATTTATCACTTGGGCAATTTTTACGGAAGAATTGATAGCACATTATGAGGATACAAAAAGCAACACTTTGTTTAGCCAATTGATAAGTCTCAAACAAAAGGGTTCAATAATGGAGCACATTGAGGAGTTCCAAAAATTGAACATAAGGGTAAAAGATATTCTAGAGGAGCATAGGATTGATGTGTTCATAGGGTCTTTAAAGGATAATATCCAACATGATGTGTGCCTTTGGGAACCTGATTCATTAGAGAAGGCATTCAGGTTAGCAAGAAAAATGGAAAGCAAAATTATGGCAACTAGGAAGCATACCATTCTGTTGGGCCTCACAATGGTCCCTATTTTCACTCCATTATTCACCAATATCTTCACATTTTACCTTCACGTCACCTCCATTCCACCTCCACATCATTCCATTTACCTCATTATTGGGTTATAACTATGCTTTTCCAAAGTTTATTAATTCTTAACATTTTTAAGTGAATTTATGGCTAAACTTTAGAAAATAATATGCTTATACTTATACCTAACAATTAGAATGAGTTTGTTGACATGTGTAGGTACAAAGGAAGCTTCCAGGGCATCTTTATGTGGCCTTGAATGATCAAATTCGAATTTGATAAGATAAGCCTCATGGAAAAGATCATGGAGAAAATCATGGACCTCATGGAGGAGATCATGGAGGATAGGGTTATGTGTCTAGATGGTTGAGAAATGTATGGAACTAAAAGAGAGATTAGTGGATCATCATTATGAGTTTGTTATCTCATCCTATTGTATAAATAGGAGTACCTCCTCCATTCCAAGAGGAGGACTCTTAGAGCATTGTATCCAACTTATGATGGAATAGAATAAAGCTTCATTTTACATATATTTTCATTATGTAGTTTTAGATATAAGTTTTTCATATATTTTCATTATGTAGTTTTAGATATAAGTTTTTCATATATTTTCATTATGTAGTTTTAGATTTAATTTTCCTTAATGTAGTATATGGAATAATTTGTCTTGTTCTTAAGAGAATTGAGCTCACTCTAAAAGGATGAGAGAAACATTTTATTTCATATTAGATCTTATTTCATTTACTTGTTTAGATGTTTGAGGATTTGTTTGTGATTGATGAATGAGTTTTAAATTAGAATCTAATCAGCATATGAGAGGACAACTAAGGGTCTAAGTTAGGCTCTCTCTCTCTATTTGATTTGCATGATAATTGAAATTCATTCTTTTGCTTTTATGTTTCAAGTATCATATGAGGAGATACCAAGAGTCTAAGTTAGGCTCTCTCTCCATTGATTTATATGGTAATTGAAATTCATTCTTTTGTGCTTTTATGTTTCAAGTCATTTCATTTCTCATGCTTATGAATGAATCTTAGTTTAGTTTGGATTAGTAAATGAGAGGACAATCAAGAGACTAAGTTAGTCTTTCTCTCTCTTTGAATCTGAACAACAATTAAAGTTCATTCTCTTGTTTTCATTTCAAGTTTCTAGTTTTATGTAATCAATTATTTCTCTATGATACTGTAGGGAAGGACAACCAGGACCTCCTTAGTTAGGAGCCTCTTCCCTTGCATATTATATTGAATCATAAATTATTTAGTTAGACATAGAGTTAGTTGCCTACTCCTGCATATATTTTGCTGGCATCATCACAAGATCACGAGTTTCCCTGGTTGATTATTTAATGCAGCAATTTAAGCCCAATAAATTGCCCAACATTTTGGCGCCGTTGTCGGGGATGGTGCTAAGGGATTAGGCATTAGGAATTTAATTCAGTACTAGTATTTTTCTTTAGACAAAATAATTTGTGAAACCTGGTGACAGCAGGCTCTTCATAAAGGAGTTTAATTTTGAGTTTTCTGATATTTTAATGTTTAGCTAGTTTTAAATTTTGTCTTTTCACAAACACCCCCCCTGCATGAATAAAAACAAATCAAGTGATTAGTATGCTCTCTTCCTACGCTTCGTGCGATCAGGAAGATCAGAAAGTCTATTGATTTTGTTCAAATAAACATACTCTTGCTGGAGAACTAATTTGCAAAAAGACAATCAAGAATTTTGTGAATGAAAAAAACATCTTTAAATTTTTTAGATGAAATTTAGTTTTTTTTAGTTTTTAATTTTAGATTTAAAAAAAAAAATAAAAAAATCCCACAAAATAATAATAATATATGTATCACATATACACATATTATTATTAAAAAATAAATAAAAAAGACTAACCATTTTTTATTTTGTTTTTGTTTTTTATTAACCATTTTTTGTTTTTTTAAATATTAAAAAAAAACATGCAAAACATTAAATAAAAACAACATAAAAGAAATATAATAAAAAAATCATTTAAAAAAAATTCATTTAACCACTAACCATTTTTTTTTTATAGGATTACCATTTGAAAAAAAATAATCCAACCAACCAATCAGCATATTCACGAAAATAAAAACAACATTAAAACAAAATAATTAAAAAAAAATAAGAAAAAAAAAAGAAAGAAAAAGGTAAAGACATCGAGTCCACCATGCACTTGGTATGCCTTATTTCATTTACATATGATGAAGATGCTATATGGTAATCAGCTTTGTTACGTCCTGGGATGATCTTATTGGCAACGACTAGAAAATGAGCTCACCTTACTCATATGCATACAACATAAGAGCTCCATATCATCTGTAATTCGAATGATGAATCATCAGAACTGTAAACAAGATGCATGGATATCATCTGTAATTCGAATGATGAATCATCAGAACTGTAAACAAGATGCATGGGTATCATCTGTAATTCGAATGATGAATCATCAGAACTGTAAACAAGATGCATGGTTGTATGTACAGTTAATAGTTTCATATTAAACACACCATGAAGATTAAGTATCATTCCAATCATCGTCATCTTCATAATCTTCGTCACTTCCAGCAAAAACCTGCCGTATTGCATTTGTTTTTTTTTCAAAATAGCAGCCACATTAATGTTTGTTTGAGGCCTAGGAATATTCTGCTTTACCACAGAAGTGCGTCTCAAGTTGAATGACCGGATCCTTATTTGCTCAAAGCAGAACTTCTCTTTCATCTAACGGCTTTAGCTATGAATTTATGATTTGCCGAAAAGAGTCGAAATCATTGAAAAATCCAGATCCATTTTTTTTAAGACAAAGAATGAATTTGAATTAACAAAAACGTCTTGGTGTCATTTTGAAAAATTACAGGTGGACGTTATGGTTGGGCGGTTTGGAAAATCCGGAGTAGATCTCGAAATCTGGCATGAACGACTTGGAAGACGCTGGAGCCAAAGAAAACGCAGAGAGAAATGCTAAGAAGAAATCGGCAAAGACACTCCTACTGAAGGATTTGATTTCTCCAGAAGAGCACATGCATGTTTTTGAAATGAAGGAGAAGCAGCTTCAGAAACAAGCCCTACTTGCTCGTGTCTTGATACAGATGGAAAGATCAACCCAAAATCACTGAAGTTCAGAAGAATACATTTGGGAAGCCAGAGGTAATATGGCCTGGTGCTAGGGTTTGTACTGGGACTGGAGCTGCAGCAGGAGCGGAAAAAAAAAAAAAAACAAATACTGCCCATCCAGTGCGACCATAAATCAAAAATTTCAAGGCTGGTTTCTGAGAGATACTTTTCGAGGGAATGAGCATTCGGTCCTGTTTCCAATTATTAACCTCTGGAGAAATCCATCAGCAAGTCTCCCAACTCCAGCCATCGTAAGCATTCGAGGATGAGGTAGCAAAGCACCAGTAACATCACCCCACCAATCTGGATGACTTATATACCAGTCCATTGTTTTCTTCAGTCCATCTTGCCAAGTCGTCCGCTCTGACCAACCCAGATCCTTCAGCTTCTGATCGTCGAGGAAGTATCTCTGATCATTGAAAGGCCGGTTGTCAACAATTTTTTTTTTTTTTCATGCTTGAGGGAAAATAGTTTGCATATATCCTTAGCACATCAATAACTCTCCTCTCATTCTTTGTACCGATGTTATAAACATTTCCTACTTCGCCACTGTGCAAAACAACCTCAAATGCTTCTGCCACATCCTCACAGTAGAGATGGCTTCGAACATTCGATCCATCTCCATGAATGGGAAGGGGTTTACCCTGCATGGCCAAAAGAATGAATTTTGGAATGAGCTTCTCAAGGAACTGATTGGGCATTTAGACATTGTTACCTCTGGTAGTAATCACCGGTAAGCCATAAGATCTTCCCAATGGCGCTTCTGGCCGAGAAAACTGTGTCCGAACGCGAATTCAAGGTGAAGGATCTGTCCCAGGCGGATTTTGGGAGGTTGGAAATTGAAATGGCCGAAGTTGATGTGCCTGGATTGATGGCTTGCAGAGCTGAGTTCGGCTCCTCACAATGGCGAAGAAGAAAAATGGATCGAAGAAGAAGAACTTTCAAACCCTCGCCCTGATGGACCCTCAGACCTGGGGATAGATCTGACTCAACTGATTCCATGATACTCTTGATTTTCTAGATAAAAAGCCAGATTTTCTGGATTTGACTTATTTTGAGTTAATTTATTTTTAGAAATTTTCTTTATTAGTTTTCAATAGAATTAGTTTTTAATAGAATTTCTTTATTAGTTTTTAATAGAATTTCTTTATAACTATAAAATATATATATATTAAAAAATAATAATAATGCATATTGTATTGAATCTTAAATAATTTAGTTAGACATAGAGTTAGTTGCCTACTCCTGCATATATTTTGCTGGCATCATCACAAGCTTACGAGTTTCCCTGGTCGATAATTTAATGCAACAATTTAAGCCCAATAAATTGCCCAACACATTCACAACTATAAAGATGGAAGTGTTGTTGCCCATAGTCTTCCACAACCTACAAGGTTGACACCACAACAATTGGAAGAAAAAAGAGCAAAAGGGATTTGTTACAATTGTGATAGCAAATACACAAAAGGTCATAAGTGTGCTGAGAAGAAATTATTCTACATAGATTGTGAAGAGGAAGAAGAAAAGGAGCAAGAAAGGTCAAAAGAAGAGGATATATTCCAGGAACAAAGCCTAGATGAAGAACAAATAAATCCGACCATATCTTGTAATGCATTGGCGGGAATTACCACTCCTCAAACCATCAAGATAGAAGGACAAATCAAGAAGAAAAAGGTAATAGTGTTGATTGATTCAGGAAGCACCCACAATTTTATTCATTGTAGGGTAGCAAAAGAATTGAATTGCTTCCTATATCCAGCACCAGAGTGTCAAGTGATGATTGCAAATGGAGGAACAATAAATTGCTCTGGAAAGTGCCATAATATCAAGCTATCCATGGGAGAATATGTATTGACTAGCCCAATGCTTTCCATTCCAATGGGAGGTGCTGATGTTGTACTAGGAGTCCAATGGCTACAATCCTTGGGTACAATAGCTTTTAATTTTCAAGAACTTTTCATCAAATTTTCTTCGGAAGGAAAGGAAGTTGAATTAAGGGGTATTGCAGGGAAACCAGGAAAGATAATCAGCTCTAATGGTATGACAAAGCTTCTAAAAAAGGAGCAAAGAGGTGTAATTGCACAATTATGTTCGCTAGATGTTTCCACATTGGAATCATCTATTTCTCCAGATCTCCAAAAAGTCTTGGACAATCATTCCAAGGTATTTGAGACTCCCAAGGGTCTCCCACCTATGCGTGATCATGATCATGCTATTCATCTGATTCCAGGAAGTGTTCCTCCAAACATCAGGCCGTACAGATATCCCTATGTCCAAAAAAGTGAAATTGAACGTATGGTTGCAGAAATGCTAGAGGCTGGTATAATTCAACCAAGTCAAAGTTCTTTCTCAGCTCCAGTAGTATTGGTGCACAAGAAGGATGGATCATGGCGCATGTGTCGAGATTATAGGGAGCTCAACAAGCTCACTATTAAAGATAAGTTCCCCATTCCTGTTATTGATGAATTACTGGATGAATTGCATGGATCAATTTACTTCACCAAGTTGGATCTTCGTTCGGGATATCATCAAATCAGAATGAAGATTGAAGACATTCCAAAAATGACATTTAGAACTCATGAGGGTCATTATGAATTTTTGGTCATGCCTTTTGGCCTTACCAATGCACCTTCAACATTTCAAGGTTTGATGAATTCAATTTTCAAACCATTCCTTAGAAAATTTGTGTTAGTATTTTTTGATGATATACTAATCTACAACAAGTCTTGGAAGGATCATGTTGAACATGTTGACAGGGTGCTACAACTATTGGAGGAGAAACAATTATATGCAAAAAGATCCAAATGTTTCTTTGGAGTCCAGGAGGTGGAATATTTGGGTCATATTGTATCTCATGAAGGAGTTAAGGTAGACCCTAGCAAAATTAAAGCCATTAAGGAATGGAAAATCCCCACATCCATAAAGCATCTGCGAGGATTTCTTGGGTTGACAGGGTATTATCGCAAGTTTGTTAAGAATTATGGGAGAATAGCAGCACCTCTAACAACATTATTGAAGAAAGATTCATTTTCATGGACTTCGGAAGCAACAAAGGCCTTTGAACATCTTAAAGAGGCAATGTGCCAAGCACCGGTCTTAGCTACACCGGACTTCACAAAAACCTTTATTGTGGAATGTGATGCTTCAGGAAATGGAATTGGTGCTGTTCTAATGCAAGATGAAAGACCCATTGCTTTTGAAAGTCGTCCAATCAAGGGAAAGTTTTTAAGCAAAGCTATTTATGAGAAGGAAATGTTGGCAATACTCCATGCACTTAAGAAATGGCGACCCTACCTAATGGGAAGACACTTCAAGGTAAAAACGGATCATGATAGCCTTAAATACTTTTTAGAACAAAGATTATCCTCTGAAGAGCAACAAAAGTGGGTCACAAAGATGTTGGGTTATGACTTTGAAATCATCTACAAAAAAGGGAAGCAAAATGTGGTGGCAGATGCACTCTCAAGAAAGGATGAGGATGTGGAAGCATTGTTGTGTGCCATTTCTATTATCCAACCAGATTGGATAAACGAAGCAAGGGAGGAATGGAAGAATGACGAAGAAGTGTGGGCACTTATTCGAAAGCTACAACAAGATTCCAGTACTTCTGATACATTTAGCTGGCAAAATGATTCGTTATGGTACAAAGATCGCTTATACCTCTGTAAGAATTCCCAGCTAAAACAAAAGATTCTTATGGAATTGCACACTTCTCCCTTAGGAGGGCACTCAGGATTTTTAAAAACTTACCACAGGGTTAAGAAGGAATTTTTTTGGGATGGCCTTAAATCAGATATTCAAAAGTTTGTGGCGGAATGTTTGGTTTGCCAGCAAAATAAAGTTGAAACAATTAAGACACCAGGTCTATTACAACCTTTATCCATTCCAAGCCAACGTTGGGAGGAGGTTTCAATGGATTTTATCACAGGTTTACCCAAGTCTGAGGGAAAGAGTGTCATCATGGTGGTAGTTGACAGACTTACCAAGTATGCACACTTTTGTGCATTATCACATCCATTTAAAGCCAGTACAGTTTCTACTGCATTTATGGAAACAGTTCAAAAGCTACATGGAAACCCAAAGATTATTGTAAGTGACAGAGATCCCATTTTCACTGGAAATTTTTGGACAGAATTATTTTCTTGTCTTGGTACTCAGTTAGCTCATAGCTCATCTTATCATCCTCAATCTGATGGGCAAACTGAGATAGTAAACAAATGTTTGGAAGGATATCTTCGTTGCTTTGTATCTGATAAACAGACACAATGGGTCAAATGGTTGCCTCTGGCTGAATGGTGGTATAACACTTCCTTCCATACAGCAACAAAAATGACCCCATTTATGGCACTTTATGGGTATCAACCACCATCCATCACATCATATTTAAGAGAAAATTCTAAGGTTCAGGCAGTGGAACATCACATCGAACATCAACAACAAGTCCTCCAACTCTTAAAGGATAACCTCGTGTTGGCACAAAATAGAATGAAACAACAGGCAGATCAACATCGCAGTGAAAGAAGTTTTGATGTAGGTGATTGGGTATTCCTACGGCTACAACCATATAAGCAAATGTCCCTAAAGCAAGCTAAGAAGGATAATAAATTATCACCAAAGTATTATGGTCCGTACAAGGTGTTGCAAAAGATTGGTACTATGGCATACAAATTGGAGCTTCCTGCAGCTTCTCGATTGCACCCAGTTTTCCATGTTTCATGTTTAAAGAAGGTTATAGGTGACAAGCTCCCAATTCAAACAATATTGCCAGAACTTGATGAGGAAGGAAAAATTATATTGGAACTGGAAGCAGTCACAGAAACAAGAACTCGACAGCTACGAAATCGATCAATTTCAGAGTATCTTATCAAGTGGAAGAACTTATCCGCTGAAGATTCCACATGGGAGGATGAGAATTTTATGCAGAAGTATCCAGAACTACTCAAGCGTTGAGGACAACACTTTTTTGAAGGAGAGGGGCATGTTGGGTCCCTATAATACTAGTGATTACCCCATTACTATTGTAGTTATACCCCTTATTTATATTGTTGTGCCCCTATTACCCCCATATTGTTATTTCTGTGCCCCATAGAATCCCTCTATTGTTATTTTTGTGGCTTTATATTATTATTGTTAGGTCGGCTGGATTATATTGTGGCTCCTTAGACTCCTATATATAGAAAGGAGGTTTTGTCATTTGTATCATCCAAGAATTGTTCATTTATGTAATGTAAAGGAGGTTGCCCCCTCGAAGAGGCTGAATTCTAAGGCGTTGATCTATCTTTTCTATCTTTTCTTGAGCTAGTTTCATAACAAAAGAATAGTCAGATGAGGTGTTAGAGGGGTGTATGATAGTTGTAGAAGGTCTAGGGAATGTGCACATTTCCCAAGTTTAAGCCCAACTCTCCAAGGAGGTTGGATTTGCCTAAGGTGGTTGCGCACGATGGCTGGAAAAAAGAGGTTGGGACTATGGGATGGTATGCCTCGACAGAAGGTGGAGAATACTTAGGTGAAACTGGTTGGATGAGTCCTTCCTGCAGATCAAAAATCCCTAAAACAAAACTTGTTTCTCTTTTCATTTATGCATCACTATATGTCCACATGGAAAAGATGAATTGAATTTGAGGAGTGTTATTTATCTAATGTTAAGGACTAGATCTATGATATGGAATTCTTTTTAAGCTACAACAAACTTAAGAAAACAAGATAACAACTGCAGGTGCTTCCAAGAAATCATAAACAATGATCTAGCTAAGAATGAAACCCAATCTATGCAATGATCAAAACACAACTCTATTTTTTGGGTTGTGAGAGTGGGGTCGTCTAGCCATGATCCCATGAGGGAGATGATGTAGGGGCCATTTTCACCATCTTTTCTGGTACAATTTCTACACTAAACTGTAACACTAATCTACCTCTTCAAACTAATGGAAAAAAAGGTTGAATACCAATTTAAGTACTTGTTAAGATGATTCGGAAAGGAAAAGCATAATAAACTTCAGGAGCTAACTATCATTCTAAGCTAGGAATATAGCTACAAAAGAGGAACTTTTGCTGCTAGGGTTGGGCCCTAACCCAAAAGCTTCAGCCCTCTGAGTCAACTCAGTGCTGGATCAAAACAAAATTTCTCATTATCATAAAAATGTCAAGTACATCATAACAATAACAGTCAAAATGTTTTAGCTCAAAATGGCCTCTTGGCTACAAAAAAAAATCGAATCCTAATGACTCCCTTGGCTCTCTTATTTATGAAAAACTGGAGCTACCAACAACTCCCTAGAAGATAGGGAGACTTGGCTCCCTAACTCGAGAATAACTCTCCCTTGACTGTCAATGGCGTGGTTGCCAGTGACAACGAGCTGATGAGATATAGTGGAGGAGTCTTCATTTGATTTGAGGAGTTAAGGAGAGAGACCAACTCCTAAAATCTCTCTTTCTTGCCTACTCCGAGTTCCTACACTTAAGTCAACCCAAAAATGCTCCAATTCCTTAATTTAACACACATTAGGCCACATGACATAGTAACTCACCTTGACTCTTCACACTAAGCAAAATATAACAAAATATGTAAATAAATGTGAGAAAAGTCAATTCAATAAGCTGGAGAGTGGCATTGTGACCCATATAGTTTACTTATTGATGAACCTCATCAGAAATATGGTACTCTCAGATTATGCATTGACTATAGACATTTGAAAAAAGTGACCATCAAGAACAGGTACCCTTTGCCAAGGATTGATGACTTGTTTGATCAGCTGAAGGGAGCAACAATGTTCTCAAAGATTGATCTGAGATCCAGATACCATCAAGTATGCATCAAAGAGGAAAACATTTACAAGACTATGTTCAGGACCAGGTATGTGAATTATGAGTTTGTTTTTGTTCCATTTGGCTTAACTAATGCTCCAGCTACATTCATGTGTTTGATGAATAATGTGTTGCATCCTTATTTGGATAAGTTTGTTATTGTGTTCATTGATGATATACTGGTATATTATAAAAATGAGGAAGAGAATGTCGAGAATTTAGCAGCAGTGTTCAGGTTGTTGAGAGAGAGTCAGTTGTATGCTAAGCTCATCAGGTGTAGTTTCTTTCAGAATGAGGTACATTACTTCGGGCATGTTGTTTCCAAGGAGGGAATTGCAATAGATCCAGAGAAGATAAGAGTCATTAGGGAATGGATAGCTCCTAAGAGCATGGATGAGGTGAGATATTTCATCGGCTTGGTAGGCTATTATCGAAGCTTCTTTAGGAATGTCTCACAGAGAATGCCGAGCATTTAACATCAATGTTCAGGTTGTTGAGATAGCATCAATTGTATGCTAAGCTCAACAAGTGTAGTTTATTTCAGACTGAGATACATTACTTGGGGCATGTTGTCTCCCAGGAGGGCATTGCAGTAGATCCAGAGAAGATAAGAGCCATTTAGGGAATGGATAGCTCCTAAGAGCGTGGGTGAGGTGAGATCCATCATGGGCTTGGTAGGCTATTATCTGAGGTTCATTAGGAATGTCTCGCAGATTGCTATCCTAGCACATCATCGCAGAGGAAAGGTAAGAAGTTTGAATGGACAGAGGAGTGTGAGGTTAGCTTTGAGCAGCTTAAGTAGTTGTTGACACATGCACCAGTGCTACATATTGCAGATCCAAACAAAGAGTTTGTGGTATGCACAAATGCTTGGAAGAGAGGTCTTAGTGGAGTCCTTATGTAGGATGGACAGGTGGTATGTTATCAATCCCGAAAACTAAATGAGCATGAACATAACTACCCCACGCATGATCTTGAGTTAGCTGTGATCATACATTCATCGAGGATGTGGAGACACTATCTTCTTCGTAGGAGGTTGGTACTGATGAGTGATCATATTAGGTTAAGGTATTTGTTTGACCAACCAAATATGAACGCCAGGCAGGCTAGATGGCTGGCCACAATCAGCGAGTTTGATCTCGATATCAAGTACATCAAAGGTAAAGAGAACAGGGTGGAAGATGCTCTCAGCAGATGGGTACAAGTACATTACTTGGCAGCTATGAGCTCCTACGGGATAGACTTACAAGATAGGGTCTTGCAGGCAAGTCTACAGGATGTTAGGTATATAGAGATTGTGCATAGGTTGCAGCAGGGTACTTGTACAGGTATAGGAGTAGGTACAGGTACAGGTGGAAGCACATAGGGTATGGATTATTTCTTACAGCGGATGGATTGGTCAAGTTCCGAGATAGGATATATGTATTTGATAACAGTGAACTCAAGAAGGTGATCTTGAGGGACTTTCATGCGAAACCTTATTCAGGTTATTGAGGTTATCAGAAGTAACTGACAACGGTGAAGAGATTTTACTATTGGATGAATTTGAAGAGGGATGTAGTAGAGTTTGTTGCAAGGTTTTTTGACTGTCAGCGAGTGAAAGCATAGTGTAAGCATCCAGGTGGAATGCTACACCCGATTGTGATTCAAAAATGGAAATGGGAGGTTATTTCCATGGATTTCATGACAGGGCTGTCGAGGATAGTGAAACAAAATGATTCCATCATGGTCATTGTGGACAGGTTGACGAATGTTGCACACTTCATTCTGGTGAAGTCTACGTTCTCAGCTAGTGATGTTGCATAGGTATTCATCAAAGATGTGGTTATACTACATGGTGTTCTGAAGAAGAATGTGTCAGACAGGGATGCAAAGTTCACTTCCAAGTTTTGGAAGGATTTATTTGTAGGTTTGGGCACAAAGTTGGCCTTCAGCACAACTTATCATCTATAGACAGAAGGACAGACAAAGAGGGCCAATAGGATATTGGAAGCCATGTTGAGGATGTATGTGATGCATCGACAACGGAAGTGGGAAGAGTATCTCCCTTGGGTAGAGTTCACATACAACAACGACTATCAGGAGTCATTGAGGATGAGTCCTTTTGAGGCATTGTATGGACATAGTTGTAACACTCCCATCTGTTGGAGTGATCTGGTTAGGAGGGTGTTGATTGGACCAAAGATGTTGGCAAACATGGAACAAGAAATGCAGGTGATCAAGAAGAATCTAAAGGAAGCACAAGATAGGCAGAAGAGTTATGCAGATAGGAACAAGTTGTTCAAGGAGTTCCAGATTAGGCAATAGGTGTACTTGTGCATCAAACCGAATAAGAGCTCCTTGCGGATTGGATCATGAGCTAAGATGGCACCACGGTTTTATCGACCCTTCAGTATCATTAAGAGGATTGGTCCAGTAGCCTATCGACTTGCACTACCTCTGACAGTGAAATTCCATGATGTTTTCCATGTATCATTGCTTAAGAAGTACGATAAGGATGTTGATCATGTGATTGACTAGTCTGTATTGCAGGTGGAACCAGATGGAAAATTCCAGTCGGAGCCTCAGTGTATATTGCAAAAAAAGGTTTTTATGCTCTGGAACTGAGCAATCAAGCAAGTTAAAGTGAAATGGAAGCACTTTGGGCCCGATGAAGCTACATAGGAGATGGCGGATCAGATGTGGGCTATGTATCCTTCCTTATTTTCCAGTTGAGGCAAAGAAACTTCGATATGGTGCTTGGTTATATGCTTTATGGTGGTTATTATATTCTTTATGGTGGTTTGATATGTGCTTTATCGTGATTTGGTATATGATTTATGGTGGTTGATATATGCTTTATAATGGTTTCGTATATGTTATATGATGTTTTGATCTATGCTTAAATGTGGTGTTTAGTATATGTTTTGATATATGCTTTGGTATATGATTTGGTATATGTTTTTGGTACATATTTTTGGTAATTTTTCTATATGTACACATGCATATGGATGTAAATACCGCCATGAGATATGTTATAAAGATCCACTATTCAGTATGGGTGTTATGTTATTATGATTATGTCGTAATGTTACTATGCTATCATGTGGTTATGTTATCATGATGTTATGATGTTATGTGGATTGGAACTCAGCAAGATGATCATTGTAAATATCGTAATGAGTTGTATTATAAAGCTCCACTATGCAATATGTTATCTTGTTGTCATGATGTTTTGTTTCGAGTAGATCTTTCATTGTAAATACTGCATCGAGCCATTTTATAAAGCTCCGTGAGTAGTATGTCTTCTTTCAGTGGGTTCTTGAGGTATATGTGTGATTAAACACTGAGGATGGTTTCCCCCAAAGGGGAGAGTTTTGTAACAACCTTGGTGAAAATTCCATGTAATAAAAGTTAAAAAAAATAACCACGACTGATGGGACACTTAGTCCAAGTTGAATGTTGAGAAAGACATCCTAGGGGGTGTTCATTTGGTTGTTTATGGCTAAGGACATTAGTAAAGGCAATGTCTAAGGCTTT
This sequence comes from Pinus tabuliformis, assembly GCA_031772625.1. Lineage (NCBI taxonomy): Eukaryota > Viridiplantae > Streptophyta > Pinopsida > Pinales > Pinaceae > Pinus > Pinus tabuliformis. Next base: position 1,255,244,618 of record CM062804.1, read on the forward strand.
GGAAAGGAAAAATGGAATTTTTGGCACATTTAATTATGAAAATAATGGAATTTAGGAGAAAAAGGAGGTGAAAGGTCACAGGGTGCATGTGAGGAGGAAAATGAAGGAAAATAATGGAAAATGAAGAAAATAGAGGCCACATTCACAAAAAGGCTTTTGAGGATTAGTTGGTAACCTTTTCTTAGTTCAATGTTAGAGCTCTCTCATTATTCTCTCTCTCTCTCTCTCTCTCACTCCTGGACACTTAGAGTTTCTTGGAGAACTTTGGCATTGGAGCAAGAAAGGAAAATAAGGCAAAAGAAAACAAATATCACGCAAGGAAACGCAAGATCAAGCAACTACAACATGCTTCATTGTTGGTATCGACTTGGATTTGTATTTTACTTGCTAGATTGTGCATGCATGGGATTGCATGCATTTATTTTCTACCATGGCATGGGTTTTTCCAGGTGTGACAGTATTTTCAGCCTAGCCTTTCCATTTCCTGATAGCTTTGATGAGATGGGTTCTCTCATTCAGTTTATGTGGGATGGATGGATTTGATTCGAATCTGAGTGGGGTGGATCTCCAAATTGACAAACACATGGTCTGCGTAGTCCCTGAATTTGATTGAGGATCACAAAGCCACTGGCCTAGTAACCCTTGAACTAGATTATGGGTTGTGGTAAATCTAGATTGTGTGCCTCAGTGGGCCTAGGAATCCTTGTTGGTGAATGGTGGGATATACGGTAAAGCCAAGAGGTGGATTTTCTCTCTGTTGGGCCTAGTGATCCTGGGACAGGATGCACGATAAATCCTGTAGAGCATGTCTCAATGTAGGGCCTAGTGATTCTTGAATCAGAATGTGGATGCACGGTAAAGCCCGAGAGACTAGGAGGCACTCAAATTCCTCACGGTGTAGGCGGAGAACTCCAGTGGCATCCATGTTGATTGGTGTTTTTCATGTGTTCTATGAGTCCCACATTCATGCTTGAAATATGTCACAGGTGTGATTGGATGAAGAGATACTTGGCTCAACCAATCTATGGTTGGGTGGAACGTGGTAGTCCCATCTCCAGTTGGTTCATTGCATTAATTAATGAGAAATTCATTCCCTTTATTTTCATGTGTAAATGTATTGATGTATATGTGGATTCTGATGGCTTATATGTCTATGGTATTTATGTTCCTATTATGCTGGTTATATGTATATTTTATGAAAACAATGATGTATCGCTCTCAGCATGTTTTTACTTGTATATGAATGGATAATGTGTCTATGACCTAATAGATGATAATGTAGAAATTGACATGAGGGAACAATGACTCATAGATATTATTAGATAAGTATGATATCCCTACACTTAATTCTATTGTTTACACCTGTAGATTACATTTTGAGGATGTGTTTGACGAAATGCATGTCATGGCTAGTAGGGGTCTAGTTATGGTATTGTTGAGTTTGTTTCTTTTGCATCATTGTTTCCCTGTATTTTTATTGATTCTAAGCTATCACTTCATTCTGGGAAGTGGTCTAGGGTCTGGGCTTGAGAAAATGGCTTAAATCTCAGGGTCGTTGGCAAAAAAATGGCAATTTTGGTCCAGGGTCACTGGTAGGCAAGCCTGTGAGAGTGAATTTAGGTTTCTGGTTGCTCCCTTGCCCATAGCATGAGAGCGGCTATGGACTAAGAGATCCATAACAATAGTGAGACCCAGGGACAGGCTGTCTGAGTGGATGACTTGTCTCTTGAGGGTTCCATTGATGTTGTTAGATGACTGTGTGTGATGTTCTATCGATTCCACTTCCTTAAGGTCACATAGGAGGTTGAATCTTATCATAGTATCCTCTCGTCTCATGTTTACTCCAGTTGGCATGGGTACTTGGGTGGATGTGAGAGGAGGGTGTTACACTCATGATTTGCTTCTTCGATAGAAAATCATGAGGAAATCATGCCATACTATCTTCTTATGTTATTTTTAGTCTCTCTCGAGTAGGATAGGTTTGTAAATCTCTAAAAGAGTTATTGATAGGGGTTATATATCTACCTCTCGACATGATAAAAACATACCTAAGTATTATTTTTAAAACTCTATTTACAGTTATAATTTTTTTTATTATTTGATACCCTTGTTGTTCGTTATCTCAATGCATATATAATCCTTTGAGGAAGTTGTGTTGTCACCTATATCTCACAGGAGGTCCCCCATGAGTTGTAAGGTTTTATCGTTTTTAATTAACATTTCAATTCTACATTTTATATAGTGTTTAATTAGTTCAAATAATTATCCATTTTCAATTTTGAATGAATGTTTAGGACTAAGTTTAAAGCAGAATTTGTTTATCATTTTGCTGTAGGATGAATGGGTGAAGCCGCAATATCTTATGCACATGAAAAGTAGTATGACAGAGTGTGGATTGATTTAGGATTTGTAGTATAGTTTGAGTTACATATGAGTTAAATTACATTTGAGTGAAGAAGATTTCAATTTCCAATTAGTGTGATTATAGAGTTAATTTCTCTATTTTTTGTCAAAGTGATTTAGAATTAATTTCATTATTTAGTTAAGCAAGTGTGATATTTATTTCCAGCAAGCGTGATGTTTCTTTCAAGTAAAGTGTGATATTTCTTTTAAGAAAGTGTGATAAACTTAGTTTCATTTCTTTTAAGTGTGATATATTTACTTTCATGAAAGAGTGATAGTTGTAGAGAAAACATGTGCATCTCGATATCTCAATTTAATCTAGGAATTTCTTGAATAATAAGGACTTCTAGCACAAACAATGCACATACACTTCATTAGTTTACAAGCCCCGTGGATAATTTATGTAGTAATTTAACATCAATTAAATTACCAAATAGACATGAACCAAACCTCCACTTGGTTGTTCCAATAACGACCCGCAGCACCGCCACTAGCCCATGGCATCATTGGTGCCCATCGTCACATATGCGGGTCCCTGGCAGGACCTGGTGACACTGCTAGAAAAGGTCGTAGCATCACGACCCGCTCATACATAATAATATAGAGAATGTTGGCATAACAAAAGCTCTGAGCCCCTGTTTGCCAAAACTTCGTCAGTTAGGATACCATCCTCTGATATATGAACCTGACCTAGCCAAAAAAGTCCCCTACCTGTAGCCTTTGTAATACTACAATATGGGGCCTCGATACCTAGTGAAAGGATGTCGACCCTGCTAGATGCATAATCATTGCCAGTGTTGCTCGCTCAGCGAGATCTCTAATAGCAGGAAAAATGACGCACTCCTCATAATAGGGGTTAGGCCCAATATCACCCTCTGCCTCCACGCAGCTATGAATATCCATATGCCCCATCGACAAGGGATTCGACAATGCCTCCACATGAGGCACCAATCCGGTCACAAAATAGATACCTACTGAAGTGGTAATCGGTAGCTCAGTCCGTCTGATGATGAATATCTAGCAATCCACATCCCAAAATTGAATTAGGAAGTGCACGAATGCATCTTGCGACCTCAAAATGGGGTTTTGAAGGAACTTTAGCAACCCCTAATAGGACAATGTCCTGCTCATAGAAACAACCACTGCGACAACTGCACGAAGCAACTCCCAATCCCACTCTCACCACAACATCCTACCATCAAGGGTGTCAAAATGAAAAAAATCATCCTCCCAGGCTGCCAAAATTAATTGTCACTCAACTGTTCATTTTTTCCCATAATAGGCACACAGGATGTGCGTGTCTTTGAGCCCACAAACCACGGTGACCCCATATCTAGGGCTATGTGTCTCCTCTCTGATTAGACGCATTATCAGGCATGTCCTTAACACAAGCACGCAGAGTCCGCAACATTGGGAGGATGAGTTGTAGTGTCACTAAACCAATGATGCCACGACACTACGACTGTCATCCCATTACCCAAGGTGTCGCCATGTGTATCCATGAAATACACACAACTACTACACGACTGAAGCTTAGTCACCCACGTGGTTGATTTTTTCGTAGGATAGCCTACCAAAATGACAAAGGTTAGAAGTTCTAACCTGTCTCTCCCCGCGCGCTTCCTAGTTACACAGGCTAGCCGCAACGACAAGAAACAACTCCAGGAATAACTCTAGCCTCCCAATATAGCAAGTAAAATTAGGTGGCATAGGGCCCACTTTGGCCAATATATCACCCTTTTTGACATATTCCAGATCCCAATACAAGAGCTCATGACATCCGTTTCCAGAACTATGAGAGACACAAGGGTTAGGACCACTTCTTCTTCTTCATGGTACCCTCCATTCCATTTCAACTCCAAACTCATTTTTTGGGCCCACTGCATGCTCAAAAATTTACTTCAGGTGCATCTTCTCCTGTTTTTTTATTCATATTGCTTAGCGCATTTTTAGCTTACATATGTTTTTATGAAGATGTTTTTACTTGAATTATGGGTCGTTGAAGTCACAGGTACGTCAGTAACTTCTCACCAAAATCAGCACCTCGGTGGCCAATGACAGGGCATGTATCATTCATCACTCATCATGATAGGATTCCTACCAAGCTTTGCATATCCTAACATCATTTCTACAAAATGCAGCATAGGCTCCATCATCTCGATCACGTTTACCACCACCTCCCCTTGCACATGGTAAATGTCCATGTCAGTGAATAGAGCCTCCCCACTCATGGACTACCTCATGTTATAGACCCCCACATTTTATTTGGAATCCATGACCATATATTCCCGCCCGGGAGCCACATCACTTGCATATCTTGAAGATTAGCTTCATTCACCTTTTCTTCACTTACTGCTAACCCACCCTACTCCCAGACCACCTTACTCATTTGTGATGAATCAAGGTGAACACTATTTCACCTTATACATTGGGCCCATCATTCCTCCATACAAAATAATATTTTTTGCATCACTTCATCCGCCTCATCAACCCAACACCGAGACCAGTGAATGGGTCCCTCACCCTCTGCAAATACATTTTACCTCCATCATCATGCAGGTCACTGTTTTCATGGGACACCCATCTCCTTGTATGCACATCCCAAACCACCTTTACATTATTTTGGAAAGTGTACAATTGTTTTTTAGGAAAATAGTTCCCACCCATATTTTCATGCCTTGTACTCAGTGGCAGCCCCTAGTCTCCCTTGGTCGAAGCTCGCACATGATCTACATTCATTCACCCTCTTCACGCCAGTCAAAACATACTCACACCTACCCCAGATGTCCTATCAAATCTAGGGTCACTAGCCTCAGAAGAATTATTTTGACTGCTAGCAATCACATTATAGATCTGACCTCAGGCAAGTTTTCCATATCCATTCTATTGTCGGATTTCATTATCATGCCTTGTTTACCCACCCTATTACAATTTGTTTCACTACACATCTTTATTTTGAATCAACATTTTGGGCAGTTGATGCCTCTTTCCCGTCAACTTCAACACCCATCTTCTAGGATCGAGGCAGTACCTTGGATGCTCCCCCCCGCCCTTTTTTTTTCAGGGATATCCTTGGGTGGTAGAATGGGAATCATCATTTCCCATTGATGTCACTGGACCCGCTGACATTTGACACCAATATAAGCTATCATGTTAGGGTGGTATCATACTTCATGACCATTTTAGTTCTCTTACTTGATCGAAGACCCATGCATCACTTAGCACCTCGTTCAACAGTGCTTGCATTTTGATGTGTGGGAGGTACCCACAGCCAAAGACCCATGCATTCATAGTAACCTCACTCCGGCAGTTCTTCACCTTTTCTTGATGCATGAGGGCACTTGATTCCGTCTATGTGTTAGAAGTGCCCTTGAGGGCGTCAATAGTTATCATCATCAACTATCAGCATGTCATCCATTTCAACACTGACTTGATAGAAGTATTTCCTCTAGATTGCAATAGCCTATCACTAGTCATCATAACTAGCATGGGACTTGCCTGCCTTATATAAGCACTTTTTTCAAAGCATTGTTATCTTTTATCCTTAGTTAAGGTTGTTTCTTTGCTCACCTCCGAAATAAGTTATTCTCTCTATCCAGAAGTTGATCAGACTGTCATTCAAATAATAAAACATGATGTATTTCAGTTATACAATTTCTCCTAACCTCACACATCAGGGAGAAACTGTTAACACCATAAAATCATACACATATTTGTACAATAAAAAAGATGCCCAAAATGGTCCAGCAGAATGCACAAGTGAATATTTTCCAACTGAATACATTATAAAGATCAAAAAATTTAATTTCTCTTAAGGTACAAAGTATATGGGATTTAAAAATTGATGTCAGCACGACTTTTTCTTCAATAGCCGCGCTATGCATGGTATTTTCTTCGAAAGTCGCAAGGCTAAAGGAATGGCTGACTCAGCAATTCATGATCACTTCCCACACATGGAAGACGATTCCATGATAGGGTTTCAGTCAAGGACAAAATAATTCGAGTCGCCTTGAAGATATGCAGCCCTCAATGGAATCATCTTGTCCTACTTATAAGTCATTATCATGAGAGGGAAATGGATTCAAAAAAATTCTATATGAATAGCTCGTGGGAGAACCAAAACATGAGACAATTTTATGTTGGCCAAATTTCTATCAGAGAAAACCTTCATTTCATTGTTGAAGCAGAAGAAGTAGAGCATCATTGTGTTGGAAATTTTCTTCTTAGCAATCCATCACTCTAGTGTGGACATGACTTCACCATTGAGAGAGCCTTGATACTTCTTGGATAGAGAGGAGAAGCTTACAAAGAGAGTGAAGAAAATAACCTCCTTGCTGAGGATTTTTGAGAACCATTTCTAAAGAATTCTCTTCAAGTGTTTAGAATTCTTCTATTTGTATTCATTTCCTACCACCAGTAGTCAATAAAGAGAGTCATTTACCATAATTATGTTGACATGTTTTCTTCATTAATAATTATTTGTGTATTCATCTCTTTGTTTTAGTTTATGCTTGTGTATGTATTGTCTCCACCATTTAGAATACTTTCTTTCTTCATGATTTTCCATTGAAAACAACCAAACTTCTTGTTTTTCTTTGTAGGGAACAACCTAGTGCTAAGAAGGTGTCTTTTGGTACAACATTGCTACAAAAACACTACAACATATCTAACCATGGACAACCATGGTCGAATGTTGCATTGTGACAAGGATTGTCTCAATATGAAAATAAACCATGGTAAACCATGTCTATTTTAGTGCTTATAATATTTATCTTAGGGTTTATATATGATTTGTAAACTGCCATGGATATTCCATTGGACAATTCGTCACAATAAATCTAATAATATTATATTAAAACCATGAAAATTCTACACTATTACAATTTATAAAACTTTAAGATTTGTGGATTTAACTGTAATTAGTGCATGGATGAAAATGGAATTATACAAAAAAGTAGAGAACCACAAAATAAGCACACACACACACAAGACACAAGATATTCTCCCTGGGAAATCCTTTCGGGAGAAAACCCAGCTGGAAGGCGAGGCTGCTTCACTCTCTCTCTCTATGGAAATATGGTTGCAGCTACAAAGAAGTAATGCCTATGGCCCGTGGGCTACTAAAGTGCATATATCCTTTCTGTGTTCTATACCTCATTTATCTCCTAGCTATCTTTTCTCAGTTATGGAACAAAATTCTCTCAAAGGAATGGAGTGCCTCTTCCTCCTAATGGCCCTGTTATAACACAGCCTGATAGCCTACTAGTGGTTAATTTTGACTACATCAACTCTTAACTAGAGTTACAATATAAACTCTTCCAAACACTTTTACATCACAAACACGTGGCTAGCCCCTTTTCCATGAATAATGGGGGCTGACCCGACATCCTCCCAAACCATAGGTGTGAAAACAAGAAGGTCAACTTCTGAGTGGCCAAAATTTTTCATACGGATTCTGATTGACCCGCTTCTTACATCATTGGAAAGTTATCTATGTAGAATAGCATGAAAAATTTCTGCCCTAAATCGAAAAAAATTTACCCCCAAAAATTGTCATTTGATGCCTCAAAATGCTCTTGGAATATTTCAAACCCCGTTTTGCCAAACTGGGTACCACTGGTAAAAATGGTCCTGTGAGATGATTCCTCCACTTTTTCCACTCCAAATGCATCGAAATGGATGAAAAACAATATAATGATCCAATTTGGATCACACCTCCCCATTTTGGGAGGCTTTTGGTCCACAAAATATTTTAGTGAATGAGGTGAAGAAATTTTTTCTCCACCTTCTCTCTGGCATACCATTTAGCTTTTCTTGGAAGTTGTCCCTTCAACTCAATTTTCCAAAGTTTATGTTGCCCTTATCTTGTAGTTTTGGACCTCTTATGCAAAATTGTATCTTCTATCAACTCCGCTTGAGCTTCTGGTGCGAAATCGTCCACAGAAAGTAGGACCTGTTCCTCTTCCATATTTAGCATGGAAGGCTCATAGATTTTCAAATTCTCTACATTCACAACTGAGTAAATGTAGATATATGGTGGTAAACTAAGTTGATAGGCATTATCGACCAAATTTTCTAGTATCTCAAAGGTATCATACCTTAGATCCTTGATTTTCTTACTAGGCCCCTGCAGCCTCTTGTTGTTCAACTGTAGCCATGCTTTGTCTCCCACCTTGAATGATTTCTCTATTCTGTGTTGATCATGCCTGGCCTTTTACTTCTCCTGCAACTTCTATATCATTTCTTGTACATGTAGATGGATCTACCTTATCTTCTCTATAAAATTTTCAACCCTCAAAGCATCTCCTGTAAGATCTTCCCTCACTCCTCCTTGCTTCCCATATGCAATATCTAAAGGTGAAGGTGGAAACTATCCAAAACAATTTTCAAATGGGGACTTTCCTGTAGAAGTGTGGACTTCTCTTTATAAGAATGTTGTATATATACCATATTTTCATCCCAGGTCAGATGATTCTGGTTGTATTGTCTTAGAAGATGCACCAAAGTCTTGTTGACTACTTTTGTCTTCCATCTATCTGTGGATGGAATTTTGTAGATCTCTTCAACTTTGTGTCCATCTTCTCCCACAATGTAGTCCAAAACGCAAGAAGAAATATTATGTCCCTGTTTGAAATGATGCTCCTTGATATCCCAAAGTGCACCCAAACCTGTCCAAAGAACAAGTTTGCTTCTTCTTGTCTACTGATGTTATTTTTACAGGACATCAAAATAGACATCTTGTTGAACCTGTCAACTACCATGAACAGGTAGTCACGTCCCTTCCTGGTTGTTGGAAAACCTCCCACAAATTCCATGGAAATGCTTTCCCAAGGATGAGTAGGTACATGTAAGGGATGATACTGACCCTATTTCCTATTGTTAGGCTTGCTGGTACAACACCGCATGCATCCTCTTATGAATCTAGCTACCTGCTCTTGCATATTGTGCCAATACACATACCTTTCCAAGTTAGCCATAGTCTTCCCTATACCAAAGTGCCCTGCGACCTTGGAGGTGTGAGCCTCTCTAATCACCTGCAAATGCTCACCTTTAGGAAAACATAGCGTATCCAGCCTGCAAAGTGACCCATCTTGGAGATGGTAGTCAATGGTGTTTTTTCCATCATTCACATGACTCTAACTATGCAATTGCTGATACACCTCCTTGAAGTCTTCATCTTCTGAATATGCCTCTTTGTATGCATCATGGGTGAATGTCTCCATGTGGATAAGAGTCCCCAAAGTTGTAATCTTTGATGTGGGTGGCCTTGAAAGCATATCGACCAACTTATTTTTGTTGCCCTTCCTATGCGTGATCACCAAATAAAACTATTGTAAAAACCCCATCCACTTGTAATGACTAGTCCATTGAGGCTTACTCTGGTGCTACAAGTACTATAATGGCTAGTGATATGTGTGGATTATTATCTCCTTTCCCATCAAATAGCGCTTCCACTTCTTCACAGCTTGCACCGTGACATAAAGCTCCTTGTTGTAGTTAGGGTAGTTAAGGACGGCCCAATGAAATAATTCATAACGGTAGCATACATGATTTCCTCCCTGCATCAAGAAAACTCCCATGGCATACCCACTCGCATTTGTATCCACTTCAAAGGGTTGTTGCATGTTTGGTAACACAAGAATTGGTGCTTCACTGATCTTCTTCTTTAGCTCTTCGAAAGCCTTTTGCTAACCTTTTCCCCACTAGAAACTCTTTCCACTTGTTGTTATGGAATGGAGCGGTGTTGCTACTACTGAAAACGAGGCTATGAATTTCCTCAGGTACTGTGTCACCCTATTGAAACCCTTGACCTCAGAAACATTAGTAGGCACCAACCCTTTCATGATAGCCTGCATCTTGGAAGGATCTATCCTCAACTCTCCTCCACCCATAACATAACCTAGATACACGAAAGACTGTTGTGTAAATTCACACTTCTTGATATTTTCTAACAGCTGGTGCTTCTTCAATGTTTCCAACACCTGCATCAAATGTGAAATATGCTCCTCTCAAGTAGCACTATATACTAGTATATCATCTAGATATACAATAAAAAATGAATCTATTGAAGGTCGCAATATATCATTCATTAATTTCATAAATGTAGTTGGTGCATTACATAGTCCAAATGGCATAACTAACCACTCATACAAACCTTGCCTGGTTTTGAAGGTGGTCTTCCATGTATCTTCTTCTTTGACTCGAACCTAGTGATATCCAGACTTCAAGTCCAGCTTAGTTAAATACTTTTCTTGCTGCAACTGATCTAGCAGATCATCTATCCTGGGCAGGGGGTGTCTATTCTTGAGTGTGATTTTATTCAATTCCCTATAATCTATACACATCTGCCAAGTCCCATCCTACTTTGGCACAATGATGATGGGTGACCCACATGGTGATGTACTCGGTCGAATGACACCCTGTTATAGCAATTGCTACAACTGTTTCTTCACCTCATTTGATTCTATAACAAACTCCCTGTACAACCCAATATTTGGCAATAAGGAGTCAGGAAATCGTTGGATCTCGTGCTCCAATTCTCTCTTAGGTGATAACCCTTTAGGCTCTCGGAACACATTCTTGTATATCTGTAAAAAAATCCTCCAATTATTGTTTCTATTTCTTATAACACCCCTCCAGGGATGCCTTGCCTCTTATTGACTCCTCTTCAGACTAACTTTCTCTTAAAAATAATAAAACATACTTCTTGCTAGAACTGATCAATTTCTTGGCTTGGTTGGCACTTACCATTGAAATTTTTGACTTGCCTTTGTTCACATTGATGATGAACGATTTTCCATCCTTGATGATCTGGTACTGTTTAACTCTCCTCATGAATATCTCATCATGCATGTACATGTATGGACTCCAAAACATGACTCCACATACATCAAGAGGAACCACATCCAGATCTACATCAATAAAATCAGCACTGATAGCAAATCTAATTTTTCATTATTTTGTTACCTCTAGCTCTGCATCCTTATTTACCCATCCTAGTGGATATGGGTTTTGGATGGTCACAAACTTCCAGCTCCAACTTCTTGAACAACTCTGTTGCAATTAGATTTGCTTGTGATCCTAAGTCAAACAAAGCATCAATCTTTGTCTTCTTGACCTGTATCTTTATATGGAATATTTTGTTCATTTCTTTCTCTTTATGTTGATGAAGGCTACTCAAATTCACCTCCTTTTACACTGATGTACAGATGATATTCTCATCCATGTTCGAGTTTCTTTCAACTTGGTTTCTCGAATTAGTGGCCATGAGATTCTTCTTCTTATTATCATTTTTTCTCGTTCTTCGGGTTTAGCTCTGAATGCAACTTCCAGCACTTCTCCTTTGTATGGCCATCAATATTGCAGTGGTTGCTAGGATCTTTGCACTAGTGTGTTGTGGTTGCTGTCCTTTTATATTTTTCCCCTTTGTTCTTCTTCTTCCCCTCCTTAGAAGCTTCTTGTTTCTCCTTCTGCTTTGATCCACTTGATTGTACTCTTTTCAGACCTATGTTCTCCAAGTACGGTCCCTGTACACAAGCCTCGTCCACCGATTTGGGCTTGAACAACATCACCTACTCACACAGATGGTGGTTCAGACCCCCAAATACTTGAGGAGTACATTTGGGTTCTTTGGAGAGATACCCAGCATTATAGCCATATTTTTGAATTATGTGGTGTACTCCTACATGCTTTGGCTTGACTTTTGACTGAAGTAATTCCACCGGATCCACTGGTCCTCCACATATCTGATGGGATAAGGTTGTGAGTTAATGAGGGTTTTGAAATCCTCCCACTTAGTCACTGGAGGTTCTCCCTCCAACCTCAGGGTTTTCGTGTGGCTCTCCCACCAAGTCAGTGCATGACCCTCTAATTTCAGTCATGCGAATGAGATCTTTTTCCCTTCCTCGATCTGATGGATGCTGAAATAAAATTCCAGTTGCTGCAACCAGTGGTTCAGATTCAAGGAATCGCTATCACCATCGTATGACTTGATATCGACTTTTGCATCCATTTTGAACAGGGATTGATTCACGACACTCGAACTGGGTTGATATTTTCTGGGTTCTTTCTTCGCCTAGCTCTTCGTATCTTCCCAATCTCTCGATCCCCCTTCTTATTTTTCCTCTGCATTCGAACCCTCATATTCTCCAAATATGCTAGTTAGGGTTGCCATGATGAGGTTTACATTGTGGTTTATATCCGCAACTATTGTTCAAACTGTGAAAAGCTCACCTCTATAGGATTACAAGGTTTGTTTACAAATTCGTCAGCCATGATTAGGGTTTTATGATTTTCGACTCCGCCAACCAAGATCCCCTGCAAATATCCACAAATACCCAAAGAAACATGGCTCAAATACCAAATGATCCATAAACTGCCATGTATATTTCACTGGATAGTTCATCACAATAGATATAATAATATTATATTAAAACTCTGAAATTCTATTTATTTATTTATATATTTAAAAAAATGAAATTATTATTATTATTAATCAAATTTTATTTATATTTAATTGAATATATTTATTTTTAAATATTATTATTATATATTTATCAATGGCTTGTGTGATAGATACAAATGAAGCCTTCGGCGTATATCAACCACATCCTTTTGGATTCCTTCCTTTTGCATCTTAACAATCAATCTAATTCCATTAAGTTCACAATGTAGACTGAGGTTAATGATAGCCTTCCGTTCCTTGATGTTCTTATCTCTAAGAAATGGGATGGTTCATTTTCTCATCAAGTTTTTCGTAAAAAAACTCACACTGAGAAATACCTTCATGCAAGTTCTCATCATCATCTAGCTCAAAAGTTGGGTGTCCTCAACACACTAGCTACCCAAGCTTTAAGGATATCTGATGAAAGTCACTTTGAAGAAGAAAAATCCCATCTCCTAAAAGTTTTTGAAGACAATGGTTATTGCAAACCCCTAGGTCTCAAGGCTTTCCAAACATCTAGCTTAGGACCTAGGCGTAAGAAGGATCCCGAGGATTTAGTTAACTTTGTTAATCTTCCTTTAATTCTCTGTACCACTGATAAAATTTATCGTATTCTTAAGAATAATAAATTTCATTCCACCTTTAAGCCTCTTAACACCATCCATAACTCCCTAATATCAGTCAAAGACCATGTGGACCCTAAGGATTCTAAGGGTGTTTACTTAATCCCTTGCTCTTGTGGAACACCCTACATAGGAGAAATGGGTCGATCGATCAAGCAGAGGATTCAAGAGCACACCTAGACAACATTTTTATTTATTTATATATATTTGTAATTAACTTTCTTGAATAAAGTATTCATTGTTTTATTAACTCTTTTACTATATTTTTTTTTAGTCTTTTTGGTAATTTTTCTTTTCACTAACTATACTTTTATTTTTTTAAATTTTCTTATATTTTATTTATTCCTTTTATTTTTTGTATTTAACATTTAGATCGAATTTTGACTTTTTGGATTGACTTTCTAACGTTTAATTTGGGAATCTTTGGGGCATCTCTACAATATTTATTTTCCTTATTAGATCAATTCCTCCATATTTGTCGTGATGATGAACTCCAATAGTGGGTTGGAACGTTTAGATCAAATTTTGACTTTTTGGATTGACTTTCTAATGTTTAATTTGGGAATCTTTGGGGCATCTCTACACTATTTATTTTCCTTATTATATCAATTCCTCCATATTTGTCGTGATGATGAACTCCAATAGTGGGTTCGAAACGTTGACACCAAATAACTGATATGTGATTATTTCAAAAGAATTTGTTTTCAATCATGACGAATCAAAAAAGTTTGATTTGACAATATTACTACTATTATCAATTAATATTTTTTTTCTCTGCAAATACTAACTTCTATTGACTGTAAGGCAAAATATTTTTACATAGTGTCGAGGCTTGGAAGCACTCGACAGAGCATAACTGATCCTTTGCAGACATAAGCTCGGGAAACCAGTTACAAAGATCAAGAAACCAGATAACAGACAAAAAGAGAGACATGTGTTGCCGAGAAGGAGAACTGCGCCAGCACAGAAACATAAAAACATTGCAACCCAGCATATAATGTGTCATCAAATTCCCATCTGGGAGCCAAAAAATAGTAGGACAATTGCATTGAAACTTGACCACGATCCTGAAATAGAAGCCGAAACAAAAAGAGACAGTCCCAAGTGGCGCTACTTCTCCTTTGCCGGGTCATGGTTCTTCTTCTCAGCTAGACCTATACCAACAGTCTTCAGACCTTTATTGCCTCTCAAATCATTGCCAGGGATTGCCATGGCATGGTCTGCCTCGCCATGAGTCCTGTCCTTAGCCGCAGGTCCTATATCTTCAAGGGGAGGAAGATCTTTGAGAAAATCCTCCTATTCAGGCTTCTCATTTTTCCAATTCTCCATGCTGTCTTTGTCCGAGGAACGCTCACTACTTGGGGAAGGATCAAGGGCGATGCAGGCCAAAGGGGAGACTAGGTTTTCCTCTTTCGAGAGAATAATGGTGATGTGAGCAGTGACCAGGGGCCTATGCAAATTACTTTGGAATTTAAAGTGTGTGGTTTGGAAAGCACTGTTCGGGATAGGCTTACTACCAGAACTTACAGAAGGCCCAGCTTCATGGACGAGGGAGGGATTGAAGGGTTCCGGCGCAGTTTCCATGGCATGACCGACTGGAGGATGCAAGCGACTGTCACGACGCCCCCCTGAACGCTTCCTCTTGCCCGAGCGAACCATGATGACAAACAGGAGGTAGGGCGCAAATGGATTATGGACGGGATAACCAACAGGACGGAGTCGATTGAGGCGAGAGGGATGCCCAACAGAGCTTGCAACCGACAATGCAATATAACAGAACTTACAGACGACCACAAAACTTGCAGACAACAACACAATGCATGAATCCAGAACAGGGGAGAAATTACCCTTGATAGAGTTGGCTTGGAGCTCGCAGCAGTGAACCAGAATTAAACCATCACCAACAGCCTCCGCAGACCAGGTTTCGTTACCGCGCGACTGAGCACAAGGCATGGTGAAAGAACGATGGAGGGGCATGATTATAACAAAAGGAATGTTGCGTCGATCAATGCAGAACATAAATGCAAATCCGCCAACCGATCCAACATTAATAGCCTTTCCCTGCTCACATGAGTTTACGTTTCGAGAGGCCACGCTGCTCTGCATCTGGCAGTATCGGGCATTAATTCCTTGCATGGGGAACGGTAAGGTCGGTGATGCCACCCGAATCCGGGACTATTTCTTCGATCTCAGGCATTTCCTTCTGCACAAGATTATTGAAGTCGAGGAGTTGAGATTCAGAGATTAAATTTGCGGGTGATCCAATATGTAGATGCCGCCCACAATCAACTACCATATTAGCCAAGAGGTCTGCAACTTTGTTCCCGTCCCTCCGTATGTGTTTCAAGGAGATCGCTCTGTGGGAGGAAAACGAGCGCTCAATATGCAGTAGCCGTTGAGCCATTCTCCAACTGTTACTGATCTTGGACGAGGGGGATCCCTGTAGAATTCTCAAGACCATCTGGATGAGGATTTGAGAGTCTCCCTCTATTAAGAGCGGGAAGAGATTCCTATGTTGCGCTAAAAGTAGCCCCTGCCAAAGACCTTCTAACTCTGCTGAGTTATTGTTGTCCCACCCTTGTGAGCCTAAGAAGGTTATGATATTAGCTCCCTTATAATCTCTGAAGATCCCTCCAAAGCCAGAATTCCCTGGGTTACCCTTTGATGCACCATCAAAATTTAGCTTATACATGTTCCTGGGGGGAGGGAACCATTTCGCCGTTGAGGGACCTCTCGGAGACTTTGTTCCTTTGATCAGTTGTTCTTGCTTTCTATGGAAGTTCCAGTTATTCCAGATTGTTTGTTCCTGAGGGAGAGTGGGGAGATCCTCTTGGTACCATGTTTTTAGAGATATGGTTTCTTCAATGTTTTGATTAATGATTTTCCATATGTCATCCAGCGGTCTGGATTGATTTTTGAAAATTCTACCATTTCTCTCCTTCCATATGGCCCATATCACAAATCCTGGGATGAGCTTCCAGAGAAAGTTCAAGATCTTGCTTTGAAAGGGGTGGGGGTCCCAGTTGCGTATTGCAGCAGTTATATCTCCATTGGCTCCTCCTCCTTTTGGACAACGAAAGTTGATTTTTTTCCAGAGCTTGTGTGCCAACGGACAGTAATACATGAGGTGTTCAATGGTTTCCTCTTCCTTTTTACAGTTGGGGCATATGGAGGGGCCACTGAAGTTTCTTTTTCTCAGATTGTCCCATGTGAGAATCCTCTTGTGACAGAGGAGCCAAAGAAAGGTAGACACTTTCGGCCAGATGGATGGATCCCATATTTTGCTCCAGAGCGGGTCGAGCCTCATTTGTTCCTTGATAAGTATATTGTAGGCCTCTCTAGTGGAATAGGTTCCCCTTTCTTCATATCCCCATCTGAGAATGTCTTCTTCCTCAGAGTACTGTATTTTCTATTATCAATTAATATTACTATTATTATCAATGAATATTAATAATAGTAATAGTAGTAATAGTAGTAATAGTAATTAATAATAATAATAATAAGGAGGTCATCAACCCCACCCTAAAAGATCAAAAGTATCTCTCTGTTTTAACTAGCTCAAAGAAGAAAATTAATATAGCCAAGATTAGATTGAACTCTCATGAGATCCATAGTGAAACGGGTCGTTGGGCAGTTCCTAAAACTCCATGGATGGAAATGTTCTACCATCTCTATGAGAATACAAACATCGAGGATGAAAATCACTTCCTCTTAGAGTGCCCCGCGTACAACCACATTAGATCTCAGTTTCAAAATCTTTGTTGCAATACTGACCTTCCTAGCCTTTTACAATGTCAAAATTACTGTGAGCTCGGGAGGCTTCTCTCCAAGCTTTTTGAGCATAGGAATAAAATCTTAAATCAAATAAATAATTCGTTTCTTTAGGTCCGATAGACCAAAATTTGGTCTCAGTGGACATTAACCATCATCATCATCATCTATAATCATCATAATAATCATTATTTATATCAACCATATTTACTAATGTGGTTGTGCAAGTAATATTTCAATTGCGTGCTTAAATAAACCATTTTAATATCTATATATATATATATATATATATATATATATAGAGAGAGAGAGAGAGAGAGAGAGAGAGAGAGAGAGAGAGAGAGAGAGATATTCATGTGCAAAGATAAGAAGTAATTGAAGGTAAAAAGTTTAAAAGTATTTAAAAATATTAAAAAAAAAAGAGTCTTTTCCGTAGAAATCACATAGAAGAAAATTTTGCTTGACAAGTTTCGAACTAGCTAGCGTAGTTCATCATTAGGGCAAGATGAAGATGCAAATCATGACACATGATTAAATAGAGGGCGATGTAGAGACCAAAAGATCATATAACGACTAGTTTATGAAAAATGATATTTTAATAATGATTATTAAGATCAAATAATATTGCTATAACCACCGACTAGTTTAAGAGTAATAATATTATAATTTATAATAATAATAAAGATAAATAATAATAATAATTAAGAAAGATCAAACGTAAACATTAATAAGAAAATACTTAAATATGGACAATATAATCTATAAATAAAATATCCTAATGCTCATGTGAACTAAATTAGTTCAATGTCAACAATTTACAAATTAAATATATGATGTAAAATAATAATAATAATAAAATGTATATATATTATATAAAGTAATTGAAAATTTAAATTCTTATTGTTATAGCATTTCAACTATCATTATTTTACATTTTGAATTTTGAATGGAACAAATATTTGTTGAATTACATGTTTAATCTATTGTATTCCATGCATTGAAGACATTTTTAGGGGATTGAATACATTTATGCATTTTAATATATATATATATATGGGTTAATTTTGAATGGAGCAAATATTTGTTTGGAATTACATGTTTAAGATATTTTATCCCATGTATTCAAGGGATTTTTAAGGGATTGAATCTAGTTATGTATTCAAAAATGCAATTTAAAAAATTAAGATATATATATATATATATATATATATATATATATAGAGAGAGAGAGAGAGAGAGAGAGAGAGAGAGAGAGAGATCTTAACCATAATCTATTAAGTCCCTAGAGAAATGAAATCTTTTGAGGTGCAATTTTTTTATGTTTTGAACTATAAAAAGGGTTAGGACATCAAGAGATTTGATCCCTCTTGGCTCTATCTATATCCGTGATTAAGATGGATCTAAACTGGTTGTATAACAGTTCAACCCGCAAGGAGCTAATAATGGGTTTGGAGAACCTCCTTTTCCATGGTAGGAGAGGAGACAACCACTGTAGTTTTCATTCGAAGAGAGACAGGCATTAGATGACCGTATTTTATAGCAAGATGGAAGAGATATTCGTAGGGATTGTTACCCAACTACAATAGATTTCCCACAATTGGACACCCTAGAGGCCCAGGCGGAATCATGTGATAACTCACCATCCTGCACAAATTCAACAACAAGAATATGATGGTGGAGGTAAACATAGAAATATGTAACAAATTTTGTTTTTGGAAATAAAAGCTTGTTGTTTCTTTCCTTTGAAAAAAAAGAATGTGATGGTGGAGGTGATCCCTAGAACATAATACCATGTTACCAATGTAATATCCATTGAGACCAAATATATGCAAACAAGGTAAATCAGAAACCATGCAAAGAAAAGGGAGCTATGGTACATCTGTTTGCACTAAAATAAAATCATCCCACAAGTTATATGTAATATAAAAATGCACGCCGAAGAGGTTCCTAAGACGGGCTTCTAACCCTAGATTTTTATGTTAGTTGTATTCATAACCATTTCAGAGGAAAAATGATAACAAAGACACACACCATAATAATACACATAAGCGTGATTTATCTTGGAAAACTCTAATAAGAGAAAATCCACTCGACAATAGATTTATTATTATTTTTAGCAAAGGCAATTAATAAATCTTTTTTCATGGCCAATAAGCCAATCAATTCTTGGCTTAACCATATTGTTTCATGGCTACATTAAATCTTTCATTATTTTCCTTTTTGGGGTTTAAACTTATATTGTGAATATTTATCATGTGTACTGTTGTAGTTGTACATTTAATTGAAACAAATTTCATGCCTTCTTTTAATCAGGTTTGTGATTAATACATGCATATTATTTATGCATATGACAATGAATAGAAAACAATAGGTTTTATTCAATTTCTACCACAATTTTATTAGGGTGGATGACCCCCCTCATCTACTCAACCATGAATGGTATGGGTAGAGATGAATGGAATAGAAGGAAAATGCATGTGCTTAGATATTTCATGGTAATGAAGGCTCCATCCACTCAATGGGTTTGGCACAAATACAAGCCCGCATACATGGATAGGTAATTAGGTCTATTTGACATTCGCCAAGAGGATCAACAATATTTTCTTTGAAATTTTACTTTCTTCTTTCATGTTAAAAACTCAATCAGACAAACATGGGTGTTTCAATTAATATAATCGCATGCTCAGACTAAACCGGAATATACCATGGCCATTGGAGTAAGTGTAACCATTTGTGTTTATGGAAATATAAAAGGAGCTACTACACTCCTCCCAACTAATGAACTATTATCTCAGCAATTCCTCCCAAGCTCCAAACTCCTTTTCTATCAGGAAACAAACCAGTAGCTTTCAAAATTTTACGTCCTCAAGCCCTAGTAGTCCTGCTAAATCTGGGCTAAAAGAATTTTATTTTATGTAGGTTCGGTCTTTCTCTCCCACTAAAACCTCACTCTTCATATTTTTTGAAACATTATGTGCATACAACTTCCCACTTATCATTTCTAATTGATATAACATGTTCTTTGTCATAGGAAACTTTGCAACTAGAGTTTTATTTCGATGAAAAATTGTGTAAATAGTGTTGTGAAACTTAACATCATAGACATGAGAATCTAACTGACCAACGCTCAACAAATTATGCTTGAAAATGGGTACATAGTAAACATCATGAATAATATTCACCACATTTTACTTGGTTAGTACTAAAACAATACCTTTTCCTGAAGCTTTGACTTGATGATCATCACCCAAACCAATGATAGAAGTGAAAGATGTATCAAGATAAGAAAATAAATCACTATGACTAGTCATCTGATTACTACACCCACTATCAACCAACTAGATATTCTTGTTAGATACTTGCTCAGTGACTTGACGTGAGAGAAATAAAGCCTTAGATGTTTCACATTTAGTATTTAAAAGATTGGCTTTATTTCTACTTAAACATATTGCAATTTTTGACATTCAGATTTATAATGGTCATACCTTTTACAATAGTGACATTGCATTTTTGACTTATCTGTCGAATTATGACCACAATTGGGTTGAGGCTGCTCTGAATCTGCTACCTTTGGTTTATCCTCTGTCTGAGATTGCCCTCTACCTTTTCCTTTCTTTCCACAAGAACCTTTGTCTTTACCTCTGTCCATTGAAACTTTAGACTTGAAATCATGTTCTAAAGTACCAACATCCAAATTAATTCTTGCTTCATGAGATAATAAGGAACCTGTTAATTCTTCCACGAAAATTTTTGTTAAATCATCAGACTCAAGAACAATCTCTATCATGTCAAATTTCTTTGGAAAAATTCTTATAACTTTTTCAACAACCCTTTGATCTTGTAATTTCTCGTCATTCATTTGAAGCTTTTTAACAACACCCATAACTCTAGTCATAAAATTATCAATAGTTTATGATTAAGTCATATTGAGGGTTTCAAATTGATTTCTAAGGGTTTGTAATTTCACAAATTTCACCTTTTCATTACCTTGATAGAATGTACTAAAAATATCCCCAATTTCTTTAAAAGTCTTTGCACAAGTTATTTTGGGAAAAATAGAATCATCTAGAAAATTCAAAATGCAAGATTTATCTTTCCCTTCTTTTTGTTTATGTTCCTCTAATTATTTTCATTGAGAAAAATTCATAGGAGCAATAGAATTTGAATTAGGTTTTGTGAACCCTGATTCAACATGATCCCAACAACCTAAACCTTGCGAACAAGCTTGCATCTTTAAAATCCAAAAATCATAATTGTTTCCACTGAACATTAGTGTTGGAATTGAAAACTGACTTGAAGACACCATTCTTCAAATAAAAATGCAATAGACGAATCCAAAGAAAATATAAATGTTCTCTGAAAAAGTACTCTTGTGATAGTGGAGTGCTTCAAATGTCTGCTGAAAACTTCAAACTGAACAAAATAAGCCCCAAAGAACTTTGATCTTGATAAAAAGAAAACCACACATAAAATGAAAAATAACTTATAAATTTTATAGAAATTCAATTAATATAACCAATATTGAATTGTGTACCTCGATGCCATATAGTGTCGTTTTTATTGGACGAGGCTAGGTAAATGTCTACACAACACACGTTGCTGCAACCAATTCGTATAAAGTTACCTGCGACAAATTAAAGCAATCAGAACATTGTGCCTCAACAAAATTCCCCTTTCCACACTTACAGGGGCATATCATCACCAAGTTTATCAACAAAGAAAGGGCTTGTAACCATATCAACTTTGAAATCTAAAGCTTATAGGAATTCTAAAACCATAAAGTCAGGGAAACATACCAAATGGTATTACTTACTGACAAACTTGTTTGAGTCGTTTTTTATCGTAGGTTCCACTCCCAACTTGCAGTGGTCGCGCACTTTGATGAATGATGAGGACAATTCCAATTATATTTTGTAAATCCTAACTACATCCACAACAAGTGCTGCATGTGGCCGGTAGTCCCTGCCGGGGTCTGTTAGAAGGCAGAAGGTCTATTTTGCAGATGGCATACCCGCCGAAATTTTTTAGAAATTATTTTTAAATGATTTGTATTACTCATAGTACAACACTGAAATCTTAAGAGTAATTTTTTATTTTGTAATAAAAAGATGTCGGTCGAAATTGTTTTCAAATTATTTTTGCAGATTTGTTTTTAAACTAATTGTATTGGTCAGAGTACAATGCTGAAATAGTAAGGGAAGTAATTTTTTTTATTTTTTAATAAATATGTCTTGTCTATTGTTGGCAAAGCAGTGGTGGTATAACCATGAATGGGAAATCCAATATAGTTATTGAATTAATTGTTCATTCTGAAATACAATACACTATATAAGACATTGAACTTTGTTGGTCATTATGAAATACACGATGTAATTACTGAATTAGTTGTTCATTCTCAAAAACATGATATAAGACACTGAGGTTGTTATTCATAATTTGTTCATTCTGAAATACATGATATAAGACGTTGAACTTGTTATTCATAACTCGTTCATTCTGGAATACATGATATAAGATGTTGAACTGGATGTTCATAATGAAAGACATAAAAATAGATGATTTTATGATAATAAAAAAACTAACATTCACGAATGCGATTTTTTTGTTATAATATTTCCTTGTAGTTTAGGCCTATTACTCAATAACTTAAATTTTTTGAAATCCCTAAAACATGGTTTTCACGTAACAGCGTGTGAAATGTTAAGAGTAAAAAAATATTGTAGGTATATTCAAATAAGTATATGGGAATAGTTTACTTTCATTAATTAATAAATTAATAAATTTATTATATTTTTCTTTATTATTTTTATTTAAATAAATTTTTAACTATAAATTATTATATATATAATTTATTTGATAAATAATTTAATATAAAATTATTTTTCAAATATTTTAATATATATATAAAAAATTAAAATATAATTTTTTAAATTTTAATTAATTATCAATAATTATAATTATAGATAAATAATAAAGAGTTAAATTTTACAAAATATTGATAAAATATTTTAGTAATTTAAAAGTTTTTTACTTTTCAGTTTAATTAAAAAAATTATATAATTAATTAAAAAAAACTCTAAAAAATAAGAATTAGTATATTTAATATAAAGTAATTGTTAGAGGTTTTCATTATATTAAATAAACTAATTATAATAACAAAATTTTAATAGATTTATAAAGGATATGGTTAAGAATTGCTATAAAGATATTATATATTTATAAAGTAGTTAAGAGTGTATTTAATAATTTTAAATATATTAAATAAATTTATAATATTGCAAAAAATGAATAAAGATAAAGAATTAAGAAATTGTTATAAAATATGATTTATGTAAAAAGAAAAAGAAAATGTTAAGAGTATATTTATAATAATTATGTTAAACAAAATAAATCATAATATAGGAAAATTTTAAATAGTAATAAAGAGATAGGGAACTATAAATAGTAAAATGCAGCATAAGAACCATAAATATCGAAATATTAGTTCCTTACTAATATTAGTCATATGTTAAGACATTTATCTACAATATATTGAATGTGAAATGAATCATAATTTTTTCTCACCTAATATTAATAAAGTATGATATTGACTCATAATATTTTAAGCAAGCTTATTTATAAATTGAAAATAATATTAATAAAATATAATATTTACGAATACTATTTTAAATAATTTTATTTATAAAATAAATATAATAAAATGATAAATAATAGAGCTGAGGCTTCTGTGATCCATAAGAAGTTTGCGAGAGATTTTTCGGCGAAAATCACATGAGAAACCATTTGTCGACGCATTTCGAACCAACCAGTGTGGTTCATCGTCAGGACAAGTTGAAGAAACAGATCCAGCTTAGCATGTTAAATAGTCTGAGCAGACACTCCAACGGCGTCTGCTCAACGGCTAAATCGACCAACGGCTAATTTTGACCTACGGTCCATAGATCAAATACTATTCATTAATTTTTTATTATTATTATTATTATTATTATTATTATTATATTAATACATAAAATATTTTTACGTTAGTTATAAAAATTAATTTATATATATATATATATATATATATATATATATATATATATATATTAAAGTTATAATATTAGGTTAATAATACAAGTTAGGATCCAAAATAAATAAAATATTATAAGTGGTTAGTTTAAGAGGATAATTCGCTTATTTATTTAAATTATCCATTGATTATTGTTGATATAAAATATATATATCATATAGTTAAGGTTAAAATTAGTTAGAAAAGGTAAATTATTTAATTTAATAATATAAGTAATTTTTGTTTAATTAAGTTATTTATTTTAATTATCATAAAAATAATAATTTTATGATAATAGTTAGTTAAAAATATTAATAAATAATTAAAATATTATGTAAAAATTAAATCATCATAATAGTTAGTTAAAAATAAATAATTAAAAATTATTATATTTAAGGGAAAAAAATTACCCTAGGGGGACCAATCCCTTAAAATAAATTAAATAAAAATAATATTATGATAAAAGTTAGTTAAAAAAAAAAAAATATTAATAAATAATTTTATGATAATAGTTAGTTAAAAATATTAATAAATAAATGAAATGTTATGTTAAATTAGTAATTAAAATAATTCATGATAGTAGTTAGTTAAAAATAAATAATTAAAAATTATATTTAAGGGCAAAAAAAAAGAAGAAGAAGAGTATTACCCTAGGGGGACCAATCCCTTAAAATAAAATAAAATAAATAAAAATAATATAATGATAATATTTAGTTAAAAATTATTAATAAATAATTAAAATATAGATATATATTTTTATTTATTTATTTAATTAATTTATTTTATTATTATTATTATTATTATTATTTTTATTTTTATTTTAAATAAAATTCCTATTTATTTATTTATTTATTTTAATATATATATATATATATATATATATATATATATAATTATATTCATTTATATAAAAATAGTCATGTTTTTATTTCCTCTAATCTAATTTAACTTATTATTTTTAATTATTTATTTGAAATAATAATAATAATAATAATAATAATAATAATAATAAATTATTAAATAAATAAATAAAAATATATATCTATATTTTAATTATTTATTAATAATTTTTAACTAAATATTATCATTATATTATTTTTATTTATTTTATTTTATTTTAAGGGATTGGTCCCCTAGGGTAATACTCTTCTTCTTCTTCTTCTTCTTCTTTTGCCCTTAAATATAATTTTTAATTATTTATTTTTAACTAACTACTGTCATGAATTATTTTAATTACTAATTTAACATAACATTTCATTTATTTATTAATATTTTTAACTAACTATTGTCATAAAATTATTTATTAATAATTATTTTTTTTTTATTTTTTTTTTAAACTAACTTTTATCGTAATATTATTTTTAGTTAATTTATTTTAAGGGATTGGTCCCCCTAGGGTAATTTTTTTCCCTTAAATATAATAATTTTTTATTATTTATTTTTAACTAACTATTATCATGATTTAATTTTTACATAATATTTTAATTATTTATTAATATTTTTAACTAACTATTATCATAAAATTATTATTTTTATGATAATTAAAATAAATAACTTAATTAAACAAAAATTACTTATATTATTAAATTAAATAATTTACCTTTTCTAACTAATTTTAACCTTAACTATATGATATATATATTTTATATCAACAATAATCAATGGATAATTTAAATAAATAAGCGAATTATCCTCTTAAACTAACCACTTATAATATTTTATTTATTTTGGATCCTAACTTGTATTATTAACCTAATATTATAACTTTAATATATATATATATATATATATATATATATATATATATATATATATATATATATATATATATATATATATATATATATATATATATATTAATAAATTAATTAATTAATTTTTATAACTAACCAGTAAAAATATTTTATGTATTAATATTAAATAATAATAATAATAATAATATTAAATTAATGAATAGTATTTGCCCTATGGACCGTAGGTCAAAATTAGTCGTTGGTCGATTTAGCCGTTGGAGTCTCTGCTCAGACTATTTCACATGCTAAGCTGGATCTGTTTCTTCAACTTGTCCTGACGATGAACCACACTGGTTGGTTAGAAACGCGTCGACAAATGGTTTCTCATGTGATTTTCGCCGAAAAATGATGAATAATCTCCACTATTAAAAATTTTCTAACAAGTTCCTTTAAATGTAGATATCTAACTATTGCTTTTATAATTAATAATATTAATTTAAAAAATGTAATTTTCTTAACTTTATTTAACAACTAAATTTATATACTCGTCATAATTTATAATAAAAGAATTAAAACAAATAAACAAATGTTGCGCCACGCAGAACCATCGTTTGCGAACGAAAGTCATTAGCTATTTGATGAGAAAGCTTCATGCGCTACACGCGAATTTATATTCTAAAACACACCATGCGATTTTATATTCTAAAACACTAGTGCTCTGACGTCACGTTTGCTAACGTTGTCCACGTTTCAAATACCACTATGAATATTCAAATAATTAAAAAAAAAAATCTAACAGATCCTGAATCAACAACCTTTTATAACAAATTATTTAAGCAGATATATAGAAATGAATCTCTATTTTCGCTCATAAACTCACTTCTTTGTTTATCTTCTGTCTGTTAGATTGGGTTGGAGAGAATGAGCTTCTCAATTATCACCCTTATTATTTCTACTTTGCTTCTGGTTGCCTATTTTGCTGCCGTCTCCCGCTTGATATTCATGTATAACAACCCTTCGGATATATCTTACAGCATATTGAATTTTAATGGAGTGGCAGAAGCAATCATATATACCGCAGAGTTTTCCCCAGTGAGTATGAGAATTTCCTTTGTACCCGACGTAAGCAATGGCAGCCGCTGCAGAGACCCCCGCCGATACCAGCGCCACCATCACCTGCACACAATTATGAAATTCAATTCGAGATTTGAACAACATTTATAACGCAGCTTTCACACCTTCATAGCAAAGAAGAAGAAAAAGGCATTACCAAATCGGTGACAGAGAGAAGAAAGGCTGACAGTGTAGAGGAGGAAAATTTGCCGGTTACGGAGAAGATGAATGAAAACAGTGTGTACCCACAGGCAATTGCATTCGCCACTACAAAGAACCTGCAAAACAACATATCATAGGGAAGATCTCAACTTGTGACCCCGCCTTCCCTTGTGTTGGGTTCTATGATAAAAAGATGTTCTAATAAAGGTACGAAACACAATATATAAGTCACTGTAAGAGCCTATTGCTGTAAATTCCGCGAATGTGAGTTATGGATGATCCTAACAAATAGAGTTTTTCGCAATTAAAAAAGCCCTTAAACACCATCTACAAATCCCAAAATTAAAATGGAAATGGAACTAATATATTCAACTTAAGGAACTAACTATGGAAGACAAGTGGCTAAACTTCGACTGGACGAAGAAATGGCATGAACAAAAACAACTACTGTAATGGTGGAACTGCTGTAATCGTGGAAAGTAATATTAAGTTATTGTAAAATGGAACTTACAAGTTGTAAAGGTGAACCTCCGCTCGACGCTCTCTGCTCCTCTGCTCCTCAAACTAGCTGCTCCACACTCTCTGCTCTGAACTTACTCCGGAGAATTAGCTGCTCGACACTCTCTGCTCTGAACTTACTCCGAACTCCGGACAAGGCATTTGTAGACCACCGTGGATGCCTCTGCATATGCAAATAGCTGGCACTTGTAGGATGCACGACACTGCATGCAGGACACGGAGAACAAGTACCAAAAACTTAGGACAAACTAAGTTGTGCTTTTGATAAAATGTTCAGCTCGGAAATATGAGGAAACTTTGGATAACAAAAACTTTTCATCTCCGAAAGCTTTGGATATCTTATTTTTACGCCGAACATAATGTCTTGAAAGCTGCGAAGCCCGCAATAAGACCCCCAACTTTGTTGTCCAATAAAAAATTACATAATAAATTTTATATTATTTTCTACTATGAAAACTTTGGTTAAAGTTGTGATGCACAACGATATTTTTTGGTCAAACAAGAGATTAATACACGGTCAACGCACAATCGATCGCTAAGAGTCCCAGACAGGAACTAATAACAGTCGTGGGTAGGCTATTCACACATAGTTGGTCGAAACACTACAACAAAGAGCCAACTCTGTCACATACAACCCTAAAATTTACGTGCTCACACTAGGGGCTTAACCTCTTCATGGATATGAAGACAAGGAGGATCTACTCACCTTCACAAAGAATCAATTGCCGACAATCAATTATAACCATAAGCAGCACCTACAAACAATGCCTAGCAATCTGATTGAGCTACGAATAGGGGCAGCTGCAAGATGGTGTTGTAGTGGCACAACAATACTCAGACCTCAACACACACAAAAAAAAATGAAGAAAATGGAGGAAACAAATGCCCTATAGCTTGGATACCATGATAAAATATGGACAGAGAAACAAGACATGAATTATGGTATCAAAATCACTCCAAAAATGTTTTTCATTACAGTCCAATGTATACTTCTATTTGATAGTTATAACTCCACAAACAGACTCATTGACCCAATAACAACTAATTACCTATGTAAACAATTAAGTAGACTCAAGATTGACTCATAACAAGAATGTGTTTCGCTCCAACAATATTTCTTCATCCACCCATTTCTGTCATCATAATTCTGGTGGTAGGGAAATATTTTTTAAAAATGGAGGATTTCTTTCTCTATATAATTGTGACATTTGTCACCTCAAAACTGTCCTTTCTTATACTACAATTGATTCATAACCACTTGTTGGTAGTTGGGAGGTTGAATACTTACATGGAGACTCCTGTTATATTTCCAATTAAACAAATAAGTTCAAAGTAATATTGTATTCATAGCACTATGTTAAAATTTACATCTATCAATCAACCACCGCACACCCAATATTTCCACAATGTTTACAAATAATATATATAATAATGTTTACAAAAGAAATTGCACTAGGGTATCACAAAATCTTTTTTGGATTTCAAGGAAAATTCACAAAAATAATATACCTAAAAATGACAAAAAAAAAGAAGAAGAAGTAAAACAATGAAACTAGTTCAAACATTTTAACCACAACACTTGTTTTTTTCAATTGCTTTATGTGATATATATACATAATTTTTTGAAACAATATATAATATTTACATGGTTGACATTAAAATATTTTACACATTTTATTTATGGGTTACATTGTCCAAATTAAAATTATTTTATTATTATTAAGTATATGTCAATATTACTTAATCCCACATGTTAAAATATTTTGTTAATGACTTATATTGATTTTTGTATTATTATGAATATTTTGGAATGTGAGATATTAATTTTATATTAAAAATTGAATGAATTATATGTCTCCCTATTATTATTGCACTCTCCAACTCATTATGATAAAGATGTTGTAGCCTAATGTAATGCAATGCAAACATTTTAACTTAGTCAAAATAAAAATAAAAATAATCCTATGATTTTTTTCTATTTAGAGAATAAAAAAGAAATGATATCAATATTTAAATATTTATAACATTACAACTTTTCAAATTTATAAAACATTTTAATCTTTATTTTTAGATAAAGAAATTTATTCAAACCAAATGTAAATGTACAATTTGTATTACACTAAAAATATAATACAAAATAAAATAACTGAAAAATAATACAACAAACCCTTTTTACGTTTACCAAAAACCTATGAATTGAATTGTTTTCATTCTATACACTCTTATGAATTGAATTATTTTCATTCTATACTCTTATAACACTTGCTAAGAAGGATCATTTTGGGATTAATAAACATAGATTTCTCTGAAGAATGGAAATGCAAGATTTCATCAAAAATATTCATCCCTATTTTTGAAGTATTATTGTTGTATGTTTATGACAATGCGTACCTCAGTATTTTGATAAAGGAGATGCTTATATAGTTAACATTCAGTGTCATGGGCTACTCATTGGATACATCACAATTATATAACATATCTAGAATGATAATAATTCATTTTTTCTTTTATATACTTAAAATAAGATTAATTCACTCTTTAAAGTTGTGTCAATAAAAGCTCCTATAAAGACTCCTATAAAGTTTTACACTAATAACTATTAAAAAAATACTTTAACATTATATTTATTTACCAACTATTCTATACTCTATATAAATATTTAAAAACTTTAATTTCAAATTTTATTTCCTTGTAAATTTATATACAAATAAATAATTATATTTAGAAATATATAATAAAAATATTAAAACTGCGATGAAAATGTAATAAACAGTTAACATATCCATACTCACAGACTCGAAACGTACCCTGTAAAGGATATGAAAAAAGAGTGGATGGCTCGAGAAAATAGACCTGCCATAAATTTATAGTTGACATAATAAAAAGCCATCCAAATTTCACCCATGTATCAATATAAAAAATGTGAAAGGAATATTTCAAAAAACTTTTAAATGGATGAGAGAGAGCCTACCAAATTTCAACAATGATATCGATATGAATCTGAAAAGACTATTACTATTTACTGGCCTCAAAAAACTCGCAATCAAGACTTGGGATATTACATGGACCAGTTCTATCATGATAAGATAACTCGCAGTAAAACGGAACAGGGCGTTGTCTTTAGTTGAATTTAGGAAATAAATTTTGGTTAATATTAATTTATTAATTTATTTATTTTTGTAATTCAGGATTCCAGAAATCCAGACAGTATGTGGATTCCAGAGAGTGTATTATTCAAATTTTTTATTTTAACACATTTTTATCAAATGTCAGATAAGTTTTAAAAATAATATAATAATGCTTAAATTTTCTGGAGAAATCACATAGATAATAAAATGTCAAGGTTTGAAAAGCGTCTACCCTTTATTATTTATGTAATTTCTCAGAAAATTTTTATTATTTATGTAATTTCTCAGAAAGATTTAAGCATTATATCATGAATCACATAAACATACAATTTGAAATAATATAATAATTTTTTCTTAAGCTTTACTAAATCTTATGAATCTAATTGTTTTTATTTTATATATTCTATTAGCACTCCTTAAAGGAGATTATTTTGAGATTAAGAAATACAAGTTTTTTTCATGAAAATAAATACAAAATTTATCTTTAAGAAACTTATCATGTAACCAATATTGACTTTCATGAGATGTTCATTTGGACATATTACAATCATCCAATATATTTAAAAGGAAATTAATTAATTTATTTTTAATTAAAAATTATATTCATATAATAAATTTGATCAAAACATCAATAGAATTTCAAACCAATAATCATTATAAAAAAAAATTCTTCACAATATACTTATTCACCAACTATTTTACACTTATAAGAATTTAAAAACTTTAATTTTAAAATTTTACTTTTTATAAACCTATATATAAATAATTATAATATAAAATACAAAATAGAATCAAATTTGTTTGAAAATGTAATAACATATCCATTCTCATCAAATTTCAAAAGGCTATGGAAAATAATGGATGGCTTAAAAAATGGATCACTATAAATCTATTATTGACCTATAATAAAGACATCCATGCCAGGGAAATTTAAAGCATGCTATCATTACAAAAATGGATATACTTATTCACCAACTATTTTACACTTATAAAAATTTAAAAACTTTAATTTTAAAATTTTACTTTTTATAAACCTATATATAAATAATATAATTATAATATAAAATACAAAATAGAATCAAATTTTGTTTGAAAATGTAATAACATATCCATTCTCATCAAATTTCAAAACACTATGGAAAAAAATGGATGGCTTAAAAAATGGATCACTATAAATCTATTATTGACCTATAATAAAGACATCCATGCCAAAGAAATTTAAAGCATGCTATCATTACAAAAATGGATATACTTATTCACCAACTATTTTACACTTATAAGAATTTAAAAACTTTAATTTTAAAATTTTACTTTTTATAAACCTATATATAAATAATATAATTATAATATAAAATGCAAAATAGAATCAAATTTGTTTGAAAATGTAATAACATATCCATTCTCATCCAATTTCAAAAGGCTATGGAAAATAATGGATGGCTTAAAAAATGTATCACTATAAATCTATTATTGACCTATTATAAAGACATCCATGCCAAGGAAATTTAAAGCATGCTATCATTACAAAAATGGATATACTTATTTACCAACTATTTTACACTTATAAAAATTTAAAAACTTTAATTTTAAAATTTTACTTTTTATAAACCTATATATAAATAATATAATTATAATATAAAATACAAAATAGAATCAAATTTTGTTTGAAAATGTAATAACATATCCATTCTCATCAAATTTCAAAACACTATGGAAAATAATGGATGGCTTAAAAAATGGATCACTATAAATCTATTATTGACCTATAATAAAGACATCCATGCCAAAGAAATTTAAAGCATACTATCATTACAAAAATAAATATACTTATTCACCAACTATTTTACACTTATAAAAATTTAAAAACTTTAATTTTAAAATTTTACTTTTTATAAATCTATATATAAATAATATAATTATAATATAAAATACAAAATAGAATCAAATTTTGTTTGAAAATGTAATAACATATCCATTCTCATCAAATTTCAAAAGGCTATGGAAAATAATGGATGGCTTAAAAAATGGATCACTATAAATCTATTATTGATCTATAATAAAGGGATCCATGCCCAGGAAATTTAAAGTTTGCTATCATTACAAAAACGGATGTGCGGAGAAGATGCCAAATATCAACAATGATGTCGACATGAATCTCAAAATATTATTATTGCTTTTGCCAATTGGATTTACTGATCTGAAAAACCTTGCAAGGAAGACTTTGGATATCACATGGAACAAACACAGAAGACTTTGGTTATCACATGGAACAAACACAGTTATGTCTGTCAGGACACGTCAGTAGAGATCCGGTGGCAGGCGTGGCGTAGGCATTATTTCCAAGGGCGCTGCCTTTTGCATGACCACCCCAAACTTCTCGGTCATGTCCACATGCTCTGCAGTCATGCCCTTGGGAGGTGCCCAGTCAAATGAATGGAGGAGAGAAGCCAAGACCAGATGAATTGTCCGACTCGCCAACGGAAGCCCCACGCACATTCTCCTACCTGATCCGAACGGTAGGAGCTCGAAGTGTTGTCCCTTGAAATCCACACTACTCAGCTTGCTATCCATAAATCTCTCCGGCACAAATGTCGAAGGCTCATTCCATATGGAAGGGTCCCTTCCGATGGCCCATACGTTCACGATTACTTGGGTGTCTTTGGGTATCAGGTATCCCCCAATTTCACAAGCGGTAACTGCTCTGTGTGGGAGAAGCAGAGGAACTACCGGGTGCAGTCGTAACACTTCTTTTACGACTGCACAAAGGTAAGGAAGACTCTCGGTGTCACTTTCCTCCACCCTTCGGTTACGACCAACAACCTGGTCCAACTCGGCCTGGGCTCGTTTCATTTTCTCCGGATTGTGTATGAGTTCTGCCATCGCCCACTCCATTGTCTTCGCAGTGGTGTCAATTCCTGCCCCAAATATGTCCTGCAGCAAGCAAGTAAACATCAGAGGAATTGACATTGATATTATTAATTGGATTAGTAAACTTGAACAAGTTTAAAATCGTATACTATCTATTACTTAATACATTCATCCACTTGAATAAGACCGACAAGTGGTAATAAAAAGAGTTACAGTTAAGTAGCTTCTGATATGCATGACAGTAAATTCATTGCTTCTCATGTCCAGCAGAACATCCAAGAGATCCTTCGCGCCATCGTTACCGTCCATGGTTTTGCCGCTTTTGACCAGGCGGTCCTCCATGAATTTGTCCAGAATACGGAATACCCTTTCCATATAGATTTTTGTGTTATGTCCAACACCCTGAGGATCCAACCGCTGAAGAAAGGGGAAATAGTCCGCCAAATTGGGAATTCCAAAACTCGTCATCATATTAGAAATACTATTTTTAAACTCTTCGAAGGCTAGAGAGTGGGAATCGAACATGTCCTTGCCAAAGGCCATGTTGCCTAATAGATTAACAGCAAAGTGGACCATATAATCTTCGATATTTATACTTTTCCCCTCTATACCTTCCTGCAGAATTCGCTGGATCGTTAACAATACTTGATCTCTTCTCAAATGTTGCAGAGTCCCTAGCCTCTTGACACTGAAGAGCTCTGTATTGGATATTCGTCTGAGCATACGGCAGTGAGATCCATATTGGGCCCAGACAAATGAGTATTTGTCGTGGGAAGCAGGCTTGACTGATTGTATGACAGTTCGCCCCGCAAGGAGCTGGTCACGGGTCTTGAGAACTTCCTTTGCCATGGCCGGAGAGGAGACAACCACTGTGGTTTTCATTCCAAGAGATACAGACATTAGAGGACCGTATTTTGTAGCAAGATGGAAGAGAGATTCGTTGGGGTTGTTACCCAACTGCAACAGATTTCCCACAATCGGCCATCCCAGAGGCCCGGGAGGAAGCCTGCCATAAGCCCTCCTCCACAAATCCAACACCAAGAATACAACGGCGGAAGTGATTCCCAGCACAGAATACCATGAAACCCATCCAATATCCATTTTGACCGTGTATACGCAAACAAGGTAATCGGCAACCGTTCAGAGAAAAGAGAGATACCAGTACATCTATTTGCGCTTAAATCAAATCATCCCACAAGTCATATACAACAGAAAAATGCGCGTGGAAGAGGTTCCTCACACAGGTGATATATTAAACAAGGAAATGCCTCTTGGAGGGGTTTCTCACACTAGATTTCTCAAACAAGTCATAATATATATACATCAAGCAGAAAAATGCGTATGGAACAGATTTCTCACGGGTTATGTATTGGTTGCTCACGCAAGCAATACATAAAACAAAAAAACGCATATCATATGGGTTGCTCGGTTGAAGTTCAATGAACGGTACACACGTAAGCGCGTATGGACGATGTAATCTTCAAATTAACGTTATACAGACATAAATGTGTGTTCAAGATTAACGAGCGTCCTACGCCACTACTCACAAGGTCAACGAACCTCATCCACAACTCATGTTTATACTCTTTATGTTCGCGTAGTCTAACCAGGCAGAGGAATTGCTTGGAAAGTTATGGAAATTCCGGTCATATTTAGAGAAAATTCGGCAAAGTTTTTTGTAAATCCAAGTTATAGTTGTTAAACTTCAAAATTTTAGTTGTCTTAGACGTTTTAGATGGTGCTCAATCTATTTCCACCATCAAAAACACAATTCAAACACTACCTCTACCAGATTTTTTCAAATTTTTTTCCCGGATTCCGGCTACTTTTGGCGTCCAAGCAATTCCTTTGCTTCATTAGACGATTCCCTTTCTGTTTTTTCAAAAACTCATGTTTAGGCAAATATGCCTCCTTTCTTTGAATCAATGCACTTCCAAATTTCGTCTAACCTTTTTCACTATAATTTGACAATGGTGTTTTTGGTGCCGGTGGGATGACTCTTCCACTTCATTGACATGTGTTTAACTGTATTCATTATGGTCTTCAGTTACGGGCAGAATGGTGGGCATTTCAGTTATGGGTAGAGTTTTTGAAAAAAAATATGATAGGCTTTTCTCTACAATTCTTCTTCTTTTGCTCGAGGTCTCTCTAGTGAAATCGTCCTAAAATCATCCACGTAGGAGAAGGGCTGAGGGCAAGGCGAGGCTCAATTTGGCAGGATTTATCTGAGGGTTTTTCTTTTGCTTTTCTACGACTCGGGTTTACAGTAGTAGCATCTGGAAAATGGCGTCATAAGAGAACTCAAAAATGGCGTCACAAGAGAGCTCAAAATTGCAAGAGGAAGGGAGTGCGACAGAGAAGTGCCGGAAAGCCCCATTCACTGCTTGAACAACTGCGGCTTCTTTGGGAGCACAACCACCATGAACTTGTGCTCCAAGTGCTACAGAGAGCTTAACGTCAAACAACCTTTGTTTGCTTCTCACTTGAAACCCCAGCAATCGACGCTTGAAAAACTAAATGTGAAGCACCCATCTATTCCACTTCTCGCGGTGTGCGTGCCCTCAAGTAGCGACACCTCGAAGGTGGAAGTGATGAAATGTGACAACAAGACATGTAATTATGCGTAAAATCTTAGTAATTACTACTAGTTAGTTTTGTAAATTAGTTTTGTAGCGAGATTGCTAACGAATAGGAGTTATGTAATGGAGGAGAGGCTCATATGAAATTGGTGAATGCCCGAGAGGTTATATCATGGAGAATCAATCTTGATTAATAAATATTTCCAATCCCTTGCCCTGTGAAAGTTTCCTTAATACACTGTAAAGGTTTTACCACGTAAAGATTTTGTGTTTACTTGTGTGATTTTCAGTTTCCATTCTGTTTTCATTTCATCTCTTTCTTGCTTAATAAACTGCTCGAACCATCAGGAAGCAGTAGCAGTAGTGGAGACGGCCATTAGCACCGTCCCATCCAGCTCGACAGAATAGTAGGTCGAGAAACGTGAACAAGATGAGGAGGAACATCTGAGGAAGAGAAAGAATAGGTGTTTTGCATGCAACGGGCGGGTGGGGCTGACGGGCTTTAAATGTCGTTGTGGTGAGCTTTTATGCACTCAACACAGATACTCTAATATGCATGACTTCTCTTTTGACTACAATGCCGCCAAACAAACAACCAAATGAAACCTTGGCATCCTCTACAGCTTCACGCATCCAACATCTAGCCTCTCCAAAGAAGTCAAATGTTCCACACCAGGCAGCCCTCGTATCACATTGTATTGACAAACATTCAACGTACTCACAGAAGTCAAATGCTCCAAACCTTGAAGCTTTAGTAAATCACAACATCCACTGAAATCAAGTATCTGGAGCTTTGTAAGTTGCCCCAACTCTGGTATTCTCTGAAGCTTATCGCACTCACTAACATTCAATAGTATACAATGACATTTAATATTCGAAGCTTTGTGAGCTACCCCAACCCTGGTATGCTTTGCATCTTCTTGCATCCACTAATATTCAATGAGTTCAAAGAAGTCAAATGTTCCAACCCTGACAACGTATGTATCTCACTGCATCCACTAACATCTAGTGTTTGGAGCTTTATGAGCAACCCCAAGCCTATTATAATTTCGAGTTTCTTGCATCCCCTAATATCCAATACCTCCAAAGAAGTCAAATGTTCTTCCACACCTTGTATCTCACAAAAATCGCCAACATATAGTGTTTGGGGGCCTGTGAGTTGCCCAACCTTGGTATGCTCTGGAGATTCTGGCATCTACTGACATTAAAAGTCTCCACAGAAGTCACACGTTCCAAGCCTGGTAGCATTTCTATCTCACTGCATCCACTAAAATCTATGCTCTGGAGCTTCTTGCATCCCCTAACATTAAAAGTCTCCAATGAAGCCAAACGTTCCAAGCCTGGCAACATCTATATGTCACTACATCCACTAACATCTAACATTTGGAGCTTTGTTAGCTGCCACAACCCTGGTATACTCTGGAGTTTCTTGCACCAACTAACATTAAAAGACTCTAAAGAAGTCAAATTTTCCAAACCTGGCAGCGATTGTATCTCACTGCATCCACTAACATCTAGTTTTGGGAACTTTGTGAGATGCCCCAACTCTAGTATGCTCTGGAGCTTATGATATCCGCTAACATTAAACTTTTCAAAAGAATTCAAATGTTCCAAATCTGACAGCATTTGTATTTCAGGACATCCATTAACATCAAGTGTTTGGAGCTTTGTGCGCTGGCCCAACCATGGTATGCTCTTGATATTCTTGCATCCCCTAACATCCAACATCTATCGTGTATGGGGTCATGTTTCCCTCAATATAGAAATAGAGATTTTTACATTGTAGGAGAGAGCTATGGAGGTACATAAATTTATCCTGTATTCAGTATTTAGTCTTATGTTATGAAAACAATGGATTAACTCAAGTCTAGAGCTAACAGACCTCTGCTGAAGCTCGTGTGTATCATCGTGATACTTCTTTTGTGTATTGAGGACTGGGAAACAGGGCAAGGTCATCCTTGTTATCAAGTCCAATTGTTGGGTTGATGTTTGACTAGACAATGCAAGGAATATGCTCTTGACTTATTCACCAATTCTTTATCCCTGGCAATTTGATGATGAGCAATGTTGAATTGGAGATGAGTACCCAACATTTTCCACTACATTGCCAAAATTGGCTCAATAATTTGGTATCTGTTTTTAGAGATGATATAGTTGGGGAATTTGATTTAGTCAAATAACCTCATTGAAGAAGACATAGTCTAAGTGATTCATCTCTTCTTTTTGGAGCACAATATTGTTTGTAATGTGATGTCAATACAAAGATAACACAATTTCCAAAGTCCAGGTTCAGTGAAATAGGAATTGAGAGTTTGACTTGTTGAATTGTGAGTTTGACTCAGATTGGCAGTCAAACTTTTTTCTCCTGTTAGGGCTCAGTCAATTTCATGGTTAACAAGTTTGACTTGGTTGGTAAACTATATCTCCCATAAAAGGGTACCATTTGCTCATTTTTTCATGATTTTACCGCCAAGCTTTTTCATGATTATTTTATCTTTCCAATTAGTTTTCCAAGCAAAGTCTCGTAATTATGAGTAAGCTTGTCATTTGAAAATTGAAAATTTAGAACATGTGCTTGGTAACTTTTGCATTGATACAATACGAGTGTCCATTTAAAAAAATTCATTAAACATTCAGGATGATTCAAATCAAATATTATTTCAGTAACTTCCTTTTAATTGTTCCTTCTCTCAAGCTCAATATTATCTCTCTGTGCAAATTTCATGTTTAAATATTTTCATTTCAGATTGCAACGTTGATAGCATTATATGCACACTGGGGATTTTCTTCCATAAAAGGCATCAAATGGGGATGGGCTGGAGTGATATGGCTTTACAGTGTGGTATTCTATGTTCCTTTAAAGTTTAGATATAATCAATTTTTCAGTGTGTTACACTCTGAGTGGACAAGCTTGGGAATTTCTCTTTGAGAGGAAGGTTAGTTTCAGGCATTCTCCACACTTCATAGGTATTATGTTTTGTTATGTGTCACAAAAATTTCCCTGGAGCATATATTCTTCTCTTGCAAAGGCTCACTTTGGTAACAATGACATCATGTAGATGACTTTCACAACAAAGAAGGATTACAGAAGAGACGA
Source organism: Pinus tabuliformis (assembly GCA_031772625.1). Lineage (NCBI taxonomy): Eukaryota > Viridiplantae > Streptophyta > Pinopsida > Pinales > Pinaceae > Pinus > Pinus tabuliformis. The sequence continues at coordinate 1,255,284,106 of CM062804.1, forward strand.
CGTAGAAGCCAAATGGGCACTTGCTCAGAGAACTTGACATGGTCTAATTTCTCTTGATGCTTACACTTCTGCAAGGTATTCATCCATGATTGCAGAGCAAGCCAGAAGACATGAAAAAATTGCAAGGTAACAACTAATGGAAATGCATAATGATTTCAGAGTCTATGTTATCACCCTAATCCTATTTCATGAGAAAAACCAAATTGATTTGAATCTCTGCATTTTGAAAATGGTTTTAAGGTTCTAAATACCATTCCCTGAGCAAAAAGTGTGTTCTCTCTGTTTTTTCACAAGTTTTATTATTTTGGAAAATCTACATGGCTTGCATTCAATTCCATTTCACCAATGATCTAAAGCAAGAAAAACCTATTTTTGATATTTGCAAATTTTTGATGATCAGTTAAAACAAAAAATCAATCCTCATGCATATTCAATTATATGATATTTTTTTTTGTATTTTGGAAACAACGTTGGGAAAGAACTATTGTTTTAAAATACCACACACAAGTGATCCCTTCCATTTGCTTCATGCAAGAAAGTATACTCAAGTTATTCATCTAGAAACTTTGAGTTTTGCTTCACTTGACCATTTTGTCGGGGGGTGGAAATACATGTTGATGCTAATAGTACTTGTGCAGGTTGAGAAAACTACATACATTGAAGGGACATGTGGAATCAATTGTTTGGTTAAAGGGATTATACATCAATGCCATTCAACAAGCATATATTGTTTAAACCAGACCAACTACATTAAGAGGATTATATACTCAAGAGGATTCACTTTGAAATTTGGGAAAACATCTGAGCAACACTGGTTTGTTTCATAAAACCATATTGGCAAGTCACTAGGAGAGAGGATTCATCAGTCACAGAAACACCGGGAGTTTTAATTTGCCTATCATTACCACAATGTTTGTTTCTTCTTGTATTGGATTTAAAACAATTTCAGAGTTCAGATTTCTGAGGCCCTTTGTTAGATTGAAATGGATCAATTCTTAGGAGTGAGTAAAAATTGCAAGTCGATTCACATGAAAGATATAGTTTAGATAACACCTATATATTCATATTTTGAACCTTCTTTTCTTTCTCTCCTATTTCTCCTTCCTCTCTAAGCCTATATCTCGGAATCACAATATATTATAATACTTTGCTAGGAAAAAACAAAGAAATTCCTCATGATTTATGTTGTCAGTAGAGAGTTCTAATGATTAGTGAGGAACCCAAAAGCAACGATGTGTATAAATGCAAACATAGGAGACTATAAGCGGCTTTGTCTCAACAATGTCATGCAAATTGATCTGGCCAATTCCGTACCATCTTCCATCGTTGCATTTTTGGTTCTCATGTGTTCACTTTTCTATTCGCTCATGTAGGTAGTATGAAGGGCATTTCTTTCTTGACATATTTATTAGATACAATGAGGTGATAATTTTGACCGAAGGGCCAATTTCTTATCAGAATTTTGTGAATTTTTTCAAGAACTTTCATATTGAATTATTTTTGTAGGTAGAAATGGATTCAACACCATCATATATATATATATATATATATATATATATATATATATATATATATATATATATATATATCCAATTTTGAATCATTTTTGTATAATAGAGATGGATTCACACCATCAAAAATGAATAAAAGACCGAAAGCTTAACAACTATAATATGGATTTCATCAAAATAATGCCAACAAAAAAGTCACCTCCTCTACTCTTTTTAAAAGGTTATTTTGTGGGTTTTTTACAAACCCACTGCCTTTTAGCTTTTACATTAATATTTATGGGAAAATTTTAGTTATGCTTTTTAAGGATGGTTCAAACAGAATAATTTTAACGCTTTCGATTATAATGACATTGATATTGTTTCTAAATAGTATGAGATACCTTGCAAATCATAAAACTATATATTACTTATTGGCCAAACTTATGATTGAAGATACTTTGAGTTTTGTTGGTTGTTATATAAAGGAATTGGTAATTGATTCATATTAATATGACATGAGGTTTATTTCTACAATGACCATTATAATTTCTAGGTATTATTATAGTTTTTAGGTGAATTCATGTACCCTTCATGCATTTATTACAAAGTTAATTGGGGGATTTAAACCTTAAACTACAATATTTACATAAGACTTCATATCACAACCATCACTAATTAAGCTAACCACAAGACAAAATACTAAACTTTATCGAACAAGAAATTAATCATTAATTATATAGCTTATCATACATGACATATAATTTTATGTTACTAAACAAATGAGGTTTATCATAATTAACATGTAATTTTATGTTATTAAACAAATAACTTAAAAAGTAAGAACATAAAGACAAAATACTAAACTTTATCTAACAAGAAATTTAGCATTAATTTTATAGCTTATCATAATTGATATATAATTTTATGTTACTAAACAAATAGAGTTTATCATAATTAACATGTAATTTTCTGTGATTAAACAAATAAGTTAAAGTTAGAACTGAAGTTTGAAAGTATTTTCTTTACGATATTTTATAATTAAAACATTTTTCATTTTATGTTATCAAAAATCTCCTCTCTTCTCTATTATCCTAAAAAAATTCTCTCTTTTCTCTTCTCTATTTTTTATTTTATTTATGATACAAAGTTTAATTTTTTTAAGTAATTTTTGTTATTTAATTTTGTTAATGAAACATTAAAAAATCATTATTAGCATTATGTCATATTATCTTTTTAATATGCATTAAAAAAAATAGTATTAAGTTATATACACTTAAAATATGTGTATTTTGAACTTGTTTTTACGATATAAATATTTTTTAATACAAAAAACTAATTTTGTATTGATAGATAAATATAGTTCACACTAACATATATGATTTGATATATCATGATCATTTTTCCATTGAAGGTACAAGTTGCATCTCTTAGTAACATAATGGTTAATTGGTTGTGGTGTCAATATTTCCCCCTGCGCCTCTCCTTCTTTGCATTTTTGAATTTTTTTTTATGATATAAATATCTCTCTATACTAAATAGAATCCCACATTGGTTGAGTGATGTGGTCCATAAAGTATAATCTTTAGTATACTATGACCTTTACGCCAATGGGAATAGCCACAAGCGAGTGGTTCCTCCTATAAACATAATGAGTAATGATGTCAATGTCACACTCTTTTTGCACTCTACAAATGTTTGACACTTCCCATTAGAACACAAGACCATCAAACATATATGTACTTTTATGCTTAGACACTTCTTTAAAGCAAACTTTAAAAAGGGTATGGCATAAATATATTCTATATGTCTCCAACCCCAATCTTCTACAACTTCTAACCTAAGGATTCAAGGGTGTTCTCTTTGTCCCATTAACTATATTTAACCAATATATTTTTTGTGTTAACATGTTTTTCGTTGAACATTAAGATGTGTTGAAATTAAGATTTTGGACCTTTATTCCAATGTGAATAGCCACAAGCAAGTGGTTCCTCCTATAAACATAATGAGTAATGATGTTAATGTTAGACTCTTTTTTCACTCTACAGATGTTTGGCACTTCCCATTAGAACACAACAACATTAAACATATATTAACTTTTATGCTTAGACAATTCTCTAAAGAAAACCCTAAAAATGTATGGCATAAATTATTCTATATGTCTCCAACCCATTCTTCTACAACTTCTACCTAAGGATTTAAGGGTGTTCTCTTTGTCCCATTAACTATATTTAACCAATATATTTTTTGGGTTAACATTTTTTTTGTTAAACATTAAGATGTGTTGAAATTAAGATTTTCGTTTAAGTATATATTAACAATTGTCCTACAAGTTGCAAACATGTTCTCTTTGTCCCATTAACTATATTTAACCAATATATTTTTTGGGTTAACATTTTTTCATTAAACATTAAGATGTGTCAAAATTAAGATTTTGGTTTAGGTATATATTAACAATTTCCCTACAAGGTGCAAACATATGTCGATAAGATTGTTAAATTGGAAAAACTGTATTTCGGTTTGAAATAATAATTATTGTATTATTATTAGTATAACCAACCATCCAACATCACGCATCCAACATCCAACCTCTCCAAAGAAGTCAAATGGGTTATGTATTGGTTTCTCACGCAAGCAATACATAAAACAAAAAACTGCATATCATATGGGTTGCTTAGTTGAAGTTCAATGAACGGTACACACGTAAGCACGTATGGATATATGGATAGGTTTCTCGATGTAATCTTCAAATTAACGTTATACAGACATAAATGTGTGTTCAATATTAACGAGTATCCTACACCACTACTCACAAGGTCAACGAACCTCATCCACAACTCATGTTTATACTCTTTTTGTTCGTGTAGTCTAACCAGGCAGAGGAATTGCCTCGAAAGTTATGGAAATTCCGGTCATATTTAGAGAAAATTTGGCAAAGTTTTTTGTAAATCCAAGTTATAGTTGTTAAACTTCAAAATTTTAGGTGTCTTAGACGTTTTTGATGGTGCTCAATCTATTTCCACCATCAAAAACACGATTCAAACAATACCTCTACCAGATTTTTTGAATTTTTTTTCCCGAATTCTTGCTACTTTTGGCCGTCCGAGCAATTCCTCTGCTTCGTTAGACGACTCCCTTTCTGTTTTTTAAAAAACTCATGTTTAGGCAGATATGCCTCCTTTCTTTGAATCAGTGCACTTCCAAATTTCGTCTACCTTTTTCACTATAATTTTACAATGGTGTTTTTGGTGGCGGTGGGATGACTATTCCACTTCATTGACATGTGTTTAACTGTATTCATTATGGTCTTCAGTTACGGGCAGAATGGTGGGCATTTCAGTTATGGGTAGAGTTTTTGAAAAAAATATGATAGGCTTTTCTCTACAATTCTTCTTCTTCTGCTCGAGGTCTCTCTGGTGAAATCGTCCTAAAATCATCCACATAGGAGGAGGGCTGAGGGCAAGGAGGGGCTCAGTTTGGCAGGATTTACCTGAGGGTTTTTATTTTTCTTTTCTACGACTTAGGTTTACAGTAGCAGCATCTGGAAAATGGCATCACAAGAGAACTCAAATTTGGCATCACAAGAGAGCTCAAAGTTACAAGAGGAAGGGAGTGCGACAGAGAAGTGCCGGAAAGCCCCATTCACTACTTGAACAACTGCGGCTTCTTTGGGAGCATGACCACCATGAACTTGTGCTCCAAGTGCTACAGAGAGCTTAATGCGAAACAACATTTGTTTGCTTCTCACTTGAAACCCTAGCAATTAATGCTTGAGAAACTAAATGCGAAGCACCCACCGATTCCACTTCTCGCAATGTGGGTGCCCTCAAGTAGCGACACCTCGAAGGTGGAAGTGATGAAATGTGACAACAAGACATGTAATTATGGGTAAAATATTAGTAATTACTACCAGTTAGTTTTGTAAATTAGTTTTGTAATGAGATTGCTAACGAATAGGAGTTATGTAATGGAGGAGAGGCTCATATGAAATTGGTGAATGCCTGAGAGGTTGTATCATGGAGAATCAATCTTGATTAATAAAAATTTCCAATCCCTTGCCCTGTGAAGGTTTTCTTAACACACTGTCAAGGTTTTAACACGTAAAGATTTTGTGTTTACTTGTGTGATTTTTAGTTTCCATTCTATTTTCATTTCATCTCTTTCATGCTTAATAAACTGCTCAAACCATCAGGAAGCAATAGTAGTAGTGGAGACGACCATTAGCACCGCCCCATCTAGCTCGACAGAATAGGAGGTCGAGAAACGTGAAAAAGACAAGGAGGAACATTCTAGGAAGAGCAATAAGAGGTGTTTTGCTTGCAACGGGCGGGTGGGGCTGATGGGCTTTAAATGTTGTTGTGGTGAGCTTTTTTGCACTCAACACAGATACTCTAATATGCATGACTTCTCTTTTGACTACAATGCCGCCAAACAAACAACCAAACGAAACCTTGGCATCCTCTGCAGCTTCACGCATCCAACATCCAACCTCTCCAAAGAAGTCAAATGTTCCATACCAGGCAGCCCTCGTATCACATTGTATTGACAAACATTCAACGTACTCACAGAAGTCAAATGCTCCAAACCTTGAAGCTTTAGTAAATCACAACATCCACTGAAATCAAGTATCTGGAGCTTTGTGAGTTGCCCCAACTCTGGTATTCTCTGAAGCTTATCGCACTTACTAACATTCAATAGTATACAGTGACATTTAATATTCAAAGCCTTGTGAGCTACCCCAACCCTGGTATGCTTTGCATCTTCTTGCATCCACTAATATTCAACGTTTTCAAAGAAGTCAAATGTTCCAAACCTGACAGTGTATGTATCTCACTGCATCCACTAACATCTAGTGTTTGGAACTTTATGAGCAACCCCAAGCTTGTTATAATTTCAAGTTTCTTGCATCCCCTAATATTCAATGCCTCCAAAGAAGTCAAATGTTCTTCCACACCTTGTATCTCAAAAAAAATCGCCAACATATAGTGTTTGGGGGTTTGTGCGTTGCCCCAACCTTGGTATGCTCTGGAGATTCTGGCATCCACTAACATTAAAAGTCTCCATAGAAGTCACACGTTCCAAGCCTGGTAGCATTTCTATCTCACTGCATCCACTAACATCTATGCTTTGGAGCTTCTTGCATCCCCTAACATTAAAAGTCTCCAATGAAGCCAAACGTTCCAAGCTTGGCAACATCTGTATCTCGCTGCATCCACTAACATCTAACATTTGGAGCTTTGTTAGTTGCCACAACCCTAGTATAGTCTGGAGTTTTTGGCACCAACTAACATTAAAAGACTCTAAAGAAGTAAAATTTTCCAAACCTGGTAGCGTTTGTATCTCACTACGTCCACTAACATCTAGTTTTGGGAACTTTGTGAGATGGCCCAACTCTAGTATGCTCTGGAGCTTTTGATATCCACTAACATTAAACTTTTTGAAAGAATTCAAATGTTCCAAATCTGACAGCATTTGTATTTCACGACATCCATTAACATCAAGTGTTTGGAGCTTTGTGAGCTGGCCCAACCATGGTAAGCTCTTGAGATTCTTGCATCCCCTAACATCCAACGTCTACCATGTATGGGGTCATGTTTCCCTCAATATAGAAATAGATATCTTTACATTGTAGGAGAGAGCTATGGAGGTACATAAATTTATCCCGTATTCAGTATTTAATCTTCTGTTATGAAAACAATGGATTAACTCAAGTCTAGAGCTAACAGACCTCTACTGAAGCTTGTGTGTATCATCGTGATACTTCTTTTATGTACTGAGGACTGGGAAACAGGGTGAGGTCATCCTTGTTATCAAGTCCAATTGTTGGGTTGATGTTTGACTAGACAATGCAAGGAATATGCTCTTGACTTATTCACCAATTCTTTATCCCTTGGCAATTTGATGATGAGAAAAGTTGAATTGGAGATGAGTACCCAACATTTTCCACTACATTGCCAAAATTGGCTCAATAATTTGGTATCTGTTTTTAGAGATGATATAGTTGGGGAAATTGATTTAGTCAAATAACCTCATTGAAGAAGACATAGTCTAAGTGATTCATCTCTTCTTTTTGGAGCACAATATTGTTTGTAATGTGATGTCATTAAAAAAAAAACACAATTGCCAAAGTCCAGGTTCAGTGAAACAGGGATTTAGATTTTGACTCGCTGAATTGTGAGTTTCACTCAGATTGGCAGTCAAACTTTTTTCTCCTGTTAGGGCTCAGTCAATTTCATGGTTAACAAGTTTGACTCATCCGGTAAACTATATCTCCCATAAAAGGGTACCATTTGCTCATTTTTTCATGATTTTACTGCCAAACTTTTTCATGATTATTTTATCTTTCCAATTAGTTTTCCAAGCAGATTCTCGTAATTATGAGTAAGCTTGTCATTTGAAAATTGAAACTTTAGAACATGTGCCTGGTAACTTTTGCATTGATACAATACGAGTGTCCATTTAAAAAAATTCATTAAACATTCAGGATGATTCAAATCAAATATTATTTTAGTAACTTCCTTTTAACTGTTCCTTCTGTCAAGCCCAGTATTATCTCTCTGTGCAAATTTCATGTTTAAATATCTTCATTTCATATTGCAACGTTGATAGCAGTATATGCACACTGGGGATTTTCTTCCATAAAAGGCATCAGATGGGGATGGGCTAGAGTGATATGGCTTTACAATGTGGTATTCTATGCTCCTTTAAAGTTTAGATATAATCAAGTTTGCAGTGTGTTACACTCTTAGTGGACAAGCTTGGGAATTTCTCTTTGAGAGGAAGGTCAGTTTCAGGCATTCTCCACACTTCATAGGTATTATGTTTTGTTATGTGTTAGAAACATTTCCCCGGAGCATATATTATTCTCTTGCAAATGCTCATTTTGGTAACAATGACATCATGTAGATGACTTTCACAACAAAGAAGGATTACAGAAGAGAGGACGTAGAAGCCAAATGGGCACTTGCTCAGAGAACTTTACATGTTCTGATTTCTCTTGATGCTTACACTTCTGCAGGGCATTCATCCATGATTGCAGAGCAAGCCAGAAGACATGCAAAAATTGTAAGGTAACAACTAATGGAAATGCATGATGCTTTCAGAGTCTATTTTATCACCCTAATCCTATTTCATGAGAAAAACCAAATTGATTTGAATCTTTGCATTTTGAAAATGGTTTTAAGGTTCTAAATACCATTCCCTAAGAAAAAAGTGTGTTCTCTCTGTTTTTTCACAAGTTTTATTATTTTGGAAAATCTACATGGCTTGCATTCAATTCCATTTCACCAATGATCTAAAGCAAGAAAAACCTATTTTTAATATTTGCAAATTTTTGATGATCATTTAAAACAAAAAATCAATCCTCATGCATATTCAATTATATGATATATATATTTTTTTAATTTTGGAAACAACGTTGGGAAAGAACCATTGTTTTAAAATACCGCACACGAGTGATCCCTTCCATTTGCTTCATGCAAGAAAGTATACACAAGTTATTCATCTAGAAACTTTGAGTTTTGCTTCACTTGACCATTTTGTCGGGGGGTGGAAAAACATGTTGATGCTAATAGTACTTGTGCAGGTTGAGAAAACTACATACATTGAAGGGACATGTGGAATCAGTTGTTTGGTTAAAGGGATTATACATCAATGCCATTCAACAAGCATATACTATTTAAACCAAACCAACTACATTCAGAGGACTATATACTCAAGCGGATTCACTTTGAAATTTGGGAAAACATCTGAGCAACACTGGTTTGTTTCATAAAACCATATTGGCAAGTCACTAGGAGAGAGGATTCATCAGTCACAGAAACACCAGGAGTTTTAATTTGCCTGTCACTACCACAATGTTTGTTTCTACTTGTATTGGATTTAAAACAATTTCAGAGTTCATATTTCTGAGGCCCGTTGTTAGATTGAAATGGATAAATTCTTAGGAGTGAGTAAAAATTGCAAGTCGATTCACATGAAAGATATAGTTTAGATAACACCTATATATTCATATTTTGAACCTTCTTTTCTTTCCCTCTTTTTCTCCTTCCTCTCTAAGCATATATCTTGGAATCAAAGTATATTATAAGACTTTGCTAGGAAAAAACCAAGAAATTCCTCATGATTTATGTTGTCAGTAGAGAGTTCTAATGATTAGTGAGGAACCCAAAAGCAACGATGTGTATAAATGCAAACATAGGAGACTATAAGCACCTTTGTCTCAGCAATGTCATGCAAACTGATCTGGCCAATTCCGTACCATCTTCCATCGTTGCATTTTTGGTTCTCATGTGTTCATTTTTCTATTCGCTCATGTAGGTAGTATGAAGGGCATTTCTTTCTTGACATATTTATTAGATACAATGAGGTGACAATTTTGACCGAAGGGCCAATTTCTTATCAGAATTTTGTGAATTTTTTCAAGAACTTTCATATTGAATTATTTTTGTAGGTAGAAATGGATTCAACACCATCAATATATATATATATATATATATATATCCAATTTTGAATCATTTTCGTATAGTAGAAATGGATTCACACCATCAAAAATGAATAAAACACCCAAAGCTTAACAACTATAATATAGATTTTAGCAGGATTTCATCAAAATAATGCCAACAAAAAAGTCACCTCCTCTACTCTTTTTAAAAGGTTTTTTTGTTGGTTTTTTACAAACCCACTGCCTTTTAGCTTTTACATTAATATTTATGGGAAAATTTTAGTTATGCTTTTTAAGGATGGTTCAAACAGAATCATTTTGACGCTTTCAATTATAATGACATTGATATTGTTTCTAAATAGTATGAGATGCCTTGTAAATAATAAAACTATATATTACTTATTGGCCAAACTTATGATTGAAGATACTTTGAGTTTTGTTGGTTGTTATATAAAGGAATTGGTAATTGATTCATATTAATATGACATGAGGTTTATTTCCACAATTACCATTATAATTTCTAGGTATTATTATAGTTTTTAGGTGAATTCATATACCCTTCATGCATTTACTACAAAGTTAATTGGGGATTTAAACCTTAAACTACAATATTTACATAAGACTTCATATCACAACCATCACTAATTAAGCTAACCACAAAACAAAATACTAAACTTTATTGAACAAGAAATTAATCATTAATTATATAGCTTATCATACCTGATATATAATTTTATGTTACTAAACAAATGAGGTTTATCATAATTAACATGTAATTTTATGTTATTAAACAAATAAGTTAAAAAGTAAGAACATAAAGACAAAATACTAAACTTTATCTAACAAGAAATTTATCATTAATTTTATAGCTTATCATAATTGATATATAATTTTATGTTACTAAACAAATAGAGTTTATCATAATTAACATGTAATTTTCTGTTATTAAACAAATAAGTTAAAGTTGGAACCTAAATTTGAAAGTATTTTCTTTACGATATTTTATAATTAAAACATTTTTCATTTTATGTTATCAAAAATCTCCTGTCTTCTCTATTATCCTAAAAAATTCTCTCTTTTCTCTTCTCTATTTTTTTTACTTATGATACGAAGTTTAATTTTTTTAAGTAATTTTTGTTATTTAATTTTGTTAATGAAACATTAAAAAATCATTATTAGCATTATGTCATATTATCTTTTTAATATGCATTAAAAACATAGTATTAAGTTATATACACTTAAAATATGTGTATTTTGAACTTGTTTTTACGATATAAATATTTTTCAATACAAAAAACTAATTTTGTATTCATAGATAAATATAGTTCACACTAACATATAAGATTTGATATACCATGATCATTTTCCATTGAAGGTACAAGTTGCATCTCTTAGTAACATAATGGTTAATTAGTTGTGGTGTCAATATTTCCCCCCTTTGCCTCTCCTTCTTTGCATTTTTAATTTTTTTTATGATATAAATATCTCTCTATACTAAATATAATCCCACATTGGTTGAGAGATGTGGCCCATAAAGTATAATCTTTAGTATACTATGATCTTTATGCCAATGGGAATAGCCACAAGCGAGTGGTTCCTCCTATAAACATAATGAGTAATGATGTCAATGTCACTCTCTTTTTGCACTCTACAAATGTTTGACACTTCCCATTAGAACACAAGACCATCAAACATATATGTACTTTTATGCTTAGACAATTCTTCAAAGCAAACCTTAAAAAAGGTATGGCATAAATATATTCTATATGTCTCCAACCCCAATCTTCTACAACTTCTAACCTAAGGATTCAAGGGTGTTCTTTTTGTCCCATTAACTATATTTAACCAATATATTTTTTGGGTTAACATGTTTTTCGTTGAACATTAAGATGTATTGAAATTAAGATTTTTGTTTAAGTATGTATTAACAATTGTCCTACAAGGTGCAAACATGTTCTCTTTGTCCCATTAACTATATTTAACCAATATATTTTTTGGGTTAACATTTTTTCATTAAACATTAAGATGTTTTGAAATTAAGATTTTGGTTTAAGTATATATTAACAATTTCCCTACAAGGTGTAAACATATGTCGATAAGATTGTTAAATTGGAAAAATTGTATTTCGGTTTGAAATAATAATTATTGTATTGGATTTAGGTTGTTTAATGTATTTGTGTTAAGTTGGTAATACACAATTAAAATAATAATTGAAATACTAAAATGAAAGTTAACATCCATATTATAATAAAATTCGTCATTTTTTTTAAATATATTCAAAAAAATTACTTTAGTACATCTAAATGTATGAAGTGATATTAATAAAAAATATATTTATAAAAGACATGATATTTTTTAAATGTATTAAAGGATGTTAACAACAGAGCGTTAATAAAAGTATGAAAGAATATTAACAACAAAATGTTAATAAAATTATGAAAAAATATTAACAAAAAAAGGCATAATGCTTCATATTAGTAAAATTTAATACTTCGTTCATTTTAAATAATTGTTTAGTGAATTTAATTATCCATGCTTCCATACGCTGAGAAAAGTACCTCTTTAATTGTCACATTGTCCATTATTGAATTTAAAATGGCACATTACTTCACAAGTTTATATATTTTTTCCAAATAAAAGAAGAGCAACCGGTAATCATGAGTAAAGCATGATCATCCCAAAAACAATCTACCAAATTCATTGGCTGGTATCATGTTCACACCATGGCTTTTTATTTGTTTAATTAAATACGAAACAAAATTGTCGAGCCTTCGTGCCATCTTGTTGTTTTAAGTTTGACTTAGATTTATCATGAAACAACATTGTTGAGCCTTCATGCCATTTTGTCATTACTCTTGAGGCTATCATTGCATTGTCAAATTTTATGTTACATAAATCTTGATTCTAGATATTAAAAATATTAATATTTATCTCTATCTACTTTGCAGGCATTACCATTTTGTGTAACTAGGGTCCACTGTAAATCCATAAATGTCAACAGAATCACATATAGAGAGAGAAAACTCAAGAGCTTATGCTTTTCTGTGTAAGGATTCATTGAAAAAAAAATTATTAAATAAAATGTAGACTTTGGAAATTTTAAATTATCTTTTTAGCTATGTTGCATGTATGCTTTTTTGGTTTGATAGTCCACCATGCATATAATTACCAAACAAAAAAAAGAAACACTAAAATACTAAATCTAATATGACGATTATTATTTAAAACAAAAGTAAATTTTTTCCAATTTAGTAATCTTATCGGCCTCTCTTGCACCTTTTGGAGCAATTGCTAGTTATACTTCTAATGACAATTATGTGCATATAAAATATAAAATTGTAATCTTTCATTAGTTGGGAAAAAATATGACATTATGTTAATTAGTTGTTCTAATTTCTATTAGTGTGATGAGAGGTGTTTTGCACTTAGTATGGGGATGTTGTACTGGTGAAATAGAGAAATATGTTGTAATGTCACTAAATGAGTGTAAACATTTATATATCAACCTAATAACACACACCACACACACATATATGTAATGAATCTCTTTTAATATTTTGACCTTCATAAATTTTTGTAGAGAACGGTGTGGGTTTAAGTTTAAAAGCTCGCATAGTGACAACATAGCAAAATAATTTATTTTTTCGTTTGTTATATGATAATATATGTTAAAATAAGATAAAAAAAAATTAGACTTATTATATATATATATATATATATATATATATATATATATATATATATATATATAAAGAGAGAGAGAGAAGAGAGTCCAAATCGATTTTTTATTATTATTTCGACCTTCATAAGTTTTTGGAGAGAAAGTTTGATTTGACAAGATGAAGTTCCCTGATGTGAGTGATTCTCTGTAGATCATTTACTAGCAACAAAGGTGACGCTAATCCTGGTAGGTAGGTTTAACTATTTCACCATTTAAACACCATGTTAATAGGACACACACATGTCCTCTCCATGACACCAACTTTGGTGGCCCTCGTAAACTAATCTGGGCCCTCTACGCTACCTTGCATGGCAACCATCTAGTTCAAGTTGGTTCTCAATATAAGTGATCACTTGAATTGACACTGTCATATTAATTTCCCAACTTTCAATAACTCCATTCTCATATGCCTCGGGATCGTCACACTATTCATTCCTTCTGTCCCTGCGGATATGGAGACCTCCTGCCATGGTGGATTGGCCATAGCTAGAGATTTCCATGGCACGAGAATTTACCTCATTAATGGTTTCATCATGCCCTTCTGCGTTGGTTTTGTGAGTTTTGGATCCAACTATGACACTTCGCCCTCATTGTGTGTTTCTCATAAGTCTCTCTCTCCTCTTCTTACCAGGCTTCCTATGTTGACGGTCCAGTATAAATTACCTACATTGTTTGAAGGGTGGTGGAGCTCAGGGGTTCTTATTGTTAATAAAATTGTCACTTGTCACTTTCTGGAGTTGGTGCTCGCTTTTGCATGGTGGGTAGAGCACTAGCTTGTGACGTTGTTTCGAGGTCATCCACATCTGTGCTTACCACTTTCTGTTTTAGAAATACTTTGTGTATGTTTTAATCGTCAACCACACTAGTGCTCAAGTTTTCAAGGTGGTAGTCTTTCTTAATGTTCTTTATGTTCTTGCACAATACGCAATCTGGACCGTCTTTTGAGTTGGTCTTTGTTTTATCCCTGACTTCCTTACAGAGCACAGACTCAACCAGAGTGTCTTTCAATTGTCTAGTGCTTGTGTGTGGGGTTTGGTACTTGGGGATTTTCTCGCTTTGGTTCTAAAATCGGGTGTTGTCACTCCTAGGTATTAAATGTTCACATAGTTACAGGAGGTCTTGTAGTCTCTTACAGTCATAAGGGGCGTTTAATGGTCATTTAGTCATATGTTCAATTATGTCACGAGGTATCTTTTATGCTCCCCTTCACCCTCAAGTCCTCCATTTTCTTACCTTCCATTGTAGTCAATTTTCGTTTCAGTATACGGGTCGATTTATTTTCCCTTTGTCATATTACTGGAGTACTTTCCAATTTGTCAGTCATAGTAGTAGTTTCTTTTGCTTGAAGGGTATATATGGCACCGAGACAACGAATATCGATCCAAAGAGGTGGAGTGGCAGGGACATCCTCCTCCAGGCATCAATCACTGTTCATATGAGAGTCTGTAGAATTTTTTTTGAAGCTGCTCCTTTGGAGGTTAGGAAAGAAATCTTGAAGTTGGAAGCCAAGGAATTTAGTGACCACCAATATTTTTATGATTTTGAGATAAGAAGAGGCAGTCTCAAATGGGTACGAGATCCTGGAAAATTCAGGAAGAGACGTCTCCATTTTCTTCATTCAATTACCCATCATCGTCAAATGGAGACACTGCTTAGCATGGTTATCTGTGATAAGAAAGTCGATAATTACAAACTCTTTGCAGGCTAGGAAGAAATCAATCGCATCATACGGGACATTATATACAAATTGGATGACATAGTGGTATGGCTGACTCGA
Organism: Pinus tabuliformis; assembly: GCA_031772625.1. NCBI lineage: Eukaryota > Viridiplantae > Streptophyta > Pinopsida > Pinales > Pinaceae > Pinus > Pinus tabuliformis. The sequence continues at coordinate 1,255,299,534 of CM062804.1, forward strand.
GTGGAATGATATATAGCTTCAGACTCTGTTACCAAATCCAGTGGACATGAGGAAGATGATGTAGTAATCAATGTAGTTCCTCTCAACAATATCAATGTGAATTCTACCTTATCGGAGAACAACTCCTCTATTGCTAGCTGTATAGGATCTACAGTTATAACCGTTCATAAGTTTATGTTTATCTCATTTCTTGCTACTCTGTGTTGTGTTAAGTTTGTTGTCTATGACGTCTTTATGTCTATTTTTAGCTATCGCATTATAGATCTGACCTCAGGCAAGTTTTCCATATCCATTCTATTGTCGGATTTCATTATCATGCCTTGTTTACCCACCCTATTACAATTTGTTTCACTACACATCTTGATTTTGAATCAACATTTTGGGCGGTTGATGCCTCTTTCCCGTCAACTTCAACACCCATCTTCTAGGATCGAGGCAGTACCTTGGATGCTCCCCCCCGCCCTTTTTTTTCAGGGATATCCTCGGGTGGTAGAATGGGAATCATCATTTCCCATTGATGTCACTGGACCCGCTGACATTTGACACCAATATAAGCTATCATGTTAGGGTGGTATCATACTTCATGACCATTTTAGTTCTCTTACTTGATTGAAGACCCATGCATCACTTAGCACCTCGTTCAGCAGTGCTTGCATTTTGATGTGTGGGAGGTACCCACAGCCAAAGACCCATGCATTCATAGTAACCTCACTCCGGCAGTTCTTCACCTTTTCTTGATGCATGGGGGCACTTGATTCCGTCTATGTGTTAGAAGTGCCCTTGACGACGTCAATAGTTATCATCATCAACTATCATCATGTCATCCATTTCAACACTGACTTGATAGAAGTATTTCCTCTAGATTGCAATAGCCTATCACTAGTCATCATAACTAGCATGGGACTTGCCCGCCTTATATAAGCACTTTTTTCAAAGCATTGTTATCTTTTATCCTTAGTTAAGGTTGTTTCTTTGCTCACCTCCGAAACAAGTTATTCTCTCTATCCAGAAGTTGATCAGACTGTCATTCAAATAATAAAACATGATGTATTTCAGTTATACAATTTCTCCTAACCTCGCACATCAGGGAGAAACTGTTAACACCATAAAATCATACACATATTTGTACAATAAAAAAGATGCCCAAAATGGTCCAGCAGAATCCACAAGTGAATATTTTCCAACTGAATACATTATAAAGATCAAAAAATTTAATTTCTCTTAAGGTACAAAGTATATGGGATTTAAAAATTGATGTCAGCACGACTTTTTCTTCAATAGCCACGCTATGCATGGTATTTTCTTCGAAAGTCGCAAGGATAAAGGAATGGCTGACTCAGCAATTCATGTTCACTTCCCACACATGGAAGACGATTCCATGATAGGGTTTCAGTCAAGGAAAAAATAATTCGAGTCGCCTTGAAGATATGAAGCCCTCAATGGAATCATCTTGTCCTACTTATAAGTCATTATCATGAGAGGGAAATGGATTCAAAAAAATTCTATATGAATAGCTCGTGGGAGAACCAAAACATGAGACAATTTTATGTTGGCCAAATTTCTATCAGAGAAAACCTTCATTTCATTGTTGAAGCAGAAGAAGTAGAGCATCATTGTGTTGGAAATTTTATTCTTAGGAATCCATAACTCTAGTGTGGACATGACTTCACCATTGAGAGAGCCTTGATACTTCTTGGATAGAGAGGAGAAGCTTACAAAGAGAGTGAAGAAAATAACCTCCTTGCTGAGGATTTTTGAGAACCATTTCTAAAGAATTCTCTTCAAGTGTTTAGAATTCTTCTATTTGTATTCATTTCCTACCACCAGTAGTCAATAAAGAGAGTCATTTACCATAATTATGTTGACATGTTTTCTTCATTAAGAATTATTTGTGTATTCATCTCTTTGTTTTAGTTTATGCTTGTGTATGTATTGTCTCCACCATTTAGAATACTTTCTTTCTTCATGATTTTCCATTGAAAACAACCGAACTTCTTGTTTTTCTTTGTAGGGAACACCCTAGTGCTAAGAAGGTGTCTTTTGGTACAACATTGCTACAAAAACACTACAACATATCTAACCATGGACAACCATGGTCGAATGTTGCATTGTGACAAGGATTGTCTCAATATGAAAATAAACCATGGTAAACCATGTCTATTTTAGTGTTTATAATATTTATCTTAGGGTTATATATGATTTGTAAACTGCCATGGATATTTCACTGGACAATTCGTCACAATAAATCTAATAATATTATATTAAAACCATGAAAATTCTACACTATTACAATTTATAAAACTTTAAGATTTGTGGATTTAACTGTAATTAGTGCATGGATGAAAATGGAATTATACAAAAAAGTAGAGAACCACAAAATAAGCACACACACACACAAGACACAAGATATTCTCCTTGGGAAATCCTTTCGGGAGAAAACCCAGCTGGAAGGCGAGGCTGCTTCACTCTCTCTCTCTATGGAAATATGGTTGCAGGTACAAAGAAGTAATGCCTATGGCCCGTGGGCTACTAAAGTGCATAGATCCTTTCTGTGTTCTCTACCTCATATATCTCCTAGCTATCTTTTCTCAGTTATGGAACAAAATTCTCTCAAAAGAATGGAGTGCCTCTTCCTCCTAATGGCCCTGTTATAACACAACCTGATAGCCTGCTAGTGGTTAATTTTGACTACATCAACTCTTAACTAGAGTTACAATATAGACTCTTCCAAACACTTTTACATCACAAACACGTGGCTAGCCCCTTTTCCATGAATAATGGGGGCTGACCCGACATCCTCCCAAACCATAGGTGTGAAAACAAGAAGGTCAACTTCTGAGTGGCCAAAATTTTTCATACGGATTCTGATTGACCCACTTCTTACATCATTGGAAAGTTATCTATGTAGAATAGCATGAAAAATTTCTGCCCTAAATCGAAAAAATTTTACCCCCAAAAATTGTCATTTGATGCCTCAAAATGCTCTTGGAATATTTCAAACCCCGTTTTGCCAAACTGGGTACCACTGGTAAAAATGGTCCTGTGAGATGATTCCTCCACTTTTTCCACTCCAAATGCATCGAAATGGATGAAAAACAATATAATGATCCAATTTGGATCACACCTCCCCATTTTGGGAGGCTTTTGGTCCACAAAATATTTTAGTGAATGAGGTGAAGAAATTTTTTCTCCACCTTCTCTCTGGCATACCATTTAGCTTTTCTTGGAAGTTGTCCCTTCAACTCAATCTTCCAAAGTTTATGTTGCCCTTATCTTGTAGTTTTGGACCTCTTATGCAAAATTGTATCTTCTATCAACTCCGCTTGAGCTTCTGGTGCGAAATCGTCCACAGAAAGTAGGACCTGTTCCTCTTCCATATTTAGCATGGAAGGCTCATAGATTTTCAAATTCTCTACATTCACAACTGAGTAAATGTAGATATATGGTGGTAAACTGAGTTGATAGGCATTATCGACCAAATTTTCTAGTATCTCAAAGTTATCATACCTTAGATCCTTGATTTTCCTACTAGGCCCCTGCAGCCTCTTGTTGTTCAACTGTAGCCATGCTTTGTCTCCCACCTTGAATGATTTCTCTATTCTATGTTGATCATGCCTGGCCTTTTACTTCTCCTGCAACTTCTATATCATTTCTTGTACATGTAGATGGATCTACCTTATCTTCTCTATAAAATTTTCAACCCTCAAAGCATCTCCTGTAAGATCTTCCCTCACTCCTCCTTGCTTCCCATATGCAATATCTAAAGGTGAAGGTGGAAACTATCCAAAACAATTTTCAAATGGGGACTTTCCTGTAGAAGTGTGGACTTCTCTTTATAAGAATGTTGTATATATACCATATTTTCATCCCAGGTCGGATGATTCTGGTTGTATTGTCTTAGAAGCTGCACCAAAGTCTTGTTGACTACTTTTGTCTTCCATCTATCTGTGGATGGAATTTTGTAGATCTCTTCAACTTTGTGTCCATCTTCTCCCACAATGTAGTCCAAAATGCAATAAGAAATATTATGTCCCTGTTTGAAATGATGCTCCTTGATATCCCAAAGTGCACCCAAACCTGTCCAAAGAACAAGTTTGCTTCTTCTTGTCTATTGATGTTATTTTTATAGGACATCAAAATAGACATCTTGTTGAACCTGTCAACTACCATGAATAGGTAGTCACGTCCCTTCCTGGTTGTTGGAAAACCTCCCACAAATTCCATGGAAATGCTTTCCCAAGGATGAGTAGGTACATGTAAGGGATGATACTGACCCTATTTCCTATTGTTAGGCTTGCTGGTACAACACCGCATGCATCCTCTTATGAATCTAGCTACCTGCTCTTGCATATTGTGCCAATACACATACCTTTGCAAGTTAGCCACAGTCTTCCCTATACCAAAGTGCCCTGCGACCTTGGAGGTGTGAACCTCTCTAATCACCTGCAAATGCTCACCTTTAGGAAAACATAGCGTATCCAGCCTGCAAAGTGACCCATCTTGGAGATGGTAGTCAATGGTGTTTTTGCCATCATTCACATGACTCTAACTCTGCAATTGCTGATACACCTCCTTGAAGTCTTCATCTTCTGAATATGCCTCTTTGTATGCATCATGGGTGAATGTCTCCATGTGGATAAGAGTCCCCAAAGTTGTAATCTTTGATGTGGGTGGCCTTAAAAGCATATCGACCAACTTATTTTTGTTGCCCTTCCTATACGTGATCACCAAATAAAACTATTGTAAAAACCCCATCCACTTGTAATGACTGGTCCATTGTAGCTTACTCTGGTGCTACAAGTACTGTAATGGATAGTGATATGTGTGGATTATTATCTCCTTTCCCATCAAATAGCGCTTCCACTTCTTCACAGCTTGCACCGTGACATAAAGCTCCTTGTTGTAGGTAGGGTAGTTAAGGACGGCCCAATGAAATAATTCATAATGGTAGCATACATGATTTCCTCCCTGCATCAAGAAAACTCCCATGGCATACCCACTCGCATTTGTCTCCACTTCAAAGGGTTGTTGCATGTTTGGTAACGCAAGAATTGGTGCTTCACTGATCTTCTTCTTTAGCTCTTCGAAAGCCTTTTGCTAACCTTTTCCCCACTAGAAACTCTTTCCACTTGTTGTTATGGAATGGAGCGGTGTTGCTACTACTGAAAACGAGGCTATGAATTTCCTCAGGTATTGTGTCACCCTATTGAAACTCTTGACCTCAGAAACATTAGTAGGCACCAACCCTTTCATGATAGCCTGCATCTTGGAAGGATCTATCCTCAACTCTCCTCCACCCATCACATAACCTAGATACACGAAAGACTGTTGTGTAAATTCACACTTCTTGAGATTTTCTAACAGCTGGTGCTTATTCAATGTTTCCAACACCTGCGTCAAATGTGAAATATGCTCCTCTCAAGTAGCACTATATACTAGTATATCATCTAGATATACAATAAAAAATGAATCTATTGAAGGTCGCAATATATCATTCATTAATTTCATAAATGTAGTTGGTGCATTACATAGTCCAAATGGCATAACTAACCACTCATACAAACCTTGCCTGGTTTTGAAGGTGGTCTTCCATGTATCTTCTTCTTTGACTCGAACCTAGTGATATCCAGACTTCAAGTCCAGCTTAGTTAAATACTTTTCTTGCTGCAACTGATCTAGCAGATCATCTATCCTGGGCAAGGGGTGTCTTTCTTGAGTGTGATTTTATTCAATTCCCTATAATCTATACACATCTGCCAAGTCCCATCCTTCTTTGGCACAATGATGATGGGTGACCCACATGGTGATGTACTCGGTCGAATGACACCCTGTTATAGCAATTGCTACAACTGTTTCTTCACCTCATTTGATTCTATAACAAACTGCCTGTACAGCCCAATATTTGGCAATAAGGAGTCAGGAAATCGTTGGATCTCGTGCTCCAATTCTCTCTTAGGTGATAACCCTTTAGGCTCTCGGAACACATTCTTGTATGTCTGTAAAAAAATCCTCCAATTATTGTTTCTATTTCTTATAACACCCCTCCAGGGATGCCTTGCCTCTTATTGACTCCTCTTCAGACTAACTTTCTCTTAAAAATAATAAAACATACTTCTTGCTAGAACTGATCAATTTCTTGGCTTGGTTGGCACTTACCATTGAAATTTTCGACTTGCCTTTATGCACATTGATGATGAACGATTTTCCATCCTTGATGATCTGGTACTGTTTAAATCTCCTCATGAATATCTCATCACGCATGTACATGTATGGAATCCAAAACATGACTCCACATACATCAAGAGGAACCACATCCAGATCTACATCAATAAAATCAGCACTGATAGCAAATCTATTTTTTCATTATTTTGTTACCTCTAGCTCTGCATCCTTATTTACCCATCCTAGTGGATATGGGTTTTGGATGGTCACAAACTTCCAGCTCCAACTTCTTGAACAACTCTGTTGCAATTAGATTTGCTTGTGATCCTAAGTCAAACAAAGCATCAATCTTTGTCTTCTTGACCTGTATCTTTATATGGAATATTTTGTTCATTTCTTTCTCTTTATGTTGCTTAAGGCTACTCAAATTCACCTCCTTTTACACTGATGTACAGATGATATTCTCATCCATGTTCGAGTTTCTTTCAACTTGGTTTCTCGAATTAGTGGCCATGAGATTCTTCTTCTTATTATCATTTTTTCTCGTTCTTCGGGTTTAGCTCTGAATGCAACTTCCAGCACTTCTCCTTTGTATGGCCATCAATATTGCAGTGGTTGCTAGGATCTTTGCACTAGTGTGTTGTGGTTGCCGTCCTTTTATATTTTCCCCCTTTGTTCTTCTTCTTCCCCTCCTTAGAAGCTTCTTGTTTCTCCTTCTGCTTTGATCCACTTGATTGTACTCTTTTCAGACCTATGTTCTCCAAGTACGGTCCCTGTACACAAGCCTCGTCCACCGATTTGGGCTTGAACAACATCACCTACTCACACAGATGGTGGTTCAGACCCCCCAAATACTTGAGGAGTACATTTGGGTTCTTTTGAGAGATACCCAGCATTATAGCCATATTTTTGAATTATGTGGTGTACTCCTACATGCTTTGGCTTGACTTTTGACTGAAGTAATTCCACCGGATCCACTGGTCCTCCACATACCTGATGGGATAAAGTTGTGAGTTAATGAAGGTTTTGAAATCCTCCCACTTAGTCACTGGAGGTTCTCCCTCCAACCTCAGGGCTTTCGTGTGGCTCTCCCACCAAGTCAGTGCATGACCCTCTAATTTCAGTCATGCGAATGAGATCTTTTTCCCTTCCTCGATCTGATGGATGCTGAAATAAAATTCCAGTTGCTGCAACCAGTGGTTCAGATTCAAGGAATCGATATCACCATCGTATGACTTGATATCGACTTTTGCTTCCATTTTGAACAGGGATTGATTCACGACACTCGAACTGGGTTGATATTTTCTGGGTTCTTTCTTCGCCTAGCTCTTCGTATCTTCCCAATCTCTCGATCCCCCTTCTTATTTTTCCTCTGCATTCGAACCCTCATATTCTCCAAATATGCTTAGATTATTGGTTAGGGTTGCCATGATGAGGTTTACATTGTGGTTTATATCCGCAACTATTGTTCAAACTGTGAAAAGCTCACCTCTATAGGATTACGAGGTTCGTTTACAAATTCATCAGCCATGATTAGGGTTTTATGATTTTCGACTCCGCCAACCAAGATCCCCTGCAAATATCCACAAATACCCAAAGAAACATGGCTCAGATATGAAATGATCCGTAAACTGCCATGTATATTCCACTGGATAGTTCATCACAATAGATATAATAATATTATATTAAAACTCTGAAATTCTATTTATTTATTTATATATTTAAAAAAATGAAATTATTATTATTATTAATCAAATTTTATTTATATTTAATTGAATATATTTATTTTTAAATATTATTATTATATATTTATCAATGGCTTGTGTGATAGATACAAATGAAGCCTTCGGCGTATATCAACCACATCCTTTTGGATTCCTTCCTTTTGCATCTTAACAATCAATCTAATTCCATTAAGTTCACAATGTAGACTGAGGTTAATGATAGCCTTCAATTCCTTGATGTTCTTATCTCTAAGAAATGGGATGGTTCATTTTCTCATCAAGTTTTTCGTAAAAAAACTCACACTGAGAAATACCTTCATGCAACTTCTCATCATCATCTGGCTCAAAAGTTGGGTGTCCTCAACACACTAGCTACCTGAGCTTTAAGGATATCTGATGAAAGTCACTTTGAAGAAGAAAAATACCTTCTCCTAAAAGTTTTTGAAGACAATGGTTATTGCAAACTCATAGGTCTCAAGGCTTTCCAAACATCTAGCTTAGGACCTATGCGTAAGAAGGATCACGAGGATTTAGTTAACTTTGCTAATCTTCCTTTAATTCTCTGTACCACTGATAAAATTTATCGTGTTCTTAAGAATAATAAATTTCATTCCACCTTTAAACTTCTTAACACCATCCCTAACTCCCTAATATCAGTCAAAGATCGTGTGGACCCTAAGGATTCTAAGGGTGTTTACTTAATCACTTGCTCTTGTGGAACACCCTACATAGGAGAAATGGGTCGATCGATCAAGCACAGGATTCAGGAGCACACCATAGACAACATTTTTATTTATTTATATATATTTGTAATTAACTTTCTTGAATAAAGTATTCATTGTTTTATTAACTCTTTTACTATATTTTTTTAGTCTTTTTGGTAATTTTTCTTTTCACTAACTGTACTTTTATTTTTTTAAATTTTCTTATATTTTATTTATTCCTTTTATTTTTTGTATTTAACATTTAGATCGAATTTTGAATTTTTGGATTGACTTTCTAACGTTTAATTTGGGAATCTTTGGGGAATATCTACAATATTTATTTTCCTTATTAGATCAATTCCTCCATATTTGTCGTGATGATGAACTCCAATAGTGGGTTGGAACGTTTAGATCAAATTTTGACTTTTTGGATTGACTTTCTAATGTTTAATTTGGGAATCTTTGGGGCATCTCTACACTATTTATTTTCCTTATTATATCAATTCCTCCATATTTGTCGTGATGATGAACTCCAATAGTGGGTTCGAAACGTTGACACCAAATAACTGATATGTGATTACTTCAAAAGAATTTGTTTTCAATCACGACGAATCAAAAAAGTTTGATTTGACAATATTACTACTATTATCAATTAATATTTTTTTTCTCTGCAAATACTAACTTCTATTAACTGTAAGGCAAAATATTTTTACATAGTGTCGAGGCTTGGAAGCACTCGACAGAACAGAACTGCTCCTTTACAGACATAAGCTGGGGAAACCAGTTACAAAGATCAAGAAACCAGATAACAAACATAAAGAGAGACATGTGTTTTCGAGAAGGAGAACTGCGCCAGCACAGAAACATAAAAACATTGCAACCCAGCATATAATGTGTCACCAAATTCCCATCTGGGAGCCAAAAAATAGTAGGACAATTGCATTGAAACTTGACCACGATCCTGAAACAGAAGCCGAAACAAAAAGAGACAGTCCCAAGTGGCGCTACTTCTCCTTTGTCGGGTCATGGTTCTTCTTCTCAGCCAGACCTATATCAACAGTCTTCAGACCTTCATTGCCGCTCAAATCGCTGCCAGGGATTGCCATGGCATGGTCTGCCTCGCCATGAGTCCCGTCCTCAGCCGCAGGTCCTGTATCTTCAAGGGGAGGAAGATCTTTGAGAAAATCCTCCTGTTCAGGCTTCTCATTTTTCCAATTCTCCATGCTGTCTTTGTCCGAGGAATGCTCACTGCTTGGGGAAGGATCAGGGGCGATGCAGGCCAAAGGGGAGACTAGGTTTTCCTCTTCCGAGAGAATAATGGTGATGTGAGCAGTGACCAGGGGCCTATGCAAATTACTTTGGAATTTAAAGTGCGTGGTTTGGAAAGCACTGTTCGGGATAGGCTTACGACCAGAACTTACAGAAGGCCCAGCTTCATGGACGGGGAGGGATTGAAGGGTTCCGGCGCAGTTTCCATGGCATGACCGACTCGAGGATGCAAGCGACTGTCACGATGCCCCCGTCAACGCTTCCGCTTGCCCGAGCGAACCATGATGACAAACAGGAGGTAGGGCACAAATGGATTATGGACGGGATAACCAATAGGACGAAGTCGATTGAGGCGAGAGGGATGCCCCACAAAGCTTGCAACCGACAATGAAATATAACAGAACTTACAGACGACCACAAAACTTGCAGACAACAACACAATGCATGAATCCAGAACAGGGGAGAAATTACCCTTGATAGAGTTGGCTTGGAGCTCGCAGCAGTGAACCGGAATTAAACCATCACTAACAGCCTCCGCAGACCAGGTTCCGTTACCGCGCGACTGAGCACAAGGCATGGTGAAAGAACGATGGAGTGGCATGATTATAACAAAAGGAATGTTGCATCGATCAACGCAGAACATAAATGCAAATCCGCCAACCGATCCAACATTAATAGCCTTTCCTTGCTCACATGAGTTTACGTTCCGAGAGGCCACGCTGCTCTGCATCTGGCAGTATCGGGCATTAATTCCTTGCATGGGGAACGGTAAGGTCGGTGATGCCACCCGGATCCGGGAGTATTTCTTCGATCTCAGGCATTTCCTTCTGCACAAGATTATTGAAGTCGAGGAGTTGAGATTCAGAGATTAAATTTGCGGGTGATCCAACATGTAGATGCCGCCCACAATCAACTCCCATATTAGCCAAGAGGTCTGCAACTTTGTTCCCGTCCCTCCGTATGTGTTTCAAGGAGATCGCTCTGTGGGAGGAAAACCAGCGCTCAATATGCAGTAGCCGTTGAGCCATTCTCCAACTGTTACTGATCTTGGAGGAGGGGGATCCCTGTAGAATTCTCGAGACCATCTGGATGAGGATTTGAGAGTCTCCCTCTATTAAGAGCGGGAAGAGATTCCTATCTTGCGCTAAAAGTAGCCCCTGCCAAAGACCTTCTAACTCTGTTGAGTTATTGGTGTCCCACCCTTGTGAGCCTAAGAAGGTTATGATATTAGCTCCCTTATAATCTCTGAAGATCCCTCCAAAGCCAGAATTCCCTGGGTTACCCTTTGATGCACCATCAAAATTTAGCTTATACATGTTCCTGGGGGGAGGGAACCATTTCGCCGTTGAGGGACCTCTCAGAGGCTTTGTTCCTTTGATCAGTTGTTCTTGCTTTCTGTGGAAGTTCCAATTATTCCAGATTGTTTGTTCCTGAGGGAGAGTGGGGAGATCCTCTTGGTACCATGTTTTTAGAGATATGGTTTCTTCAATGTTTTGATTAATGATTTTCCATATGTCATCCAGCGGTCTGGATTGATTTTTGAAAATTCTACCATTTCTCTCCTTCCATATGGCCCATATCACAAATCCTGGGATGAGCTTCCAGAGAAAGTTCAAGATCTTGCTTTGAAAGGGGTGGGGGTCCCAGTTGCGTATTGTAGCAGTTATATCTCCATTGGCTCCTCCTTCTTTTTGACAACGGAAGTTGATTTTTTGCCAGAGCTTGTGTGCCAACGGACAGTAATACATGAGGTGTTCAATGGTTTCCTCTTCCTTTTTACAGTTGGGGCATATGGAGGGGCCACTGAAGTTTCTTTTTCTCAGATTGTCCCATGTGAGAATCCTCTTGTGACAGAGGAGCCAAAGAAAGGTAGACACTTTTGGCCAGATGGATGGATCCCATATTTTGCTCCAGAGCGGGTCGAGCCTCATTTGTTCCTTGATAAGTATATTGTAGGCCTCTCTAGCGGAATAGGTTCCCCTTTCTTCATATCCCCATCTGAGAATGTCTTCTTCCTCAGAGTACTGTATTTTCTATTATCAATTAATATTACTATTATTATCAATGAATATTAATAATAGTAATAGTAGTAATAGTAGTAATAGTAGTAATAGTAATTAATAATAATAATAATAAGGAGGTCATCAACCCCACCCTAAAAGATCAAAAGTATCTCTCTGTTTTAACTAGCTCAAAGAAGAAAATTAATATAGCCAAGATTAGATTGAACTCTCATGAGATCCATAGTGAAACGGGTCGTTGGGCAGTTCCTAAAACTCCATGGATCGAAAGGTTCTACCATCTCTATGAGAATACAAATATCGAGGATGAAAATCACTTCCTCTTAGAGTGCCCCGCGTACAACCACATTAGATCTCAGTTTCAAAATCTTTGTTGCAATACTGACCTTCCTAGCCTTTTACAATGTCAAAATTACTGTGAGCTCGGGAGGCTTCTCTCCAAGCTTTTTGAGCATAGGAATAAAATCTTAAATCAAATAAATAATTCGTTTCTTTAGGTCCGATAGACCAAAATTTGGTCTCAGTGGACATTAACCATCATCATCATCATCTATAATCATCATAATAATCATTATTTATATCAACCATATTTACTAATGTGGTTGTGCAAGTAATATTTCAATTGCGTGCTTAAATAAACCATTTTAATATATATATATATATATATATATATATATATATATATATATATATATATATATATATATATATATATATCTATATCTATATCTATATCTATATCTATATCTATATCTATATATATATATATATATATATATATATAGAGAGAGAGAGAGAGAGAGAGAGAGAGATTCATGTGCAAAGATAAGAAGTAATTGAAGGTAAAAAGTTTAAAAGTATTTAAAAATATTAAAAAAAAAAGAGTCTTTTCCGTAGAAATCACATAGAAGAAAATTTTGCTTGACAAGTTTCGAACTAGCTAGCGTAGTTCATCTTTAGGGCAAGATGATGTAGAGACCAAAAGATCATATAACGACTAGTTTATAAAAAATGATATTTTAATAATGATTATTAAGATCAAATATTATTGCTATAACCACCGACTAGTTTAAGAATAATAATATTATAATTTATAATAATAATAAAGATAAATAATAATAATAATTAAGAAAGATCAAGCGTAAACATTAATAAGAAAATAATTAAATATGGACAATATAATCTATAAATAAAATATCCTAATGCTCATGTGAACTAAATTAGTTCAATGTCAACAATTTACAAATTAAATATATGATGTAAAATAATAATAATAATAAAATGTATATATATTATATAAAGTAATTGAAAATTTAAATTCTTATTGTTATAGCATTTCAACTATCATTATTTTACATTTTGAATTTTGAATGGAACAAATATTTGTTGAATTACATGTTTAATCTATTGTATTCCATGCATTGAAGACATTTTTAGGGGATTGAATACATTTATGCATTTTAATATATATATATATATATATATATATATATATATATATATATATATATATATATATATATATATGGGTTAATTTTGAATGGAGCAAATATTTGTTTGGAATTACATGTTTAAGATATTTTATCCCATGTATTCAAGGGATTTTTAAGGGATTGAATCTAGTTATGTATTCAAAAATGCAATTTAAAAAATTAAGATATATATATATATATATATAGAGAGAGAGAGAGAGAGAGAGATCTTAACCATCATCTATTAAGTCCCTAGAGAAATGAAATCTTTTGAGGTGCAATTTTTTTAAGTTTTGAACTATAAAAAGGGTTAGGACATCAAGAGATTTGATCCCTCTTGGCTCTATCTATATCTGTGATTAAGATGGATCTAAACTGGTTGTATAACAGTTCAACCCGCAAGGAGCTAATAATGGGTTTGGAGAACCTCCTTTTCCATGGTAGGAGAGGAGACAACCACTGTAGTTTTCATTCGAAGAGAGACAGGCATTAGATGACCGTATTTTATAGCAAGATGGAAGAGATATTCGTAGGGATTGTTACCCAACTACAATAGATTTCCCACAATTGGACACCCTAGAGGCCCAGGCGGAATCATGTGATAACTCACCATCCTGCACAAATTCAACAACAAGAATATGATGGTGGAGGTAAACATAGAAATATGTAACAAATTTTGTTTTTGGAAATAAAAGCTTGTTGTTTCTTTCCTTTGAAAAAAAAGAATGTGATGGTGGAGGTGATCCCTAGAACATAATACCATGTTACCAATGTAATATCCATTGAGACCAAATATATGCAAACAAGGTAAATCAGAAACCATGCAAAGAAAAGAGAGCTATGGTACATCTGTTTGCACTAAAATAAAATCATCCCACAAGTTATATATAATATAAAAATGCACGCCGAAGAGGTTCCTAAGACGGGCTTCTAACCCTATATTTTTCTGTTAGTTGTATTCATAACCATTTCAGAGGAACAATGATAACAAAGACACACACCATAATAATACACATAAGCGTGATTTATCTTGGAAAACTCTAATAAGAGAAAATCCACTCGACAATAGATCTATTATTATTTTTAGCAAAGGCAATTAATAAATCTTTTTTCATGGCCAATAAGCCAATCAATTCTTGGCTTAACCATATTGTTTCATGGCTACATTAAATCTTTCATTATTTTCCTTTTTGGGGTTTAAACTTATATTGTGAATATTTATCATGTGTACTGTTGTAGTTGTACATTTAATTGAAACAAATTTCATGCCTTCTTTTAATCAGGTTTGTGATTAATACATGCATATTATTTATGCATATGACAATGAATAAAAAACAATAGGTTTTATTCAATTTCTACCACAATTTTATTAGGGTGGATGACCCCCCTCATCTACTCAACCATGAATGGTATGGGTAGAGATGAATGGAATAGAAGGAAAATGCATGTGCTTAGATATTTCATGGTAATGAAGGCTCCATCCACTCAATGGGTTTGGCACAAATACAAGCCCGCATACATGGATAGGTAATTAGGTCTATTTGACATTCACCAAGAGGATCAACAATATTTTCTTTGAAATTTTACTTTCTTCTTTCATGTTAAAAACTCAATCAGACAAACATGGGTGTTTCAATTAATATAATCGCATGCTCAGACTAAACCGGAATATACCATGGCCATTGGAGTAAGTGTAACCATTTGTGTTTATGGAAATATAAAAGGAGCTACTACACTCCTCCCAACTAATGAACTATTATCTCAGGAATTCCTCCCAAGCTCCAAACTCCTTTTCTGTCAGGAAACAAACCAGTAGCTTTCAAAATTTTACGTCCTCAAGCCCTAGTAGTCCTGCTAAATCTGGGCTAAAAGAATTTTATTTTATGTAGGTTCGGTCTTTCTCTCCCACTAAAACCTCACTCTTCATATTTTTTGAAACATTATGTGCATACAACTTCCCACTTATCATTTCTAATTGATATAACATGTTCTTTGTCATAGGAAACTTTGCAACCAGAGTTTTATTTTGATGAAAAATTGTGTAAATAGTGTTGTGAAACTTAACATCATAGACATGAGAATCTAACTGACCAACGCTCAACAAATTATGCTTGAAAATGGGTACATAGTAAACATCATGAATAATATTCACCACATTTTACTTGGTTAGTACTAAAACAATACCTTTTCCTGAAGCTTTGACTTGATGATCATCACCCAAACCAATGATAGAAGTGAAAGATGTATCAAGATAAGAAAATAAATCACTATGACTAGTCATATGATTACTACACCCACTATCAACCAACTAGATATTCTTGTTAGATACTTGCTCAGTGACTTGACGTGAGAGAAATAAAGCCTTAGATGTTTCACATTTAGTATTTAAAAGATTGGCTTTATTTCTACTTAAACATATTGCAATTTTTGACATTCAGATTTATAATGGTCATACCTTTTACAATAGTGACATTGCATTTTTGACTTATCTGTCGAATTATGACCACAATTGAGTTGAGGCTGCTCTGAATCTGCTACCTTTGGTTTATCCTCTGTCTGAGATTGCCCTCTACCTTTTCCTTTCTTTCCACAAGAACCTTTGTCTTTACCTCTGTCCATTGAAACTTTAGACTTGAAAGCATGTTCTAAAGTACCAACATCCAAATTAATTCTTGCTTCATGAGATAATAAGGAACCTGTTAATTCTTCCACGAAAATTTTTGTTAAATCATCAGACTCAAGAACAATCTCTATCATGTCAAATTTCTTTGGCAAAATTCTTATAACTTTTTCAACAACCCTTTGATCTTGTAATTTCTCGTCATTCATTTGAAGCTTTTTAACAACACCCATAACTCTAGTCATAAAATTATCAATAGTTTATGATTAAGTCATATTGAGGGTTTCAAATTGATTTCTAAGGGTTTGTAATTTCACAAATTTCACCTTTTCATTACCTTGATAGAATGTTTTAAGAATATCCCCAATTGCTTTAAAATTCTTTGCACCAGTTATTTTGGGAAAAATAGAATCATCTAGAAAATTCAAAATGCAAGATTTATCTTTCCCTTCTTTTTGTTTATGTTCCTCTAATTATTTTCATTGAGAAAAATTCATAGGAGCAATAGAATTTGAATTAGGTTTTGTGAACCCTCATTCAACATGATCCCAACAACCTAAACCTTGCAAACAAGCTTGCATCTTTAAAATCCAAAAATCATAATTGTTTCCACTGAACATTAGTGTTGGAATTGAAAACTGTCTTGAAGACACCATTCTTCAAATAAAAATGCAATAGACGAATCCAAAGAAAATATAAATGTTCTCTGAAAAAATATAAATGGATGATCCTAACAAATAGATTTTTTCGCAATTAAAAAAGCCCTTAAACACCATCTACAAATCCCAAAATTAAAATGGAAATGGAACTAATATATTCAACTTAAGGAACTAACTATGGAAGATAAGTGGCTGAACTTCGACTGGACGAAGAAATGGCATGAACAAAAACAACTACTTTAATGGTGGAACTGCTGTAATCGTGGAAAGTAATATTAAGTTATTGTAAAATGGAACTTACAAGTTGTAAAGGTGAACCTCCGCTCGACGCTTTCTACTCCTCTGTTCCTCAAACTAGCTGCTCCACACTCTCTGCTCTGAACTTACTCTGGAGAATTAGCTGCTCGACACTCTCTGCTCTGAACTTACTCCGGACTCCGGACAAGGCATTTGTAGACCACCGTGGATGCCTCTGCATATGCAAACAGCTGGCACTTGTAGGATGCACGACACTGCATGCAGGACACGGAGAACAAGTACCAAAAACTTAGGACAAACTAAGTTGTGCTTTTGATAAAATGTTCAGCTCAGAAATATGAGGAAACTTTGGATAACAAAAACTTTTCATCTCCGAAAACTTTGGATATCTTATTTTTACGCCGAACATAATGTCTTGAAAGCTGCGAAGCCCGCAATAAGACCCCCAACTTTGTTGTCCAATAAAAAATTACATAATAAATTTTATATTATTTTCTACTATGAAAACTTTGGTTAAAGTTGTGATGCACAACGATATTTTTTGGTCAAACAAGAGATTAATACGCGGTCAACGCACAATCGATCGCTAAGAGTCCCAGGCAGGGACTAATAACAGTCGTGGGTAGGCTATTCACACACAGTTGGTCGAAAGACTACAACAAAGAGCCAACTCTGTCACATACAACCCTAAAATTTACGTGCTCACACTAGGGGCTTAACCTCTTCATGGATATGAAGACAACGAGGATCTGCTCACCTTCACAAAGAATCAATTGCCGACAATCAATTATAACCATAAGCAGCACCTACAAACAATGCCTAGCAATCTGATTGAGCTACGAATAGGGGCAGCTGCAAGATGGTGTTGTAGTGGCACAACAATACTCATACCTCAACACACACAAAGAAAAATGAAGAAAATGGAGGAAACAGATGCCCTATAGCTTGGATACCATGATAAAATATGGACAGAGAAACAAGACATGAATTATGGTATCAAAATCACTCCAAAAATGTTTTTCATTACAGTCCAATGTATACTTCTATTTGATAGTTATAACTCCACAAACAGACTAATTGACCCAATAACAACTAATTACCTATGTAAACAATTAAGTAGACTCAAGATTGACTCATAACAAGAATGTGTTTCGCTCCAACAATATTTCTTCATCCACCCATTTCTGTAATGATAATTCTGGTGGTAGGGAAATATTTTTTAAAAATGGAGGATTTCTTTCTCTATATAATTGTGACATTTGTCACCTCAAAACTGTCCTTTCTTATACTACAATTGATTCATAACCACTTTTTGGTAGTTGGGAGGTTGAATACTTACATGGAGACTCCTGTTATATTTCCAATTAAACAAATAAGTTCAAAGTAATATTGTATTCATAGCACTATGTTAAAATTTACATCTATCAGTCAACTATCAGTCAACCACCGCACACCCAATATTTCCACAATGTTTACAAATAATATAAATAATAATGTTTACAAAAGAAATTGCACTAGGGTATCACAAAATCTTTTTTGGATTTCAAGGAAAATTCACAAAAATAATATACCTAAAAATGACAAAAAAAAAAAGAGTAAAACAATGAAACTAGTTCAAACATTTTAACCACAACACTTGTTTTTTTCAATTGCTTTATGTGATATATATACATAATTTTTTGAAACAATATATAATATATACATGGTTGACATTAAAATATTTTACACATTTTATTTATGGGTTACATTGTCCAAATTAAAATTATTATTATTATTATTATTAAGTATATGTCAATATTACTTAATCCCACATATTAAAATATTTTGTTAATGACTTATATTGATTTTTGTATTATTATGAATATTTTCAAATGTGAGATATTAATTTTATATTAAAAATTGAATGAATTATATTTCTCCCTATTATTATTGTACTCTCCAACCCATTATGGTAAAGATGTTGTAGCCTAATGTAATGTAATGCAAACATTTTAACTTAATCAAAATAAAAATAAAAATAATCTTATGATTCTTTTCTATTTAGAGAATAGGAAAAAAATAATATCAATATTTAAATATTTGTAAGCTTACAACGTTTCAAATTTATAAAATATTTTAATCTTTATTTTTAGATAAAGAAATTTATTCAAACCAAATGTAAATGTAAAATTTGTATTACACTTAAAAATATAATACAAAATAAAATAACTGAAAAATAATACAACAAACCCTTTTTACGTTTACCAAAATCTTATGGATTGAATTGTTTTCATTCTATACACTCTTATAACAGTGGCTAAGAGGGATCATTTTGGGATTAATAAACATAGATTTCTCTAAAGAATGGAAATTCAAGATTTCATCTAAAATATTCATCCCTATTTTTGAAGTATTCTTTTATGAATTGTTTTATTTTTATGACAATGCATACTTTAGTATTTTGATAAAGGAGATGCTTATATAGTTAACATTCAGTGTCATAGGCTACTCATTGGATACATCACAATTATATAACACGACCCAACTGCTGCTTAGCAAGCCACGTTCGACTTGCATGTGTTAAGCATATAGCTAGCGTTTGTTCTGAGCCAGGATTAAACTCTTTTTTGAGTATGATCTATTTTGAGCATCAAATGCCCCTCACCCATATGAATGAGTGAGCGACCCCTAAATAATATAGGGCATTTCGAATGCCGGTTTCATATTCATATATTATATATGTCATTACGGTCATGATCGAATTCATGACGATCTCCCTAACAGGTCTAGAATGAGAATAATTCATTTTTTCTTTTATATATTTAAAATAAGATTAATTCACTCTTTAAAGTTGTGTCAATAAAAGATTAAAGACTCCTATAAAGTTTCACACTAATAACTATTAAAAAAAAATACTTTAACAATATATTTATTTACCAACTATTCTATAAATAGACCTGCCATAAATTTATAATTGACATAATAAAAAGCCATCCAAATTTCACCCATGTATCAATATAAAAAATGTGAAAGGAATATTTCAAAAAACTTTTAAATGGATGGGAGAGGGCCTACCAAATTTGAACAATGATATCGATATGAATCTGAAAAGACTATTACTATTTACTATTTACTGGCCTCAAAAAACTCGCAATCAAGACTTGGGATATTACATGGACCAGTTCTATCATGATAAGATAACTCGCATTAAAACGGAACAGGGCGTTGTTTTTAGTTGAATTTAGGAAATAATTTTTGGTTAATATTAATTTATTTATTTATTTATTATTGTAATTCAGGATGCCAAAAATCGAGACAGTGTGTGGATTCCACAGAGTGTATTATTTAATTTTTTTATTTTAACACATTTTTATCAAATGTTATATAAGTTTTAAAAATAATATAATAATGCTTAAATTTTATGGAGAAATCATATAGATAACAAAATGTCGAGGCATTTCGATCTAGATTCAAAACGTGCTTACCCTTTATTATCTATATAATTTCTCAGAAAAATTTCAGCATTATATCATAAATCACATAAACATACAATTTGAAATAATATAATAATTTTTTCTTAAGCTTTACTAGATCTTATAAATCTAATTGTTTTTATTTTATATATTCTATTAACACTCGTTAAGATAGATTATTTTGAGATTAAGAAATACAAGTTTTTTCATGAAAAGAAATATAAAATTTATCTTTAAGAAACTTATCAGATAACCAACCTTGACTTTCCTGAGATGCTCATTTGGACATATTACAATCATCCAATATATTTAAAAAGAAATTAATTTATTTATTTTTAATTAAAAATTATATTCATATAATAAAATTGAGTAAAACATCAATAGAATCTCAAACCAATAATCATTATAAAAAAATATCTTCACAATATAATTATTCACCAACTATTTTACACTTATAAAAATTTAAAAACTTTAATTTTAAACTTTTAAATTTTATAAACCTATATATAAATAATATAATTATAATATAAAATACAAAATAGAATCAATTTTTGTTTGAAAATGTAATAACATATCCATTCTCATCAAATTTCAAAAGGATGTGGAAAATAATGAATGGCTTAAAAAATGGATCACTATAAATCTATTATTGGCCTATGATAAAGACATCCATACCAAGGAAATTTAAAGCATGCTATCATTACAAAAATGGATGTGTGGAGAAGATGCCAAATATCAACAATGATGTCGACATGAATCTCAAAAGATTATCACAAGGAAGACTTTGGATATCACATGGAACAAACACAGAAGACTTTGGGTATCACATGGAACAAACGCAGTTACGTCTGTCAGGACACGTCAGTAGAGATCCGGTGGCAGGCGTGGCGTAGGCATTGTTTCCAAGGGCACTGCCTTTTGCATGACCACCCCAAACTTCTCGGTCATGTCCACATGCTCTGCAGTCATGCCCTTGGGAGGTGCCCAGTCAAATGAATGGAGGAGAGAAGCCAAGACCAGATGAATTATCCGACTCGCTAACGGAAGCCCCACGCACATTCTCCTACCTGATCCGAACGGTAGGAGCTCGAAGTGTTGTCCCTTGAAATCCACACTACTCAGCTTGCTATCCATAAATCTCTCTGGTACAAATTTCGAAGGCTCATTCCATATGGAAGGGTCCCTTCCGATGGCCCATACGTTCACGATTACTTGGGTGTCTTTGGGTATCAGGTATCCCCCAATTTCACAAGCGGTAACTGCTCTGTGTGGGAGAAGCAGAGGACCTACCGGGTGCAGTCGTAACACTTCTTTTACGACTGCACAAAGGTAAGGAAGACTCTCGGTGTCACTTTCCTCCACCCTTCGGTTACGGCCAACAACCTGGTCCAACTCGGCCTGGGCTCGTTTCATTTTCTCCGGATTGTGTATGAGTTCTGCCATCGCCCACTCCATTGTCTTCGCAGTGGTGTCAATTCCTGCCCCAAATATGTCCTGCAGCAAGCAAGTAAACATCAGAGGAATTGACATTGACATTATTAATTGGATTAGTAAACTTGAACAAGTTTAAAATAGTATACTATCTATTACAGTTAAGTAGCTTCTGATATGCATGACAGTAAATTCATTGCTTCTCATGTCCAGCAGAACATCCAAGAGATCCTTCGCGCCATCGTTACCGTCCATGGTTTTGCCTCTTTTGACCAGGCGGTCCTCCATGAATTTGTCCAGAATACGGAATACCCTTTCCATATAGATTTTTGTGTTATGTCCAACACCCTGAGGATCCAACCGCTGAAGAAAGGGGAAATAGTCCGCCAAATTGGGAGTTCCTAAACTCGTCATCATATTAGAAATACTATTTTTAAACTCTTCGAAGGCTAGAGAGTGGGAATCGAACATGTCCTTGCCAAAGGCCATGTTGCCTAATAGATTAACTGTAAAGTGGACCATATAATCTTCGATATTTATACTTTTCCCCTCTATACCTTCCTGCAGAATTCGCTGGATCGTTAACAATACTTGATCTCTTCTCAAATGTTGCAGAGTCCCTAGCCTCTTGACACTGAAGAGCTCTGTATTGGATATTCGTCTGAGCATACGGCAGTGAGATCCATATTGGGCCCAGACAAATGAGTATTTGTCGTGGGAAGCAGGCTTGACTGATTGTATAACAGTTCGCCCCGCAAGGAGCTGGTCATGGGTCTTGAGAACTTCCTTTGCCATGGCCGGAGAGGAGACAACCACTGTGGTTTTCATTCCAAGAGATACAGACATTAGAGGACCGTATTTTGTAGCAAGATGGAAGAGAGATTCGTTGGGGTTGTTACCCAACTGCAACAGATTTCCCACAATCGGCCATCCCAGAGGCCCGGGAGGAAGCCTGCCATAAGCCCTCCTCCACAAATCCAACACCAAGAATACAATGGCGGAAGTGATTCCCAGCACAGAATACCATGAAACCCATCCAATATCCATTTTGACCGTGTATACGCAAACAAGGTAATCGGCAACCGTTCAGAGAAAAGAGAGATACCAGTACATCTATTTGCGCTTAAATCAAATCATCCCACAAGTCATATACAACAGAAAAATGCGCGTGGAAGAGGTTCCTCACACAGGTGATATATTAAACAAGGAAATGCCTCTTGGAGGGGTTTCTCACACTAGATTTCTCAAACAAGTCATAATATATATACATCAAGCAGAAAAATGCGTATGGCACAGATTTCTCACGGGTTATGTATTGCTTGCTCACGCAAGCAATACATAAAACAAAAAAACGCATATCATATGGGTTGCTCGGTTGAAGTTCAATGAACGGTACACACGTAAGCGCGTATGGACGATGTAATCTTCAAATTCACGTTATACATACATAAATGTGTGTTCAAGATTAACGAGCGTCCTACGCCACTACTCACAAGGTCAACGAACCTCATCCACAACTCATGTTTATACTCTTTCTGTTCGCGTAGTCTAACCAGGCATAGGAATTGCTTGGAAAGTTATGGAAATTCCCGTCATATTTAGAGAATATCCGGCAAAGTTTTTTGTAAATCCAAGTTATAGTTGTTAAACTTCAAAATTTTAGGTGTCTTAGACGTTTTAGATGGTGCTCAATCTATTTCCACCATCAAAAACACAATTCGAACACTACCTCTACCAGATTTTTTGAAAAAAATTTCCCGGATTCCGGCTACTTTTGGCAGTCCGAGCAATTCCTTGGTTCATTAGACGATTCCCTTTCTGTTTTTTCAAAAACTCATGTTTAGGCAAATATGCCTCCTTTCTTTGAATCAGTGCACTTCCAAATTTCGTCTACCTTTTTCACTATAATTTGACAATGGTGTTTTTGGTGGCGGTGGGATGACTCTTCCACTTCATTGGCATGTGTTTAACTGTATTCATTATGGTCTTCAGTTACAGGCAGAATGGTGGGCATTTAAGTTATGGGTAGAGTTTTTGGAAAAAAATATGATAGGCTTTTCTCTACCATTATTCTTCTTCTGCTCGAGGTCTCTCTAGTGAAATCGTCCTAAAATCATCCACGTAGGAGAAGGGCTGAGGGCAAGGCGAGGCTCAATTTGACAGGATTTATATCTGAGGGTTTTTCTTTTTCTTTTCTACGACTCACGTTTACAGTAGTAGCATCTGGAAAATGGCGTCATAAGAGAACTCAAAAATGGTGTCACAAGAGAGCTCAAAATTGCAAGAGGAAGGGAGTGCGACAGAGAAGTGTCGAAAAGCCCCATTCACTGCTTGAACAACTGCGGCTTCTTTGGGAGCAGCACCACCATGAACTTGTGCTCCAAGTGCTACAGAGAGCTTAACGTCAAACAACCTTTGTTTGCTTCTCACTTGAAACCCCAGCGATCGACACTTGAAAAACTAAATGTGAAGCACCCATCTATTCCACTTCTCGCGGTGTGCGTGCCCTCAAGTAGCGACACCTCGAAGGTGGAAGTGATGAAATGTGACAACAAGACATGTAATTATGGGTAAAATCTTAGTAATTACTACTAGTTAGTTTTGTAAATTAGTTTTGTAACGAGATTGCTAACGAATAGGAGTTATGTAATGGAGGAGAGGCTCATATGAAATTGGTGAATGCCCGAGAGGTTATATCATGGAGAATCAATCTTGATTAATAAATATTTCCAATCCCTTGCCCTGTGAAAGTTTCCTTAATACACTGTAAAGGTTTTACCACGTAAAGATTTTGTGTTTACTTACGTGATTTTCAGTTTCCATTCTGTTTTCATTTCATCTCTTTCTTGCTTAATAAACTGCTCGAACCATCAGGAAGCAGTAGCAGTAGTGGAGACGGCCATTAGCACCGCCCCATCCAGCTCGACAGAATAGGAGGTCGAGAAACGTGAACAAGATGAGGAGGAACATCTGAGGAAGAGCAAGAAGAGGTGTTTTGCATGCAACGGGCGGGAGGGGCTGACGGGCTTTAAATGTCGTTGTGGTGAGATTTTATGCACTCAACACAGATACTCTAATATGCATGACTTCTCTTTTGAGAACAATGCCGCCAAACAAACAACCAAACGAAACCTTGGCATCCTCTGCAGCTTCACGCATCCAACATCCAACCTCTCCAAAGAAGTCAAATGTTCCACACCAGGCAGCCCTCGTATCACATTGTATTGACAAACATTCAACGTACTCACAGAAGTCAAATGCTCCAAACCTTGAAGCTTTAGTAAATCACAACATCCACTGAAATCAAGTATCTGGAGCTTTGTAAGTTGCCCCAACTCTGGTATTCTCTGAAGCTTATCGCACTCACTAACATTCAATAGTATACAGTGACATTTAATAATATTCGAAGCTTTGTGAGCTGCCCCAACCCTGGTATGCTTTGCATCTTCTTGCATCTACTAATATTCAATGAGTTCAAAGAAGTCAAATGTTCCAACCCTGACAGCGTATGTATCTCACTGCATCCACTAACATCTAGTGTTTGGAGCTTTATGAGCAACCACAAGCCTATTATAATTTCGAGTTTCTTGCATCCCCTAATATCCAATACCTCCAAAGAAGTCAAATGTTCTTCCACACCTTGTATCTCACAAAAATCGCCAACATATAGTGTTTGGGGGTTTGTGAGCTGCCCAACCTTGGTATGCTCTGGAGATTCTGGCATCTACTGACATTAAAAGTCTCCACAGAAGTCACACGTTCCAAGCCTGGTAGCGTTTCTATCTCACTGCATCCACTAACATCTATGCTCTGGAGCTTCTTGCATCCCCTAACATTAAAAGTCTCCAATGAAGCCAAACGTTCCAAGCCTGGCAGCATCTATATGTCACTGCATCCACTAACATCTAACATTTCGAGCTTTGTTAGCTGCCACAACCCTGGTATACTCTAGAGTTTCTTGCACCAACTAACATTAAAAGACTCTAAAGAAGTCAAATTTTCCAAACCTGGCAGCGTTTGTATCTCACTGCATCCACTAACATCTAGTTTTGGGAACTTTGTGAGATGCCCCAACTCTAGTATGCTCTGGAGCTTATGATATCCGCTAACATTAAACTTTTCAAAAGAATTCAAATGTTCCAAATCTGACAGCATTTGTATTTCAGGACATCCATTAACATCAAGTGTTTGGAGCTTTGTGCGCTGGCCCAACCATGGTATGCTCTTGATATTCTTGCATCCCCTAACATCCAACGTCTATCGTGTATGGGGTCATGTTTCCCTCAATATAGAAATAGAGATTTTTACATTGTAGGAGAGAGCTATGGAGGTACATAAATTTATCCTGTATTCAGTATTTAGTCTTATGTTATGAAAACAATGGATTAACTCAAGTCTAGAGCTAACAGACCTCTGCTGAAGCTCGTGTGTATCATCGTGATACTTCTTTTGTGTATTGAGGACTCGGAAACAGGGCAAGGTCATCCTTGTTATCAAGTCCAATTGTTGGGTTGATGTTTGACTAGACAATGCAAGGAATATGCTCTTGACTTATTCACCAATTCTTTATCCCTGGCAATTTGATGATGAGCAATGTTGAATTGGAGATGAGTACCCAACATTTTCCACTACATTGCCAAAATTGGCTCAATAATTTGGTATCTGTTTTTAGAGATGATATAGTTGGGGAATTTGATTTAGTCAAATAACCTCATTGAAGAAGACATAGTCTAAGTGATTCATCTCTTCTTTTTGGAGCACAATATTGTTTGTAATGTGATGTCATTACAAAGATAACACAATTTCCAAAGTCCAGGTTCAGTGAAATAGGAATTGAGAGTTTGACTTGTTGAATTGTGAGTTTGACTCGGATTGGCAGTCAAACTTTTTTCTCCTGTTAGGGCTCATTCAATTTCATGGTTAACAAGTTTGACTTGGCCGGTAAACTATATCTCCCATAAAAAGGGTACCATTTGCTCATTTTTTCATGATTTTACCGCCAAGCTTTTTCATGATTATTTTATCTTTCCAATTAGTTTTCCAAGCAAAGTCTCGTAATTATGAGTAAGCTTGTCATTTGAAAATTGAAAATTTAGAACATGTGCTTGGTAACTTTTGCATTGATACAATACGAGTGTCCATTTAAAAAAATTCATTAAACATTCAGGATGATTCAAATCAAATATTATTTCAGTAACTTCCTTTTAATTGTTCCTTCTCTCAAGCTCAATATTATCTCTCTGTGCAAATTTCATGTTTAAATATTTTCATTTCAGATTGCAACATTGATAGCAGTATATGCACACTGGGGATTTTCTTCCATAAAAGGCATCAGATGGGGATGGGCTGGAGTGATATGGCTTTACAGTGTGGTATTATATGTTCCTTTAAAGTTTAGATATAATCAATTTTTCAGTGTGTTACACTCTGAGTGGACAAGCTTGGGAATTTCTGTTTGAGAGGAAGGTTAGTTTCAGGCATTCTCCACACTTCATAGGTATTATGTTTTGTTATGTGTCACAAAAATTTCCCTGGAGCATATATTCTTCTCTTGCAAAGGCTCACTTTGGTAACAATGACATCATGTAGATGACTTTCACAACAAAGAAGGATTACAGAAGAGACAACGTAGAAGCCAAATGGGCATTTGCTCAGAGAACTTGACATGGTCTAATTTCTCTTGATGCTTACACTTCTGCAAGATATTCATCCATGATTGCAGAGCAAGCCAGAAGACATGCAAAAATTGCAAGGTAACAAATAATGGAAATGCATAATGATTTCAGAGTCTATGTTATCACCCTAATCCTATTTCATGAGAAAAACCAAATTGATTTGAATCTCTGCATTTTGAAAATGGTTTTAAGGTTCTAAATACCATTCCCTGAGCAAAAAGTGTGTTCTCTATGTTTTTTCACAAGTTTTATTATTTTGGAAAATCTACATGGCTTGCATTCAATTCCATTTCACCAATGATCTAAAGCAAGAAAAACCTATTTTTAATATTTGCAAATTTTTGATGATCAGTTAAAACAAAAAATCAATCCTCATGCATATTCAATTATATGATATATATATATATATATTTATATATATTAATTTTGGAAACAACGTTGGGAAATAACAATTGTTTTAAAATACCGCACACGAGTGATCCCTTCCAGTTGCTTCATGCAAGAAAGTATGCTCAAGTTATTCATCTAGAAACTTTGAGTTTTGCTTCACTTGACCATTTTTTCGGGGGATGGAAAAACATGTTGATGCTAATAGTACTTGTGCAAGTTGAAAGTATTGCATACATTGAAGGGACACATGGAATCAATTGTTTGGTTAAAGGGATTGGACATCAATTCCATTCAAAAAGAATATATTGTTTAAACCAGGCCAACTACATTTGGAGGATTATATTCTCAAGTTGGTTCACCTTGAAATTTGGGAAAACATCTGAGCAACACTGGTTTGTTTCATAAAACCATATTGGCAAGTCACTAGGAGAGAGGATTCATCAGTCACAGAAACACCGGGAGTTTTAATTTGCCTGTCATTACCACAATGTTTGTTTCTTCTTGTATTGGATTTAAAACAATTTCAGAGTTCAGATTTCTGAGGCCCGTTGTTAGATTGAAATGGATCAATTCTTAGGAGTGAGTAAAAATTGCAAGTCGATTCACATGAAAGATATAGTTTAGATAACACCTATATATTCATATTTTGAACCTTCTTTTCTTTCTCTCCTATTTCTCCTTCCTCTCTAAGCATATATCTCGGAATCGCAATATATTATAAGACTTTGCTAGGAAAAAACCAAGAAATTCCTCATGATTTATGTTGTCAGTAGAGAGTTCTAATGATTAGTGAGGAACCCAAAAGCAACAATGTGTATAAATGCAAACATAGGAGAGTATAAGCGGCTTTGTCTCAACAATGTCATGCAAATTGATCTGGCCAATTCCGTACCATCTTCCATCGTTGCATTTTTGGTTCTCATGTGTTCACTTTTCTATTCGCTCATGTAGGTAGTATGAAGGGCATTTCTTTCTTGACATATTTATTAGATACAATGAGGTGATAATTTTGACCGAAGGGCCAATTTCTTATCAGAATTTTGTGAATTTTTTCAAGAACTTTCGTATTGAATTATTTTTGTAGGTAGAAATGGATTCAACACCATCAATATATATATATATATATATATATATATATATATATATATATCCAATTTTGAATCATTTTTGTATAATAGAGATGGATTCACACCATCAAAAATGAATAAAAGACCCAAAGCTTAACAACTATAATATGGATTTCATCAAAATAATGCCAACAAAAAAGTCACCTCCTCTACTCTTTTGAAAATCTTATTTTGTGGGTTTTTTACAAACCCACTGCCTTTTAGCTTTTACATTAATATTTATGGGAAAATTTTAGTTATGCTTTTCAAGGATGGTTCAAACAAAATAATTTTGACGCTTTCGATTATAATGACATTGATATTGTTTCTAAATAGTATGAGATACCTTGCAAATCATAAAACTATATATTACTTATTGGCCAAACTTATGATTGAAGATACTTTGAGTTTTGTTGGTTGTTATATAAAGGAATTGGTAATTGATTCATATTAATATGACATGAGGTTTATTTCTACAATGACCATTATAATTTCTAGGTATTATTATAGTTTTTAGGTGAATTCATGTACCCTTCATGCATTTATTACAAAGTTAATTGGGTGATTTAAACCTTAAACTACAATATTTACATAAGACTTCATATCACAACCATCACTAATTAAGCTAACCACAAGACAAAATACTAAACTTTATCTAACAAGAAATTAATCATTAATTATATAGCTTATCATACATGATATATAATTTTATGTTACTAAACAAATGAGGTTTATCATAATTAACATGTAATTTTATGTTATTAAAAAAATAAGTTAAAAAATAAGAACATAAAGACAAAATACTAAACTTTATCTAACAAGAAATTTAGCATTAATTTTATAGCTTATCATAATTGATATATAATTTTATGTTACTAAACAAATAGAGTTTATCATAATTAACATGTAATTTTCTGTTATTAAACAAATAAGTTAAAGTTAGAACCGAAATTTGAAAGTATTTTCTTTACGATATTTTATAATTAAAACATTTTTCATTTTATGTTATCAAAAATCTCCTCTCTTCTCTATTATCCTAAAAAAATTCTCCCTTTTCTCTTCTCTATTTTTTATTTTATTTATGATACAAAGTTTAATTTTTTTAAGTAATTTTTGTTATTTAATTTTGTTAATGAAACATTAAAAAATCATTATTAGCATTATGTCATATTATCTTTTTAATATGCATTAAAAAAAATAGTATTAAGTTATATACACTTAAAATATGTGTATTTTGAACTTGTTTTTACGATATAAATATTTTTCAATACAAAAAACTAATTTTGTATTGATAGATAAATATAGTTCACACTAACATATAAGATTTGATATATCATGATCATTTTTCCATTGAAGGTACAAGTTGCATCTCTTAGTAACATAATGGTTAATTGGTTGTGGTGTCAATATTTCCCCCTGTGCCTCTCCTTCTTTGCATTTTTGAATTTTTTTTTATGATATAAATATCTCTCTATACTAAATAGAATCCCACATTGGTTGAGTGATGTGGTCCATAAAGTATAATCTTTAGTATACTATGACCTTTACGCCAATGGGAATAGCCACAAGCGAGTGGTTCCTCCTATAAACATAATGAGTAATGATGTCAATGTCACACTCTTTTTGCACTCTACAAATGTTTGACACTTCCCATTAGAACACAAGACCATCAAACATATATGTACTTTTATGCTTAGACACTTCTTTAAAGCAAACTTTAAAAAGGGTATGGCATAAATATATTCTATATGTCTCCAACCCCAATCTTCTACAACTTCTAACCTAAGGATTCAAGGGTGTTCTCTTTGTCCCATTAACTATATTTAACCAATATATTTTTTGGGTTAACATGTTTTTCGTTGAACATTAAGATGTGTTGAAATTAAGATTTTGGACCTTTATTCCAATGGGAATAGCCACAAGCAAGTGGTTCCTCCTATAAACATAATGAGTAATGATGTTAATGTTAGACTCTTTTTTCACTCTACAGATGTTTGGCACTTCCCATTAGAACACAACAATATTAAACATATATTAACTTTTATGCTTAGACAATTCTTTAAAGAAAACCCTAAAAATGTATGGCATAAATTATTCTATATGTCTCCAACCCCATTCTTCTACAACTTCTACCTAAGGATTTAAGGGTGTTCTCTTTGTCCCATTAACTATATTTAACCAATATATTTTTTGGGTTAACATTTTTTTTTGTTAAACATTAAGATGTGTTGAAATTAAGATTTTCGTTTAAGTATATATTAACAATTGTCCTACAAGGTGCAAACATGTTCTCTTTGTCCCATTAACTATATTTAACCAATATATTTTTTGGGTTAACATTTTTTCATTAAACATTAAGATGTGTCAAAATTAAGATTTTGGTTTAGGTATATATTAACAATTTCCCTACAAGGTGCAAACATATGTTGATAAGATTGTTAAATTGGAAAAATTGTATTTCGGTTTGAAATAATAATTGTTGTATTATTATTAGTATAACCAACCATCCAACATGACGCATCCAACATCCAACCTCTCCAAAGAAGTCAAATGGGTTATGTATTGGTTTCTCACGCAAGCAATACATAAAACAGAAAACTGCATATCATATGGGTTGCTTAGTTGAAGTTCAATGAACGGTACACACGTAAGCACGTATGGATATATGGATAGGTTTCTCGATGTAATCTTCAAATTAACGTTATACAGACATAAATGTGTGTTCAATATTAACGAGTATCCTACACCACTACTCACAAGGTCAACGAACCTCATCCACAACTCATGTTTATACTCTTTTTGTTCGTGTAGTCTAACCAGGCAGAGGAATTGCCTGGAAAGTTATGGAAATTCTGGTCATATTTAGAGAAAATTTGGCAAAGTTTTTTGTAAATCCAAGTTATAGTTGTTAAACTTCAAAATTTTAGGTGTCTTAGACATTTTTGATGGTGCTCAATCTATTTCCACCATTAAAAACATGATTCAAACACTACCTCTACCAGATTTTTTGAAATTTTTTTCTCGGATTCTGGCTACTTTTGGCCGTCCGAGCAATTCCTCTGCTTCGTTAGACGACTCCCTTTCTGTTTTTTCAAAAACCCATGTTTAGGCAGATATGCCTCCTTTCTTTGAATCAATGCACTTCCAAATTTCGTCTACCTTTTTCACTATAATTTTACAATGTTGTTTTTGGTGGCGGTGGGATGACTATTCCACTTCATTGACATGTGTTTAACTGTATTCATTATGGTCTTCAGTTACGGCCAGAATGGTGGGCATTTCAGTTATGGGTAGAGTTTTTGAAAAAAATATGATAGGCTTTTCTCTACAATTCTTCTTCTTCTACTCGAGGTCTCTCTGGTGAAATCGTCCTAAAATCATCCACATAGGAGGAGGGCTGAGGGCAAGGCGGGGCTCAATTTGGCAGGATTTACCTGAGGGTTTTTATTTTTCTTTTCTACGACTTAGGTTTACAGTAGCAGCATCTGGAAAATGGCATCACAAGAGAACTCAAATTTGGCATCACAAGAGAGCTCAAAATTGCAAGAGGAAGGGAGTGCGACAAAGAAGTGTCGAAAAGCCCCATTCACTACTTGAACAACTGCGGCTTCTTTGGAAGCATGACCACCATGAACTTGTGCTCCAAGTGCTACAGAGAGCTTAATGCCAAACAACATTTGTTTGCTTCTCACTTGAAACCCTAGCAATCGATGCTTGAGAAACTAAATGCGAAGCACCCATCGATTCCACTTCTCGCAATGTGGGTGCCCTCAAGTAGTGACACCTCGAAGGTGGAAGTGATGAAATGTGACAACAAGACATGTAATTATGGGTAAAATATTAGTAATTACTACCAGTTAGTTTTGTAAATTAGTTTTGTAACAAGATTGCTAATGAATAGGAGTTATGTAATGGAGGAGAGGCTCATATGAAATTGGTGAATGCCTGAGAGGTTGTATCATGGAGAATCAATCTTGATTAATAAAGATTTCCAATCCCTTGCCCTGTGAAGGTTTTCTTAACACACTCTCAAGGTTTTACCACGTAAAGATTTTGTGTTTACTTGTGTGATTTTTACTTTCCATTCTATTTTCATTTCATCTCTTTCATGCTTAATAAACTGCTCGAACCATCGGGAAGCAATAGTAGTAGTGGAGACGGCCATTAGCACCGCCCATCTAGCTCGACAGAATAGGAGGTCGAGAAACGTGAAAAAGACAAGGAGGAACATTCTAGGAAGAGCAATAAGAGGTGTTTTGCTTGCAACGGGCGGGTGGGGCTGATGTGCTTTAAATGTTGTTGTGGTGAGCTTTTTTGCACTCAACACAGATACTCTAATATGCATGACTTCTCTTTTGACTACAATGTTGCCAAACAAACAACCAAACGAAACCTTGGCATCCTCTGCAACTTCACGCATCCAACATCCAACCTCTCCAAAGAAGTCAAATGTTCCACACTAGGTAGCCCTCGTATCACATTATATTGATAAACATTCAACGTACTCACAGAAGTCAAATGCTCCAAACCATGAAGCTTTAGTAAATCACAACATCCACTGAAATCAAGTATCTGGAGCTTTGTAAGTTGCCCCAACTCTGGTATTCTCTGAAGCTTATCTCACTTACTAACATTCAACAGTATACAGTGACATTTAATATTCAAATCCTTGTGAGCTACCCCAACCCTAGTATGCTTTGCATCTTCTTGCATCCACTAATATTCAAAGCTTTCAAAGAAGTCAAACGTTCCAAACCTGACAGTGTATGTATCTCACTGCATCCACTAACATCTAGTGTTTGGAACTTTATGAGCAACCCCAAGCTTGTTATAATTTCGAGTTTCTTGCATCCCCTAATATTCAATGCCTCCAAAGAAGTCAAATGTTCTTCCACACCTTGTATCTCAAAAAAAATCGCCAACATATAGTGTTTGGGGGTTTGTGCGTTGCCCCAACCTTGGTATGCTCTGGAGATTCTGGCATCCACTAACATTAAAAGTCTCCATAGAAGTCACACGTTCCAAGCCTGGTAGCATTTCTATCTCACTGCATCCACTAACATCTATGCTTTGGAGCTTCTTGCATCCCCTGACATTAAAAGTCTCCAATGAAGCCAAACGTTCCAAGCTTGGCAACATCTGTATCTCACTGCATCCACTAACATCTAACATTTGGAGCTTTGTTAGTTGCCACAACCCTGGTATACTCTGGAGTTTTTGGCACCAACTAACATTAAAAGACTCTAAAGAAGTAAAATTTTCCAAACCTGGTAGCATTTGTATCTCACTACGTCCACTAACATCTAGTTTTGGGAACTTTGTGAGATGGCCCAACTCTAGTATGCTCTGGAGCTTTTGATATCCACTAACATTAAACTTTTTGAAAGAATTCAAATGTTCCAAATCTGACAGCATTTGTATTTCACGACATCCATTAACATCAAGTGTTTGGAGCTTTGTGAGCTGGCCCAACCATGGTATGCTCTTGAGATTCTTGCATCCCCTAACATCCAACGTCTACCATGTATGGGGTCATGTTTCCCTCAATATAGAAATAGATATTTTTACATTGTAGGAGAGAGCTATGGAGGTACATAAATTTATCCCGTATTCAGTATTTAGTCTTCTGTTATGAAAACAATGGATTAACTCAAATCTAGAGCTAACAGACCTCTACTGAAGCTTGTGTGTATCATCGTGATACTTCTTTTATGTACTGAGGACTGGGAAACAGGGTGAGGTCATCCTAGTTATCAAGTCCAATTGTTGGGTTGATGTTTGACTAGATAATGCAAGGAATATGCTCTTGACTTATTCACCAATTCTTTATCCCTTGGCAATTTGATGATGAGCAAAGTTGAATTGGAGATGAGTACCCAACATTTTCCACTACATTGCCAAAATTGGCTCAATAATTTGGTATCTGTTTTTAGAGATGATATAGTTGGGGAAATTGATTTAGTCAAATAACCTCATTGAAGAAGACATATCTAAGTGATTCATCTCTTCTTTTTGGAGCACAATATTGTTTGTAATGTGATGTCATTACAAAAAAAACACAATTTCCAAAGTCGAGGTTCAGTGAAACAGGTATTGAGAGTTTGACTCGCTAAATTGTGAGTTTCACTCAGATTGGCAGTCAAACCTTTTTCTCCTGTTAGGGCTCAGTCAATTTCATGGTTAACAAGTTTGACTCGTCCGGTAAACTATATCTCCCATAAAAGGGTACCATTTGCTCATTTTTTCATGATTTTACTGCCAAACTTTTTCATGATTATTTTATCTTTCCAATTAGTTTTCCAAGCAGAGTCTCGTAATTATGAGTAAGCTTGTCATTTGAAAATTGAAACTTTACAACATGTTCTTGGTAACTTTTGCATTGATACAATATGAGTGTCCATTTAAAAAAATTCATTAAACATTCAGGATGATTCAAATCAAATATTATTTTAGTAAC